>JBBGZY010000924.1:1400000-2020000 GCA_037952925.1 Lithobates clamitans | reverse complement strand
TGTTGGGGATCTGGGCCGACCGTCCAGCATCCCTGGGGTATACAAGTGGACACTGAAGTCCCATCCACTTTTGGTAAGTGAAAATCCCCCAGTGCTTGCAAAGCATGGCTGACATCCTCCTGTCCTAGTGCCGCACTAATTTTTGGGGTTGTGTCAGTAAAGACTGAAGTCCCTTCCACTACCACAAGAGCTCCCTCTTCTGTTAGGTGAGGGCAGAGGCTTGCAGCACTCTGCTCTGTTGCCAGCTCTTCTGCTGGATTGGTGGCATCATCCTGGGGTGCCATATGCTGCTGGGAAGGGACCATCTCCTTCTCACCCTGGGCCTCCGGAACCGCCGCAGGTGTAGGGCAGAGGTCTTGGACCCTCTGTCCGGTGACCAGCGCTTCAGCTGGGGAAGTTCCTTGTAACTCCACAAATACTGCTGTTGGTGCTGGGCAGAGCACAGTGAAGCCCGGCCTTAACACCAGCTCCCCCACCGGAGGCTCACCTGGCTGTTCCTCCCCAGCAGAAAAGTCCATCAAATCCCCTGTGTCTGCAACTGGTGTCTGGGGATAGAAGTTCACAATCTCATGTCCGTGGAACCCAGAAGATGCTATCAGTGCTGGGCAGAGGTTAGCAGAACTCTGCCCTGTTGTCAGCACTTCAGCTTTGGAGATGGCAATCTCCGGAGTTTCCACTGCCGATTCTCTGGCATGCTGCTGAACGCATTCTAGCAGTTTCCTGTATGCCCTTTCCAGATGCTGTTCCTTCCTTAGCAAATAGTCTAGATCAGGTTTAAGCTCTGAGACCCCTGCAAGACTGAACATAGCCTCTCTGTATTCTCGCAGGTCCTCCAGGGTAGGTTCCCCTTCATCACCATACATAAAACAATCTGAAAGGCTCTCCCACAGCAATCCAGGGCCACCAAAGTCATATCCCTCCGGAGAGCATTCTGTTGTCTCCCCTAAATATTCCTCCTCCACGTGCCATTGCAGAGCCCGATACCGATTCTCCAGCTCTATTTCTTGCTGGACCAGCCTGTCCAGCTCAGTCACCCATTGCTCCTGGGGCCGCTCTCCCAGGAATTGCATCCGTAACTCCCGTTGTGCACTGGCCTGCTGCTCTGGGGTTGGAAAGCACTTGCCCCGTTGCATTGCAGCAACCTGGAGGGCTCTAATCCAGTGTCTTACCCGGATCTTCTGCCTGAGCTCCAGGTATTCATCCACAGACACAGTCCTGGGAATTGCTGAAAGGATGATCCGCAGCAGCCCCGGGAACTTTGATGCCAGATCCATATCTCCGCAGGGGTGTCTGAAGTCTGCTATGCTGGGCCTTTCGGTTATGTTGGGTCTTTCAGCTCTATCCATTTTGACTAGTTCTGCGATAATGTCCCTCTTCTTACGGTTGTTGGCCGGTCGGCCCCGGTTCTCCAGTAAGTCCTTGAGGGAAGAGAGCTTTAGCCGTCCATACTGTGCTTCCATTGTCCTGTGTCCTCTTGTAGCTGTCCTTCTGGGCTGTGGGAATGATCCCGCTGCTAGCCACCAGTGTAACGACACCCCGAGTATGAAAGGAGTTAAAGTCGTTTAGGACATTTCAAACCCAAACACAAAGGCAGCTACCGAACACTCCAATCAGCCAAACAAGGAACCCATACAAATAATCCACCCCAAAAACGAGACACAGCTCTGTCTTCAGGTTCCAAGCAGGAATGAATCTTTATTCAAAAAACACATGTTATACAGATCCCACTTCAAAACATTTCCCCCCACCCTTGGAAAACAGGGCGGGTTAAACTGTCCAATGACAATGGACACACAGGTCAGGTGTGCTTAACTTCTCATCAGTAAACAGTCTGAACAGGGGGGCTGCTGGAGGAATCCCCCCTCCCTCTTTCCTCACAGCAATACACATCCTGTGATCCAAGGCAGACAAACACAATAGAACATTGGAATACAGCCCCACCCAAAACTAGCACAGCAAACAGTACACAACACAATGAGACAGCACACTTTATATATACACACATATACAGCACTGAGTCTCTGACTAGCACAGATCATAGTGGGGTTCTCATTCACCTTGTGCCCCTATTAGTGACTCCCATCACAATGGCATAGCCAGGGTCCCCAGAGTCTGTGTGTCTTGGGGAACATGGACCTGAATCTAAAGTAACGCCACCTCCAGGGTCCCCAGACATACAGCTCACAAAGAGCACCATCCCCCCCAATGCCAGGGCCCATAATCGGTTTGCAGGAGGCTAGCCATCAGTCCCCTCCAAAAGCCTCTTTTCCGGCTAGGTCTGTCACATTTCTCCCCTTTCGGCAGGAGACTAACACAGGAGGAGACCCCAGACGGGTTGACTCCGAAGTTAGTCAGTAGTTCCAGTCCCCCAATGCCGGTATCCACAAAGTACCCCAAATAAATTGTTCCAAACAGAGAATTACTCACCCAGCCAACCTCTGCATCTCTCAGAGAACATCCCCGCCGCTGGGGAGAGGCCTGGACTGGCCCTTCTCCCTGGAGTCTTTTCACCTGCTGGAGAGAAGATAGGGTGACTGGGCTCACTCCGTCACGCTGTTGGGGATCTGGGCCGACCGTCCAGCATCCCTGGGGTATACAAGTGGACACTGAAGTCCCATCCACTTTTGGTAAGTGAAAATCCCCCAGTGCTTTCAAAGCATGGCTGACATCCTCCTGTCCTAGTGCCGCACCAATTTTTGGGGTTGTGTCAGTAAAGACCGAAGTCCCTTCCACTACCACAAGAGCTCCCTCTTCTGTTAGGTGAGGGCAGAGGCTTGCAGCACTCTGCTCTGTTGCCAGCTCTTCTGCTGGATTGGTGGCATCATCCTGGGGTGCCATATGCTGCTGGGAAGGGACCATCTCCTTCTCACCCTGGTCCTCCGGAACCGCCGCAGGTGTAGGGCAGAGGTCTTGGACCCTCTGTCCGGTGACCAGCGCTTCAGCTGGGGAAGTTCCTTGTAACTCCACAAATACTGCTGTTGGTGCTGGGCAGAGCACAGTGAAGCCCGGCCTTAACACCAGCTCCCCCACCGGAGGCTCACCTGGCTGTTCCTCCCCAGCAGAAAAGTCCATCAAATCCCCTGTGTCTGCAACTGGTGTCTGGGGATAGAAGTTCACAATCTCATGTCCGTGGAACCCAGAAGATGCTATCAGTGCTGGGCAGAGGTTAGCAGAACTCTGCCCTGTTGTCAGCACTTCAGCTTTGGAGATGGCAATCTCCGGAGTTTCCACTGCCGATTCTCTGGCATGCTGCTGAACGCATTCTAGCAGTTTCCTGTATGCCCTTTCCAGATGCTGTTCCTTCCTTAGCAAATAGTCTAGATCAGGTTTAAGCTCTGAGACCCCTGCAAGACTGAACATAGCCTCTCTGTATTCTCGCAGGTCCTCCAGGGTAGGTTCCCCTTCATCACCATACATAAAACAATCTGAAAGGCTCTCCCACAGCAATCCAGGGCCACCAAAGTCATATCCCTCCGGAGAGCATTCTGTTGTCTCCCCTAAATATTCCTCCTCCACGTGCCATTGCAGAGCCCGATACCGATTCTCCAGCTCTATTTCTTGCTGGACCAGCCTGTCCAGCTCAGTCACCCATTGCTCCTGGGGCCGCTCTCCCAGGAATTGCATCCGTAACTCCCGTTGTGCACTGGCCTGCTGCTCTGGGGTTGGAAAGCACTTGCCCCGTTGCATTGCAGCAACCTGGAGGGCTCTAATCCAGTGTCTTACCCGGATCTTCTGCCTGAGCTCCAGGTATTCATCCACAGACACAGTCCTGGGGATTGCTGAAAGGACAATCCGCGGCAGCCCCGGGAACTTTGATGCCAGATCCATATCTCCGCAGGGGTGTCTGAAGTCTGCTATGCTGGGCCTTTCGGTTATGTTGGGTCTTTCAGCTCTATCCATTTTGACTAGTTCTGCGATAATGTCCCTCTTCTTACGGTTGTTGGCCGGTCGGCCCCGGTTCTCCAGTAAGTCCTTGAGGGAAGAGAGCTTTAGCCGTCCATACTGTGCTTCCATTGTCCTGTGTCCTCTTGTAGCTGTCCTTCTGGGCTGTGGGAATGATCCCGCTGCTAGCCACCAGTGTAACGACACCCCGAGTATGAAAGGAGTTAAAGTCGTTTAGGACATTTCAAACCCAAACACAAAGGCAGCTACCGAACACTCCAATCAGCCAAACAAGGAACCCATACAAATAATCCACCCCAAAAACGAGACACAGCTCTGTCTTCAGGTTCCAAGCAGGAATGAATCTTTATTCAAAAAACACATGTTATACAGATCCCACTTCAAAACATTTCCCCCCACCCTTGGAAAACAGGGCGGGTTAAACTGTCCAATGACAATGGACACACAGGTCAGGTGTGCTTAACTTTTCATCAGTAAACAGTCTTAACAGGGGGGCTGCTGGAGGAATCCCCCCTCCCTCTTTCCTCACAGCAATACACATCCTGTGATCCAAGGCAGACAAACACAATAGAACATTGGAATACAGCCCCACCCAAAACTAGCACAGCAAACAGTACACAACACAATGAGACAGCACACTTTATATATACACACATATACAGCATTGAGTCTCTGACTAGCACAGATCATAGTGGGGTTCTCATTCACCTTGTGCCCCTATTAGTGACTCCCATCACAATGGCATAGCCAGGGTCCCCAGAGTCTGTGTGTCTTGGGGAACATGGACCTGAATCTAAAGTAACGCCACCTCCAGGGTCCCCAGACATACAGCTCACAAAGAGCACCATCCCCCCCAATGCCAGGGCCCATAATCGGTTTGCAGGAGGCTAGCCATCAGTCCCCTCCAAAAGCCTCTTTTCCGGCTAGGTCTGTCACATTTCTCCCCTTTCGGCAGGAGACTAACACAGGAGGAGACCCCAGACGGGTTGACTCCGAAGTTAGTCAGTAGTTCCAGTCCCCCAATGCCGGTATCCACAAAGTACCCCAAATAAATTGTTCCAAACAGAGAGTTACTCACCCAGCCAACCTCTGCATCTCTCAGAGAACATCCCCGCCGCTGGGGAGAGGCCTGGACTGGCCCTTCTCCCTGGAGTCTTTTCACCTGCTGGAGAGAAGATAGGGTGACTGGGCTCACTCCGTCACGCTGTTGGGGATCTGGGCCGACCGTCCAGCATCCCTGGGGTATACAAGTGGACACTGAAGTCCCATCCACTTTTGGTAAGTGAAAATCCCCCAGTGCTTTCAAAGCATGGCTGACATCCTCCTGTCCTAGTGCCGCACCAATTTTTGGGGTTGTGTCAGTAAAGACCGAAGTCCCTTCCACTACCACAAGAGCTCCCTCTTCTGTTAGGTGAGGGCAGAGGCTTGCAGCACTCTGCTCTGTTGCCAGCTCTTCTGCTGGATTGGTGGCATCATCCTGGGGTGCCATATGCTGCTGGGAAGGGACCATCTCCTTCTCACCCTGGTCCTCCGGAACCGCCGCAGGTGTAGGGCAGAGGTCTTGGACCCTCTGTCCGGTGACCAGCGCTTCAGCTGGGGAAGTTCCTTGTAACTCCACAAATACTGCTGTTGGTGCTGGGCAGAGCACAGTGAAGCCCGGCCTTAACACCAGCTCCCCCACCGGAGGCTCACCTGGCTGTTCCTCCCCAGCAGAAAAGTCCATCAAATCCCCTGTGTCTGCAACTGGTGTCTGGGGATAGAAGTTCACAATCTCATGTCCGTGGAACCCAGAAGATGCTATCAGTGCTGGGCAGAGGTTAGCAGAACTCTGCCCTGTTGTCAGCACTTCAGCTTTGGAGATGGCAATCTCCGGAGTTTCCACTGCCGATTCTCTGGCATGCTGCTGAACGCATTCTAGCAGTTTCCTGTATGCCCTTTCCAGATGCTGTTCCTTCCTTAGCAAATAGTCTAGATCAGGTTTAAGCTCTGAGACCCCTGCAAGACTGAACATAGCCTCTCTGTATTCTCGCAGGTCCTCCAGGGTAGGTTCCCCTTCATCACCATACATAAAACAATCTGAAAGGCTCTCCCACAGCAATCCAGGGCCACCAAAGTCATATCCCTCCGGAGAGCATTCTGTTGTCTCCCCTAAATATTCCTCCTCCACGTGCCATTGCAGAGCCCGATACCGATTCTCCAGCTCTATTTCTTGCTGGACCAGCCTGTCCAGCTCAGTCACCCATTGCTCCTGGGGCCGCTCTCCCAGGAATTGCATCCGTAACTCCCGTTGTGCACTGGCCTGCTGCTCTGGGGTTGGAAAGCACTTGCCCCGTTGCATTGCAGCAACCTGGAGGGCTCTAATCCAGTGTCTTACCCGGATCTTCTGCCTGAGCTCCAGGTATTCATCCACAGACACAGTCCTGGGGATTGCTGAAAGGACAATCCGCGGCAGCCCCGGGAACTTTGATGCCAGATCCATATCTCCGCAGGGGTGTCTGAAGTCTGCTATGCTGGGCCTTTCGGTTATGTTGGGTCTTTCAGCTCTATCCATTTTGACTAGTTCTGCGATAATGTCCCTCTTCTTACGGTTGTTGGCCGGTCGGCCCCGGTTCTCCAGTAAGTCCTTGAGGGAAGAGAGCTTTAGCCGTCCATACTGTGCTTCCATTGTCCTGTGTCCTCTTGTAGCTGTCCTTCTGGGCTGTGGGAATGATCCCGCTGCTAGCCACCAGTGTAACGACACCCCGAGTATGAAAGGAGTTAAAGTCGTTTAGGACATTTCAAACCCAAACACAAAGGCAGCTACCGAACACTCCAATCAGCCAAACAAGGAACCCATACAAATAATCCACCCCAAAAACGAGACACAGCTCTGTCTTCAGGTTCCAAGCAGGAATGAATCTTTATTCAAAAAACACATGTTATACAGATCCCACTTCAAAACATTTCCCCCCACCCTTGGAAAACAGGGCGGGTTAAACTGTCCAATGACAATGGACACACAGGTCAGGTGTGCTTAACTTTTCATCAGTAAACAGTCTTAACAGGGGGGCTGCTGGAGGAATCCCCCCTCCCTCTTTCCTCACAGCAATACACATCCTGTGATCCAAGGCAGACAAACACAATAGAACATTGGAATACAGCCCCACCCAAAACTAGCACAGCAAACAGTACACAACACAATGAGACAGCACACTTTATATATACACACATATACAGCATTGAGTCTCTGACTAGCACAGATCATAGTGGGGTTCTCATTCACCTTGTGCCCCTATTAGTGACTCCCATCACAATGGCATAGCCAGGGTCCCCAGAGTCTGTGTGTCTTGGGGAACATGGACCTGAATCTAAAGTAACGCCACCTCCAGGGTCCCCAGACATACAGCTCACAAAGAGCACCATCCCCCCCAATGCCAGGGCCCATAATCGGTTTGCAGGAGGCTAGCCATCAGTCCCCTCCAAAAGCCTCTTTTCCGGCTAGGTCTGTCACATTTCTCCCCTTTCGGCAGGAGACTAACACAGGAGGAGACCCCAGACGGGTTGACTCCGAAGTTAGTCAGTAGTTCCAGTCCCCCAATGCCGGTATCCACAAAGTACCCCAAATAAATTGTTCCAAACAGAGAGTTACTCACCCAGCCAACCTCTGCATCTCTCAGAGAACATCCCCGCCGCTGGGGAGAGGCCTGGACTGGCCCTTCTCCCTGGAGTCTTTTCACCTGCTGGAGAGAAGATAGGGTGACTGGGCTCACTCCGTCACGCTGTTGGGGATCTGGGCCGACCGTCCAGCATCCCTGGGGTATACAAGTGGACACTGAAGTCCCATCCACTTTTGGTAAGTGAAAATCCCCCAGTGCTTTCAAAGCATGGCTGACATCCTCCTGTCCTAGTGCCGCACCAATTTTTGGGGTTGTGTCAGTAAAGACCGAAGTCCCTTCCACTACCACAAGAGCTCCCTCTTCTGTTAGGTGAGGGCAGAGGCTTGCAGCACTCTGCTCTGTTGCCAGCTCTTCTGCTGGATTGGTGGCATCATCCTGGGGTGCCATATGCTGCTGGGAAGGGACCATCTCCTTCTCACCCTGGTCCTCCGGAACCGCCGCAGGTGTAGGGCAGAGGTCTTGGACCCTCTGTCCGGTGACCAGCGCTTCAGCTGGGGAAGTTCCTTGTAACTCCACAAATACTGCTGTTGGTGCTGGGCAGAGCACAGTGAAGCCCGGCCTTAACACCAGCTCCCCCACCGGAGGCTCACCTGGCTGTTCCTCCCCAGCAGAAAAGTCCATCAAATCCCCTGTGTCTGCAACTGGTGTCTGGGGATAGAAGTTCACAATCTCATGTCCGTGGAACCCAGAAGATGCTATCAGTGCTGGGCAGAGGTTAGCAGAACTCTGCCCTGTTGTCAGCACTTCAGCTTTGGAGATGGCAATCTCCGGAGTTTCCACTGCCGATTCTCTGGCATGCTGCTGAACGCATTCTAGCAGTTTCCTGTATGCCCTTTCCAGATGCTGTTCCTTCCTTAGCAAATAGTCTAGATCAGGTTTAAGCTCTGAGACCCCTGCAAGACTGAACATAGCCTCTCTGTATTCTCGCAGGTCCTCCAGGGTAGGTTCCCCTTCATCACCATACATAAAACAATCTGAAAGGCTCTCCCACAGCAATCCAGGGCCACCAAAGTCATATCCCTCCGGAGAGCATTCTGTTGTCTCCCCTAAATATTCCTCCTCCACGTGCCATTGCAGAGCCCGATACCGATTCTCCAGCTCTATTTCTTGCTGGACCAGCCTGTCCAGCTCAGTCACCCATTGCTCCTGGGGCCGCTCTCCCAGGAATTGCATCCGTAACTCCCGTTGTGCACTGGCCTGCTGCTCTGGGGTTGGAAAGCACTTGCCCCGTTGCATTGCAGCAACCTGGAGGGCTCTAATCCAGTGTCTTACCCGGATCTTCTGCCTGAGCTCCAGGTATTCATCCACAGACACAGTCCTGGGGATTGCTGAAAGGATGATCCGCAGCAGCCCCGGGAACTTTGATGCCAGATCCATATCTCCGCAGGGGTGTCTGAAGTCTGCTATGCTGGGCCTTTCGGTTATGTTGGGTCTTTCAGCTCTATCCATTTTGACTAGTTCTGCGATAATGTCCCTCTTCTTACGGTTGTTGGCCGGTCGGCCCCGGTTCTCCAGTAAGTCCTTGAGGGAATAGAGCTTTAGCCGTCCATACTGTGCTTCCATTGTCCTGTGTCCTCTTGTAGCTGTCCTTCTGGGCTGTGGGAATGATCCCGCTGCTAGCCACCAGTGTAACGACACCCCGAGTATGAAAGGAGTTAAAGTCGTTTAGGACATTTCAAACCCAAACACAAAGGCAGCTACCGAACACTCCAATCAGCCAAACAAAGAACCCATACAAATAATCCACCCCAAAAACGAGACACAGCTCTGTCTTCAGGTTCCAAGCAGGAATGAATCTTTATTCAAAAAACACATGTTATACAGATCCCACTTCAAAACATTTCCCCCCACCCTTGGAAAACAGGGCGGGTTAAACTGTCCAATGACAATGGACACACAGGTCAGGTGTGCTTAACTTCTCATCAGTAAACAGTCTTAACAGGGGGGCTGCTGGAGGAATCCCCCCTCCCTCTTTCCTCACAGCAATACACATCCTGTGATCCAAGGCAGACAAACACAATAGAACATTGGAATACAGCCCCACCCAAAACTAGCACAGCAAACAGTACACAACACAATGAGACAGCACACTTTATATATACACACATATACAGCATTGAGTCTCTGACTAGCACAGATCATAGTGGGGTTCTCATTCACCTTGTGCCCCTATTAGTGACTCCCATCACAATGGCATAGCCAGGGTCCCCAGAGTCTGTGTGTCTTGGGGAACATGGACCTGAATCTAAAGTAACGCCACCTCCAGGGTCCCCAGACACACAGCTCACAAAGAGCACCATCCCCCCCAATGCCAGGGCCCATAATCGGTTTGCAGGAGGCTAGCCATCAGTCCCCTCCAAAAGCCTCTTTTCCGGCTAGGTCTGTCACAGCGTCTTTTTCAGAGTCAAAGTGCCTTTTCTGAGGGGGAGTGTGCAGGATGCTTGTTGGCCCGGTTGGGAAAGACCAATAACTTCCGATCAGTGATCGCAGCGATTAGGATGCCAGGGGGAGAAATAACCTCTCGGATCCCTGAAATATTGGACGCATTTAGACAGTATTATGCAAATCTATATACATTCAGGTTGGGAGAAGAGGTGAGGGATATGGATTGCTTTTTCGGGGGGATGGAGGTACCAACTCTCTCAGAGCAGGAGAAAAATGAACTAGAAGGCCCCATAACTCTGGAGGAATTGCAAAGTGCAGTAGCTGAAATGGCTAACCAGAAGTCTCCTGGCCCAGATGGTCTTCCCACAGAAATTTACAGGCGGTATGGGGAGGTGATGCTTCCAGAGTTATGGAGGATGTTAAGGGAGGTGGCTGTAGGGGGGGGGGATGCCCTTCTCAATGACAGAAGCTACAATAGTGGTCCTCCCAAAAGAGGGGAAAGAGCAAATGGACACCTCATTCTATAGGCCAATATCACTATTATGCTCGGATGCAAAAGAGCTGGCGGCTAGAATAAATAAATATATACAAAAGCTTATACACCCAGAATTATCTGGGTTTATCCCTAATAGATCTACTAACATTAATGTAAGGCGGGTGTACCTGAACCTTCAGATCCCAACGGTAAATGGGGGCTCACAAGCTGTCATTTCTTTGGATGCTGCTAAGGCTTTCGATAGCTTGGAGTGGGACTATTTGTGGCAGGCTCTGGAAGTATTTGGGTTTGGATCCATTTTTATAGGTTGGGTAAAAGCACTTTATAAGACGCCTAGCGCTACGATAAGGTTTAATAATACATACTCCGAGCCGATCCAGCTGGAGAGGGGAACACGACAGGGATGTCCCCTGTCACCCCTGTTATTCGTTTTAGCAATAGAGCCATTAGCAATTGCGATTAGATCCGCAAGGGGGATACAGGGATTTAAAAGAGAGACGGTGGAAGAAAGGATTGCATTATTACTAGGGATGAGCTTCATGTTCGAGTCAAACCCATGTTCGACTCGAACATCATCTGTTCGCCCGTTCGCCGAATTGCGAACGATATGGGCCGTTCGCGCCAAATTCGTGTGGCGCGTCACGGCCCATAATTCACTGCGGCATCGCAGTGCATTGCTGGCTGATGATTGGCCAAGCATGCACTATGACCCGCATGCTTGGCCAATCACAGCGCCGTCAGTAGAGAGAGCTGTAATTGGCCCAAGCCAGGGTGGCTTTGGCCAATTATGGCTCAGGGGGTTTAGAACACGCCCCACACTATATAAGGCCGCCTCCACGACGGCCCTGTGTAGTGTGTGTTCCGGCGTTGAAAGAGGGATAGATAGACAGAGAGACAGTGTCATTTCATTTGAGTTAGCAAGATTAGGCAGGACAATCAGTGAGTTAGCTGCACTTACAGTGTATTGTGTATATAGATGCATCCCAGGTGTTGCATATATATATATATATATATATATATATATATATATATATATATATATATACACTGTATTCAGTTTAGATAGATCCATTCCTGTTATCTTCTTACTGACAGGCAGGCTTGTCTTGTTACAGTATTTACAGCTACCTGAAGAAAATTGCTGGTTTTCTTTTGATCCTATTAGTACCACAGTCAGGCAGCTAGACTATTTACAGTTAGTGGGGTGCATCCTGCTCACAGTGTTCAGCTTAAACTACAAGTTAGTGCGGTTCGTCCTGCTCACAGTGTTCAGCTAAAACTACAAGTTAGTGGGGTGCGTCCTGCTCAGTGTTCAGCTAAAACTACAAGTTAGTGCGGTGCGTCCTGCTCACAGTGTTCGGCTAAAACTACAAGTTAGTGTAGTGAGACCTCTGCACAGTGTTCATCTAAAGCTACAAGTTAGTGCAGTGCATCCTGCTCACAGTGTTCAGCTAAAACTACAAGTTAGGTGCGGTGCGTCCTGCTCACAGTGTTCATCTAAAGCTACAAGTTAGTGCAGTGCGTCCTGCTCACAGTGTTGAGCTAAAACTACAAGTTAGTGTAGTGAGACCTCTGCACAGTGTTCATCTAAAGCTACAAGTTAGTGCAGTGCATCCTGCTCACAGTGTTCAGCTAAAACTACAAGTTAGTGCGGTACGTCCTGCTCACAGTGTTCAGCTAAAACTACAAGTTAGTGTAGTGAGACCTCTGCACAGTGTTCATCTAAAGCTACAAGTTAGTGCAGTGCGTCCTACTCACAGTGTTCAGCTAAAACTACAAGTTAGTGTAGTGAGACCTCTGCACAGTGTTCATCTAAAGCTACAAGTTAGTGCAGTGCGTCCTGCTCAAAGTGTTCAGCTAAAACTACAAGTTAGTGCGGTACGTCCTGCTCACAGTGTTCAGCTAAAACTACAAGTTAGTGTAGTGAGACCTCTGCACAGTGTTCATCTAAAGCTACAAGTTAGTGCAGTACGTCCTGCTCACAGTGTTTAGCTAAAACTACAAGTTAGTGCGGTGCGTCCTGCTCACAGAGTTCAGCTAAAACTACAAGTTAGTGTGGTGCATCCTGCTCACAGTGTTCAGCTAAAACTACAAGTTAGTGTAGTGAGACCTCTGCGCAGTGTTCATCTAAAGCTACAAGTTAGTGCGGTGCGTCCTGCTCACAGTGTTCAGCTAAAACTACAAGTTAGTGTAGTGAGACCTCTGCACAGTTTTCATCTAAAGCTACAAGTTAGTGCAGTGCGTCCTGCTCACAGTGTTCAGCTAAAACTACAAGTTAGTGCGGTGCGTCCTGCTCACGGTGTTCAGCTAAAACTACAAGTTAGTGCGGTGCGTCCTGCTCACAGTGTTCGGCTAAAACTACAAGTTAGTGTAGTGAGACCTCTGCACAGTGTTCATCTAAAGCTACAAGTTAGTGCAGTGCATCCTGCTCACAGTGTTCAGCTAAAACTACAAGTTAGTGCGGTGCGTCCTGCTCACAGTGTTCATCTAAAGCTACAAGTTAGTGCAGTGCGTCCTGCTCACAGTGTTGAGCTAAAACTACAAGTTAGTGTAGTGAGACCTCTGCACAGTGTTCATCTAAAGTTACAAGTTAGTGCAGTGCGTCCTGCTCAGAGTGTTCAGCTAAAACTACAAGTTAGCGCGGTACGTCCTGCTCACAGTGTTCAGCTAAAACTACAAGTTAGTGTAGTGAGACCTCTGCACAGTGTTCATCTAAAGCTACAAGTTAGTGCAGTGCGTCCTGCTCACAGTGTTCAGCTAAAACTACAAGTTAGTGTAGTGAGACCTCTGCACAGTGTTCATCTAAAGCTACAAGTTAGTGCAGTGCGTCCTGCTCACAGTGTTCAGCTAAAACTACAAGTTAGTGCGGTACGTCCTGCTCACAGTGTTCAGCTAAAACTACAAGTTAGTGTAGTGAGACCTCTGCACAGTGTTTATGTAAAGCTACAAGTTAATGCAGTACGTCCTGCTCACAATGTTTAGCTAAAACTACAAGTTAGTGCGGTGCGTCCTGCTCACAGTGTTCAGCTAAAACTACAAGTTAGTGTGGTGCATCCTGCTCACAGTGTTCAGCTAAAACTACAAGTTAGTGTAGTGAGACCTCTGCGCAGTGTTCATCTAAAGCTACAAGTTAGTGCGGTGCATCCTGCTCACAGTGTTCAGCTAAAAGTACAAGTTAGTGTAGTGAGACCTCTGCACAGTTTTCATCTAAAGCTACAAGTTAGTGCAGTGCGTCCTGCTCACAGTGTTCAGCTAAAACTACAAGTTAGTGTGGTGCGTCCTGCTCACAGTGTTCAGCTAAAACTACAAGTTAGTGCGGTGCGTCCTGCTCACAGTGTTCAGCTAAAACTACAAGTTAGTGCAGTGAGACCTCTGTACAGTGTTCATCTAAAGCTACAAGATAGTACAGTGCGCCCTGCTCACAGTGTTCAGCTAAAACTACAAGTTAGTGCGGTGCGTCCTGCTCACAGTGTTCAGCTAAAACTACAAGTTAGTGTAGTGAGACCTCTGCACAGTGTTCATCTAAAGCTACAAGTTAGTGCAGTGCGTCCTGCTCACAGTGTTCAGCTAAAACTACAAGTTAGTGCGGTGCGTCCTGCTCACAGTGTTCAGCTAAAACTACAAGTTAGTGTAGTGAGACCTCTGCACAGTGTTCATCTAAAGCTACAAGTTAGTGCAGTGCGTCCTGCTCACAGTGTTCAGCTAAAACTAGAAGTTAGTGTAGTGAGACCTCTGCACTGTGTTCATCTAAAGCTACAAGTTAGTGCAGTGCGTCCTGCTCACAGTGTTCAGCTAAAACTACAAGTTAGTGCGGTGCGTCCTGCTCACAGTGTTCAGCTTAAACTACAAGTTAGTGTAGTGAGACCTCTGCACAGTGTTCATCTAAAGCTTCAAGTTAGTGCAGTGCGTCCTGCTCACAGTGTTCAGCTAAAACTACAAGTTAGTGTGGTGCGTCCTGCTCACAGTGTTCAGCTAAAACTACAAGTTAGTGCGGTGGGTCCTGCTAACGGTGTTCAGCTAAAACTACAAGTTAGTGCGGTGCGTCCTGCTCACAGTGTTCAACTAAAACTACAAGTTAGTGCGGTGCGTCCTGCTCACAGTGTTCAGCTAAAACTACAATTTAGTGTAGTGAGACCTCTGCACAGTGTTCATCTAAAGCTACAAGTTAGTGCAGTGCGTCCTGCTCACAGTGTTCAGCTAAAACTACAAGTTAGTGCGGTGCGTCCTGCTCACAGTGTTCAGCTAAAACTACAAGTTAGTGTAGTGAGACCTCTGCACAGTGTTCATCTAAAGCTACAAGTTAGTGCAGTGCGTCCTGCTCACAGTGTTCAGCTAAAACTACAAGTTAGTGTAGTGAGACCTCTGCACAGTGTTCATCTAAAGCTACAGGTTAGTGCAGTGCATCCTGCTCACAGTGTTCAGCTAAAACTACAAGTTAGTGCGGTGCGTCCTGCTCACGGTGTTCAGCTAAAACTAGAAGTTAGTGTGGTGCGTCCTGCTCACAGTGTTCAGCTAAAACTACAAGTTAGTGCGGTGCGTCCTGCTCATAGTGTTCATCTAAAACTACAAGTTAGTGCAGTGAGACCTCTGTACAGTGTTCATCTAAAGCTACAAGTTAGTGCAGTGCGTCCTGCTTACAGTGTTCAGCTAAAACTACAAGTTAGTGCGGTGCGTCCTGCTCACAGTGTTCAGCTAAAACTACAAGTTAGTTTAGTGAGACCTCTGCACAGTGTTCATCTAAAGCTACAAGTTAGTGCGGTGCGTCCTGCTCACAGTGTTCAGCTAAAACTTTAAGTTAGTGTAGTGAGACCTCTGCACAGTGTTCATCTAAAGCTACAAGTTAGTGCAGTGCGTCCTGCTCACAGTGTTCAGCTAAAACTACAAGTTAGTGCGGTGCGTCCTGCTCACAGTGTTCAGCTAAAACTACAAGTTAGTGTAGTGAGACCTCTGCACAGTGTTCATCTAAAGCTACAAGTTAGTGCAGTGCGTCCTGCTCACAGTGTTCAGCTAAAACTACAAGTTAGTGCGGTGCGTCCTGCTCACGGTGTTCAGCTAAAACTACAAGTTAGTGTGGTGCGTCCTGCTCACAGTGTTCAGCTAAAACTACAAGTTAGTGCGGTGCGTCCTGCTCACAGTGTTCAGCTAAAACTACAAGTTAGTGTAGTGAGACCTCTGCACAGTGTTCATCTAAAGCTACAAGTTAGTGCAGTGCGTCCTGCTCACAGTGTTCAGCTAAAACTACAAGTTAGTGCGGTGCGTCCTGCTCACAGTGTTCAGCTAAAACTACAAGTTAGTGTAGTGAGACCTCTGCACAGTGTTCATCTAAAGCTACAAGTTAGTGCAGTGCGTCCTGCTCACAGTGTTCAGCTAAAACTACAAGTTAGTGTGGTGCGTCCTGCTCACAGTGTTCAGCTAAAACTACAAGTTAGTGTGGTGGGTCCTGCTAACGGTGTTCAGCTAAAACTACAAGTTAGTGCGGTGCGTCCTGCTCACAGTGTTCAGCTAAAACTACAAGTTAGTGCGGTGCGTCCTGCTCACAGTGTTCAGCTAAAACTACAATTTAGTGTAGTGAGACCTCTGCACAGTGTTCATCTAAAGCTACAAGTTAGTGCAGTGCGTCTTGCTCACAGTGTTCAGCTAAAACTACAAGTTAGTGCGGTGCGTCCTGCTCACAGTGTTCAGCTAAAACTACAAGTTAGTGTAGTGAGACCTCTGCACAGTGTTCATCTAAAGCTACAAGTTAGTGCAGTGCATCCTGCTCACAGTGTTCAGCTAAAACTATAAGTTAGTGTAGTGAGACCTCTGCACTATGTTCATCTAAAGCTACAAGTTAGTGCAGTGCGTCCTGCTCACAGTGTTCAGCTAAAACTACAAGTTAGTGCGGTGCGTCCTGCTCACAGTGTTCAGCTAAAACTACAAGTTAGTGTAGTGAGACCTCTGCACAGTGTTCATCTAAAGCTTCAAGTTAGTGCAGTGCGTCCTGCTCACAGTGTTCAGCTAAAACTACAAGTTAGTGTGGTGTGTCCTGCTCACAGTGTTCAGCTAAAACTACAAGTTAGTGCGGTGGGTCCTGCTAACGGTGTTCAGCTAAAACTACAAGTTAGTGCGGTGCGTCCTGCTCACAGTGTTCAGCTAAAACTACAAGTTAGTGCGGTGCGTCCTGCTCACAGTGTTCAGCTAAAACTACAAGTTAGTGCAGTGCGTCCTGCTCACAGTGTTCAGCTAAAACTACAAGTTAGTGTAGTGAGACCTCTGCACAGTGTTCATCTAAAGCTACAAGTTAGTGCAGTGCGTCCTGCTCACAGTGTTCAGCTAAAACTACAAGTTAGTGTAGTGAGACCTCTGCACAGTGTTCAGCTAAAACTACAAGTTAGTGTAGTGAGACCTCTGCACAGTGTTCATCTAAAGCTACAAGTTAGTGCAGTGCATCCTGCTCACAGTGTTCGGCTAAAACTACAAGTTAGTGCGGTGCGTATGGCTCACAGTGTTCAACTAAAACTACAAGTTAGTGTGGTGTGTCCTGCTCACAGTGTTCAGCTAAAACTACAAGTTAGTGCGGTGTGTCCTGCTCACAGTGTTCAGCTAAAACTACAAGTTAGTGCAGTGAGACCTCTGTACAGTGTTCATCTAAAGCTACAAGTTAGTGCAGTGCGTCCTGCTCACAGTGTTCAGCTAAAACTACAAGTTAGTGCGATGCGTCCTGCTCACAGTGTTCAGCTAAAACTACAAGTTAGTTTAGTGAGACCTCTGCACAGTGTTCATCTAAAGCTACAAGTTAGTGCGGTGCGTCCTGCTCACAGTGTTCCGCTAAAACTATAAGTTAGTGTAGTGAGACCTCTGCACAGTGTTTATCTAAAGCTACAAGTTAGTGCAGTTCGTCCTGCTCACAGTGTTCAGCTAAAACTACAAGTTAGTGCGGTGCGTCCTGCTCACAGTGTTCAGCTAAAACTACAAGTTAGTGTAGTGAGACCTCTGCACAGTGTTTATCTAAAGCTACAAGTTAGTGCAGTGCGTCCTGCTCACAGTGTTCAGCTAAAACTACAAGTTAGTGCGGTGCGTCCTGCTCACGGTGTTCAGCTAAAACTACAAGTTAGTGTGGTGCGTCCTGCTCACAGTGTTCAGCTAAAACTACAAGTTAGTGCGGTGCGTCCTGCTCACAGTGTTCAGCTAAAACTATAAGTTAGTGTAGTGAGACCTCTGTACAGTGTTCATCTAAAGCTACAAGTTAGTGCAGTGCGTCCTGCTCACAGTGTTCAGCTAAAACTACAAGTTAGTGCGGTGCGTCCTGCTCACAGTGTTCAGCTAAAACTATAAGTTAGTGTAGTGAGACCTCTGCACAGTGTTCATCTAAAGCTACAAGTTAGTGCAGTGCGTCCTGCTCACAGAGTTCAGCTAAAACTACAAGTTAGTGCGGTGCGTCCTGCTCACAGTGTTCAGCTAAAACTACAAGTTAGTGTGGTGCGTCCTGCTCACAGTGTTCAGCTAAAACTACAAGTTAGTGTAGTGAGACCTCTGCACAGTGTTCATCTAAAGCTACAAGTTAGTGCGGTGCGTCCTGCTCACAGTGTTCAGCTAAAACTATAAGTTAGTGTAGTGAGACCTCTGCACAGTGTTCATCTAAAGCTACAAGTTAGTGCAGTGCGTCCTGCTCACAGTGTTCAGCTAAAACTACAAGTTAGTGCGGTGCGTCCTGCTCACAGTGTTCAGCTAAAACTACAAGTTAGTGTAGTGAGACCTCTGCACAGTGTTCATCTAAAGCTACAAGTTAGTGTAGTGCATCCTGCTCACAGTGTTCAGCTAAAACAACAAGTTAGTGCGGTGCGTCCTGCTCACAGTGTTCAGCTAAAACTACAAGTTAGTGTGGTGCGTCCTGCTCACAGTGTTCAGCTAAAACTACAAGTTAGTGTAGTGAGACCTCTGCACAGTGTTCATCTAAAGCTACAAGTTAGTGCAGTGCGTCCTGCTCACAGTGTTCAGCTAAAACTACAAGTTAGTGTAGTGAGACCTCTGCACAGTGTTCATCTAAAGCTACAAGTTAGTGCAGTGCGTCCTGCTCACAGTGTTCAGCTAAAACTACAAGTTAGTGTGGTGCGTCCTGCTCACAGTGTTCAGCTAAAACTACAAGTTAGTGCAGTGAGACCTCTGTACAGTGTTCATCTAAAGCTACAAGTTAGTGCAGTGCATCCTGCTCACAGTGTTCAGCTAAAACTACAAGTTAGTGCGGTGCGTCCTGCTCACAGTGTTCAGCTAAAACTACAAGTTAGTTTAGTGAGACCTCTGCACGGTGTTCATCTAAAGCTACAAGTTAGTGCGGTGCGTCCTGCTCACAGTGTTCAGCTAAAACTATATAGTTAGTGTAGTGAGACCTCTGCACAGTGTTCATCTAAAGCTACAAGTTAGTGCAGTGCGTCCTGCTCACAGTGTTCAGCTAAAACTACAAGTTAGTGCGGTGCGTCCTGCTCACAGTGTTCAGCTAAAACTACAAGTTAGTGTAGTGAGACCTCTGCAAAGTTTTCATCTAAAGCTACAAGTTAGTGCGGTGCGTCCTGCTCACAGTGTTCAGGTAAAACTACAAGTTAGTGCGGTGCGTCCTGCTCACGGTGTTCAGCTAAAACGACAAGTTAGTGTGGTGCGTCCTGCTCACAGTGTTCAGCTAAAACTACAAGTTAGTGCGGTGCGTCCTGCTCACAGTGTTCAGCTAAAACTACAAGTTAGTGCAATGAGACCTCTGTACAGTGTTCATCTAAAGCTACAAGTTAGTGCAGTGCATCCTGCTCACAGTGTTCAGCTAAAACTACAAGTTAGTGCGGTGCGTCCTGCTCACAGTGTTCAGCTAAAACTACAAGTTAGTGCAATGAGACCTCTGTACAGTGTTCATCTAAAGCTACAAGTTAGTGCAGTGCATCCTGCTCACAGTGTTCAGCTAAAACTACAAGTTAGTGCGGTGCGTCCTGCTCACGGTGTTCAGCTAAAACTACAAGTTAGTGTGGTGCGTCCTGCTCACAGTGTTCAGCTAAAACTACAAGTTAGTGCGGTGCGTCCTGCTCACAGTGTTCAGCTAAAACTATAAGTTAGTGTAGTGAGACCTCTGTACAGTGTTCATCTAAAGCTACAAGTTAGTGCAGTGCGTCCTGCTCACAGTGTTCAGCTAAAACTACAAGTTAGTGCGGTGCGTCCTGCTCACAGTGTTCAGCTAAAACTATAAGTTAGTGTAGTGAGACCTCTGCACAGTGTTCATCTAAAGCTACAAGTTAGTGCAGTGCGTCCTGCTCACAGAGTTCAGCTAAAACTACAAGTTAGTGCGGTGCGTCCTGCTCACAGTGTTCAGCTAAAACTACAAGTTAGTGTGGTGCGTCCTGCTCACAGTGTTCAGCTAAAACTACAAGTTAGTGTAGTGAGACCTCTGCACAGTGTTCATCTAAAGCTACAAGTTAGTGCGGTGCGTCCTGCTCACAGTGTTCAGCTAAAACTATAAGTTAGTGTAGTGAGACCTCTGCACAGTGTTCATCTAAAGCTACAAGTTAGTGCAGTGCGTCCTGCTCACAGTGTTCAGCTAAAACTACAAGTTAGTGCGGTGCGTCCTGCTCACAGTGTTCAGCTAAAACTACAAGTTAGTGTAGTGAGACCTCTGCACAGTGTTCATCTAAAGCTACAAGTTAGTGTAGTGCATCCTGCTCACAGTGTTCAGCTAAAACAACAAGTTAGTGCGGTGCGTCCTGCTCACAGTGTTCAGCTAAAACTACAAGTTAGTGTGGTGCGTCCTGCTCACAGTGTTCAGCTAAAACTACAAGTTAGTGTAGTGAGACCTCTGCACAGTGTTCATCTAAAGCTACATGTTAGTGCAGTGCGTCCTGCTCACAGTGTTCAGCTAAAACTACAAGTTAGTGTAGTGAGACCTCTGCACAGTGTTCATCTAAAGCTACAAGTTAGTGCAGTGCGTCCTGCTCACAGTGTTCAGCTAAAACTACAAGTTAGTGTGGTGCGTCCTGCTCACAGTGTTCAGCTAAAACTACAAGTTAGTGCAGTGAGACCTCTGTACAGTGTTCATCTAAAGCTACAAGTTAGTGCAGTGCATCCTGCTCACAGTGTTCAGCTAAAACTACAAGTTAGTGCGGTGCGTCCTGCTCACAGTGTTCAGCTAAAACTACAAGTTAGTTTAGTGAGACCTCTGCACGGTGTTCATCTAAAGCTACAAGTTAGTGCGGTGCGTCCTGCTCACAGTGTTCAGCTAAAACTATATAGTTAGTGTAGTGAGACCTCTGCACAGTGTTCATCTAAAGCTACAAGTTAGTGCAGTGCGTCCTGCTCACAGTGTTCAGCTAAAACTACAAGTTAGTGCGGTGCGTCCTGCTCACAGTGTTCAGCTAAAACTACAAGTTAGTGTAGTGAGACCTCTGCAAAGTTTTCATCTAAAGCTACAAGTTAGTGCGGTGCGTCCTGCTCACAGTGTTCAGGTAAAACTACAAGTTAGTGCGGTGCGTCCTGCTCACGGTGTTCAGCTAAAACGACAAGTTAGTGTGGTGCGTCCTGCTCACAGTGTTCAGCTAAAACTACAAGTTAGTGCGGTGCGTCCTGCTCACAGTGTTCAGCTAAAACTACAAGTTAGTGCAATGAGACCTCTGTACAGTGTTCATCTAAAGCTACAAGTTAGTGCAGTGCATCCTGCTCACAGTGTTCAGCTAAAACTACAAGTTAGTGCGGTGCGTCCTGCTCACAGTGTTCAGCTAAAACTACAAGTTAGTGCAATGAGACCTCTGTACAGTGTTCATCTAAAGCTACAAGTTAGTGCAGTGCATCCTGCTCACAGTGTTCAGCTAAAACTACAAGTTAGTGCGGTGCGTCCTGCTCACGGTGTTCAGCTAAAACTACAAGTTAGTGTGGTGCGTCCTGCTCACAGTGTTCAGCTAAAACTACAAGTTAGTGCGGTGCGTCCTGCTCACAGTGTTCAGCTAAAACTATAAGTTAGTGTAGTGAGACCTCTGTACAGTGTTCATCTAAAGCTACAAGTTAGTGCAGTGCGTCCTGCTCACAGTGTTCAGCTAAAACTACAAGTTAGTGCGGTGCGTCCTGCTCACAGTGTTCAGCTAAAACTATAAGTTAGTGTAGTGAGACCTCTGCACAGTGTTCATCTAAAGCTACAAGTTAGTGCAGTGGTCCTGCTCACAGAGTTCAGCTAAAACTACAAGTTAGTGCGGTGCGTCCTGCTCACAGTGTTCAGCTAAAACTACAAGTTAGTGTGGTGCGTCCTGCTCACAGTGTTCAGCTAAAACTACAAGTTAGTGTAGTGAGACCTCTGCACAGTGTTCATCTAAAGCTACAAGTTAGTGCGGTGCGTCCTGCTCACAGTGTTCAGCTAAAACTATAAGTTAGTGTAGTGAGACCTCTGCACAGTGTTCATCTAAAGCTACAAGTTAGTGCAGTGCGTCCTGCTCACAGTGTTCAGCTAAAAACTACAAGTTAGTGCGGTGCGTCCTGCTCACAGTGTTCAGCTAAAACTACAAGTTAGTGTAGTGAGACCTCTGCACAGTGTTCATCTAAAGCTACAAGTTAGTGTAGTGCATCCTGCTCACAGTGTTCAGCTAAAACAACAAGTTAGTGCGGTGCGTCCTGCTCACAGTGTTCAGCTAAAACTACAAGTTAGTGTGGTGCGTCCTGCTCACAGTGTTCAGCTAAAACTACAAGTTAGTGTAGTGAGACCTCTGCACAGTGTTCATCTAAAGCTACAAGTTAGTGCAGTGCGTCCTGCTCACAGTGTTCAGCTAAAACTACAAGTTAGTGTAGTGAGACCTCTGCACAGTGTTCATCTAAAGCTACAAGTTAGTGCAGTGCGTCCTGCTCACAGTGTTCAGCTAAAACTACAAGTTAGTGTGGTGCGTCCTGCTCACAGTGTTCAGCTAAAACTACAAGTTAGTGCAGTGAGACCTCTGTACAGTGTTCATCTAAAGCTACAAGTTAGTGCAGTGCATCCTGCTCACAGTGTTCAGCTAAAACTACAAGTTAGTGCGGTGCGTCCTGCTCACAGTGTTCAGCTAAAACTACAAGTTAGTTTAGTGAGACCTCTGCACGGTGTTCATCTAAAGCTACAAGTTAGTGCGGTGCGTCCTGCTCACAGTGTTCAGCTAAAACTATATAGTTAGTGTAGTGAGACCTCTGCACAGTGTTCATCTAAAGCTACAAGTTAGTGCAGTGCGTCCTGCTCACAGTGTTCAGCTAAAACTACAAGTTAGTGCGGTGCGTCCTGCTCACAGTGTTCAGCTAAAACTACAAGTTAGTGTAGTGAGACCTCTGCAAAGTTTTCATCTAAAGCTACAAGTTAGTGCGGTGCGTCCTGCTCACAGTGTTCAGGTAAAACTACAAGTTAGTGCGGTGCGTCCTGCTCACGGTGTTCAGCTAAAACGACAAGTTAGTGTGGTGCGTCCTGCTCACAGTGTTCAGCTAAAACTACAAGTTAGTGCGGTGCGTCCTGCTCACAGTGTTCAGCTAAAACTACAAGTTAGTGCAATGAGACCTCTGTACAGTGTTCATCTAAAGCTACAAGTTAGTGCAGTGCATCCTGCTCACAGTGTTCAGCTAAAACTACAAGTTAGTGCGGTGCGTCCTGCTCACAGTGTTCAGCTAAAACTACAAGTTAGTGCAATGAGACCTCAGTACAGTGTTCATCTAAAGCTACAAGTTAGTGCAGTGCATCCTGCTCACAGTGTTCAGCTAAAACTACAAGTTAGTGCGGTGCGTCCTGCTCACGGTGTTCAGCTAAAACTACAAGTTAGTGTGGTGCGTCCTGCTCACAGTGTTCAGCTAAAACTACAAGTTAGTGCGGTGCGTCCTGCTCACAGTGTTCAGCTAAAACTATAAGTTAGTGTAGTGAGACCTCTGTACAGTGTTCATCTAAAGCTACAAGTTAGTGCAGTGCGTCCTGCTCACAGTGTTCAGCTAAAACTACAAGTTAGTGCGGTGCGTCCTGCTCACAGTGTTCAGCTAAAACTATAAGTTAGTGTAGTGAGACCTCTGCACAGTGTTCATCTAAAGCTACAAGTTAGTGCAGTGCGTCCTGCTCACAGAGTTCAGCTAAAACTACAAGTTAGTGCGGTGCGTCCTGCTCACAGTGTTCAGCTAAAACTACAAGTTAGTGTGGTGCGTCCTGCTCACAGTGTTCAGCTAAAACTACAAGTTAGTGTAGTGAGACCTCTGCACAGTGTTCATCTAAAGCTACAAGTTAGTGCGGTGCGTCCTGCTCACAGTGTTCAGCTAAAACTATAAGTTAGTGTAGTGAGACCTCTGCACAGTGTTCATCTAAAGCTACAAGTTAGTGCAGTGCGTCCTGCTCACAGTGTTCAGCTAAAACTACAAGTTAGTGCGGTGCGTCCTGCTCACAGTGTTCAGCTAAAACTACAAGTTAGTGTAGTGAGACCTCTGCACAGTGTTCATCTAAAGCTACAAGTTAGTGTAGTGCATCCTGCTCACAGTGTTCAGCTAAAACAACAAGTTAGTGCGGTGCGTCCTGCTCACAGTGTTCAGCTAAAACTACAAGTTAGTGTGGTGCGTCCTGCTCACAGTGTTCAGCTAAAACTACAAGTTAGTGTAGTGAGACCTCTGCACAGTGTTCATCTAAAGCTACAAGTTAGTGCAGTGCGTCCTGCTCACAGTGTTCAGCTAAAACTACAAGTTAGTGTAGTGAGACCTCTGCACAGTGTTCATCTAAAGCTACAAGTTAGTGCAGTGCGTCCTGCTCACAGTGTTCAGCTAAAACTACAAGTTAGTGTGGTGCGTCCTGCTCACAGTGTTCAGCTAAAACTACAAGTTAGTGCAGTGAGACCTCTGTACAGTGTTCATCTAAAGCTACAAGTTAGTGCAGTGCATCCTGCTCACAGTGTTCAGCTAAAACTACAAGTTAGTGCGGTGCGTCCTGCTCACAGTGTTCAGCTAAAACTACAAGTTAGTTTAGTGAGACCTCTGCACGGTGTTCATCTAAAGCTACAAGTTAGTGCGGTGCGTCCTGCTCACAGTGTTCAGCTAAAACTATATAGTTAGTGTAGTGAGACCTCTGCACAGTGTTCATCTAAAGCTACAAGTTAGTGCAGTGCGTCCTGCTCACAGTGTTCAGCTAAAACTACAAGTTAGTGCGGTGCGTCCTGCTCACAGTGTTCAGCTAAAACTACAAGTTAGTGTAGTGAGACCTCTGCAAAGTTTTCATCTAAAGCTACAAGTTAGTGCGGTGCGTCCTGCTCACAGTGTTCAGGTAAAACTACAAGTTAGTGCGGTGCGTCCTGCTCACGGTGTTCAGCTAAAACGACAAGTTAGTGTGGTGCGTCCTGCTCACAGTGTTCAGCTAAAACTACAAGTTAGTGTGGTGCGTCCTGCTCACAGTGTTCAGCTAAAACTACAAGTTAGTGCAATGAGACCTCTGTACAGTGTTCATCTAAAGCTACAAGTTAGTGCAGTGCATCCTGCTCACAGTGTTCAGCTAAAACTACAAGTTAGTGCGGTGCGTCCTGCTCACAGTGTTCAGCTAAAACTACAAGTTAGTGTGGTGCGTCTTGCTCACAGTGTTCAGCTAAAACTACAAGTTAGTGTAGTGAGACCTCTGCACAGTGTTCATCTAAAGCTACAAGTTAGTGCGGTGCGTCCTGCTCACAGTGTTCAGCTAAAACTACAAGTTAGTGTAGTGAGACCTCTGCACAGTGTTCATTTAAAGCTACAAGTTAGTGCAGTGCGTCCTGCTCTCAGTGTTCAGCTAAAACTACAAGTTAGTGCGGTGCGTCCTGCTCACAGTGTTCAGCTAAAACTACAAGTTAGTGTAGTGAGACCTCTGCACAGTGTTCATCTAAAGCTACAAGTTAGTGCAGTGTGTCCTGCTCACAGTGTTCAGCTAAAACTACAAGTTAGTGTGGTGTGTCCTGCTCACAGTGTTCATCTAAAACTACAAGTTAGTGCGGTGGGTCCTGCTCACAGTGTTCAGCTAAAACTACAAGTTAGTGTAGTGAGACCTCTGCACAGTGTTCATCTAAAGCTACAAGTTAGTGCAGTGCATCCTGCTCACAGTGTTCAGCTAAAACTTTAAGTTAGTGTAGTGAGACCTCTGCACTATGTTCATCTAAAGCTACAAGTTAGTGCAGTGCGTCCTGCTCACAGTGTTCAGCTAAAACTACAAGTTAGTGCGGTGCGTCCTGCTCACAGCGTTCAGCTAAAACTACAAGTTAGTGTAGTGAGACCTCTGCACAGTGTTCATCTAAAGCTACAAGTTAGTGCAGTGCGTCCTGATCACAGTGTTCAGCTAAAACTACAAGTTAGTGTGGTGCGTCCTGCTCACAGTGTTCAGCTAAAACTACAAGTTAGTGCGGTGGGTCCTGCTAACGGTGTTCAGCTAAAACTACAAGTTAGTGCGGTGCGTCCTGCTCACAGTGTTCAGCTAAAACTACAAGTTAGTGCGGTGCGTCCTGCTCACAGTGTTCAGCTAAAACTACAATTTAGTGTAGTGAGACCTCTGCACAGTGTTCATCTAAAGCTACAAGTTAGTGCAGTGCATCCTGCTCACAGTGTTCAGCTAAAACTACAAGTTAGTGCGGTGCGTCCTGCTCACAGTGTTCAGCTAAAACTACAAGTTAGTGTGGTGCGTCTTGCTCACAGTGTTCAGCTAAAACTACAAGTTAGTGTAGTGAGACCTCTGCACAGTGTTCATCTAAAGCTACAAGTTAGTGCGGTGCGTCCTGCTCACAGTGTTCAGCTAAAACTACAAGTTAGTGTAGTGAGACCTCTGCACAGTGTTCATTTAAAGCTACAAGTTAGTGCAGTGCGTCCTGCTCTCAGTGTTCAGCTAAAACTACAAGTTAGTGCGGTGCGTCCTGCTCACAGTGTTCAGCTAAAACTACAAGTTAGTGTAGTGAGACCTCTGCACAGTGTTCATCTAAAGCTACAAGTTAGTGCAGTGTGTCCTGCTCACAGTGTTCAGCTAAAACTACAAGTTAGTGTGGTGTGTCCTGCTCACAGTGTTCATCTAAAACTACAAGTTAGTGCGGTGGGTCCTGCTCACAGTGTTCAGCTAAAACTACAAGTTAGTGTAGTGAGACCTCTGCACAGTGTTCATCTAAAGCTACAAGTTAGTGCAGTGCATCCTGCTCACAGTGTTCAGCTAAAACTTTAAGTTAGTGTAGTGAGACCTCTGCACTATGTTCATCTAAAGCTACAAGTTAGTGCAGTGCGTCCTGCTCACAGTGTTCAGCTAAAACTACAAGTTAGTGCGGTGCGTCCTGCTCACAGCGTTCAGCTAAAACTACAAGTTAGTGTAGTGAG
Organism: Lithobates clamitans; assembly: GCA_037952925.1. NCBI lineage: Eukaryota > Metazoa > Chordata > Amphibia > Anura > Ranidae > Lithobates > Lithobates clamitans. The sequence continues at coordinate 1,993,273 of JBBGZY010000924.1, read as the reverse complement.
ACCTCTGCACAGTGTTCATCTAAAGCTACAAGTTAGTGCAGTGCGTCCTGATCACAGTGTTCAGCTAAAACTACAAGTTAGTGTGGTGCGTCCTGCTCACAGTGTTCAGCTAAAACTACAAGTTAGTGCGGTGGGTCCTGCTAACGGTGTTCAGCTAAAACTACAAGTTAGTGCGGTGCGTCCTGCTCACAGTGTTCAGCTAAAACTACAAGTTAGTGCGGTGCGTCCTGCTCACAGTGTTCAGCTAAAACTACAATTTAGTGTAGTGAGACCTCTGCACAGTGTTCATCTAAAGCTACAAGTTAGTGCAGTGCGTCCTGCTCACAGTGTTCAGCTAAAACTACAAGTTAGTGCGGTGCGTCCTGCTCACAGTGTTCAGCTAAAACTACAAGTTAGTGTAGTGAGACCTCTGCACAGTGTTCATCTAAAGCTACAAGTTAGTGCAGTGCGTCCTGCTCACAGTGTTCAGCTAAAACTACAAGGTAGTGTAGTGAGACCTCTGCACAGTGTTCATCTAAAGCTACAAGTTAGTGCAGTGCATCCTGCTCACAGTGTTCAGCTAAAACTACAAGTTAGTGCGGTGCGTCCTGCTCACGGTGTTCAGCTAAAACTACAAGTTAGTGTGGTGCGTCCTGCTCACAGTGTTCAGCTAAAACTACAAGTTAGTGTGGTGCATCCTGCTCACAGTGTTCAGCTAAAACTACAAGTTAGTGCGGTGCGTCCTGCTCACAGTGTTCAGCTAAAACTACAAGTTAGTGTGGTGCGTCCTGCTCACAGTGTTCAGCTAAAACTACAAGTTAGTGTAGTGAGACCTCTGCACAGTGTTCATCTAAAGCTACAAGTTAGTGCGGTGCGTCCTGCTCACAGTGTTCAGCTAAAACTACAAGTTAGTGTAGTGAGACCTCTGCACAGTGTTAATTTAAAGCTACAAGTTAGTGCAGTGCGTCCTGCTCACAGTGTTCAGCTAAAACTACAAGTTACTGCGGTGTGTCCTGCTCACAGTGTTCAGCTAAAACTACAAGTTAGTGCAGTGAGACCTCTGTACAGTGTTCATCTAAAGCTACAAGTTAGTGCAGTGCATCCTGCTCACAGTGTTCAGCTAAAACTACAAGTTAGTGCGGTGCGTCCTGCTCACAGTGTTCAGCTAAAACTACAAGTTAGTTTAGTGAGACCTCTGCACGGTGTTCATCTAAAGCTACAAGTTAGTGCGGTGCGTCCTGCTCACAGTGTTCAGCTAAAACTATATAGTTAGTGTAGTGAGACCTCTGCACAGTGTTCATCTAAAGCTACAAGTTAGTGCAGTGCGTCCTGCTCACAGTGTTGAGCTAAAACTACAAGTTAGTGCGGTGCGTCCTGCTCACAGTGTTCAGCTAAAACTACAAGTTAGTGTAGTGAGACCTCTGCAAAGTGTTCATCTAAAGCTACAAGTTAGTGCAGTGCGTCCTGCTCACAGTGTTCAGGTAAAACTACAAGTTAGTGCGGTGCGTCCTGCTCACGGTGTTCAGCTAAAACGACAAGTTAGTGTGGTGCGTCCTGCTCACAGTGTTCAGCTAAAACTACAAGTTAGTGCGGTGCGTCCTGCTCACAGTGTTCAGCTAAAACTACAAGTTAGTGCAATGAGACCTCTGTACAGTGTTCATCTAAAGCTACAAGTTAGTGCAGTGCGTCCTGCTCACGGTGTTCAGCTAAAACGACAAGTTAGTGTGGTGCGTCCTGCTCACAGTGTTCAGCTAAAACTACAAGTTAGTGCAGTGCGTACTGCTCACAGTGTTCAGCTAAAACTACAAGTTAGTGCAATGGGACCTCTGTACAGTGTTCATCTAAAGCTACAAGTTAGTGCAGTGCGTCCTGCTCACAGTGTTCAGCTAAAACTACAAGTTAGTGCGGTGCGTCCTGCTCACAGTGTTCAGCTAAAACTACAAGTTAGTGTGGTGCGTCCTGCTCACAGTGTTCAGCTAAAACTACAAGTTAGTGTAGTGAGACCTCTGCACAGTGTTCATCTAAAGCTACAAGTTAGTGCGGTGCGTCCTGCTCACAGTGTTCAGCTAAAACTACAAGTTAGTGTAGTGAGACCTTTGCACAGTGTTCATTTAAAGCTACAAGTTAGTGCAGTGCGTCCTGCTCTCAGTGTTCAGCTAAAACTACAAGTTAGTGCGGTGCGTCCTGCTCACAGTGTTCAGCTAAAACTACAAGTTAGTGTAGTGAGACCTCTGCACAGTGTTCATCTAAAGCTACAAGTTAGTGCAGTGTGTCCTGCTCACAGTGTTCAGCTAAAACTACAAGTTAGTGTGGTGTGTCCTGCTCACAGTGTTCATCTAAAACTACAAGTTAGTGCGGTGGGTCCTGCTCACAGTGTTCAGCTAAAACTACAAGTTAGTGTAGTGAGACCTCTGCACAGTGTTCATCTAAAGCTACAAGTTAGTGCAGTGCATCCTGCTCACAGTGTTCAGCTAAAACTTTAAGTTAATGTAGTGAGACCTCTGCACTATGTTCATCTAAAGCTACAAGTTAGTGCAGTGCGTCCTGCTCACAGTGTTCAACTAAAACTACAAGTTAGTGCGGTGCGTCCTGCTCACAGTGTTCAGCTAAAACTACAAGTTAGTGTAGTGAGACCTCTGCACAGTGTTCATCTAAAGCTACAAGTTAGTGCAGTGCGTCCTGCTCACAGTGTTCAGCTAAAACTACAAGTTAGTGTGGTGCGTCCTGCTCACAGTGTTCAGCTAAAACTACAAGTTAGTGCGGTGGGTCCTGCTAACGGTGTTCAGCTAAAACCACAAGTTAGTGTGGTGCGTCCTGCTCACAGTGTTCAGCTAAAACTACAAGTTAGTGCGGTGCGTCCTGCTTACAGTGTTCAGCTAAAACTACAATTTAGTGTAGTGAGACCTCTGCACAGTGTTCATCTAAAGCTACAAGTTAGTGCAGTGCGTCCTGCTCACAGTGTTCAGCTAAAACTACAAGTTAGTGCGGTGCGTCCTGCTCACAGTGTTCAGCTAAAACTACAAGTTAGTGTAGTGAGACCTCTGCACAGTGTTCATCTAAAGCTACAAGTTAGTGCAGTGCATCCTGCTCACAGTGTTCAGCTAAAACTACAAGTTAGTGCGGTGCTTCCTGCTCACGGTGTTCAGCTAAAACTACAAGTTAGTGTGGTGCGTCCTGCTCACAGTGTTCAGCTAAAACTACAAGTTAGTGCGGTGCATCCTGCTCACAGTGTTCAGCTAAAACTACAAGTTAGTGCAGTGAGACCTCTGTACAGTGTTCATCTAAAGCTACAAGTTAGTGCAGTGCGTCCTGCTCACAGTGTTCAGCTAAAACTACAAGTTACTGCGGTGTGTCCTGCTCACAGTGTTCAGCTAAAACTACAAGTTAGTTTAGTGAGACCTCTGCACAGTGTTCATCTAAAGCTACAAGTTAGTGCGGTGCGTCCTGCTCACAGTGTTCAGCTAAAACTATAAGTTAGTGTAGTGAGACCTCTGCACAGTGTTCATCTAAAGCTACAAGTTAGTGCAGTGCGTCCTGCTCACAGTGTTCAGCTAAAACTACAAGTTAGTGCGGTGCGTCCTGCTCACGGTGTTCAGCTAAAACTACAAGTTAGTGTGGTGCGTCCTGCTCACAGTGTTCAGCTAAAACTACAAGTTAGTGCAGTGCGTCCTGCTCACAGTGTTCAGCTAAAACTACAAGTTAGTGTAGTGAGACCTCTGCAAAGTGTTCATCTAAAGCTACAAGTTAGTGCAGTGTGTCCTGCTCACAGTGTTCAGGTAAAACTACAAGTTAGTGCGGTGCGTCCTGCTCACGGTGTTCAGCTAAAACTACAAGTTAGTGCGGTGCATCCTGCTCACAGTGTTCAGCTAAAACTACAAGTTAGTGCAATGAGACCTCTGTACAGTGTTCATCTAAAGCTACAAGTTAGTGCGGTGCGTCCTGCTCACAGTGTTCAGCTAAAACTACAAGTTAGTGTAGTGAGACCTCTGCACAGTGTTCATCTAAAGCTACAAGTTAGTGCGGTGCGTCCTGCTCACAGTGTTCAGCTAAAACTACAAGTTAGTGTAGTGAGACCTCTGCACAGTGTTCATTTAAAGCTACAAGTTAGTGCAGTGCGTCCTGCTCACAGTGTTCAGCTAAAACTACAAGTTAGTGCGGTGCGTCCTGCTCACAGTGTTCAGCTAAAACTACAAGTTAGTGTAGTGAGACCTCTGCACAGTGTTCATCTAAAGCTACAAGTTAGTGCAGTGAGTCCTGCTCACAGTGTTCAGCTAAAACTACAAGTTAGTGTGGTGTGTCCTGCTCACAGTGTTCATCTAAAACTACAAGTTAGTGCGGTGGGTCCTGCTCACAGTGTTCAGCTAAAACTACAAGTTAGTGTAGTGAGACCTCTGCACAGTGTTCATCTAAAGCTACAAGTTAGTGCAGTGCATCCTGCTCACAGTGTTCAGCTAAAACTTTAAGTTAGTGTAGTGAGACCTCTGCACTATGTTCATCTAAAGCTACAAGTTAGTGCAGTGCGTCCTGCTCACAGTGTTCAGCTAAAACTACAAGTTAGTGCGGTGCGTCCTGCTCACAGTGTTCATCTAAAACTACAAGTTAGTGCGGTGCATCCTGCTCACAGTGTTCAGCTAAAACTACAAGTTAGTGCAGTGAGACCTCTGTACAGAGTTCATCTAAAGCTACAAGTTAGTGCAGTGCGTCCTGCTCACAGTGTTCAGCTAAAACTACAAGTTACTGCGGTGTGTCCTGCTCACAGTGTTCAGCTAAAACTACAAGTTAGTTTAGTGAGACCTCTGCACAGTGTTCATCTAAAGCTACAAGTTAGTGCGGTGCGTCCTGCTCACAGTGTCCAGCTAAAACTATAAGTTAGTGTAGTGAGACCTCTGCACAGTGTTCATCTAAAGCTACAAGTTAGTGCAGTGCGTCCTGCTCACAGTGTTCAGCTAAAACTACAAGTTAGTGTGGTGCGTCCTACTCACAGTGTTCAGCTAAAACTACAAGTTAGTGCGGTGCGTCCTGCTCACAGTGTTCAGCTAAAACTACAAGTTAGTGTAGTGAGACCTCTGTACAGTGTTCATCTAAAGCTACAAGTTAGTGCAGTGCGTCCTGCTCACAGTGTTCAGCTAAAACTACAAGTTAGTGCGGTGCGTCCTGCTCACAGTGTTCAGCTAAAACTACAAGTTAGTGTAGTGAGACCTCTGCACAGTGTTCATCTAAAGCTACAAGTTAGTGCAGTGCGTCCTGTTCACAGTGTTCAGCTAAAACTACAAGTTAGTGCGGTGCGTCCTGCTCACAGTGTTCAGCTAAAACTACAAGTTAGTGTGGTGCGTCCTGCTCACAGTGTTCAGCTAAAACTACAAGTTAGTGTAGTGAGACCTCTGCACAGTGTTCATCTAAAGCTACAAGTTAGTGCGGTGTGTAATGCTCACAGTGTTCAGCTAAAACTATAAGTTAGTGTAGTGAGACCTCTGCACAGTGTTCAGCTAAAACAACAAGTTAGTGCGGTGCGTCCTGCTCACAGTGTTCAGCTAAAACTACAAGTTAGTGTGGTGCGTCCTGCTTACAGTGTTCAGCTAAAACTACAAGTTAGTGTAGTGAGACCTCTGCACAGTGTTCATCTAAAGCTACAAGTTAGTGCAGTGCGTCCTGCTCACAGTGTTCAGCTAAAACTACAAGTTAGTGTAGTGAGACCTCTGCACGGTGTTCATCTAAAGCTACAAGTTAGTGCGGTGCGTCCTGCTCACAGTGTTCAGCTAAAACTATAAGTTAGTGTAGTGAGACCTCTGCACAGTGTTCATCTAAAGCTACAAGTTAGTGCAGTGCGTCCTGCTCACAGTGTTCAGCTAAAACTACAAGGTAGTGTAGTGAGACCTCTGCACAGTGTTCATCTAAAGCTACAAGTTAGTGTAGTGAGACCTCTGCAAAGTGTTCATCTAAAGCTACAAGTTAGTGCAGTGCGTCCTGCTCACAGTGTTCAGGTAAAACTACAAGTTAGTGCGGTGCGTCCTGCTCACGGTGTTCAGCTAAAACGACAAGTTAGTGTGGTGCGTCCTGCTCACAGTGTTCAGCTAAAACTACAAGTTAGTGCGGTGCGTCCTGCTCACAGTGTTCAGCTAAAACTACAAGTTAGTGCAATGAGACCTCTGTACAGTGTTCATCTAAAGCTACAAGTTAGTGCAGTGCATCCTGCTCACAGTGTTCAGCTAAAACTACAAGTTAGTGCGGTGCGTCCTGCTCACAGTGTTCAGCTAAAACTACAAGTTAGTGTGGTGTGTCCTGCTCACAGTGTTCAGCTAAAACTACAAGTTAGTGTAATGAGACCTCTGCACAGTGTTCATCTAAAGCTACAAGTTAGTGCGGTGCGTCCTGCTCACAGTGTTCAGCTAAAACTACAAGTTAGTGCGGTGGGTCCTGCTAACGGTGTTCAGCTAAAACGACAAGTTAGTGCGGTGCGTCCTGATCACAGTGTTAAGCTAAAACTACAAGTTAGTGCGGTGTGTCCTGCTCACAGTGTTCAGCTAAAACTACAAGTTAGTGTAGTGAGACCTATGCACAGTGTTCATCTAAAGCTACAAGTTAGTGCGGTGCGTCCTGCTCACAGTGTTCAGCTAAAACTACAAGTTAGTGTAGTGAGACCTCTGCACAGTGTTCATCTAAAGCTACAAGTTAGTGCAGTGCGTCCTGCTCACAGTGTTCAGCTAAAACTACAAGTTAGTGCGGTGCGTCCTGCTCACGGTGTTCAGCTAAAACTACAAGTTAGTGTGGTGCGTCCTGCTCACAGGATTCAGCTAAAACTACAAGTTAGTGCGGTGCGTCCTGCTCACAGTGTTCAGCTAAAACTATATAGTTAGTGTAGTGAGACCTCTGCACAGTGTTCATCTAAAGCTACAAGTTAGTGCAGTGCTTCCTGCTCACAGTGTTCAGCTAAAACTACAAGTTAGTGCGGTGAGTCCTGCTCACAGTGTTCAGCTAAAACTACAAGTTAGTGTAGTGAGACCTCTGCACAGTGTTCATCTAAAGCTACAACTTAGTGTAGTGCATCCTGCTCACAGTGTTCAGCTAAAACAACAAGTTAGTGCGGTGCGTCCTGCTCCCAGTGTTCAGCTAAAACTACAAGTTAGTGTGGTGCGTCCTGCTTACAGTGTTCAGCTAAAACTAAAAGTTAGTGTAGTGAGACCTCTGCACAGTGTTCATCTAAAGCTACAAGTTAGTGCAGTGCGTCCTGCTCACAGTGTTCAGCTAAAACTACAAGTTAGTGTAGTGAGACCTCTGCACAGTGTTCATCTAAAGCTACAAGTTAGTGCAGTGCGTCCTGCTCACAGTGTTCAGCTAAAACTACAAGTTAGTGCGGTGCGTCCTGCTCACGGTGTTCAGCTAAAACTACAAGTTAGTGCGGTGCGTCCTGCTCACAGTGTTCAGCTAAAACTATAAGTTAGTGTAGTGAGACCTCTGCACAGTGTTCATCTAAAGCTACAAGTTAGTGCAGTGCGTCCTGCTCACAGTGTTCAGCTAAAACTACAAGTTAGTGCGGTGCATCCTGCTCACAGTGTTCAGCTAAAACTACAAGTTAGTGTATTGAGACCTCTGCACAGTGTTCATCTAAAACTACAAGTTAGTGCAGTGCGTCCTGCTCACAGTGTTCAGCTAAAACTACAAGTTAGTGCGGTGCGTCCTGCTCACGGTGTTCAGCTAAAACTACAAGTTAGTGTGGTGCGTCCTGCTCACAGTGTTCAGCTAAAACTACAAGTTAGTGCAGTGAGACCTCTGTACAGTGTTCATCTAAAGCTACAAGTTAGTGCAGTGCATCCTGCTCACAGTGTTCAGCTAAAACTACAAGTTAGTGCGGTGCGTCCTGCTCACAGTGTTCAGCTAAAACTACAAGTTAGTTTAGTGAGACCTCTGCACAGTGTTCATCTAAAGCTACAAGTTAGTGCGGTGCGTCCTGCTCACAGTGCTCAGCTAAAACTACAAGTTAGTGTAGTGAAACCTCTGCACAGTGTTCATCTAAAGCTACAAGTTAGTGCAGTGCGTCCTGCTCACAGTGTTCAGCTAAAACTACAAGTTAGTGCGGTGCGTCCTGCTCACAGTGTTCAGCTAAAACTACAAGTTAGTGTAGTGAGACCTCTGCACAGTGTTCATCTAAAGCTACAAGTTAGTGCAGTGTGTCCTGCTCACAGTGTTCAGCTAAAACTACAAGTTAGTGTGGTGCGTCCTGCTCACAGTGTTCATCTAAAACTACAAGTTAGTGCGGTGGGTCCTGCTAACGGTGTTCAGCTAAAACGACAAGTTAGTGCGGTGCGTCCTGCTCACAATGTTCAGCTAAAACTACAAGTTAGTGCGGTGTTTCCTGCTCACAGTGTTCAGCTAAAACTACAAGCTAGTGTAGTGAGACCTCTGCACAGTGTTCATCTAAAGCTACAAGTTAGTGCAGTGCATCCTGCTCACAGTGTTCAGCTAAAACTACAAGTTAGTGTAGTGAGACCTCTGCACAGTGTTCATCTAAAGCTACAAGTTAGTGCAGTGCGTCCTGCTCACAGTGTTCAGCTAAAACTACAAGTTAGTGCGGTGCGTCCTGCTCACGGTGTTCAGCTAAAACTACAACTCAGTGTGGTGCGTCCTGCTCACAGTGTTCAGCTAAAACTACAAGTTAGTGCGGTGCGTCCTGCTCACAGTGTTCAGCTAAAACTACAATTTAGTGCAGTGAGACCTCTGTACAGTGTTCATCTAAAGCTACAAGTTAGTGCAGTGCGTCCTGCTCACAGTGTTCAGCTAAAACTACAAGTTAGTGTGGTGCGTCCTGCTCTCAGTGTTCAGCTAAAACTACAAGTTAGTGCGGTGCGTCCTGCTCACGGTGTTCAGCTAAAACTACAAGTTAGTGTGGTGCGTCCTGCTCACAGTGTTCAGCTAAAACTACAAGTTAGTGTGGTGCGTCCTGCTCACAGTGTTCAGCTAAAACTACAAGTTAGTGTAATGAGACCTCTGCATAGAGTTCATCTAAAGCTACAAGTTAGTGCTGTGCGTCCTGATCAGTGTTCAGCTAAAACTACAAGTTAGTGCGGTGCGTCCTTCTCACAGTGTTCAGCTAAAACTACAAGTTAGTGTGGTGCGTCCTGCTCACAGTGTTCAGCTAAAACTACAAGTTAGTGTAGTGAGACCTCTGCACAGTGTTCATCTAAAGCTACAAGTTAGTGCAGTGCATCCTGCTCACAGTGTTCAGCTAAAACTACAAGTTAGTGTAGTGAGACCTCTGCACAGTGTTCATCTAAAGCTACAAGTTAGTGCAGTGCGTCCTGCTCACAGTGTTCAGCTAAAACTACAAGTTAGTGCGGTGCGTCCTGCTCACGGTGTTCAGCTAAAACTACAACTCAGTGTGGTGCGTCCTGCTCACAGTGTTCAGCTAAAACTACAAGTTAGTGCGGTGCGTCCTGCTCACAGTGTTCAGCTAAAACTACAATTTAGTGCAGTGAGACCTCTGTACAGTGTTCATCTAAAGCTACAAGTTAGTGCAGTGCGTCCTGCTCACAGTGTTCAGCTAAAACTACAAGTTAGTGTGGTGCGTCCTGCTCTCAGTGTTCAGCTAAAACTACAAGTTAGTGCGGTGCGTCCTGCTCACGGTGTTCAGCTAAAACTACAAGTTAGTGTGGTGCGTCCTGCTCACAGTGTTCAGCTAAAACTACAAGTTAGTGTGGTGCGTCCTGCTCACAGTGTTCAGCTAAAACTACAAGTTAGTGTAATGAGACCTCTGCATAGAGTTCATCTAAAGCTACAAGTTAGTGCTGTGCGTCCTGATCAGTGTTCAGCTAAAACTACAAGTTAGTGCGGTGCGTCCTTCTCACAGTGTTCAGCTAAAACTACAAGTTAGTGTGGTGCGTCCTGCTCACAGTGTTCAGCTAAAACTACAAGTTAGTGTAGTGAGACCTCTGCACAGTGTTCATCTAAAGCTACAAGTTAGTGCAGTGCGTCCTGCTCACAGTTTTCAGCTAAAACTACAAGTTGGTGCAGTGCGTCCTGCTCACAGTGTTCAGCTAAAACTACAAGTTAGTGCGGTGCGTCCTGCTCACAGTGTTCAGCTAAAACTACAAGTTAGTGTAGTGAGACCTCTGCACAGTGTTCATCTAAAGCTACAAGTTAGTGCAGTGCGTCCTGCTCACAGTGTTCAGCTAAAACTACAAGTTAGTGCGGTGCGTCCTGCTCACAGTGTTCAGCTAAAACTACAAGTTAGTGTGGTGCGTCCTGCTCACAGTGTTCAGCTAAAACTACAAGTTAGTTTAGTGAGACCTCTGCACAGTGTTCATCTAAAGCTACAAGTCAGTGTGGTGCGTCCTGCTCACAGTGATCAGCTAAAACTACAAGTTAGTGTAGTGAGACCTCTGCACAGTGTTCATCTAAAGCTACAAGTTAGTGTATTGCATCCTGCTCACAGTGTTCAGCTAAAACAACAAGTTAGTGCGGTGCGTCCTGCTCACAGTGTTCAGCTAAAACTACAAGTTTGTGTGGTGCGTCCTGCTCACAGTGTTCAGCTAAAACTACAAGTTAGTGTAGTGAGACCTCTGCACAGTGTTCATCTAAAGCTACAAGTTAGTGCAGTGCGTCCCGCTCACAGTGTTCAGCTAAAACTACAAGTTAGTGTAGGGAGACCTCTGCACAGTGTTCATCTAAAGCTACAAGTTAGTGCAGTGCGTCCTGCTCACAGTGTTCAGCTAAAACTACAAGTTAGTGCGGTGCGTCCTGCTCACGGTGTTCAGCTAAAACTACAAGTTAGTGTGGTGCGTCCTGCTCACAGTGTTCAGCTAAAACTACAAGTTAGTGCAGTGAGACCTCTGTACAGTGTTCATCTAAAGCTACAAGTTAGTGCAGTGCATCCTGCTCACAGTGTTCAGCTAAAACTACAAGTTAGTGCGGTGCGTCCTGCTCACAGTGTTCAGCTAAAACTACAAGTTAGTTTAGTGAGACCTCTGCACGGTGTTCATCTAAAGCTACAAGTTAGTGCGGTGCGTCCTGCTCACAGTGTTCAGCTAAAACTATAAGTTAGTGTAGTGAGACCTCTGCACAGTGTTCATCTAAAGCTACAAGTTAGTGCAGTGCGTCCTGCTCACAGTGTTCAGCTAAAACTACAAATTAGTGCGGTGCGTCCTGCTCACAGTGTTCAGCTAAAACTACAAGTTAGTGTAGTGAGACCTCTGCAAAGTGTTCATCTAAAGCTACAAGTTAGTGCAGTGCGTCCTGCTCACAGTGTTCAGGTCAAACTACAAGTTAGTGCGGTGCGTCCTGCTCACGGTGTTCAGCTAAAACGACAAGTTAGTGTGGTGCGTCCTGCTCACAGTGTTCAGCTAAAACTACAAGTTAGTGCGGTGCGTCCTGCTCACAGTGTTCAGCTAAAACTACAAGTTAGTGCAATGAGACCTCTGTACAGTGTTGATCTAAAGCTACAAGTTAGTGCAGTGCATCCTGCTCACAGTGTTCAGCTAAAACTACAAGTTAGTGCGGTGCGTCCTGCTCACAGTGTTCAGCTTAAACTACAAGTTAGTGTGGTGCGTCCTGCTCACAGTGTTCAGCTAAAACTACAAGTTAGTGTAGTGAGACCTCTGCACAGTGTTCATCTAAAGCTACAAGTTAGTGCGGTGCGTCCTGCTCACAGTGTTCAGCTAAAACTACAAGTTAGTGTAGTGAGACCTCTGCACAGTGTTCCTCTAAAGCTACAAGTTAGTGCAGTGCGTCCTGCTCACAGTGTTCAGCTAAAACTACAAGTTAGTGCGGTGCGTCCTGCTCACAGTGTTCAGCTAAAACTACAAGTTAGTGTAGTGAGACCTCTGCACAGTGTTCATCTAAAGCTACAAGTTAGTGCAGTGTGTCCTGCTCACAGTGTTCAGCTAAAACTACAAGTTAGTGTGGTGCGTCCTGCTCACAGTGTTCATCTAAAACTACAAGTTAGTGCGGTGGGTCCTGCTAACGGTGTTCAGCTAAAACGACAAGTTAGTGCGGTGCGTCCTGATCACAGTGTTAAGCTAGAACTACAAGTTAGTGTGGTGTGTCCTGCTCACAGTGTTCAGCTAAAACTACAAGTTAGTGTAGTGAGACCTCTGCACAGTGTTGATCTAAAGCTACAAGTTAGTGCAGTGCGTCCTGCTCACAGTGTTCAGCTAAAACTACAAGTTAGTGTGGTGCATCCTGCTCACAGTGTTCAGCTAAAACTACAAGTTAGTGCGGTGCGTCCTGCTCACAGTGTTCAGCTAAAACTACAAGTTAGTGTGGTGCGTCCTGCTCACAGTGTTCAGCTAAAACTACAAGTTAGTGTAGTGAGACCTCTGCACAGTGTTCATCTAAAGCTACAAGTTAGTGCGGTGCGTCCTGCTCACAGTGTTCAGCTAAAACTACAAGTTAGTGTAGTGAGACCTCTGCACAGTGTTAATTTAAAGCTACAGAGTTAGTGCAGTGCGTCCTGCTCACAGTGTTCAGCTAAAACTACAAGTTACTGCGGTGTGTCCTGCTCACAGTGTTCAGCTAAAACTACAAGTTAGTGCAGTGAGACCTCTGTACAGTGTTCATCTAAAGCTACAAGTTAGTGCAGTGCATCCTGCTCACAGTGTTCAGCTAAAACTACAAGTTAGTGCGGTGCGTCCTGCTCACAGTGTTCAGCTAAAACTACAAGTTAGTTTAGTGAGACCTCTGCACGGTGTTCATCTAAAGCTACAAGTTAGTGCGGTGCGTCCTGCTCACAGTGTTCAGCTAAAACTATATAGTTAGTGTAGTGAGACCTCTGCACGGTGTTCATCTAAAGCTACAAGTTAGTGCAGTGCGTCCTGCTCACAGTGTTGAGCTAAAACTACAAGTTAGTGCGGTGCGTCCTGCTCACAGTGTTCAGCTAAAACTACAAGTTAGTGTAGTGAGACCTCTGCAAAGTGTTCATCTAAAGCTACAAGTTAGTGCAGTGCGTCCTGCTCACAGTGTTCAGGTAAAACTACAAGTTAGTGCGGTGCGTCCTGCTCACGGTGTTCAGCTAAAACGACAAGTTAGTGTGGTGCGTCCTGCTCACAGTGTTCAGCTAAAACTACAAGTTAGTGCGGTGCGTCCTGCTCACAGTGTTCAGCTAAAACTACAAGTTAGTGCAATGAGACCTCTGTACAGTGTTCATCTTAAGCTACAAGTTAGTGCAGTGCGTCCTGCTCACGGTGTTCAGCTAAAACGACAAGTTAGTGTGGTGCGTCCTGCTCACAGTGTTCAGCTAAAACTACAAGTTAGTGCAGTGCGTACTGCTCACAGTGTTCAGCTAAAACTACAAGTTAGTGCAATGAGACCTCTGTACAGTGTTCATCTAAAGCTACAAGTTAGTGCAGTGCGTCCTGCTCACAGTGTTCAGCTAAAACTACAAGTTAGTGCGGTGCGTCCTGCTCACAGTGTTCAGCTAAAACTACAAGTTAGTGTGGTGCGTCCTGCTCACAGTGTTCAGCTAAAACTACAAGTTAGTGTAGTGAGACCTCTGCACAGTGTTCATCTAAAGCTACAAGTTAGTGCGGTGCGTCCTGCTCACAGTGTTCAGCTAAAACTACAAGTTAGTGTAGTGAGACCTCTGCACAGTGTTCATTTAAAGCTACAAGTTAGTGCAGTGCGTCCTGCTCTCAGTGTTCAGCTAAAACTACAAGTTAGTGCGGTGCGTCCTGCTCACAGTGTTCAGCTAAAACTACAAGTTAGTGTAGTGAGACCTCTGCACAGTGTTCATCTAAAGCTACAAGTTAGTGCAGTGTGTCCTGCTCACAGTGTTCAGCTAAAACTACAAGTTAGTGTGGTGTGTCCTGCTCACAGTGTTCATCTAAAACTACAAGTTAGTGCGGTGGGTCCTGCTCACAGTGTTCAGCTAAAACTACAAGTTAGTGTAGTGAGACCTCTGCACAGTGTTCATCTAAAGCTACAAGTTAGTGCAGTGCATCCTGCTCACAGTGTTCAGCTAAAACTTTAAGTTAATGTAGTGAGACCTCTGCACTATGTTCATCTAAAGCTACAAGTTAGTGCAGTGCGTCCTGCTCACAGTGTTCAGCTAAAACTACAAGTTAGTGCGGTGCGTCCTGCTCACAGTGTTCAGCTAAAACTACAAGTTAGTGTAGTGAGACCTCTGCACAGTGTTCATCTAAAGCTACAAGTTAGTGCAGTGCGTCCTGCTCACAGTGTTCAGCTAAAACTACAAGTTAGTGTGGTGCGTCCTGCTCACAGTGTTCAGCTAAAACTACAAGTTAGTGCGGTGGGTCCTGCTAACGGTGTTCAGCTAAAACTACAAGTTAGTGTGGTGCGTCCTGCTCACAGTGTTCAGCTAAAACTACAAGTTAGTGCGGTGCGTCCTGCTTACAGTGTTCAGCTAAAACTACAATTTAGTGTAGTGAGACCTCTGCACAGTGTTCATCTAAAGCTACAAGTTAGTGCAGTGCGTCCTGCTCACAGTGTTCAGCTAAAACTACAAGTTAGTGCGGTGCGTCCTGCTCACAGTGTTCAGCTAAAACTACAAGTTAGTGTAGTGAGACCTCTGCACAGTGTTCATCTAAAGCTACAAGTTAGTGCAGTGCATCCTGCTCACAGTGTTCAGCTAAAACTACAAGTTAGTGCGGTGCTTCCTGCTCACGGTGTTCAGCTAAAACTACAAGTTAGTGTGGTGCGTCCTGCTCACAGTGTTCAGCTAAAACTACAAGTTAGTGCGGTGCATCCTGCTCACAGTGTTCAGCTAAAACTACAAGTTAGTGCAGTGAGACCTCTGTACAGTGTTCATCTAAAGCTACAAGTTAGTGCAGTGCGTCCTGCTCACAGTGTTCAGCTAAAACTACAAGTTACTGCGGTGTGTCCTGCTCACAGTGTTCAGCTAAAACTACAAGTTAGTTTAGTGAGACCTCTGCACAGTGTTCATCTAAAGCTACAAGTTAGTGCGGTGCGTCCTGCTCACAGTGTTCAGCTAAAACTATAAGTTAGTGTAGTGAGACCTCTGCACAGTGTTCATCTAAAGCTACAAGTTAGTGCAGTGCGTCCTGCTCACAGTGTTCAGCTAAAACTACAAGTTAGTGCGGTGCGTCCTGCTCACGGTGTTCAGCTAAAACTACAAGTTAGTGTGGTGCGTCCTGCTCACAGTGTTCAGCTAAAACTACAAGTTAGTGCAGTGAGACCTCTGTACAGTGTTCATCTAAAGCTACAAGTTAGTGCAGTGCATCCTGCTCACAGTGTTCCGCTAAAACTACAAGTTAGTGCGGTGCGTCCTGCTCACAGTGTTCAGCTAAAACTACAAGTTAGTTTAGTGAGACCTCTGCACGGTGTTCATCTAAAGCTACAAGTTAGTACGGTGCGTCCTGCTCACAGTGTTCAGCTAAAACTATATAGTTAGTGTAGTGAGACCTCTGCACAGTGTTCATCTAAAGCTACAAGTTAGTGCAGTGCGTCCTGCTCACAGTGTTCAGCTAAAACTACAAGTTAGTGCAGTGCGTCCTGCTCACAGTGTTCAGCTAAAACTACAAGTTAGTGTAGTGAGACCTCTGCAAAGTGTTCATCTAAAGCTACAAGTTAGTGCAGTGCGTCCTGCTCACAGTGTTCAGGTAAAACTACAAGTTAGTGCGGTGCGTCCTGCTCACGGTGTTCAGCTAAAACTACAAGTTAGTGCGGTGCGTCCTGCTCACAGTGTTCAGCTAAAACTACAAGTTAGTGCAATGAGACCTCTGTACAGTGTTCATCTAAAGCTACAAGTTAGTGCAGTGCATCCTGCTCACAGTGTTCAGCTAAAACTACAAGTTAGTGCGGTGCGTCCTGCTCACAGTGTTCAGCTAAAACTACAAGTTAGTGTGGTGCGTCCTGCTCACAGTGTTCAGCTAAAACTACAAGTTAGTGTAGTGAGACCTCTGCACAGTGTTCATCTAAAGCTACAAGTTAGTGCGGTGCGTCCTGCTCACAGTGTTCAGCTAAAACTACAAGTTAGTGTAGTGAGACCTCTGCACAGTGTTCATTTAAAGCTACAAGTTAGTGCAGTGCGTCCTGCTCACAGTGTTCAGCTAAAACTACAAGTTAGTGCGGTGCGTCCTGCTCACAGTGTTCAGCTAAAACTACAAGTTAGTGTAGTGAGACCTCTGCACAGTGTTCATCTAAAGCTACAAGTTAGTGCAGTGTGTCCTGCTCACAGTGTTCAGCTAAAACTACAAGTTAGTGTGGTGTGTCCTGCTCACAGTGTTCATCTAAAACTACAAGTTAGTGCGGTGGGTCCTGCTCACAGTGTTCAGCTAAAACTACAAGTTAGTGTAGTGAGACCTCTGCACAGTGTTCATCTAAAGCTACAAGTTAGTGCAGTGCATCCTGCTCACAGTGTTCAGCTAAAACTTTAAGTTAGTGTAGTGAGACCTCTGCACTATGTTCATCTAAAGCTACAAGTTAGTGCAGTGCGTCCTGCTCACAGTGTTCAGCTAAAACTACAAGTTAGTGCGGTGCGTCCTGCTCACAGTGTTCATCTAAAACTACAAGTTAGTGCGGTGCATCCTGCTCACAGTGTTCAGCTAAAACTACAAGTTAGTGCAGTGAGACCTCTGTACAGTGTTCATCTAAAGCTACAAGTTAGTGCAGTGCGTCCTGCTCACAGTGTTCAGCTAAAACTACAAGTTACTGCGGTGTGTCCTGCTCACAGTGTTCAGCTAAAACTACAAGTTAGTTTAGTGAGACCTCTGCACAGTGTTCATCTAAAGCTACAAGTTAGTGCGGTGCGTCCTGCTCACAGTGTCCAGCTAAAACTATAAGTTATTGTAGTGAGACCTCTGCACAGTGTTCATCTAAAGCTACAAGTTAGTGCAGTGCGTCCTGCTCACAGTGTTCAGCTAAAACTACAAGTTAGTGTGGTGCGTCCTACTCACAGTGTTCAGCTAAAACTACAAGTTAGTGCGGTGCGTCCTGCTCACAGTGTTCAGCTAAAACTACAAGTTAGTGTAGTGAGACCTCTGTACAGTGTTCATCTAAAGCTACAAGTTAGTGCAGTGCGTCCTGCTCACAGTGTTCAGCTAAAACTACAAGTTAGTGCGGTGCGTCCTGCTCACAGTGTTCAGCTAAAACTACAAGTTAGTGTAGTGAGACCTCTGCACAGTGTTCATCTAAAGCTACAAGTTAGTGCAGTGCGTCCTGTTCACAGTGTTCAGCTAAAACTACAAGTTAGTGCGGTGCGTCCTGCTCACAGTGTTCAGCTAAAACTACAAGTTAGTGTGGTGCGTCCTGCTCACAGTGTTCAGCTAAAACTACAAGTTAGTGTAGTGAGACCTCTGCACAGTGTTCATCTAAAGCTACAAGTTAGTGCGGTGTGTAATGCTCACAGTGTTCAGCTAAAACTATAAGTTAGTGTAGTGAGACCTCTGCACAGTGTTCAGCTAAAACAACAAGTTAGTGCGGTGCGTCCTGCTCACAGTGTTCAGCTAAAACTACAAGTTAGTGTGGTGCGTCCTGCTTACAGTGTTCAGCTAAAACTACAAGTTAGTGTAGTGAGACCTCTGCACAGTGTTCATCTAAAGCTACAAGTTAGTGCAGTGCGTCCTGCTCACAGTGTTCAGCTAAAACTACAAGTTAGTGTAGTGAGACCTCTGCACAGTGTTCATCTAAAGCTACAAGTTAGTGCAGTGCGTCCTGCTTACAGTGTTCAGCTAAAACTACAAGTTAGTGCGGTGCGTCCTGCTCACGGTGTTCAGCTAAAACTACAAGTTAGTGTGGTGCGTCCTGCTCACAGTGTTCAGCTAAAACTACAAGTTAGTGCAGTGAGACCTCTGTACAGTGTTCATCTAAAGCTACAAGTTAGTGCAGTGCATCCTGCTCACAGTGTTCAGCTAAAACTACAAGTTAGTGCAGTGCGTCCTGCTCACAGT
Source organism: Lithobates clamitans (assembly GCA_037952925.1). Taxonomy (NCBI): domain Eukaryota; kingdom Metazoa; phylum Chordata; class Amphibia; order Anura; family Ranidae; genus Lithobates; species Lithobates clamitans. Next base: position 1,975,439 of record JBBGZY010000924.1, on the reverse strand, counting down.
GTTCAGCTAAAACTACAAGTTAGTTTAGTGAGACCTCTGCACGGTGTTCATCTAAAGCTACAAGTTAGTGCGGTGCGTCCTGCTCACAGTGTTCAGCTAAAACTATAAGTTAGTGTAGTGAGACCTCTGCACAGTGTTCATCTAAATCTACAAGTTAGTGCAGTGCGTCCTGCTCACAGTGTTCAGCTAAAACTACAAGTTAGTGTGGTGTGTCCTGCTCACAGTGTTCAGCTAAAACTACAAGTTAGTGTAGTGAGACCTCTGCACAGTGTTCATCTAAAGCTACAAGTTAGTGCGGTGCGTCCTGCTCACAGTGTTCAGCTAAAACTACAAGTTAGTGCGGTGGGTCCTGCTAACGGTGTTCAGCTAAAACGACAAGTTAGTGCGGTGCGTCCTGATCACAGTGTTAAGCTAAAACTACAAGTTAGTGTGGTGTGTCCTGCTCACAGTGTTCAGCTAAAACTACAAGTTAGTGTAGTGAGACCTCTGCACAGTGTTCATCTAAAGCTACAAGTTAGTGCGGTGCGTCCTGCTCACAGTGTTCAGCTAAAACTACAAGTTAGTGTAGTGAGACCTCTGCACAGTGTTCATCTAAAGCTACAAGTTAGTGCAGTGCGTCCTGCTCACAGTGTTCAGCTAAAACTACAAGTTAGTGCGGTGCGTCCTGCTCACGGTGTTCAGCTAAAACTACAAGTTAGTGTGGTGCGTCCTGCTCACAGGATTCAGCTAAAACTACAAGTTAGTGCGGTGCGTCCTGCTCACAGTGTTCAGCTAAAACTATATAGTTAGTGTAGTGAGACCTCTGCACAGTGTTCATCTAAAGCTACAAGTTAGTGCAGTGCTTCCTGCTCACAGTGTTCAGCTAAAACTACAAGTTAGTGCGGTGAGTCCTGCTCACAGTGTTCAGCTAAAACTACAAGTTAGTGTAGTGAGACCTCTGCACAGTGTTCATCTAAAGCTACAACTTAGTGTAGTGCATCCTGCTCACAGTGTTCAGCTAAAACAACAAGTTAGTGCGGTGCGTCCTGCTCACAGTGTTCAGCTAAAACTACAAGTTAGTGTGGTGCGTCCTGCTCACAGTGTTCAGCTAAAACTAAAAGTTAGTGTAGTGAGACCTCTGCACAGTGTTCATCTAAAGCTACAAGTTAGTGCAGTGCGTCCTGCTCACAGTGTTCAGCTAAAACTACAAGTTAGTGTGGTGCGTCCTGCTCACAGTGTTCAGCTAAAACTACAAGTTAGTGTAGTGAGACCTCTGCACAGTGTTCATCTAAAGCTACAAGTTAGTGCGGTGCGTCCTGCTCACAGTGTTCAGCTAAAACTACAAGTTAGTGTAGTGAGACCTCTGCACAGTGTTAATTTAAAGCTACAGAGTTAGTGCAGTGCGTCCTGCTCACAGTGTTCAGCTAAAACTACAAGTTACTGCGGTGTGTCCTGCTCACAGTGTTCAGCTAAAACTACAAGTTAGTGCAGTGAGACCTCTGTACAGTGTTCATCTAAAGCTACAAGTTAGTGCAGTGCATCCTGCTCACAGTGTTCAGCTAAAACTACAAGTTAGTGCGGTGCGTCCTGCTCACAGTGTTCAGCTAAAACTACAAGTTAGTTTAGTGAGACCTCTGCACGGTGTTCATCTAAAGCTACAAGTTAGTGCGGTGCGTCCTGCTCACAGTGTTCAGCTAAAACTATATAGTTAGTGTAGTGAGACCTCTGCACGGTGTTCATCTAAAGCTACAAGTTAGTGCAGTGCGTCCTGCTCACAGTGTTGAGCTAAAACTACAAGTTAGTGCGGTGCGTCCTGCTCACAGTGTTCAGCTAAAACTACAAGTTAGTGTAGTGAGACCTCTGCAAAGTGTTCATCTAAAGCTACAAGTTAGTGCAGTGCGTCCTGCTCACAGTGTTCAGGTAAAACTACAAGTTAGTGCGGTGCGTCCTGCTCACGGTGTTCAGCTAAAACGACAAGTTAGTGTGGTGCGTCCTGCTCACAGTGTTCAGCTAAAACTACAAGTTAGTGCGGTGCGTCCTGCTCACAGTGTTCAGCTAAAACTACAAGTTAGTGCAATGAGACCTCTGTACAGTGTTCATCTAAAGCTACAAGTTAGTGCAGTGCGTCCTGCTCACGGTGTTCAGCTAAAACGACAAGTTAGTGTGGTGCGTCCTGCTCACAGTGTTCAGCTAAAACTACAAGTTAGTGCAGTGCGTACTGCTCACAGTGTTCAGCTAAAACTACAAGTTAGTGCAATGAGACCTCTGTACAGTGTTCATCTAAAGCTACAAGTTAGTGCAGTGCGTCCTGCTCACAGTGTTCAGCTAAAACTACAAGTTAGTGCGGTGCGTCCTGCTCACAGTGTTCAGCTAAAACTACAAGTTAGTGTGGTGCGTCCTGCTCACAGTGTTCAGCTAAAACTACAAGTTAGTGTAGTGAGACCTCTGCACAGTGTTCATCTAAAGCTACAAGTTAGTGCGGTGCGTCCTGCTCACAGTGTTCAGCTAAAACTACAAGTTAGTGTAGTGAGACCTCTGCACAGTGTTCATTTAAAGCTACAAGTTAGTGCAGTGCGTCCTGCTCTCAGTGTTCAGCTAAAACTACAAGTTAGTGCGGTGCGTCCTGCTCACAGTGTTCAGCTAAAACTACAAGTTAGTGTAGTGAGACCTCTGCACAGTGTTCATCTAAAGCTACAAGTTAGTGCAGTGTGTCCTGCTCACAGTGTTCAGCTAAAACTACAAGTTAGTGTGGTGTGTCCTGCTCACAGTGTTCATCTAAAACTACAAGTTAGTGCGGTGGGTCCTGCTCACAGTGTTCAGCTAAAACTACAAGTTAGTGTAGTGAGACCTCTGCACAGTGTTCATCTAAAGCTACAAGTTAGTGCAGTGCATCCTGCTCACAGTGTTCAGCTAAAACTTTAAGTTAATGTAGTGAGACCTCTGCACTATGTTCATCTAAAGCTACAAGTTAGTGCAGTGCGTCCTGCTCACAGTGTTCAGCTAAAACTACAAGTTAGTGCGGTGCGTCCTGCTCACAGTGTTCAGCTAAAACTACAAGTTAGTGTAGTGAGACCTCTGCACAGTGTTCATCTAAAGCTACAAGTTAGTGCAGTGCGTCCTGCTCACAGTGTTCAGCTAAAACTACAAGTTAGTGTGGTGCGTCCTGCTCACAGTGTTCAGCTAAAACTACAAGTTAGTGCGGTGGGTCCTGCTAACGGTGTTCAGCTAAAACTACAAGTTAGTGTGGTGCGTCCTGCTCACAGTGTTCAGCTAAAACTACAAGTTAGTGCGGTGCGTCCTGCTTACAGTGTTCAGCTAAAACTACAATTTAGTGTAGTGAGACCTCTGCACAGTGTTCATCTAAAGCTACAAGTTAGTGCAGTGCGTCCTGCTCACAGTGTTCAGCTAAAACTACAAGTTAGTGCGGTGCGTCCTGCTCACAGTGTTCAGCTAAAACTACAAGTTAGTGTAGTGAGACCTCTGCACAGTGTTCATCTAAAGCTACAAGTTAGTGCAGTGCATCCTGCTCACAGTGTTCAGCTAAAACTACAAGTTAGTGCGGTGCTTCCTGCTCACGGTGTTCAGCTAAAACTACAAGTTAGTGTGGTGCGTCCTGCTCACAGTGTTCAGCTAAAACTACAAGTTAGTGCGGTGCATCCTGCTCACAGTGTTCAGCTAAAACTACAAGTTAGTGCAGTGAGACCTCTGTACAGTGTTCATCTAAAGCTACAAGTTAGTGCAGTGCGTCCTGCTCACAGTGTTCAGCTAAAACTACAAGTTACTGCGGTGTGTCCTGCTCACAGTGTTCAGCTAAAACTACAAGTTAGTTTAGTGAGACCTCTGCACAGTGTTCATCTAAAGCTACAAGTTAGTGCGGTGCGTCCTGCTCACAGTGTTCAGCTAAAACTATAAGTTAGTGTAGTGAGACCTCTGCACAGTGTTCATCTAAAGCTACAAGTTAGTGCAGTGCGTCCTGCTCACAGTGTTCAGCTAAAACTACAAGTTAGTGCGGTGCGTCCTGCTCACGGTGTTCAGCTAAAACTACAAGTTAGTGTGGTGCGTCCTGCTCACAGTGTTCAGCTAAAACTACAAGTTAGTGCAGTGAGACCTCTGTACAGTGTTCATCTAAAGCTACAAGTTAGTGCAGTGCATCCTGCTCACAGTGTTCCGCTAAAACTACAAGTTAGTGCGGTGCGTCCTGCTCACAGTGTTCAGCTAAAACTACAAGTTAGTTTAGTGAGACCTCTGCACGGTGTTCATCTAAAGCTACAAGTTAGTACGGTGCGTCCTGCTCACAGTGTTCAGCTAAAACTATATAGTTAGTGTAGTGAGACCTCTGCACAGTGTTCATCTAAAGCTACAAGTTAGTGCAGTGCGTCCTGCTCACAGTGTTCAGCTAAAACTACAAGTTAGTGCAGTGCGTCCTGCTCACAGTGTTCAGCTAAAACTACAAGTTAGTGTAGTGAGACCTCTGCAAAGTGTTCATCTAAAGCTACAAGTTAGTGCAGTGCGTCCTGCTCACAGTGTTCAGGTAAAACTACAAGTTAGTGCGGTGCGTCCTGCTCACGGTGTTCAGCTAAAACTACAAGTTAGTGCGGTGCGTCCTGCTCACAGTGTTCAGCTAAAACTACAAGTTAGTGCAATGAGACCTCTGTACAGTGTTCATCTAAAGCTACAAGTTAGTGCAGTGCATCCTGCTCACAGTGTTCAGCTAAAACTACAAGTTAGTGCGGTGCGTCCTGCTCACAGTGTTCAGCTAAAACTACAAGTTAGTGTGGTGCGTCCTGCTCACAGTGTTCAGCTAAAACTACAAGTTAGTGTAGTGAGACCTCTGCACAGTGTTCATCTAAAGCTACAAGTTAGTGCGGTGCGTCCTGCTCACAGTGTTCAGCTAAAACTACAAGTTAGTGTAGTGAGACCTCTGCACAGTGTTCATTTAAAGCTACAAGTTAGTGCAGTGCGTCCTGCTCACAGTGTTCAGCTAAAACTACAAGTTAGTGCGGTGCGTCCTGCTCACAGTGTTCAGCTAAAACTACAAGTTAGTGTAGTGAGACCTCTGCACAGTGTTCATCTAAAGCTACAAGTTAGTGCAGTGTGTCCTGCTCACAGTGTTCAGCTAAAACTACAAGTTAGTGTGGTGTGTCCTGCTCACAGTGTTCATCTAAAACTACAAGTTAGTGCGGTGGGTCCTGCTCACAGTGTTCAGCTAAAACTACAAGTTAGTGTAGTGAGACCTCTGCACAGTGTTCATCTAAAGCTACAAGTTAGTGCAGTGCATCCTGCTCACAGTGTTCAGCTAAAACTTTAAGTTAGTGTAGTGAGACCTCTGCACTATGTTCATCTAAAGCTACAAGTTAGTGCAGTGCGTCCTGCTCACAGTGTTCAGCTAAAACTACAAGTTAGTGCGGTGCGTCCTGCTCACAGTGTTCATCTAAAACTACAAGTTAGTGCGGTGCATCCTGCTCACAGTGTTCAGCTAAAACTACAAGTTAGTGCAGTGAGACCTCTGTACAGTGTTCATCTAAAGCTACAAGTTAGTGCAGTGCGTCCTGCTCACAGTGTTCAGCTAAAACTACAAGTTACTGCGGTGTGTCCTGCTCACAGTGTTCAGCTAAAACTACAAGTTAGTTTAGTGAGACCTCTGCACAGTGTTCATCTAAAGCTACAAGTTAGTGCGGTGCGTCCTGCTCACAGTGTCCAGCTAAAACTATAAGTTAGTGTAGTGAGACCTCTGCACAGTGTTCATCTAAAGCTACAAGTTAGTGCAGTGCGTCCTGCTCACAGTGTTCAGCTAAAACTACAAGTTAGTGTGGTGCGTCCTACTCACAGTGTTCAGCTAAAACTACAAGTTAGTGCGGTGCGTCCTGCTCACAGTGTTCAGCTAAAACTACAAGTTAGTGTAGTGAGACCTCTGTACAGTGTTCATCTAAAGCTACAAGTTAGTGCAGTGCGTCCTGCTCACAGTGTTCAGCTAAAACTACAAGTTAGTGCGGTGCGTCCTGCTCACAGTGTTCAGCTAAAACTACAAGTTAGTGTAGTGAGACCTCTGCACAGTGTTCATCTAAAGCTACAAGTTAGTGCAGTGCGTCCTGTTCACAGTGTTCAGCTAAAACTACAAGTTAGTGCGGTGCGTCCTGCTCACAGTGTTCAGCTAAAACTACAAGTTAGTGTGGTGCGTCCTGCTCACAGTGTTCAGCTAAAACTACAAGTTAGTGTAGTGAGACCTCTGCACAGTGTTCATCTAAAGCTACAAGTTAGTGCGGTGTGTAATGCTCACAGTGTTCAGCTAAAACTATAAGTTAGTGTAGTGAGACCTCTGCACAGTGTTCAGCTAAAACAACAAGTTAGTGCGGTGCGTCCTGCTCACAGTGTTCAGCTAAAACTACAAGTTAGTGTGGTGCGTCCTGCTTACAGTGTTCAGCTAAAACTACAAGTTAGTGTAGTGAGACCTCTGCACAGTGTTCATCTAAAGCTACAAGTTAGTGCAGTGCGTCCTGCTCACAGTGTTCAGCTAAAACTACAAGTTAGTGTAGTGAGACCTCTGCACAGTGTTCATCTAAAGCTACAAGTTAGTGCAGTGCGTCCTGCTTACAGTGTTCAGCTAAAACTACAAGTTAGTGCGGTGCGTCCTGCTCACGGTGTTCAGCTAAAACTACAAGTTAGTGTGGTGCGTCCTGCTCACAGTGTTCAGCTAAAACTACAAGTTAGTGCAGTGAGACCTCTGTACAGTGTTCATCTAAAGCTACAAGTTAGTGCAGTGCATCCTGCTCACAGTGTTCAGCTAAAACTACAAGTTAGTGCAGTGCGTCCTGCTCACAGTGTTCAGCTAAAACTACAAGTTAGTTTAGTGAGACCTCTGCACGGTGTTCATCTAAAGCTACAAGTTAGTGCGGTGCGTCCTGCTCACAGTGTTCAGCTAAAACTATAAGTTAGTGTAGTGAGACCTCTGCACAGTGTTCATCTAAAGCTACAAGTTAGTGCAGTGCGTCCTGCTCACAGTGTTCAGCTAAAACTACAAGTTAGTGTGGTGTGTCCTGCTCACAGTGTTCAGCTAAAACTACAAGTTAGTGTAGTGAGACCTCTGCACAGTGTTCATCTAAAGCTACAAGTTAGTGCGGTGCGTCCTGCTCACAGTGTTCAGCTAAAACTACAAGTTAGTGCGGTGGGTCCTGCTAACGGTGTTCAGCTAAAACGACAAGTTAGTGCGGTGCGTCCTGATCACAGTGTTAAGCTAAAACTACAAGTTAGTGTGGTGTGTCCTGCTCACAGTGTTCAGCTAAAACTACAAGTTAGTGTAGTGAGACCTCTGCACAGTGTTCATCTAAAGCTACAAGTTAGTGCGGTGCGTCCTGCTCACAGTGTTCAGCTAAAACTACAAGTTAGTGTAGTGAGACCTCTGCACAGTGTTCATCTAAAGCTACAAGTTAGTGCAGTGCGTCCTGCTCACAGTGTTCAGCTAAAACTACAAGTTAGTGCGGTGCGTCCTGCTCACGGTGTTCAGCTAAAACTACAAGTTAGTGTGGTGCGTCCTGCTCACAGGATTCAGCTAAAACTACAAGTTAGTGCGGTGCGTCCTGCTCACAGTGTTCAGCTAAAACTATATAGTTAGTGTAGTGAGACCTCTGCACAGTGTTCATCTAAAGCTACAAGTTAGTGCAGTGCTTCCTGCTCACAGTGTTCAGCTAAAACTACAAGTTAGTGCGGTGAGTCCTGCTCACAGTGTTCAGCTAAAACTACAAGTTAGTGTAGTGAGACCTCTGCACAGTGTTCATCTAAAGCTACAACTTAGTGTAGTGCATCCTGCTCACAGTGTTCAGCTAAAACAACAAGTTAGTGCGGTGCGTCCTGCTCACAGTGTTCAGCTAAAACTACAAGTTAGTGTGGTGCGTCCTGCTCACAGTGTTCAGCTAAAACTAAAAGTTAGTGTAGTGAGACCTCTGCACAGTGTTCATCTAAAGCTACAAGTTAGTGCAGTGCGTCCTGCTCACAGTGTTCAGCTAAAACTACAAGTTAGTGTAGTGAGACCTCTGCACAGTGTTCATCTAAAGCTACAAGTTAGTGCAGTGCGTCCTGCTCACAGTGTTCAGCTAAAACTACAAGTTAGTGCGGTGCGTCCTGCTCACGGTGTTCAGCTAAAACTACAAGTTAGTGCGGTGCGTCCTGCTCACAGTGTTCAGCTAAAACTATAAGTTAGTGTAGTGAGACCTCTGCACAGTGTTCATCTAAAGCTACAAGTTAGTGCAGTGCGTCCTGCTCACAGTGTTCAGCTAAAACTACAAGTTAGTGCGGTGCATCCTGCTCACAGTGTTCAGCTAAAACTACAAGTTAGTGTAGTGAGACCTCTGCACAGTGTTCATCTAAAACTACAAGTTAGTGCAGTGCGTCCTGCTCACAGTGTTCAGCTAAAACTACAAGTTAGTGCGGTGCGTCCTGCTCACGGTGTTCAGCTAAAACTACAAGTTAGTGTGGTGCGTCCTGCTCACAGTGTTCAGCTAAAACTACAAGTTAGTGCAGTGAGACCTCTGTACAGTGTTCATCTAAAGCTACAAGTTAGTGCAGTGCATCCTGCTCACAGTGTTCAGCTAAAACTACAAGTTAGTGCGGTGCGTCCTGCTCACAGTGTTCAGCTAAAACTACAAGTTAGTTTAGTGAGACCTCTGCACAGTGTTCATCTAAAGCTACAAGTTAGTGCGGTGCGTCCTGCTCACAGTGCTCAGCTAAAACTACAAGTTAGTGTAGTAAAACCTCTGCACAGTGTTCATCTAAAGCTACAAGTTAGTGCAGTGCGTCCTGCTCACAGTGTTCAGCTAAAACTACAAGTTAGTGCGGTGCGTCCTGCTCACAGTGTTCAGCTAAAACTACAAGTTAGTGTAGTGAGACCTCTGCACAGTGTTCATCTAAAGCTACAAGTTAGTGCAGTGTGTCCTGCTCACAGTGTTCAGCTAAAACTACAAGTTAGTGTGGTGCGTCCTGCTCACAGTGTTCATCTAAAACTACAAGTTAGTGCGGTGGGTCCTGCTAACGGTGTTCAGCTAAAACGACAAGTTAGTGCGGTGCGTCCTGCTCACAATGTTCAGCTAAAACTACAAGTTAGTGCGGTGTTTCCTGCTCACAGTGTTCAGCTAAAACTACAAGCTAGTGTAGTGAGACCTCTGCACAGTGTTCATCTAAAGCTACAAGTTAGTGCAGTGCATCCTGCTCACAGTGTTCAGCTAAAACTACAAGTTAGTGTAGTGAGACCTCTGCACAGTGTTCATCTAAAGCTACAAGTTAGTGCAGTGCGTCCTGCTCACAGTGTTCAGCTAAAACTACAAGTTAGTGCGGTGCGTCCTGCTCACGGTGTTCAGCTAAAACTACAACTCAGTGTGGTGCGTCCTGCTCACAGTGTTCAGCTAAAACTACAAGTTAGTGCGGTGCGTCCTGCTCACAGTGTTCAGCTAAAACTACAATTTAGTGCAGTGAGACCTCTGTACAGTGTTCATCTAAAGCTACAAGTTAGTGCAGTGCGTCCTGCTCACAGTGTTCAGCTAAAACTACAAGTTAGTGTGGTGCGTCCTGCTCTCAGTGTTCAGCTAAAACTACAAGTTAGTGCGGTGCGTCCTGCTCACGGTGTTCAGCTAAAACTACAAGTTAGTGTGGTGCGTCCTGCTCACAGTGTTCAGCTAAAACTACAAGTTAGTGTGGTGCGTCCTGCTCACAGTGTTCAGCTAAAACTACAAGTTAGTGTAATGAGACCTCTGCATAGAGTTCATCTAAAGCTACAAGTTAGTGCTGTGCGTCCTGATCAGTGTTCAGCTAAAACTACAAGTTAGTGCGGTGCGTCCTTCTCACAGTGTTCAGCTAAAACTACAAGTTAGTGTGGTGCGTCCTGCTCACAGTGTTCAGCTAAAACTACAAGTTAGTGTAGTGAGACCTCTGCACAGTGTTCATCTAAAGCTACAAGTTAGTGCAGTGCGTCCTGCTCACAGTTTTCAGCTAAAACTACAAGTTAGTGCAGTGCGTCCTGCTCACAGTGTTCAGCTAAAACTACAAGTTAGTGCGGTGCGTCCTGCTCACAGTGTTCAGCTAAAACTACAAGTTAGTGTAGTGAGACCTCTGCACAGTGTTCATCTAAAGCTACAAGTTAGTGCAGTGCGTCCTGCTCACAGTGTTCAGCTAAAACTACAAGTTAGTGCGGTGCGTCCTGCTCACAGTGTTCAGCTAAAACTACAAGTTAGTGTGGTGCGTCCTGCTCACAGTGTTCAGCTAAAACTACAAGTTAGTGTAGTGAGACCTCTGCACAGTGTTCATCTAAAGCTACAAGTCAGTGTGGTGCGTCCTGCTCACAGTGATCAGCTAAAACTACAAGTTAGTGTAGTGAGACCTCTGCACAGTGTTCATCTAAAGCTACAAGTTAGTGTATTGCATCCTGCTCACAGTGTTCAGCTAAAACAACAAGTTAGTGCGGTGCGTCCTGCTCACAGTGTTCAGCTAAAACTACAAGTTTGTGTGGTGCGTCCTGCTCACAGTGTTCAGCTAAAACTACAAGTTAGTGTAGTGAGACCTCTGCACAGTGTTCATCTAAAGCTACAAGTTAGTGCAGTGCGTCCCGCTCACAGTGTTCAGCTAAAACTACAAGTTAGTGTAGGGAGACCTCTGCACAGTGTTCATCTAAAGCTACAAGTTAGTGCAGTGCGTCCTGCTCACAGTGTTCAGCTAAAACTACAAGTTAGTGCTGTGCGTCCTGCTCACGGTGTTCAGCTAAAACTACAAGTTAGTGTGGTGCGTCCTGCTCACAGTGTTCAGCTAAAACTACAAGTTAGTGCAGTGAGACCTCTGTACAGTGTTCATCTAAAGCTACAAGTTAGTGCAGTGCATCCTGCTCACAGTGTTCAGCTAAAACTACAAGTTAGTGCGGTGCGTCCTGCTCACAGTGTTCAGCTAAAACTACAAGTTAGTTTAGTGAGACCTCTGCACGGTTTTCATCTAAAGCTACAAGTTAGTGCGGTGCGTCCTGCTCACAGTGTTCAGCTAAAACTATAAGTTAGTGTAGTGAGACCTCTGCACAGTGTTCATCTAAAGCTACAAGTTAGTGCAGTGCGTCCTGCTCACAGTGTTCAGCTAAAACTACAAATTAGTGCGGTGCGTCCTGCTCACAGTGTTCAGCTAAAACTACAAGTTAGTGTAGTGAGACCTCTGCAAAGTGTTCATCTAAAGCTACAAGTTAGTGCAGTGCGTCCTGCTCACAGTGTTCAGGTCAAACTACAAGTTAGTGCGGTGCGTCCTGCTCACGGTGTTCAGCTAAAACGACAAGTTAGTGTGGTGCGTCCTGCTCACAGTGTTCAGCTAAAACTACAAGTTAGTGCGGTGCGTCCTGCTCACAGTGTTCAGCTAAAACTACAAGTTAGTGCAATGAGACCTCTGTACAGTGTTGATCTAAAGCTACAAGTTAGTGCAGTGCATCCTGCTCACAGTGTTCAGCTAAAACTACAAGTTAGTGCGGTGCGTCCTGCTCACAGTGTTCAGCTTAAACTACAAGTTAGTGTGGTGCGTCCTGCTCACAGTGTTCAGCTAAAACTACAAGTTAGTGTAGTGAGACCTCTGCACAGTGTTCATCTAAAGCTACAAGTTAGTGCGGTGCGTCCTGCTCACAGTGTTCAGCTAAAACTACAAGTTAGTGTAGTGAGACCTCTGCACAGTGTTCCTCTAAAGCTACAAGTTAGTGCAGTGCGTCCTGCTCACAGTGTTCAGCTAAAACTACAAGTTAGTGCGGTGCGTCCTGCTCACAGTGTTCAGCTAAAACTACAAGTTAGTGTAGTGAGACCTCTGCACAGTGTTCATCTAAAGCTACAAGTTAGTGCAGTGTGTCCTGCTCACAGTGTTCAGCTAAAACTACAAGTTAGTGTGGTGCGTCCTGCTCACAGTGTTCATCTAAAACTACAAGTTAGTGCGGTGGGTCCTGCTAACGGTGTTCAGCTAAAACGACAAGTTAGTGCGGTGCGTCCTGATCACAGTGTTAAGCTAGAACTACAAGTTAGTGTGGTGTGTCCTGCTCACAGTGTTCAGCTAAAACTACAAGTTAGTGTAGTGAGACCTCTGCACAGTGTTGATCTAAAGCTACAAGTTAGTGCAGTGCGTCCTGCTCACAGTGTTCAGCTAAAACTACAAGTTAGTGTAGTGAGACCTCTGCACAGTGTTCATCTAAAGCTACAAGTTAGTGCAGTGCGTCCTGCTCACAGTGTTCAGCTAAAACTACAAGTTAGTGCGGTGCGTCCTGCTCACGGTGTTCAGCTAAAACTACAACTCAGTGTGCTGCATCCTGCTCACAGTGTTCAGCTAAAACTAAAAGTTAGTGCGGTGCGTCCTGCTCACGGTGTTCAGCTAAAACTACAAGTTAGTGTGGTGCGTCCTGCTCACAGTGTTCAGGCTAAAACTACAAGTTAGTGTGGTGCGTCCTGCTCACAGTGTTCAGCTAAAACTACAAGTTAGTGTAATGAGACCTCTGCACAGAGTTCATCTAAAGCTACAAGTTAGTGCAGTGCGTCCTGATCAGTGTTCAGCTAAAACTACAAGTTAGTGCGGTGCGTCCTGCTCACAGTGTTCAGCTAAAACTACAAGTTAGTGTGGTGCGTCCTGCTCACAGTGTTCAGCTAAAACTACAAGTTAGTGTAGTGAGACCTCTGCACAGTGTTCATCTAAAGCTACAAGTTAGTGCAGTGCGTCCTGCTCACAGTGTTCAGCTAAAACTACAAGTTAGTGTGGTGCGTCCTGCTCACAGTGTTCAGCTAAAACTACAAGTTAGTGTAATGAGACCTCTGCACAGAGTTCATCTAAAGCTACAAGTTAGTGTGGTGCGTCCTGCTCACAGTGTTCAGCTAAAACTACAAGTTAGTGTAGTGAGACCTCTGCACAGTGTTCATCTAAAGCTACAAGTTAGTGCAGTGCGTCCTGCTCACAGTGTTCAGCTAAAACTACAAGTTAGTGCGGTGCATCCTGCTCACAGTGTTCAGCTAAAACTACAAGTTAGTGTAGTGAGACCTCTGCACAGTGTTCATCTAAAGCTACAAGTTAGTGCAGTGCGTCCTGCTCACAGTGTTCAGCTAAAACTACAAGTTAGTGCGGTGCTTCCTGCTCACAGTGTTCAGCTAAAACTACAAGTTAGTGTGGTGCGTCCTGCTCACAGTGTTCAGCTAAAACTACAAGTTAGTATAGTGAGACCTCTACACAGTGTTCATCTAAAGCTACAAGTCAGTGCGGTGCGTCCTGCTCACAGTGTTCAGCTAAAACTACAAGTTAGTGTAGTGAGACCTCTGCACTCTGTTCATCTAAAGCTACAAGTTAGTGCAGTGCGTCCTGCTCACAGTGTTCAGCTAAAACTACAAGTTAGTGCAGTGCGTCCTGCTCACAGTGTTCAGCTAAAACTACAAGTTAGTTTAGTGAGACCTCTGCACGGTGTTCATCTAAAGCTACAAGTTAGTGCAGTGCGTCCTGCTCACAGTGTTCAGCTAAAACTACAAGTTAGTGTAGTGAGACCTCTGCACAGTGTTCATCTAAAGCTACAAGTTAGTGCGGTGCGTCCTGCTCACGGTGTTCAGCTAAAACTACAAGTTAGTGCGGTGCGTCCTGCTCACAGTGTTCAGCTAAAACTACAAGTTAGTGCGGTGCGTCCTGCTCACAGTTTTCAGCTAAAACTAAAAGTGAGTGCGGTGCGTCCTGCTCACAGTGTTCAGCTAAAACTACAAGTTAGTGTAGTGATACCTCTGCACAGTGTTCATCTAATGCTACAAGTTAGTGCAGTGCGTCATGCTCACAGTGTTCAGCTAAAACTACAAGTTAGTGCGGTGTGTCCTGCTCACAGTTTTCAGCTAAAACTAAAAGTGAGTGTGGTGCGTCCTGCTCACAGTGTTCAGCTAAAACTACAAGTTAGTGTAGTGAGACCTCTGCACAGTGTTCATCTAAAGCTACAAGTTAGTGCAGTGTGTCCTGCTCACAGTGTTCAGCTAAAACTACAAGTTAGTGCAGTGCGTCCTGCTCAGTGTTCAGTTAAAACTACAAGTTAGTGCGGTTCGTCCTGCTCACAGTGTTCAGCTAAAACTACAAGTTAGTGCAGTGCGTCCTGCTCACGGTGTTCAGCTAAAACTACAAGTTAGTGCAGTGCGTCCTGCTCACAGTGTTCAGCTAAAACTACAAGTTAGTGTGGTGCGTCCTGCTCACAGTGTTCAGCTAAAACTACAAGTTAGTGTAGTGAGACCTCTGCACAGTGTTCATCTAAAGCTACAAGTTAGTGCAGTGTGTCCTGCTCACAGTGTTCAGCTAAAACTACAAGTTAGTGCGGTGCGTCCTGCTCACAGTGTTCAGCTAAAACTACAAGTTAGTGTAGTGAGACCTCTGCACAGTGTTCATCTAAAGCTACAAGTTAGTGCAGTGCGTCCTGCTCACAGTGTTCAGCTAAAACTACAAGTTAGTGTGATGCATCCTGCTCACAGTGTTCAGCTAAATCTACAAGTTAGTGCGGTGCGTCCTGCTCACAGTGTTCAGCTAAAACTACAAATTAGTGCGGTGCGTCCTGCTCACAGTGTTCAGCTAAAACTACAAGTTAGTGGGGTGCGTCCTGCTCACAGTGTTCAGCTAAAACTACAAGTTAGTGTAGTGAGACCTCTGCACAGTGTTCGTCTAAAGCTACAAGTTAGTGCAGTGCGTCCTGCTCAGTGTTCAGCTAAAACTACAAGTTAGTGTAGTGAGACCTCTGCACAGTGTTCATCTAAAGCTACAAGTTAGTGCAGTGCGTCCTGCTCACAGTGTTCAGCTAAAACTACAAGTTAATGTAGTGAGACCTCTGCACAGTGTTCATCTAAAGCTACAAGTTAGTGCAGTGCGTCCTGCTCACAGTGTTCAGCTAAAACTACAAGTTAGTGCGGTGCGTCCTGCTCACAGTGTTCAGCTAAAACTACAAGCTAGTGCGGTGCTCATGCTCACAGTGTTCAGCTAAAACTACAAGTTAGTGCGGTGCGTCCTGCTCACAGTGTTCAGCTAAAACTACAAGTTAGTGCGGTGCGTCCTGCTCACAGTGTTCAGCTAAAACTACAAGTTAGTGTAGTGAGACCTCTGCACAGTGTTCAGCTAAAACTACAAGTTAGTGCAGTGCGTCCTGCTCACAGTGTTAAGCTAAAACTACAAGTTAGTGAGGTGCGTCCTGCTCACAGTGTTCAGCTAAAACTACAAAATAGTGTAGTGAGACCTCTGCACAGTGTTCATCTAAAGCTACAAGTTAGTGCAGTGCATCCGGCTCACAGTGTTCAGCTAAAACTACAAGTTAGTATGGTGCGTCCTGCTCACAGTGTTCATCTAAAGCTACAATTTAGTGCAGTGCGTCCTGCTCACAGTGTTCAACTAAAACTACAAGTTAGTGTAGTGAGACCTCTGCACAGTGTTAATCTAAAGCTACATGTTAGTGCAGTGCGTCGTGCTCACAGTGTTCAGCTAAAACTACAAGTTAGTGTGGTGCGTCCTGCTCACAGAGTTCAGCTAAAACTACAAGTTAGTGTAGTGAGACCTCTGCACAGTGTTCATCTAAAGCTACAAGTTAGTGCAGTGCGTCCTGCTCACAGTGTTCAGCTAAAACTAAAAGTGAGTGCGGTGCGTCCTGCTCACAGTGTTGAGCTAAAACTACAAGTTAGTGTAGTGAGACCTCTGCACAGTGTTCATCTAATGCTACAAGTTAGTGCAGTGCATCCTGCTCACAGTGTTCAGCTAAAACTACAAGTTAGTGCGGTGCGTCCTGCTCACGGTTTTCAGCTAAAACTACAAGTTAGTGCGATGCGTCCTGCTCACAGTGTTCAGCTTAAACTACAAGTTAGTGCGGTGCGTCCTGCTCACAGTGTTCAGCTAAAACTACAAGTTAGTGTGGTGCGTCCTGCTCACAGTGTTCCGCTAAAACTACAAGTTAGTGTAGTGAGACCTCTGCACAGTGTTCAGCTAAAACTACAAGTTAGTGTGATGCATCCTGCTCACAGTGTTCAGCTAAAACTACAAGTTAGTGCGGTGCGTCCTGCTCACGGTGTTCAGCTAAAACTACAAGTTAGTGCGGTGCGTCCTGCTCACAGTGTTCAGCTAAAACTAAAAGTGAGTGCGGTGCGTCCTGCTCACAGTGTTCAGCTAAAACTACAAGTTAGTGTAGTGAGACCTCTGCACAGTGTTCATCTAATGCTTCAAGTTAGTGCAGTGTGTCGTGCTCACAGTGTTCAGCTAAAACTACAAGTTAGTGCGGTGCGTCCTGCTCACAGTTTTCAGCTAAAACTAAAAGTGAGTGCGGTGCGTCCTGCTCACAGTGTTCAGCTAAAACTACAAGTTAGTCTAGTGAGACCTCTGCACAGTGTTCATCTAAAGCTACAAGTTAGTGCAGTGTGTCCTGCTCACAGTGTTCAGCTAAAACTACAAGTTAGTGTGGTGCGTCCTGCTCACGGTGTTCAGCTAAAACTACAAGTTAGTGCGATGCGTCCTGCTCACAGTGTTCAGCTTAAACTACAAGTTAGTGCGGTGCGTCCTGCTCACAGTGTTCAGCTAAAACTACAAGTTAGTGTGGTGCGTCCTGCTCACAGTGTTCAGCTAAAACTACAAGTTAGTGTGGTGCGTCCTGCTCACAGTGTTCAGCTAAAACTACAAGTTAGTGTAGTGAGACCTCTGCACAGTGTTCATCTAAAGCTACAAGTTAGTGCAGTGTGTCCTGCTCACAGTGTTCAGCTAAAACTACAAGTTAGTGCGGTGCGTCCTGCTCACAGTGTTCAGCTAAAACTACAAGTTAGTGTAGTGAGACCTCTGCACAGTGTTCATCTAAAGCTACATGTTGGTGCAGTGCGTCCCGCTCACAGTGTTCAGCTAAAACTACAAGTTAGTGTGGTGCGTCCTGCTCACAGAGTTCAGCTAAAACTACAAGTTAGTGTAGTGAGACCTCTGCACAGTGTTCATCTAAAGCTACAAGTTAGTGCGGTGCGTCCTGCTCACAGTGTTCAGCTAAAACTAAAAGTTAGTGTAGTGAGACCTCTGCACAGTGTTCATCTAAAGCTTCAAGTTAGTGCAGTGCGTCCTGCTCACAGTGTTCAGCTAAAACTACAAGTTAGTGTAGTGAGACCTCTGCACAGTGTTCATCTAAAGCTACAAGTTAGTGCAGTGCGTCCTGCTCACAGTGTTCAGCTAAAACTACAAGTTAGTGCGGTGCGTCCTGCTCACAGTGTTCAGCTAAAACTACAAGTTAGTGTAGTGAGACCTCTGCACAGTGTTCATCTAAAGCTACAAGTTAGTGCAGTGCGTCCTGCTCACAGTGTTCAGCTAAAACTACAAGTTAGTGTGGTGCATCCTGCTCACAGTGTTCAGCTAAAACTACAAGTTAGTGTGGTGCGTCCTGCTCACGGTGTTCAGCTAAAACTACAAGTTAGTGCGGTGCGTCCTGCTCACAGTGTTCAGCTAAAACTACAAGTTAGTGCGGTGCGTCCTGCTCACAGTTTTCAGCTAAAACTAAATGTGAGTGCGGTGCGTCCTGCTCACAGTGTTCAGCTAAAACTACAAGTTAGTGTAGTTAGACCTCTGCACAGTGTTCATCTAATGCTACAAGTTAGTGCAGTGCGTCGTGCTCACAGTGTTCAGCTAAAACTACAAGTTAGTGCAGTGCGTCCTGCTCACAGTTTTCAGCTAAAACTAAAAGAGAGTGCGGTGCGTCCTGCTCACAGTGTTCAGCTAAAACTACAAGTTAGTGTAGTGAGACCTCTGCACAGTGTTCATTTAAAGCTACAAGTTAGTGCAGTGTGTCCTGCTCACAGTGTTCAGCTAAAACTACAAGTTAGTGCAGTGCGTCCTGCTCAGTGTTCAGTTAAAACTACAAGTTAGTGCGGTGCGTCCTGCTCACAGTGTTCAGCTAAAACTACAAGTTAGTGCAGTGCGTCCTGCTCACGGTGTTCAGCTAAAACTACAAGTTAGTGCGGTGCGTCCTGCTCACAGTGTTCAGCTAAAACTACAAGTTAGTGTGGTGCGTCCTGCTCACAGTGTTCAGCTAAAACTACAAGTTAGTGTAGTGAGACCTCTGCACAGTGTTCATCTAAAGCTACAAGTTAGTGCAGTGTGTCCTGCTCACAGTGTTCAGCTAAAACTACAAGTTAGTGTAGTGAGACCTCTGCACAGTGTTCATCTAAAGCTACATGTTGGTGCAGTGCGTCCTGCTCACAGTGTTCAGCTAAAACTACAAGTTAGTGTGGTGCGTCCTGCTCACAGAGTTCAGCTAAAACTACAAGTTAGTGAGGTGCGTCCTGCTCACAGTGTTCAGCTAAAACTACAAAATAGTGTAGTGAGACCTCTGCACAGTGTTCATCTAAAGCTACAAGTTAGTGCAGTGCATCCGGCTCACAGTGTTCAGCTAAAACTACAAGTTAGTATGGTGCGTCCTGCTCACAGTGTTCATCTAAAGCTACAATTTAGTGCAGTGCGTCCTGCTCACAGTGTTCAACTAAAACTACAAGTTAGTGTAGTGAGACCTCTGCACAGTGTTAATCTAAAGCTACATGTTAGTGCAGTGCGTCGTGCTCACAGTGTTCAGCTAAAACTACAAGTTAGTGTGGTGCGTCCTGCTCACAGAGTTCAGCTAAAACTACAAGTTAGTGTAGTGAGACCTCTGCACAGTGTTCATCTAAAGCTACAAGTTAGTGCAGTGCGTCCTGCTCACAGTGTTCAGCTAAAACTAAAAGTGAGTGCGGTGCATCCTGCTCACAGTGTTGAGCTAAAACTACAAGTTAGTGTAGTGAGACCTCTGCACAGTGTTCATCTAATGCTACAAGTTAGTGCAGTGCATCCTGCTCACAGTGTTCAGCTAAAACTACAAGTTAGTGCGGTGCGTCCTGCTCACGGTTTTCAGCTAAAACTACAAGTTAGTGCGATGCGTCCTGCTCACAGTGTTCAGCTTAAACTACAAGTTAGTGCGGTGCGTCCTGCTCACAGTGTTCAGCTAAAACTACAAGTTAGTGTGGTGCGTCCTGCTCACAGTGTTCCGCTAAAACTACAAGTTAGTGTAGTGAGACCTCTGCACAGTGTTCATCTAAAGCTACAAGTTAGTGCAATGCGTCCTGCTCACAGTGTTCAGCTAAAACTACAAGTTAGTGCAGTGCCTCCTGCTCACAGTGTTCAGCTAAAACTACAAGTTAGTGCGGTGCGTCCTGCTCACAGTGTTCAGCTAAAACTACAAGTTAGTGTAGTGAGACCTCTGCACAGTGTTCAGCTAAAACTACAAGTTAGTGTGATGCATCCTGCTCACAGTGTTCAGCTAAAACTACAAGTTAGTGCGGTGCGTCCTGCTCACGGTGTTCAGCTAAAACTACAAGTTAGTGCGGTGCGTCCTGCTCACAGTGTTCAGCTAAAACTAAAAGTGAGTGCGGTGCGTCCTGCTCACAGTGTTCAGCTAAAACTACAAGTTAGTGTAGTGAGACCTCTGCACAGTGTTCATCTAATGCTTCAAGTTAGTGCAGTGTGTCGTGCTCACAGTGTTCAGCTAAAACTACAAGTTAGTGCGGTGCGTCCTGCTCACAGTTTTCAGCTAAAACTAAAAGTGAGTGCGGTGCGTCCTGCTCACAGTGTTCAGCTAAAACTACAAGTTAGTCTAGTGAGACCTCTGCACAGTGTTCATCTAAAGCTACAAGTTAGTGCAGTGTGTCCTGCTCACAGTGTTCAGCTAAAACTACAAGTTAGTGTGGTGCGTCCTGCTCACGGTGTTCAGCTAAAACTACAAGTTAGTGCGATGCGTCCTGCTCACAGTGTTCAGCTTAAACTACAAGTTAGTGCGGTGCGTCCTGCTCACAGTGTTCAGCTAAAACTACAAGTTAGTGTGGTGCGTCCTGCTCACAGTGTTCAGCTAAAACTACAAGTTAGTGTGGTGCGTCCTGCTCACAGTGTTCAGCTAAAACTACAAGTTAGTGTAGTGAGACCTCTGCACAGTGTTCATCTAAAGCTACAAGTTAGTGCAGTGTGTCCTGCTCACAGTGTTCAGCTAAAACTACAAGTTAGTGCGGTGCGTCCTGCTCACAGTGTTCAGCTAAAACTACAAGTTAGTGTAGTGAGACCTCTGCACAGTGTTCATCTAAAGCTACATGTTGGTGCAGTGCGTCCCGCTCACAGTGTTCAGCTAAAACTACAAGTTAGTGTGGTGCGTCCTGCTCACAGAGTTCAGCTAAAACTACAAGTTAGTGTAGTGAGACCTCTGCACAGTGTTCATCTAAAGCTACAAGTTAGTGCGGTGCGTCCTGCTCACAGTGTTCAGCTAAAACTAAAAGTTAGTGTAGTGAGACCTCTGCACAGTGTTCATCTAAAGCTTCAAGTTAGTGCAGTGCGTCCTGCTCACAGTGTTCAGCTAAAACTACAAGTTAGTGTAGTGAGACCTCTGCACAGTGTTCATCTAAAGCTACAAGTTAGTGCAGTGCGTCCTGCTCACAGTGTTCAGCTAAAACTACAAGTTAGTGCGGTGCGTCCTGCTCACAGTGTTCAGCTAAAACTACAAGTTAGTGTAGTGAGACCTCTGCACAGTGTTCATCTAAAGCTACAAGTTAGTGCAGTGCGTCCTGCTCACAGTGTTCAGCTAAAACTACAAGTTAGTGTGGTGCATCCTGCTCACAGTGTTCAGCTAAAACTACAAGTTAGTGTGGTGCGTCCTGCTCACGGTGTTCAGCTAAAACTACAAGTTAGTGCGGTGCGTCCTGCTCACAGTGTTCAGCTAAAAGTACAAGTTAGTGCGGTGCGTCCTGCTCACAGTTTTCAGCTAAAACTAAATGTGAGTGCGGTGCGTCCTGCTCACAGTGTTCAGCTAAAACTACAAGTTAGTGTAGTTAGACCTCTGCACAGTGTTCATCTAATGCTACAAGTTAGTGCAGTGCGTCGTGCTCACAGTGTTCAGCTAAAACTACAAGTTAGTGCAGTGCGTCCTGCTCACAGTTTTCAGCTAAAACTAAAAGTGAGTGCGGTGCGTCCTGCTCACAGTGTTCAGCTAAAACTACAAGTTAGTGTAGTGAGACCTCTGCACAGTGTTCATTTAAAGCTACAAGTTAGTGCAGTGTGTCCTGCTCACAGTGTTCAGCTAAAACTACAAGTTAGTGCAGTGCGTCCTGCTCAGTGTTCAGTTAAAACTACAAGTTAGTGCGGTGCGTCCTGCTCACAGTGTTCAGCTAAAACTACAAGTTAGTGCAGTGCGTCCTGCTCACGGTGTTCAGCTAAAACTACAAGTTAGTGCGGTGCGTCCTGCTCACAGTGTTCAGCTAAAACTACAAGTTAGTGTGGTGCGTCCTGCTCACAGTGTTCAGCTAAAACTACAAGTTAGTGTAGTGAGACCTCTGCACAGTGTTCATCTAAAGCTACAAGTTAGTGCAGTGTGTCCTGCTCACAGTGTTCAGCTAAAACTACAAGTTAGTGCGGTGCGTCCTGCTCACAAGTGTTCAGCTAAAACTACAAGTTAGTGTAGTGAGACCTCTGCACAGTGTTCATCTAAAGCTACATGTTGGTGCAGTGCGTCCTGCTCACAGTGTTCAGCTAAAACTACAAGTTAGTGTGGTGCGTCCTGCTCACAGAGTTCAGCTAAAACTACAAGTTAGTGTAGTGAGACCTCTGCACAGTGTTCATCTAAAGCTACAAGTTAGTGCAGTGCGTCCTGCTCACAGTGTTCAGCTAAAACTACAAGTTAGTGCGTTGCATCCTGCTCACAGTGTTCAGCTAAAACTACAAGTTAGTGTAGTGAGACCTCTACACAGTGTTCATCTAAAGCTACAAGTTAGTGCAGTGCGTCCTGCTCACAGTGTTCAGCTAAAACTACAAGTTAGTGTGATGCATCCTGCTCACAGTGTTCTGCTAAAACTACAAGTTAGTGCGGTGCGTCCTGCTCACGGTGTTCAGCTAAAACTACAAGTTAGTGCGGTGCGTCCTGCTCACAGTGTTCAGCTAAAACTACAAGTTAGTGTAGTGAGACCTCTGCACAGTGTTCGTCTAAAGCTACAAGTTAGTGCAGTGCGTCCTGCTCAGTGTTCAGCTAAAACTACAAGTTAGTGTAGTGAGACCTCTGCACAGTGTTCATCTAAATCTACAAGTTAGTGCAGTGCGTCCTGCTCACAGTGTTCAGCTAAAACTACAAGTTAGTGTAGTGAGACCTCTGCACAGTGTTCGTCTAAAGCTACAAGTTAGTGCAATGCGTCCTGCTCAGTGTTCAGCTAAAACTACAAGTTAGTGTAGTGAGACCTCTGCACAGTGTTCATCTAAAGCTACAAGTTAGTGCAGTGCGTCCTGCTCACAGTGTTCAGCTAAAACTACAAATTAGTGCGGTGCGTCCTGCTCACAGTGTTCAGCTAAAACTACAAGTTAATGTAGTGAGACCTCTGCACAGTGTTCATCTAAAGCTACAAGTTAGTGCAGTGCGTCCTGCTCACAGTGTTCAGCTAAAACTACAAGTTAGTGCGGTGCGTCCTGCTCACGGTGTTCAGCTAAAACTACAAGCTAGTGCGGTGCTCATGCTCACAGTGTTCAGCTAAAACTACAAGTTAGTGCGGTGCGTCCTGCTCACAGTGTTCAGCTAAAACTACAAGTTAGTGCGGTGCGCCCTGCTCACAGTGTTCAGCTAAAACTACAAGTTAGTGCGGTGCGTCCTGCTCACAGTGTTCAGCTAAAACTACAAGTTAGTGTAGTGAGACCTCTGCACAGTGTTCAGCTAAAACTACAAGTTAGTGCAGTGCGTCCTGCTCACAGTGTTAAGCTAAAACTACAAGTTAGTGAGGTGCGTCCTGCTCACAGTGTTCAGCTAAAACTACAAAATAGTGTAGTGAGACCTCTGCACAGTGTTCATCTAAAGCTACAAGTTAGTGCAGTGCATCCGGCTCACAGTGTTCAGCTAAAACTACAAGTTAGTGTGGTGCGTCCTGCTCACAGTGTTCATCTAAAGCTACAATTTAGTGCAGTGCGTCCTGCTCACAGTGTTCAGCTAAAACTACAAGTTAGTGTAGTGAGACCTCTGCACAGTGTTAATCTAAAGCTACATGTTAGTGCAGTGCGTCGTGCTCACAGTGTTCAGCTAAAACTACAAGTTAGTGTGGTGCCTCCTGCTCACAGAGTTCAGCTAAAACTACAAGTTAGTGTAGTGAGACCTCTGCACAGTGTTCATCTAAAGCTACAAGTTAGTGCAGTGCGTCCTGCTCACAGTGTTCAGCTAAAACTAAAAGTGAGTGCGGTGAGTCCTGCTCACAGTGTTGAGCTAAAACTACAAGTTAGTGTAGTGAGACCTCTGCACAGTGTTCATCTAATGTTACAAGTTAGTGCAGTGCATCCTGCTCACAGTGTTCAGCTAAAACTACAAGTTAGTGCGGTGCGTCCTGCTCACGGTGTTCAGCTAAAACTACAAGTTAGTGCGATGCGTCCTGCTCACAGTGTTCAGCTTAAACTACAAGTTAGTGCGGTGCGTCCTGCTCACAGTGTTCAGCTAAAACTAAAAGTTAGTGTGGTGCGTCCTGCTAACAGTGTTCAGCTAAAACTACAAGTTAGTGTAGTGAGACCTCTGCATAGTGTTCATCTAAAGCTACAAGTTAGTGCAGTGCGTCCTGCTCACAGTGTTTAGCTAAAACTACAAGCTAGTGTAGTGAGACCTCTGCACAGTGTTCATCTAAAGCTACAAGTTAGTGCAGTGCGTCCTGCTCACAGTGTTCAGCTTAAACTACAAGTTAGTGTGGTGCATCCTGCTCACAGTGTTCAGCTAAAACTACAAGTTAGTGCGGTGCGTCCTGCTCACGGTGTTCAGCTAAAACTACAAGTTAGTGCGGTGCGTCCTACTCACAGTGTTCAGCTAAAACTACAAGTTAGTGTGGTGCGTCCTGCTCACAGTGTTCAGCTAAAACTACAAGTCAGTGTAGTGAGACCTCTGCACAGTGTTCATCTAAAGCTACAAGTTAGTGCAGTGCGTCCTGCTCACGGTGTTCAGCTAAAACTACAAGTTAGTGTGGTGCATCCTGCTCACAGTGTTCAGCTAAAACTACAAGTTAGTGTAGTGAGACCTCTGCACAGTGTTCATCTAAATCTACAAGTTAGTGCAGTGCGTCCTGCTCACAGTGTTCAGCTAAAACTACAAGTTAGTGTAGTGAGACCTCTGCACAGTGTTCGTCTAAAGCTACAAGTTAGTGCAATGCGTCCTGCTCAGTGTTCAGCTAAAACTACAAGTTAGTGTAGTGAGACCTCTGCACAGTGTTCATCTAAAGCTACAAGTTAGTGCAGTGCGTCCTGCTCACAGTGTTCAGCTAAAACTACAAATTAGTGCGGTGCGTCCTGCTCACAGTGTTCAGCTAAAACTACAAGTTAATGTAGTGAGACCTCTGCACAGTGTTCATCTAAAGCTACAAGTTAGTGCAGTGCGTCCTGCTCACAGTGTTCAGCTAAAACTACAAGTTAGTGCGGTGCGTCCTGCTCACGGTGTTCAGCTAAAACTACAAGCTAGTGCGGTGCTCATGCTCACGGTGTTCAGCTAAAACTACAAGTTAGTGCGGTGCGTCCTGCTCACAGTGTTCAGCTAAAACTACAAGTTAGTGCGGTGCGCCCTGCTCACAGTGTTCAGCTAAAACTACAAGTTAGTGCGGTGCGTCCTGCTCAGAGTGTTCAGCTAAAACTACAAGTTAGTGTAGTGAGACCTCTGCACAGTGTTCAGCTAAAACTACAAGTTAGTGCAGTGCGTCCTGCTCACAGTGTTAAGCTAAAACTACAAGTTAGTGAGGTGCGTCCTGCTCACAGTGTTCAGCTAAAACTACAAAATAGTGTAGTGAGACCTCTGCACAGTGTTCATCTAAAGCTACAAGTTAGTGCAGTGCATCCGGCTCACAGTGTTCAGCTAAAACTACAAGTTAGTGTGGTGCGTCCTGCTCACAGTGTTCATCTAAAGCTACAATTTAGTGCAGTGCGTCCTGCTCACAGTGTTCAGCTAAAACTACAAGTTAGTGTAGTGAGACCTCTGCACAGTGTTAATCTAAAGCTACATGTTAGTGCAGTGCGTCGTGCTCACAGTGTTCAGCTAAAACTACAAGTTAGTGTGGTGCCTCCTGCTCACAGAGTTCAGCTAAAACTACAAGTTAGTGTAGTGAGACCTCTGCACAGTGTTCATCTAAAGCTACAAGTTAGTGCAGTGCGTCCTGCTCACAGTGTTCAGCTAAAACTAAAAGTGAGTGCGGTGAGTCCTGCTCACAGTGTTGAGCTAAAACTACAAGTTAGTGTAGTGAGACCTCTGCACAGTGTTCATCTAATGCTACAAGTTAGTGCAGTGCATCCTGCTCACAGTGTTCAGCTAAAACTACAAGTTAGTGCGGTGCGTCCTGCTCACGGTGTTCAGCTAAAACTACAAGTTAGTGCGATGCGTCCTGCTCACAGTGTTCAGCTTAAACTACAAGTTAGTGCGGTGCGTCCTGCTCACAGTGTTCAGCTAAAACTAAAAGTTAGTGTGGTGCGTCCTGCTAACAGTGTTCAGCTAAAACTACAAGTTAGTGTAGTGAGACCTCTGCATAGTGTTCATCTAAAGCTACAAGTTAGTGCAGTGCGTCCTGCTCACAGTGTTTAGCTAAAACTACAAGCTAGTGTAGTGAGACCTCTGCACAGTGTTCATCTAAAGCTACAAGTTAGTGCAGTGCGTCCTGCTCACAGTGTTCAGCTTAAACTACAAGTTAGTGTGGTGCATCCTGCTCACAGTGTTCAGCTAAAACTACAAGTTAGTGCGGTGCGTCCTGCTCACGGTGTTCAGCTAAAACTACAAGTTAGTGCGGTGCGTCCTACTCACAGTGTTCAGCTAAAACTACAAGTTAGTGTGGTGCGTCCTGCTCACAGTGTTCAGCTAAAACTACAAGTCAGTGTAGTGAGACCTCTGCACAGTGTTCATCTAAAGCTACAAGTTAGTGCAGTGCGTCCTGCTCACGGTGTTCAGCTAAAACTACAAGTTAGTGTGGTGCATCCTGCTCACAGTGTTCAGCTAAAACTACAAGTTAGTGTAGTGAGACCTCTGCACAGTTTTCATCTAAAGCTACAAGTTAGTGCAGTGCGTCCTGCTCACAGTGTTCAGCTAAAACTACAAGTTAGTGCGGTGCGTCCTGCTCACAGTGTTCAGCTAAAACTACAAGTTAGTGTGGTGCATCCTGCTCACAGTGTTCAGCTAAAACTACAAGTTAGTGTAGTGAGACCTCTGCGCAGTGTTCATCTAAAGCTACAAGTTAGTGCAGTGTGTCCTGCTCACAGTGTTCAGCTAAAACTACAAGTTAGTGTAGTGAGACCTTTGTACAGTGTTCATCTAAAGCTACAAGTTAGTGCAGTGCGTCCTGCTCACAGTGTTCAGCTAAAACTACAAGTTAGTGCGGTGCGTCCTACTCACAGTGTTCAGCTAAAACTACAAGTTAGTGCAGTGCGTCCTGCTCACAGTGTTCAGCTAAAACTAAAAGTGAGTGCGGTGAGTCCTGCTCACAGTGTTGAGCTAAAACTACAAGTTAGTGTAGTGAGACCTCTGCACAGTGTTCATCTAATGCTACAAGTTAGTGCAGTGCATCCTGCTCACAGTGTTCAGCTAAAACTACAAGTTAGTGCGGTGCGTCCTGCTCACGGTGTTCAGCTAAAACTACAAGTTAGTGCGATGCGTCCTGCTCACAGTGTTCAGCTTAAACTACAAGTTAGTGCGGTGCGTCCTGCTCACAGTGTTCAGCTAAAACTACAGGTTAGTGCGGTGCGTCCTGCTAACAGTGTTCAGCTAAAACTAAAGTTAGTGTAGTGAGACCTCTGCATAGTGTTCATCTAAAGCTACAAGTTAGTGCAGTGCGTCCTGCTCACAGTGTTTAGCTAAAACTACAAGCTAGTGTAGTGAGACCTCTGCACAGTGTTCATCTAAAGCTACAAGTTAGTGCAGTGCGTCCTGCTCACAGTGTTCAGCTTAAACTACAAGTTAGTGTGGTGCATCCTGCTCACAGTGTTCAGCTAAAACTACAAGTTAGTGCGGTGCGTCCTGCTCACGGTGTTCAGCTAAAACTACAAGTTAGTGCGGTGCGTCCTACTCACAGTGTTCAGCTAAAACTACAAGTTAGTGTGGTGCGTCCTGCTCACAGTGTTCAGCTAAAACTACAAGTCAGTGTAGTGAGACCTCTGCACAGTGTTCAGCTAAAACTACAAGTTAGTGCGGTGCGTCCTGCTCACAGTGTTCAGCTAAAACTACAAGTTAGTGTGGTGCGTCCTGCTCACAGTGTTCAGCTAAAACTACAAGTTAGTGTAGTGAGACCTCTGCACAGTGTTCATCTAAAGCTACAAGTTAGTGCGGTGCGTCCTGCTCACAGTGTTCAGCTAAAACTACAAGTTAGTGTAGTGAGACCTCTGCACAGTGTTCATTTAAAGCTACAAGTTAGTGCAGTGCGTCCTGCTCTCAGTGTTCAGCTAAAACTACAAGTTAGTGCGGTGCGTCCTGCTCACAGTGTTCAGCTAAAACTACAAGTTAGTGTAGTGAGACCTCTGCACAGTGTTCATCTAAAGCTACAAGTTAGTGCAGTGTGTCCTGCTCACAGTGTTCAGCTAAAACTACAAGTTAGTGTGGTGTGTCCTGCTCACAGTGTTCATCTAAAACTACAAGTTAGTGCGGTGGGTCCTGCTCACAGTGTTCAGCTAAAACTACAAGTTAGTGTAGTGAGACCTCTGCACAATGTTCATCTAAAGCTACAAGTTAGTGCAGTGCATCCTGCTCACAGTGTTCAGCTAAAACTTTAAGTTAATGTAGTGAGACCTCTGCACAATGTTCATCTAAAGCTACAATTTAGTGCAGTGCGTCCTGCTCACAGTGTTCAGCTAAAACTACAAGTTAGTGCGGTGCGTCCTGCTCACAGTGTTCAGCTAAAACTACAAGTTAGTGTAGTGAGACCTCTGCACAGTGTTCATCTAAAGCTACAAGTTAGTGCAGTGCGTCCTGCTCACAGTGTTCAGCTAAAACTACAAGTTAGTGTGGTGCGTCCTGCTCACAGTGTTCAGCTAAAACTACAAGTTAGTGCGGTGGGTCCTGCTAACGGTGTTCAGCTAAAACTACAAGTTAGTGTGGTGCGTCCTGCTCACAGTGTTCAGCTAAAACTACAAGTTAGTGCGGTGCGTCCTGCTTACAGTGTTCAGCTAAAACTACAATTTAGTGTAGTGAGACCTCTGCACAGTGTTCATCTAAAGCTACAAGTTAGTGCAGTGCGTCCTGCTCACAGTGTTCAGCTAAAACTACAAGTTAGTGCGGTGCGTCCTGCTCACAGTGTTCAGCTAAAACTACAAGTTAGTGTAGTGAGACCTCTGCACAGTGTTCATCTAAAGCTACAAGTTAGTGCAGTGCATCCTGCTCACAGTGTTCAGCTAAAACTACAAGTTAGTGCGGTGCTTCCTGCTCACGGTGTTCAGCTAAAACTACAAGTTAGTGTGGTGCGTCCTGCTCACAGTGTTCAGCTAAAACTACAAGTTAGTGCGGTGCATCCTGCTCACAGTGTTCAGCTAAAACTACAAGTTAGTGCAGTGAGACCTCTGTACAGTGTTCATCTAAAGCTACAAGTTAGTGCAGTGCGTCCTGCTCACAGTGTTCAGCTAAAACTACAAGTTACTGCGGTGTGTCCTGCTCACAGTGTTCAGCTAAAACTACAAGTTAGTTTAGTGAGACCTCTGCACAGTGTTCATCTAAAGCTACAAGTTAGTGCGGTGCGTCCTGCTCACAGTGTTCAGCTAAAACTATAAGTTAGTGTAGTGAGACCTCTGCACAGTGTTCATCTAAAGCTACAAGTTAGTGCAGTGCGTCCTGCTCACAGTGTTCAGCTAAAACTACAAGTTAGTGCGGTGCGTCCTGCTCACGGTGTTCAGCTAAAACTACAAGTTAGTGTGGTGCGTCCTGCTCACAGTGTTCAGCTAAAACTACAAGTTAGTGCAGTGAGACCTCTGTACAGTGTTCATCTAAAGCTACAAGTTAGTGCAGTGCATCCTGCTCACAGTGTTCCGCTAAAACTACAAGTTAGTGCGGTGCGTCCTGCTCACAGTGTTCAGCTAAAACTACAAGTTAGTTTAGTGAGACCTCTGCACGGTGTTCATCTAAAGCTACAAGTTAGTACGGTGCGTCCTGCTCACAGTGTTCAGCTAAAACTATATAGTTAGTGTAGTGAGACCTCTGCACAGTGTTCATCTAAAGCTACAAGTTAGTGCAGTGCGTCCTGCTCACAGTGTTCAGCTAAAACTACAAGTTAGTGCAGTGCGTCCTGCTCACAGTGTTCAGCTAAAACTACAAGTTAGTGTAGTGAGACCTCTGCAAAGTGTTCATCTAAAGCTACAAGTTAGTGCAGTGCGTCCTGCTCACAGTGTTCAGGTAAAACTACAAGTTAGTGCGGTGCGTCCTGCTCACGGTGTTCAGCTAAAACTACAAGTTAGTGCGGTGCGTCCTGCTCACAGTGTTCAGCTAAAACTACAAGTTAGTGCAATGAGACCTCTGTACAGTGTTCATCTAAAGCTACAAGTTAGTGCAGTGCATCCTGCTCACAGTGTTCAGCTAAAACTACAAGTTAGTGCGGTGCGTCCTGCTCACAGTGTTCAGCTAAAACTACAAGTTAGTGTGGTGCGTCCTGCTCACAGTGTTCAGCTAAAACTACAAGTTAGTGTAGTGAGACCTCTGCACAGTGTTCATCTAAAGCTACAAGTTAGTGCGGTGCGTCCTGCTCACAGTGTTCAGCTAAAACTACAAGTTAGTGTAGTGAGACCTCTGCACAGTGTTCATTTAAAGCTACAAGTTAGTGCAGTGCGTCCTGCTCACAGTGTTCAGCTAAAACTACAAGTTAGTGCGGTGCGTCCTGCTCACAGTGTTCAGCTAAAACTACAAGTTAGTGTAGTGAGACCTCTGCACAGTGTTCATCTAAAGCTACAAGTTAGTGCAGTGTGTCCTGCTCACAGTGTTCAGCTAAAACTACAAGTTAGTGTGGTGTGTCCTGCTCACAGTGTTCATCTAAAACTACAAGTTAGTGCGGTGGGTCCTGCTCACAGTGTTCAGCTAAAACTACAAGTTAGTGTAGTGAGACCTCTGCACAGTGTTCATCTAAAGCTACAAGTTAGTGCAGTGCATCCTGCTCACAGTGTTCAGCTAAAACTTTAAGTTAGTGTAGTGAGACCTCTGCACTATGTTCATCTAAAGCTACAAGTTAGTGCAGTGCGTCCTGCTCACAGTGTTCAGCTAAAACTACAAGTTAGTGCGGTGCGTCCTGCTCACAGTGTTCATCTAAAACTACAAGTTAGTGCGGTGCATCCTGCTCACAGTGTTCAGCTAAAACTACAAGTTAGTGCAGTGAGACCTCTGTACAGTGTTCATCTAAAGCTACAAGTTAGTGCAGTGCGTCCTGCTCACAGTGTTCAGCTAAAACTACAAGTTACTGCGGTGTGTCCTGCTCACAGTGTTCAGCTAAAACTACAAGTTAGTTTAGTGAGACCTCTGCACAGTGTTCATCTAAAGCTACAAGTTAGTGCGGTGCGTCCTGCTCACAGTGTCCAGCTAAAACTATAAGTTAGTGTAGTGAGACCTCTGCACAGTGTTCATCTAAAGCTACAAGTTAGTGCAGTGCGTCCTGCTCACAGTGTTCAGCTAAAACTACAAGTTAGTGTGGTGCGTCCTACTCACAGTGTTCAGCTAAAACTACAAGTTAGTGCGGTGCGTCCTGCTCACAGTGTTCAGCTAAAACTACAAGTTAGTGTAGTGAGACCTCTGTACAGTGTTCATCTAAAGCTACAAGTTAGTGCAGTGCGTCCTGCTCACAGTGTTCAGCTAAAACTACAAGTTAGTGCGGTGCGTCCTGCTCACAGTGTTCAGCTAAAACTACAAGTTAGTGTAGTGAGACCTCTGCACAGTGTTCATCTAAAGCTACAAGTTAGTGCAGTGCGTCCTGTTCACAGTGTTCAGCTAAAACTACAAGTTAGTGCGGTGCGTCCTGCTCACAGTGTTCAGCTAAAACTACAAGTTAGTGTGGTGCGTCCTGCTCACAGTGTTCAGCTAAAACTACAAGTTAGTGTAGTGAGACCTCTGCACAGTGTTCATCTAAAGCTACAAGTTAGTGCGGTGTGTAATGCTCACAGTGTTCAGCTAAAACTATAAGTTAGTGTAGTGAGACCTCTGCACAGTGTTCAGCTAAAACAACAAGTTAGTGCGGTGCGTCCTGCTCACAGTGTTCAGCTAAAACTACAAGTTAGTGTGGTGCGTCCTGCTTACAGTGTTCAGCTAAAACTACAAGTTAGTGTAGTGAGACCTCTGCACAGTGTTCATCTAAAGCTACAAGTTAGTGCAGTGCGTCCTGCTCACAGTGTTCAGCTAAAACTACAAGTTAGTGTAGTGAGACCTCTGCACAGTGTTCATCTAAAGCTACAAGTTAGTGCAGTGCGTCCTGCTTACAGTGTTCAGCTAAAACTACAAGTTAGTGCGGTGCGTCCTGCTCACGGTGTTCAGCTAAAACTACAAGTTAGTGTGGTGCATCCTGCTCACAGTGTTCAGCTAAAACTACAAGTTAGTGCAGTGAGACCTCTGTACAGTGTTCATCTAAAGCTACAAGTTAGTGCAGTGCATCCTGCTCACAGTGTTCAGCTAAAACTACAAGTTAGTGCAGTGCGTCCTGCTCACAGTGTTCAGCTAAAACTACAAGTTAGTTTAGTGAGACCTCTGCACGGTGTTCATCTAAAGCTACAAGTTAGTGCGGTGCGTCCTGCTCACAGTGTTCAGCTAAAACTATAAGTTAGTGTAATGAGACCTCTGCATAGAGTTCATCTAAAGCTACAAGTTAGTGCTGTGCGTCCTGATCAGTGTTCAGCTAAAACTACAAGTTAGTGCGGTGCGTCCTTCTCACAGTGTTCAGCTAAAACTACAAGTTAGTGTGGTGCGTCCTGCTCACAGTGTTCAGCTAAAACTACAAGTTAGTGTAGTGAGACCTCTGCACAGTGTTCATCTAAAGCTACAAGTTAGTGCAGTGCGTCCTGCTCACAGTTTTCAGCTAAAACTACAAGTTAGTGCAGTGCGTCCTGCTCACAGTGTTCAGCTAAAACTACAAGTTAGTGCGGTGCGTCCTGCTCACAGTGTTCAGCTAAAACTACAAGTTAGTGTAGTGAGACCTCTGCACAGTGTTCATCTAAAGCTACAAGTTAGTGCAGTGCGTCCTGCTCACAGTGTTCAGCTAAAACTACAAGTTAGTGCGGTGCGTCCTGCTCACAGTGTTCAGCTAAAACTACAAGTTAGTGTGGTGCGTCCTGCTCACAGTGTTCAGCTAAAACTACAAGTTAGTGTAGTGAGACCTCTGCACAGTGTTCATCTAAAGCTACAAGTCAGTGTGGTGCGTCCTGCTCACAGTGATCAGCTAAAACTACAAGTTAGTGTAGTGAGACCTCTGCACAGTGTTCATCTAAAGCTACAAGTTAGTGTATTGCATCCTGCTCACAGTGTTCAGCTAAAACAACAAGTTAGTGCGGTGCGTCCTGCTCACAGTGTTCAGCTAAAACTACAAGTTTGTGTGGTGCGTCCTGCTCACAGTGTTCAGCTAAAACTACAAGTTAGTGTAGTGAGACCTCTGCACAGTGTTCATCTAAAGCTACAAGTTAGTGCAGTGCGTCCCGCTCACAGTGTTCAGCTAAAACTACAAGTTAGTGTAGGGAGACCTCTGCACAGTGTTCATCTAAAGCTACAAGTTAGTGCAGTGCGTCCTGCTCACAGTGTTCAGCTAAAACTACAAGTTAGTGCGGTGCGTCCTGCTCACGGTGTTCAGCTAAAACTACAAGTTAGTGTGGTGCGTCCTGCTCACAGTGTTCAGCTAAAACTACAAGTTAGTGCAGTGAGACCTCTGTACAGTGTTCATCTAAAGCTACAAGTTAGTGCAGTGCATCCTGCTCACAGTGTTCAGCTAAAACTACAAGTTAGTGCGGTGCGTCCTGCTCACAGTGTTCAGCTAAAACTACAAGTTAGTTTAGTGAGACCTCTGCACGGTTTTCATCTAAAGCTACAAGTTAGTGCGGTGCGTCCTGCTCACAGTGTTCAGCTAAAACTATAAGTTAGTGTAGTGAGACCTCTGCACAGTGTTCATCTAAAGCTACAAGTTAGTGCAGTGCGTCCTGCTCACAGTGTTCAGCTAAAACTACAAATTAGTGCGGTGCGTCCTGCTCACAGTGTTCAGCTAAAACTACAAGTTAGTGTAGTGAGACCTCTGCAAAGTGTTCATCTAAAGCTACAAGTTAGTGCAGTGCGTCCTGCTCACAGTGTTCAGGTCAAACTACAAGTTAGTGCGGTGCGTCCTGCTCACGGTGTTCAGCTAAAACGACAAGTTAGTGTGGTGCGTCCTGCTCACAGTGTTCAGCTAAAACTACAAGTTAGTGCGGTGCGTCCTGCTCACAGTGTTCAGCTAAAACTACAAGTTAGTGCAATGAGACCTCTGTACAGTGTTGATCTAAAGCTACAAGTTAGTGCAGTGCATCCTGCTCACAGTGTTCAGCTAAAACTACAAGTTAGTGCGGTGCGTCCTGCTCACAGTGTTCAGCTTAAACTACAAGTTAGTGTGGTGCGTCCTGCTCACAGTGTTCAGCTAAAACTACAAGTTAGTGTAGTGAGACCTCTGCACAGTGTTCATCTAAAGCTACAAGTTAGTGCGGTGCGTCCTGCTCACAGTGTTCAGCTAAAACTACAAGTTAGTGTAGTGAGACCTCTGCACAGTGTTCCTCTAAAGCTACAAGTTAGTGCAGTGCGTCCTGCTCACAGTGTTCAGCTAAAACTACAAGTTAGTGCGGTGCGTCCTGCTCACAGTGTTCAGCTAAAACTACAAGTTAGTGTAGTGAGACCTCTGCACAGTGTTCATCTAAAGCTACAAGTTAGTGCAGTGTGTCCTGCTCACAGTGTTCAGCTAAAACTACAAGTTAGTGTGGTGCGTCCTGTTCACAGTGTTCATCTAAAACTACAAGTTAGTGCGGTGGGTCCTGCTAACGGTGTTCAGCTAAAACGACAAGTTAGTGCGGTGCGTCCTGATCACAGTGTTAAGCTAGAACTACAAGTTAGTGTGGTGTGTCCTGCTCACAGTGTTCAGCTAAAACTACAAGTTAGTGTAGTGAGACCTCTGCACAGTGTTGATCTAAAGCTACAAGTTAGTGCAGTGCGTCCTGCTCACAGTGTTCAGCTAAAACTACAAGTTAGTGTAGTGAGACCTCTGCACAGTGTTCATCTAAAGCTACAAGTTAGTGCAGTGCGTCCTGCTCACAGTGTTCAGCTAAAACTACAAGTTAGTGCGGTGCGTCCTGCTCACGGTGTTCAGCTAAAACTACAACTCAGTGTGCTGCATCCTGCTCACAGTGTTCAGCTAAAACTAAAAGTTAGTGCGGTGCGTCCTGCTCACGGTGTTCAGCTAAAACTACAAGTTAGTGTGGTGCGTCCTGCTCACAGTGTTCAGGCTAAAACTACAAGTTAGTGTGGTGCGTCCTGCTCACAGTGTTCAGCTAAAACTACAAGTTAGTGTAATGAGACCTCTGCACAGAGTTCATCTAAAGCTACAAGTTAGTGCAGTGCGTCCTGATCAGTGTTCAGCTAAAACTACAAGTTAGTGCGGTGCGTCCTGCTCACAGTGTTCAGCTAAAACTACAAGTTAGTGTGGTGCGTCCTGCTCACAGTGTTCAGCTAAAACTACAAGTTAGTGTAGTGAGACCTCTGCACAGTGTTCATCTAAAGCTACAAGTTAGTGCAGTGCGTCCTGCTCACAGTGTTCAGCTAAAACTACAAGTTAGTGTGGTGCGTCCTGCTCACAGTGTTCAGCTAAAACTACAAGTTAGTGTAATGAGACCTCTGCACAGAGTTCATCTAAAGCTACAAGTTAGTGTGGTGCGTCCTGCTCACAGTGTTCAGCTAAAACTACAAGTTAGTGTAGTGAGACCTCTGCACAGTGTTCATCTAAAGCTACAAGTTAGTGCAGTGCGTCCTGCTCACAGTGTTCAGCTAAAACTACAAGTTAGTGCGGTGCATCCTGCTCACAGTGTTCAGCTAAAACTACAAGTTAGTGTAGTGAGACCTCTGCACAGTGTTCATCTAAAGCTACAAGTTAGTGCAGTGCGTCCTGCTCACAGTGTTCAGCTAAAACTACAAGTTAGTGCGGTGCGTCCTGCTCACAGTGTTCAGCTAAAACTACAAGTTAGTGTGGTGCGTCCTGCTCACAGTGTTCAGCTAAAACTACAAGTTAGTATAGTGAGACCTCTACACAGTGTTCATCTAAAGCTACAAGTCAGTGCGGTGCGTCCTGCTCACAGTGTTCAGCTAAAACTACAAGTTAGTGTAGTGAGACCTCTGCACTCTGTTCATCTAAAGCTACAAGTTAGTGCAGTGCGTCCTGCTCACAGTGTTCAGCTAAAACTACAAGTTAGTGCAGTGCGTCCTGCTCACAGTGTTCAGCTAAAACTACAAGTTAGTTTAGCTAGACCTCTGCACGGTGTTCATCTAAAGCTACAAGTTAGTGCAGTGCGTCCTGCTCACAGTGTTCAGCTAAAACTACAAGTTAGTGTAGTGAGACCTCTGCACAGTGTTCATCTAAAGCTACAAGTTAGTGCGGTGCGTCCTGCTCACGGTGTTCAGCTAAAACTACAAGTTAGTGCGGTGCGTCCTGCTCACAGTGTTCAGCTAAAACTACAAGTTAGTGCGGTGCATCCTGCTCACAGTGTTCAGCTAAAACTACAAGTTAGTGTAGTGAGACCTCTGCACAGTGTTCATCTAAAGCTACAAGTTAGTGCAGTGCGTCCTGCTCACAGTGTTCAGCTAAAACTACAAGTTAGTGCGGTGCGTCCTGCTCACAGTGTTCAGCTAAAACTACAAGTTAGTGTGGTGCGTCCTGCTCACAGTGTTCAGCTAAAACTACAAGTTAGTATAGTGAGACCTCTACACAGTGTTCATCTAAAGCTACAAGTCAGTGCGGTGCGTCCTGCTCACAGTGTTCAGCTAAAACTACAAGTTAGTGTAGTGAGACCTCTGCACTCTGTTCATCTAAAGCTACAAGTTAGTGCAGTGCATCCTGCTCACAGTGTTCAGCTAAAACTACAAGTTAGTGCAGTGCGTCCTGCTCACAGTGTTCAGCTAAAACTACAAGTTAGTTTAGCTAGACCTCTGCACGGTGTTCATCTAAAGCTACAAGTTAGTGCAGTGCGTCCTGCTCACAGTGTTCAGCTAAAACTACAAGTTAGTGTAGTGAGACCTCTGCACAGTGTTCATCTAAAGCTACAAGTTAGTGCGGTGCGTCCTGCTCACGGTGTTCAGCTAAAACTACAAGTTAGTGCGGTGCGTCCTGCTCACAGTGTTCAGCTAAAACTACAAGTTAGTGCGGTGCGTCCTGCTCACAGTTTTCAGCTAAAACTAAAAGTGAGTGCGGTGCGTCCTGCTCACAGTGTTCAGCTAAAACTACAAGTTAGTGTAGTGATACCTCTGCACAGTGTTCATCTAATGCTACAAGTTAGTGCAGTGCGTCATGCTCACAGTGTTCAGCTAAAACTACAAGTTAGTGCGGTGCGTCCTGCTCACAGTTTTCAGCTAAAACTAAAAGTGAGTGTGGTGCGTCCTGCTCACAGTGTTCAGCTAAAACTACAAGTTAGTGTAGTGAGACCTCTGCACAGTGTTCATCTAAAGCTACAAGTTAGTGCAGTGTGTCCTGCTCACAGTGTTCAGCTAAAACTACAAGTTAGTGCAGTGCGTCCTGCTCAGTGTTCAGTTAAAACTAAAAGTTAGTGCGGTGCGTCCTGCTCACAGTGTTCAGCTAAAACTACAAGTTAGTGCAGTGCGTCCTGCTCACGGTGTTCAGCTAAAACTACAAGTTAGTGCGGTGCGTCCTGCTCACAGTGTTCAGCTAAAACTACAAGTTAGTGTAGTGAGACCTCTGCACAGTGTTCATCTAAAGCTACAAGTTAGTGCAGTGTGTCCTGCTCACAGTGTTCAGCTAAAACTACAAGTTAGTGCGGTGCGTCCTGCTCACAGTGTTCAGCTAAAACTACAAGTTAGTGTAGTGAGACCTCTGCACAGTGTTCATCTAAAGCTACAAGTTAGTGCAGTGCGTCCTGCTCACAGTGTTCAGCTAAAACTACAAGTTAGTGTGATGCATCCTGCTCACAGTGTTCAGCTAAATCTACAAGTTAGTGCGGTGCGTCCTGCTCACAGTGTTCAGCTAAAACTACAAGTTAGTGCGGTGCGTCCTGCTCACAGTGTTCAGCTAAAACTACAAGTTAGTGGGGTGCGTCCTGCTCACAGTGTTCAGCTAAAACTACAAGTTAGTGTAGTGAGACCTCTGCACAGTGTTCGTCTAAAGCTACAAGTTAGTGCAGTGCGTCCTGCTCAGTGTTCAGCTAAAACTACAAGTTAGTGTAGTGAGACCTCTGCACAGTGTTCATCTAAAGCTACAAGTTAGTGCAGTGCGTCCTGCTCACAGTGTTCAGCTAAAACTACAAGTTAATGTAGTGAGACCTCTGCACAGTGTTCATCTAAAGCTACAAGTTAGTGCAGTGCGTCCTGCTCACAGTGTTCAGCTAAAACTACAAGTTAGTGCGGTGCGTCCTGCTCACAGTGTTCAGCTAAAACTACAAGCTAGTGCGGTGCTCATGCTCACAGTGTTCAGCTAAAACTACAAGTTAGTGCGGTGCGTCCTGCTCACAGTGTTCAGCTAAAACTACAAGTTAGTGCGGTGCGTCCTGCTCACAGTGTTCAGCTAAAACTACAAGTTAGTGTAGTGAGACCTCTGCACAGTGTTCAGCTAAAACTACAAGTTAGTGCAGTGCGTCCTGCTCACAGTGTTAAGCTAAAACTACAAGTTAGTGAGGTGCGTCCTGCTCACAGTGTTCAGCTAAAACTACAAAATAGTGTAGTGAGACCTCTGCACAGTGTTCATCTAAAGCTACAAGTTAGTGCAGTGCATCCGGCTCACAGTGTTCAGCTAAAACTACAAGTTAGTATGGTGCGTCCTGCTCACAGTGTTCATCTAAAGCTACAATTTAGTGCAGTGCGTCCTGCTCACAGTGTTCAACTAAAACTACAAGTTAGTGTAGTGAGACCTCTGCACAGTGTTAATCTAAAGCTACATGTTAGTGCAGTGCGTCGTGCTCACAGTGTTCAGCTAAAACTACAAGTTAGTGTGGTGCGTCCTGCTCACAGAGTTCAGCTAAAACTACAAGTTAGTGTAGTGAGACCTCTGCACAGTGTTCATCTAAAGCTACAAGTTAGTGCAGTGCGTCCTGCTCACAGTGTTCAGCTAAAACTAAAAGTGAGTGCGGTGCGTCCTGCTCACAGTGTTGAGCTAAAACTACAAGTTAGTGTAGTGAGACCTCTGCACAGTGTTCATCTAATGCTACAAGTTAGTGCAGTGCATCCTGCTCACAGTGTTCAGCTAAAACTACAAGTTAGTGCGGTGCGTCCTGCTCACGGTTTTCAGCTAAAACTACAAGTTAGTGCGATGCGTCCTGCTCACAGTGTTCAGCTTAAACTGCAAGTTAGTGCGGTGCGTCCTGCTCACAGTGTTCAGCTAAAACTACAAGTTAGTGTGGTGCGTCCTGCTCACAGTGTTCCGCTAAAACTACAAGTTAGTGTAGTGAGACCTCTGCACAGTGTTCAGCTAAAACTACAAGTTAGTGTGATGCATCCTGCTCACAGTGTTCAGCTAAAACTACAAGTTAGTGCGGTGCGTCCTGCTCACGGTGTTCAGCTAAAACTACAAGTTAGTGCGGTGCGTCCTGCTCACAGTGTTCAGCTAAAACTAAAAGTGAGTGCGGT
Organism: Lithobates clamitans; assembly: GCA_037952925.1. Lineage (NCBI taxonomy): Eukaryota > Metazoa > Chordata > Amphibia > Anura > Ranidae > Lithobates > Lithobates clamitans. Next base: position 1,936,687 of record JBBGZY010000924.1, on the reverse strand, counting down.
GCGTCCTGCTCACAGTGTTCAGCTAAAACTACAAGTTAGTGTAGTGAGACCTCTGCACAGTGTTCATCTAATGCTTCAAGTTAGTGCAGTGTGTCGTGCTCACAGTGTTCAGCTAAAACTACAAGTTAGTGCGGTGCGTCCTGCTCACAGTTTTCAGCTAAAACTAAAAGTGAGTGCGGTGCGTCCTGCTCACAGTGTTCAGCTAAAACTACAAGTTAGTCTAGTGAGACCTCTGCACAGTGTTCATCTAAAGCTACAAGTTAGTGCAGTGTGTCCTGCTCACAGTGTTCAGCTAAAACTACAAGTTAGTGTGGTGCGTCCTGCTCACGGTGTTCAGCTAAAACTACAAGTTAGTGCGATGCGTCCTGCTCACAGTGTTCAGCTTAAACTACAAGTTAGTGCGGTGCGTCCTGCTCACAGTGTTCAGCTAAAACTACAAGTTAGTGTGGTGCGTCCTGCTCACAGTGTTCAGCTAAAACTACAAGTTAGTGTGGTGCGTCCTGCTCACAGTGTTCAGCTAAAACTACAAGTTAGTGTAGTGAGACCTCTGCACAGTGTTCATCTAAAGCTACAAGTTAGTGCAGTGTGTCCTGCTCACAGTGTTCAGCTAAAACTACAAGTTAGTGCGGTGCGTCCTGCTCACAGTGTTCAGCTAAAACTACAAGTTAGTGTAGTGAGACCTCTGCACAGTGTTCATCTAAAGCTACATGTTGGTGCAGTGCGTCCCGCTCACAGTGTTCAGCTAAAACTACAAGTTAGTGTGGTGCGTCCTGCTCACAGAGTTCAGCTAAAACTACAAGTTAGTGTAGTGAGACCTCTGCACAGTGTTCATCTAAAGCTACAAGTTAGTGCGGTGCGTCCTGCTCACAGTGTTCAGCTAAAACTAAAAGTTAGTGTAGTGAGACCTCTGCACAGTGTTCATCTAAAGCTTCAAGTTAGTGCAGTGCGTCCTGCTCACAGTGTTCAGCTAAAACTACAAGTTAGTGTAGTGAGACCTCTGCACAGTGTTCATCTAAAGCTACAAGTTAGTGCAGTGCGTCCTGCTCACAGTGTTCAGCTAAAACTACAAGTTAGTGCGGTGCGTCCTGCTCACAGTGTTCAGCTAAAACTACAAGTTAGTGTAGTGAGACCTCTGCACAGTGTTCATCTAAAGCTACAAGTTAGTGCAGTGCGTCCTGCTCACAGTGTTCAGCTAAAACTACAAGTTAGTGTGGTGCATCCTGCTCACAGTGTTCAGCTAAAACTACAAGTTAGTGTGGTGCGTCCTGCTCACGGTGTTCAGCTAAAACTACAAGTTAGTGCGGTGCGTCCTGCTCACAGTGTTCAGCTAAAACTACAAGTTAGTGCGGTGCGTCCTGCTCACAGTTTTCAGCTAAAACTAAATGTGAGTGCGGTGCGTCCTGCTCACAGTGTTCAGCTAAAACTACAAGTTAGTGTAGTTAGACCTCTGCACAGTGTTCATCTAATGCTACAAGTTAGTGCAGTGTGTCGTGCTCACAGTGTTCAGCTAAAACTACAAGTTAGTGCGGTGCGTCCTGCTCACAGTTTTCAGCTAAAACTAAATGTGAGTGCAGTGCGTCGTGCTCACAGTGTTCAGCTAAAACTACAAGTTAGTGCAGTGCGTCCTGCTCACAGTTTTCAGCTAAAACTAAAAGAGAGTGCGGTGCGTCCTGCTCACAGTGTTCAGCTAAAACTACAAGTTAGTGTAGTGAGACCTCTGCACAGTGTTCATTTAAAGCTACAAGTTAGTGCAGTGTGTCCTGCTCACAGTGTTCAGCTAAAACTACAAGTTAGTGCAGTGCGTCCTGCTCAGTGTTCAGTTAAAACTACAAGTTAGTGCGGTGCGTCCTGCTCACAGTGTTCAGCTAAAACTACAAGTTAGTGCAGTGCGTCCTGCTCACGGTGTTCAGCTAAAACTACAAGTTAGTGCGGTGCGTCCTGCTCACAGTGTTCAGCTAAAACTACAAGTTAGTGTGGTGCGTCCTGCTCACAGTGTTCAGCTAAAACTACAAGTTAGTGTAGTGAGACCTCTGCACAGTGTTCATCTAAAGCTACAAGTTAGTGCAGTGTGTCCTGCTCACAGTGTTCAGCTAAAACTACAAGTTAGTGTAGTGAGACCTCTGCACAGTGTTCATCTAAAGCTACATGTTGGTGCAGTGCGTCCTGCTCACAGTGTTCAGCTAAAACTACAAGTTAGTGTGGTGCGTCCTGCTCACAGAGTTCAGCTAAAACTACAAGTTAGTGAGGTGCGTCCTGCTCACAGTGTTCAGCTAAAACTACAAAATAGTGTAGTGAGACCTCTGCACAGTGTTCATCTAAAGCTACAAGTTAGTGCAGTGCATCCGGCTCACAGTGTTCAGCTAAAACTACAAGTTAGTATGGTGCGTCCTGCTCACAGTGTTCATCTAAAGCTACAATTTAGTGCAGTGCGTCCTGCTCACAGTGTTCAACTAAAACTACAAGTTAGTGTAGTGAGACCTCTGCACAGTGTTAATCTAAAGCTACATGTTAGTGCAGTGCGTCGTGCTCACAGTGTTCAGCTAAAACTACAAGTTAGTGTGGTGCGTCCTGCTCACAGAGTTCAGCTAAAACTACAAGTTAGTGTAGTGAGACCTCTGCACAGTGTTCATCTAAAGCTACAAGTTAGTGCAGTGCGTCCTGCTCACAGTGTTCAGCTAAAACTAAAAGTGAGTGCGGTGCATCCTGCTCACAGTGTTGAGCTAAAACTACAAGTTAGTGTAGTGAGACCTCTGCACAGTGTTCATCTAATGCTACAAGTTAGTGCAGTGCATCCTGCTCACAGTGTTCAGCTAAAACTACAAGTTAGTGCGGTGCGTCCTGCTCACGGTTTTCAGCTAAAACTACAAGTTAGTGCGATGCGTCCTGCTCACAGTGTTCAGCTTAAACTACAAGTTAGTGCGGTGCGTCCTGCTCACAGTGTTCAGCTAAAACTACAAGTTAGTGTGGTGCGTCCTGCTCACAGTGTTCCGCTAAAACTACAAGTTAGTGTAGTGAGACCTCTGCACAGTGTTCATCTAAAGCTACAAGTTAGTGCAATGCGTCCTGCTCACAGTGTTCAGCTAAAACTACAAGTTAGTGCAGTGCCTCCTGCTCACAGTGTTCAGCTAAAACTACAAGTTAGTGCGGTGCGTCCTGCTCACAGTGTTCAGCTAAAACTACAAGTTAGTGTAGTGAGACCTCTGCACAGTGTTCAGCTAAAACTACAAGTTAGTGTGATGCATCCTGCTCACAGTGTTCAGCTAAAACTACAAGTTAGTGCGGTGCGTCCTGCTCACGGTGTTCAGCTAAAACTACAAGTTAGTGCGGTGCGTCCTGCTCACGGTGTTCAGCTAAAACTACAAGTTAGTGCGGTGCGTCCTGCTCACAGTGTTCAGCTAAAACTAAAAGTGAGTGCGGTGCGTCCTGCTCACAGTGTTCAGCTAAAACTACAAGTTAGTGTAGTGAGACCTCTGCACAGTGTTCATCTAATGCTTCAAGTTAGTGCAGTGTGTCGTGCTCACAGTGTTCAGCTAAAACTACAAGTTAGTGCGGTGCGTCCTGCTCACAGTTTTCAGCTAAAACTAAAAGTGAGTGCGGTGCGTCCTGCTCACAGTGTTCAGCTAAAACTACAAGTTAGTCTAGTGAGACCTCTGCACAGTGTTCATCTAAAGCTACAAGTTAGTGCAGTGTGTCCTGCTCACAGTGTTCAGCTAAAACTACAAGTTAGTGTGGTGCGTCCTGCTCACGGTGTTCAGCTAAAACTACAAGTTAGTGCGATGCGTCCTGCTCACAGTGTTCAGCTTAAACTACAAGTTAGTGCGGTGCGTCCTGCTCACAGTGTTCAGCTAAAACTACAAGTTAGTGTGGTGCGTCCTGCTCACAGTGTTCAGCTAAAACTACAAGTTAGTGTGGTGCGTCCTGCTCACAGTGTTCAGCTAAAACTACAAGTTAGTGTAGTGAGACCTCTGCACAGTGTTCATCTAAAGCTACAAGTTAGTGCAGTGTGTCCTGCTCACAGTGTTCAGCTAAAACTACAAGTTAGTGCGGTGCGTCCTGCTCACAGTGTTCAGCTAAAACTACAAGTTAGTGTAGTGAGACCTCTGCACAGTGTTCATCTAAAGCTACATGTTGGTGCAGTGCGTCCCGCTCACAGTGTTCAGCTAAAACTACAAGTTAGTGTGGTGCGTCCTGCTCACAGAGTTCAGCTAAAACTACAAGTTAGTGTAGTGAGACTTCTGCACAGTGTTCATCTAAAGCTACAAGTTAGTGCGGTGCGTCCTGCTCACAGTGTTCAGCTAAAACTAAAAGTTAGTGTAGTGAGACCTCTGCACAGTGTTCATCTAAAGCTTCAAGTTAGTGCAGTGCGTCCTGCTCACAGTGTTCAGCTAAAACTACAAGTTAGTGTAGTGAGACCTCTGCACAGTGTTCATCTAAAGCTACAAGTTAGTGCAGTGCGTCCTGCTCACAGTGTTCAGCTAAAACTACAAGTTAGTGCGGTGCGTCCTGCTCACAGTGTTCAGCTAAAACTACAAGTTAGTGTAGTGAGACCTCTGCACAGTGTTCATCTAAAGCTACAAGTTAGTGCAGTGCGTCCTGCTCACAGTGTTCAGCTAAAACTACAAGTTAGTGTGGTGCATCCTGCTCACAGTGTTCAGCTAAAACTACAAGTTAGTGTGGTGCGTCCTGCTCACGGTGTTCAGCTAAAACTACAAGTTAGTGCGGTGCGTCCTGCTCACAGTGTTCAGCTAAAAGTACAAGTTAGTGCGGTGCGTCCTGCTCACAGTTTTCAGCTAAAACTAAATGTGAGTGCGGTGCGTCCTGCTCACAGTGTTCAGCTAAAACTACAAGTTAGTGTAGTTAGACCTCTGCACAGTGTTCATCTAATGCTACAAGTTAGTGCAGTGCGTCGTGCTCACAGTGTTCAGCTAAAACTACAAGTTAGTGCAGTGCGTCCTGCTCACAGTTTTCAGCTAAAATTAAAAGTGAGTGCGGTGCGTCCTGCTCACAGTGTTCAGCTAAAACTACAAGTTAGTGTAGTGAGACCTCTGCACAGTGTTCATTTAAAGCTACAAGTTAGTGCAGTGTGTCCTGCTCACAGTGTTCAGCTAAAACTACAAGTTAGTGCAGTGCGTCCTGCTCAGTGTTCAGTTAAAACTACAAGTTAGTGCGGTGCGTCCTGCTCACAGTGTTCAGCTAAAACTACAAGTTAGTGCAGTGCGTCCTGCTCACGGTGTTCAGCTAAAACTACAAGTTAGTGCGGTGCGTCCTGCTCACAGTGTTCAGCTAAAACTACAAGTTAGTGTGGTGCGTCCTGCTCACAGTGTTCAGCTAAAACTACAAGTTAGTGTAGTGAGACCTCTGCACAGTGTTCATCTAAAGCTACAAGTTAGTGCAGTGTGTCCTGCTCACAGTGTTCAGCTAAAACTACAAGTTAGTGCGGTGCGTCCTGCTCACAAGTGTTCAGCTAAAACTACAAGTTAGTGTAGTGAGACCTCTGCACAGTGTTCATCTAAAGCTACATGTTGGTGCAGTGCGTCCTGCTCACAGTGTTCAGCTAAAACTACAAGTTAGTGTGGTGCGTCCTGCTCACAGAGTTCAGCTAAAACTACAAGTTAGTGTAGGGAGACCTCTGCACAGTGTTCATCTAAAGCTACAAGTTAGTGCAGTGCGTCCTGCTCACAGTGTTCAGCTAAAACTACAAGTTAGTGTGATGCATCCTGCTCACAGTGTTCTGCTAAAACTACAAGTTAGTGCGGTGCGTCCTGCTCACGGTGTTCAGCTAAAACTACAAGTTAGTGCGGTGCGTCCTGCTCACAGTGTTAAGCTAAAACTACAAGTTAGTGTAGTGAGACCTCTGCACAGTGTTCGTCTAAAGCTACAAGTTAGTGCAGTGCGTCCTGCTCAGTGTTCAGTTAAAACTACAAGTTAGTGTAGTGAGACCTCTGCACAGTGTTCATCTAAATCTACAAGTTAGTGCAGTGCGTCCTGCTCACAGTGTTCAGCTAAAACTACAAGTTAGTGTAGTGAGACCTCTGCACAGTGTTCGTCTAAAGCTACAAGTTAGTGCAATGCGTCCTGCTCAGTGTTCAGCTAAAACTACAAGTTAGTGTAGTGAGACCTCTGCACAGTGTTCATCTAAAGCTACAAGTTAGTGCAGTGCGTCCTGCTCACAGTGTTCAGCTAAAACTACAAATTAGTGCGGTGCGTCCTGCTCACAGTGTTCAGCTAAAACTACAAGTTAATGTATTGAGACCTCTGCACAGTGTTCATCTAAAGCTACAAGTTAGTGCAGTGCATCCTGCTCACAGTGTTCAGCTAAAACTACAAGTTAGTGCGGTGCGTCCTGCTCACGGTGTTCAGCTAAAACTACAAGCTAGTGCGGTGCTCATGCTCACAGTGTTCAGCTAAAACTACAAGTTAGTGCGGTGCGTCCTGCTCACAGTGTTCAGCTAAAACTACAAGTTAGTGCGGTGCGCCCTGCTCACAGTGTTCAGCTAAAACTACAAGTTAGTGCGGTGCGTCCTGCTCACAGTGTTCAGCTAAAACTACAAGTTAGTGTAGTGAGACCTCTGCACAGTGTTCAGCTAAAACTACAAGTTAGTGCAGTGCGTCCTGCTCACAGTGTTAAGCTAAAACTACAAGTTAGTGAGGTGCGTCCTGCTCACAGTGTTCAGCTAAAACTACAAAATAGTGTAGTGAGACCTCTGCACAGTGTTCATCTAAAGCTACAAGTTAGTGCAGTGCATCCGGCTCACAGTGTTCAGCTAAAACTACAAGTTAGTGTGGTGCGTCCTGCTCACAGTGTTCATCTAAAGCTACAATTTAGTGCAGTGCGTCCTGCTCACAGTGTTCAGCTAAAACTACAAGTTAGTGTAGTGAGACCACTGCACAGTGTTAATCTAAAGCTACATGTTAGTGCAGTGCGTCGTGCTCACAGTGTTCAGCTAAAACTACAAGTTAGTGTGGTGCCTCCTGCTCACAGAGTTCAGCTAAAACTACAAGTTAGTGTAGTGAGACCTCTGCACAGTGTTCATCTAAAGCTACAAGTTAGTGCAGTGCGTCCTGCTCACAGTGTTCAGCTAAAACTAAAAGTGAGTGCGGTGAGTCCTGCTCACAGTGTTGAGCTAAAACTACAAGTTAGTGTAGTGAGACCTCTGCACAGTGTTCATCTAATGCTACAAGTTAGTGCAGTGCATCCTGCTCACAGTGTTCAGCTAAAACTACAAGTTAGTGCGGTGCGTCCTGCTCACGGTGTTCAGCTAAAACTACAAGTTAGTGCGATGCGTCCTGCTCACAGTGTTCAGCTTAAACTACAAGTTAGTGCGGTGCGTCCTGCTCACAGTGTTCAGCTAAAACTAAAAGTTAGTGTGGTGCGTCCTGCTAACAGTGTTCAGCTAAAACTACAAGTTAGTGTAGTGAGACCTCTGCATAGTGTTCATCTAAAGCTACAAGTTAGTGCAGTGCGTCCTGCTCACAGTGTTTAGCTAAAACTACAAGCTAGTGTAGTGAGACCTCTGCACAGTGTTCATCTAAAGCTACAAGTTAGTGCAGTGCGTCCTGCTCACAGTGTTCAGCTTAAACTACAAGTTAGTGTGGTGCATCCTGCTCACAGTGTTCAGCTAAAACTACAAGTTAGTGCGGTGCGTCCTGCTCACGGTGTTCAGCTAAAACTACAAGTTAGTGCGGTGCGTCCTACTCACAGTGTTCAGCTAAAACTACAAGTTAGTGTGGTGCGTCCTGCTCACAGTGTTCAGCTAAAACTACAAGTCAGTGTAGTGAGACCTCTGCACAGTGTTCATCTAAAGCTACAAGTTAGTGCAGTGCGTCCTGCTCACGGTGTTCAGCTAAAACTACAAGTTAGTGTGGTGCATCCTGCTCACAGTGTTCAGCTAAAACTACAAGTTAGTGTAGTGAGACCTCTGCACAGTGTTCATCTAAATCTACAAGTTAGTGCAGTGCGTCCTGCTCACAGTGTTCAGCTAAAACTACAAGTTAGTGTAGTGAGACCTCTGCACAGTGTTCGTCTAAAGCTACAAGTTAGTGCAATGCGTCCTGCTCAGTGTTCAGCTAAAACTACAAGTTAGTGTAGTGAGACCTCTGCACAGTGTTCATCTAAAGCTACAAGTTAGTGCAGTGCGTCCTGCTCACAGTGTTCAGCTAAAACTACAAATTAGTGCGGTGCGTCCTGCTCACAGTGTTCAGCTAAAACTACAAGTTAATGTAGTGAGACCTCTGCACAGTGTTCATCTAAAGCTACAAGTTAGTGCAGTGCGTCCTGCTCACAGTGTTCAGCTAAAACTACAAGTTAGTGCGGTGCGTCCTGCTCACGGTGTTCAGCTAAAACTACAAGCTAGTGCGGTGCTCATGCTCACGGTGTTCAGCTAAAACTACAAGTTAGTGCGGTGCGTCCTGCTCACAGTGTTCAGCTAAAACTACAAGTTAGTGCGGTGCGCCCTGCTCACAGTGTTCAGCTAAAACTACAAGTTAGTGCGGTGCGTCCTGCTCAGAGTGTTCAGCTAAAACTACAAGTTAGTGTAGTGAGACCTCTGCACAGTGTTCAGCTAAAACTACAAGTTAGTGCAGTGCGTCCTGCTCACAGTGTTAAGCTAAAACTACAAGTTAGTGAGGTGCGTCCTGCTCACAGTGTTCAGCTAAAACTACAAAATAGTGTAGTGAGACCTCTGCACAGTGTTCATCTAAAGCTACAAGTTAGTGCAGTGCATCCGGCTCACAGTGTTCAGCTAAAACTACAAGTTAGTGTGGTGCGTCCTGCTCACAGTGTTCATCTAAAGCTACAATTTAGTGCAGTGCGTCCTGCTCACAGTGTTCAGCTAAAACTACAAGTTAGTGTAGTGAGACCTCTGCACAGTGTTAATCTAAAGCTACATGTTAGTGCAGTGCGTCGTGCTCACAGTGTTCAGCTAAAACTACAAGTTAGTGTGGTGCCTCCTGCTCACAGAGTTCAGCTAAAACTACAAGTTAGTGTAGTGAGACCTCTGCACAGTGTTCATCTAAAGCTACAAGTTAGTGCAGTGCGTCCTGCTCACAGTGTTCAGCTAAAACTAAAAGTGAGTGCGGTGAGTCCTGCTCACAGTGTTGAGCTAAAACTACAAGTTAGTGTAGTGAGACCTCTGCACAGTGTTCATCTAATGCTACAAGTTAGTGCAGTGCATCCTGCTCACAGTGTTCAGCTAAAACTACAAGTTAGTGCGGTGCGTCCTGCTCACGGTGTTCAGCTAAAACTACAAGTTAGTGCGATGCGTCCTGCTCACAGTGTTCAGCTTAAACTACAAGTTAGTGCGGTGCGTCCTGCTCACAGTGTTCAGCTAAAACTAAAAGTTAGTGTGGTGCGTCCTGCTAACAGTGTTCAGCTAAAACTACAAGTTAGTGTAGTGAGACCTCTGCATAGTGTTCATCTAAAGCTACAAGTTAGTGCAGTGCGTCCTGCTCACAGTGTTTAGCTAAAACTACAAGCTAGTGTAGTGAGACCTCTGCACAGTGTTCATCTAAAGCTACAAGTTAGTGCAGTGCGTCCTGCTCACAGTGTTCAGCTTAAACTACAAGTTAGTGTGGTGCATCCTGCTCACAGTGTTCAGCTAAAACTACAAGTTAGTGCGGTGCGTCCTGCTCACGGTGTTCAGCTAAAACTACAAGTTAGTGCAGTGCGTCCTACTCACAGTGTTCAGCTAAAACTACAAGTTAGTGTGGTGCGTCCTGCTCACAGTGTTCAGCTAAAACTACAAGTCAGTGTAGTGAGACCTCTGCACAGTGTTCATCTAAAGCTACAAGTTAGTGCAGTGCGTCCTGCTCACGGTGTTCAGCTAAAACTACAAGTTAGTGTGGTGCATCCTGCTCACAGTGTTCAGCTAAAACTACAAGTTAGTGTAGTGAGACCTCTGCACAGTTTTCATCTAAAGCTACAAGTTAGTGCAGTGCGTCCTGCTCACAGTGTTCAGCTAAAACTACAAGTTAGTGCGGTGCGTCCTGCTCACAGTGTTCAGCTAAAACTACAAGTTAGTGTGGTGCATCCTGCTCACAGTGTTCAGCTAAAACTACAAGTTAGTGTAGTGAGACCTCTGCGCAGTGTTCATCTAAAGCTACAAGTTAGTGCAGTGTGTCCTGCTCACAGTGTTCAGCTAAAACTACAAGTTAGTGTAGTGAGACCTTTGTACAGTGTTCATCTAAAGCTACAAGTTAGTGCAGTGCGTCCTGCTCACAGTGTTCAGCTAAAACTACAAGTTAGTGCGGTGCGTCCTACTCACAGTGTTCAGCTAAAACTACAAGTTAGTGCAGTGCGTCCTGCTCACAGTGTTCAGCTAAAACTAAAAGTGAGTGCGGTGAGTCCTGCTCACAGTGTTGAGCTAAAACTACAAGTTAGTGTAGTGAGACCTCTGCACAGTGTTCATCTAATGCTACAAGTTAGTGCAGTGCATCCTGCTCACAGTGTTCAGCTAAAACTACAAGTTAGTGCGGTGCGTCCTGCTCACGGTGTTCAGCTAAAACTACAAGTTAGTGCGATGCGTCCTGCTCACAGTGTTCAGCTTAAACTACAAGTTAGTGCGGTGCGTCCTGCTCACAGTGTTCAGCTAAAACTACAGGTTAGTGCGGTGCGTCCTGCTAACAGTGTTCAGCTAAAACTAAAGTTAGTGTAGTGAGACCTCTGCATAGTGTTCATCTAAAGCTACAAGTTAGTGCAGTGCGTCCTGCTCACAGTGTTTAGCTAAAACTACAAGCTAGTGTAGTGAGACCTCTGCACAGTGTTCATCTAAAGCTACAAGTTAGTGCAGTGCGTCCTGCTCACAGTGTTCAGCTTAAACTACAAGTTAGTGTGGTGCATCCTGCTCACAGTGTTCAGCTAAAACTACAAGTTAGTGCGGTGCGTCCTGCTCACGGTGTTCAGCTAAAACTACAAGTTAGTGCGGTGCGTCCTACTCACAGTGTTCAGCTAAAACTACAAGTTAGTGTGGTGCGTCCTGCTCACAGTGTTCAGCTAAAACTACAAGTCAGTGTAGTGAGACCTCTGCACAGTGTTCATCTAAAGCTACAAGTTAGTGCAGTGCGTCCTGCTCACGGTGTTCAGCTAAAACTACAAGTTAGTGTGGTGCATCCTGCTCACAGTGTTCAGCTAAAACTACAAGTTAGTGTAGTGAGACCTCTGCACAGTTTTCATCTAAAGCTACAAGTTAGTGCAGTGCGTCCTGCTCACAGTGTTCAGCTAAAACTACAAGTTAGTGCGGTGCGTCCTGCTCACAGTGTTCAGCTAAAACTACAAGTTAGTGTGGTGCATCCTGCTCACAGTGTTCAGCTAAAACTACAAGTTAGTGTAGTGAGACCTCTGCGCAGTGTTCATCTAAAGCTACAAGTTAGTGCAGTGTGTCCTGCTCACAGTGTTCAGCTAAAACTACAAGTTAGTGTAGTGAGACCTTTGTACAGTGTTCATCTAAAGCTACAAGTTAGTGCAGTGCGTTTTGCTCACAGTGTTCAGCTAAAACTACAAGTTAGTGCGGTGCGTCCTGCTCACAGTGTTCAGCTAAAACTACAAGTTAGTGCGGTGCGTCCTGCTCACAGTGTGCAGCTAAAACTACAAGTTAGTGTGGTGCGTCCTGCTCACAGTGTTCAGCTAAAACTACAAGTTAGTGCGGTGCGTCCTGCTCACAGTGTTCAGCTAAAACTACAAGTTAGTGCGGTGCGTCCTGCTCACAGTGTTCAGCTAAAACTACAAGTTAGTGTAGTGAGACCTCTGCACAGTGTTCATCTAAAGCTACAAGTTAGTGCAGTGTGTCCTGCTCACAGTGTTCAGCTAAAACTACAAGTTAGTGCAGTGCGTCCTGCTCACAGTGTTCAGCTAAAACTACAAGTTAGTGTGATGCATCCTGCTCACAGTGTTCAGCTAAAACTACAAGTTAGTGCGGTGCGTCCTGCTCACGGTGTTCAGCTAAAACTACAAGTTAGTGCGGTGCGTCCTGCTCACAGTGTTCAGCTAAAACTACAAGTTAGTGTGGTGCGTCCTGCTCACAGTGTTCAGCTAAAACTACAAGTTAGTGTAGTGAGACCTCTGCACAGTGTTCGTCTAAAGCTACAAGTTAGTGCAGTGCGTCCTGCTCACAGTGTTCAGCTAAAACTACAAATTAGTGCGGTGCGTCCTGCTCACAGTGTTCAGCTAAAACTACAAGTTAATGTAGTGAGACCTCTGCACAGTGTTCATCTAAAGCTACAAGTTAATGCAGTGCGTCCTGCTCACAGTGTTCAGCTAAAAATACAAGTTAGTGCGGTGCGTCCTGCTCACGGTGTTCAGCTAAAACTACAAGCTAGTGTGGTGCGTCCTGCTCACAGTGTTTAGCTAAAACTACAAGTTAGTGCGGTGCGTCCTGCTCACAGTGTTCAGCTAAAACTACAAGTTAGTGCGGTGCGTCCTGCTCACAGTGTTCAGCTAAAACTACAAGTTAGTGTAGTGAGACCTCTGCACAATGTTCAGCTAAAACTACAAGTTAGTGCAGTGCGTCCTGCTCACAGTGTTAAGCTAAAACTACAAGTTAGTGAGGTGCGTCCTGCTCACAGTGTTCAGCTAAAACTACAAAATAGTGTAGTGAGACCTCTGCACAGTGTTCATCTAAAGCTACAAGTTAGTGCAGTGCATCCGGCTCACAGTGTTCAGCTAAAACTACAAGTTAGTGTGGTGCGTCCTGCTCACAGTGTTCATCTAAAGCTACAATTTAGTGCAGTGCGTCCTGCTCACAGTGTTCAGCTAAAACTACAAGTTAGTGTAGTGAGACCTCTGCACAGTGTTAAACTAAAGCTACATGTTAGTGCAGTGCGTCGTGCTCACAGTGTTCAGCTAAAACTACAAGTTAGTGTGGTGTGTCCTGCTCACAGAGTTCAGCTAAAACTACAAGTTAGTGTAGTGAGACCTCTGCACAGTGTTCATCTAAAGCTACAAGTTAGTGCAGTGCGTCCTGCTCACAGTGTTCAGCTAAAACTAAAAATGAGTGTGGTGCGTCCTGCTCACAGTGTTCAGCTAAAACTACAAGGTAGTGTAGTGAGACCTCTGCACAGTGTTCATCTAAAGCTACAAGTTAGTGCAGTGCGTCCTGCTCACAGTGTTCAGCTAAAACTACAAGTTAGTGCAATGCGTCCTGCTCACAGTGTTCAGCTAAAACTATAAGTTAGTGCGGTGCGTCCTGCTCACAGTGTTCAGCTAAAACTACAAGTTAGTGTAGTGAGACCTCTGCACAGTGTTCATCTAAAGCTACAAGTTAGTGCAGTGCATCCTGCTCACAGTGTTCAGCTACAACTACAAGTTAGTGTGGTGCATCCTGCTCACAGTGTTCAGCTAAAACTCCAAGTTAGTGCGGTGCGTCCTGCTCACGGTGTTCAGCTAAAACTACAAGTTAGTGTGGTGTGTCCTGCTCACAGTGTTCAGCTAAAACTACAAGTTAGTGCAGTGCGTCCTGCTCACAGTGTTCAGCTAAAACTACAAGTTAGTGCGGTGCGTCCTGCTCACAGTGTTCAGCTAAAACTACAAGTTAGTGTAATGAGACCTCTGCACAGTGTTCACCTAATGCTACAAGTTAGTGCAGTGCGTCCTGCTCACAGTGTTCAGCTAAAACTACAAGTTAGTGCGGTGCGTCCTGCTCACAGTGTTCAGCTAAAACTACAAGTTAGTGTAGTGAGACCTCTGCACAGTGTTCATCTAAAGCTTCAAGTTAGTGCAGTGCATCCTGCTCAGTGTTCAGTTAAAACTACAAGTTAGTGCGGTGCGTCCTGCTCACAGTGTTCAGCTAAAACTACAAGTTAGTGTGGTGCATCCTGCTCACAGTGTTCAGCTAAAACTACAAGTTAGTGTAGTGAGACCTCTGCGCAGTGTTCATCTAAAGCTACAAGTTAGTGCAGTGCGTCCTGCTCACAGTGTTCAGCTAAAACTACAAGTGAGTGCGGTGCGTCCTGCTCATGGTGTTCAGCTAAAACTACAAGTTAGTGCGGTGCGTCCTGCTCACGGTGTTCAGCTAAAACTAAAAGTTAGTCCGGTGTGTCCTGCTCACAGTGTTCAGCTAAAACTACAAGTTAGTGCGGTGCGTCCTGCTCACAGTGTTCAGCTAAAACTACAAGTTAGTGTGGTGCATCCTGCTCACAGTGTTCAGCTAAAACTACAAGTTAGTGTAGTGAGACCTCTGCGCAGTGTTCATCTAAAGCTACAAGATAGTGCAGTGCGTCCTGCTCACAGTGTTCAGCTAAAACTACAAGTTAGTGTAGTGAGACCTCTGTACAGTGTTCATCTAAAGCTACAAGTTAGTGCAGTGCGTCCTGCTCACAGTGTTCAGCTAAAACTACAAGTTAGTGCAGTGCGTCCTGCTCACGGTGTTCAGCTAAAACTACAAGTTAGTGCGGTGCATCCTGCTCACAGTGTTTAGCTAAAACTACAAGTTAGTGTGGTGCATCCTGCTCACAGTGTTCAGCTAAAACTACAAGTTAGTGTAGTGAGACCTCTGCACAGTGTTCATCTAAAGCTTCAAGTTAGTGCAGTGCATCCTGCTCAGTGTTCAGTTAAAACTACAAGTTAGTGCGGTGCGTCCTGCTCACAGTGTTCAGCTAAAACTACAAGTTAGTGTGGTGCATCCTGCTCACAGTGTTCAGCTAAAACTACAAGTTAGTGTAGTGAGACCTCTGCGCAGTGTTCATCTAAAGCTACAAGTTAGTGCAGTGCGTCCTGCTCACAGTGTTCAGCTAAAACTACAAGTGAGTGCGGTGCGTCCTGCTCATGGTGTTCAGCTAAAACTACAAGTTAGTGCGGTGCGTCCTGCTCACGGTGTTCAGCTAAAACTACAAGTTAGTCCGGTGTGTCCTGCTCACAGTGTTCAGCTAAAACTACAAGTTAGTGCGGTGCGTCCTGCTCACAGTGTTCAGCTAAAACTACAAGTTAGTGTGGTGCATCCTGCTCACAGTGTTCAGCTAAAACTACAAGTTAGTGTAGTGAGACCTCTGCGCAGTGTTCATCTAAAGCTACAAGATAGTGCAGTGCGTCCTGCTCACAGTGTTCAGCTAAAACTACAAGTTAGTGTAGTGAGACCTCTGTACAGTGTTCATCTAAAGCTACAAGTTAGTGCAGTGCGTCCTGCTCACAGTGTTCAGCTAAAACTACAAGTTAGTGCAGTGCGTCCTGCTCACGGTGTTCAGCTAAAACTACAAGTTAGTGCGGTGCATCCTGCTCACAGTGTTTAGCTAAAACTACAAGTTAGTGTGGTGCATCCTGCTCACAGTGTTCAGCTAAAACTACAAGTTAGTGTAGTGAGACCTCTGCACAGTGTTCATCTAAAGCTAAAAGTTAGTGCGGTGCGTCCTGCTCACAGTGTTCAGCTAAAACTATAAGTTAGTGTAGTGAGACCTCTGCACAGTGTTAATCTAAAGCTACAAGTTAGTGCAGTGCGTCCTGCTCACAGTGTTCAGCTAAAACTACAAGTTAGTGCGGTGCGTCCTGCTCACAGTGTTCAGCTAACATTACAAGTTAGTGTAGTGAGACCTCTGCACAGTGTTCATCTAAAGCTACAAGTTAATGCAGTGCATCCTGCTCACAGTGTTCAGCTAAAACAACAAGTTAGTGTGGTGCGTCCTGCTCACAGTGTTCAGCTAAAACTACAAGTTAGTGTAGTGAGACCTCTGCACAGTGTTCATCTAAAGCTACAAGTTAGTGCGGTGCATCCTGCTCACAGTGTTCAGCTAAAACTACAAGTTAGTGTAGTGAGACCTCTGCACAGTGTTCATCTAAAGCTACAAGTTAGTGCAGTGCGTCCTGCTCACAGTGTTCAGCTAAAACTACAAGTTAGTGCGGTGCGTCCTGCTCACAGTGTTCAGCTAAAACTACAAGTTAGTGTAGTGAGACCTCTGCACAGTGTTCATCTAAAGCTTCAAGTTAGTGCAGTGCATCCTGCTCAGTGTTCAGTTAAAACTACAAGTTAGTGCGGTGCGTCCTGCTCACAGTGTTCCGCTAAAACTACAAGTTAGTGTCGTGCATCCTGCTCACAGTGTTCAGCTAAAACTACAAGTTAGTGTAGTGAGACCTCTGCGCAGTGTTCATCTAAAGCTACAAGTTAGTGCAGTGCGTCCTGCTCACAGTGTTCAGCTAAAACTACAAGTGAGTGCGGTGTGTCCTGCTCACGGTGTTCAGCTAAAACTACAAGTTAGTGCGGTGCATCCTGCTCACGGTGTTCAGCTAAAACTACAAGTTAGTCCGGTGCGTCCTGCTCACAGTGTTCAGCTAAAACTACAAGTTAGTGTGGTGCATCCTGCTCACAGTGTTCAGCTAAAACTACAAGTTAGTGTAGTGAGACCTCTGCGCAGTGTTCATCTAAAGCTACAAGTTAGTGCAGTGCGTCCTGCTCACTGTGTTCAGCTAAAACTACAAGTTAGTGTAGTGAGACCTCTGTACAGTGTTCATCTAAAGCTACAAGTTACTGCAGTGCGTCCTGCTCACAGTGTTCAGCTAAAACTACAAGTTAGTGCGGTGCGTCCTACTCACGGTGTTCAGCTAAAACTACAAGTTAGTGCGGTGCATCCTGCTCACAGTGTTCAGCTAAAACTATAAGTTAGTGTAGTGAGACCTCTGCACAGTGTTCATCTAAAGCTAAAAGTTAGTGCGGTGCGTCCTGCTCACAGTGTTCAGCTAAAACTATAAGTTAGTGTAGTGAGACCTCTGCACAGTGTTAATCTAAAGCTACAAGTTAGTGCAGTGCGTCCTGCTCACAGTGTTCAGCTAAAACTACAAGTTAGTGCGGTGCGTCCTGCTCACAGTGTTCAGCTAACATTACAAGTTAGTGTAGTGAGACCTCTGCACAGTGTTCATCTAAAGCTACAAGTTAATGCAGTGCATCCTGCTCACAGTGTTCAGCTAAAACAACAAGTTAGTGTGGTGCGTCCTGCTCACAGTGTTCAGCTAAAACTACAAGTTAGTGTAGTGAGACCTCTGCACAGTGTTCATCTAAAGCTACAAGTTAGTGCGGTGCATCCTGCTCACAGTGTTCAGCTAAAACTACAAGTTAGTGTAGTGAGACCTCTGCACAGTGTTCATCTAAAGCTACAAGTTAGTGCAGTGCGTCCTGCTCACAGTGTTCAGCTAAAACTACAAGTTAGTGCGGTGCGTCCTGCTCACAGTGTTCAGCTAAAACTACAAGTTAGTGTAGTGAGACCTCTGCACAGTGTTCATCTAAAGCTTCAAGTTAGTGCAGTGCATCCTGCTCAGTGTTCAGTTAAAACTACAAGTTAGTGCGGTGCGTCCTGCTCACAGTGTTCCGCTAAAACTACAAGTTAGTGTCGTGCATCCTGCTCACAGTGTTCAGCTAAAACTACAAGTTAGTGTAGTGAGACCTCTGCGCAGTGTTCATCTAAAGCTACAAGTTAGTGCAGTGCGTCCTGCTCACTGTGTTCAGCTAAAACTACAAGTTAGTGTAGTGAGACCTCTGTACAGTGTTCATCTAAAGCTACAAGTTACTGCAGTGCGTCCTGCTCACAGTGTTCAGCTAAAACTACAAGTTAGTGCGGTGCGTCCTACTCACGGTGTTCAGCTAAAACTACAAGTTAGTGCGGTGCATCCTGCTCACAGTGTTCAGCTAAAACTATAAGTTAGTGTAGTGAGACCTCTGCACAGTGTTCATCTAAAGCTAAAAGTTAGTGCGGTGCGTCCTGCTCACAGTGTTCAGCTAAAACTATAAGTTAGTGTAGTGAGACCTCTGCACAGTGTTAATCTAAAGCTACAAGTTAGTGCAGTGCGTCCTGCTCACAGTGTTCAGCTAAAACTACAAGTTAGTGCGGTGCGTCCTGCTCACAGTGTTCAGCTAACATTACAAGTTAGTGTAGTGAGACCTCTGCACAGTGTTCATCTAAAGCTACAAGTTAGTGCAGTGCATCCTGCTCACAGTGTTCAGCTAAAACAACAAGTTAGTGCGGTGCGTCCTGCTCACAGTGTTCCGCTAAAACTACAAGTTAGTGTGGTGCATCCTGCTCACAGTGTTCAGCTAAAACTACAAGTTAGTGTAGTGAGACCTCTGCACAGTGTTCATCTGAAGCTGCAAGTTAGTGCGGTGCATCCTGCTCACAGTGTTCAGCTAAAACTACAAGTTAGTGTAGTGAGACCTCTGCACAGTGTTCATCTAAAGCTACAAGTTAGTGCAGTGTGTCCTGCTCACAGTGTTCAGCTAAAACTACAAGTTAGTGCAGTGCGTCCTGCTCAGTGTTCAGTTAAAACTACAAGTTAGTGCGGTGCGTCCTGCTCACAGTGTTCAGCTAAAACTACAAGTTAGTGCAGTGCGTCCTGCTCACGGTGTTCAGCTAAAACTACAAGTTAGAGTGGTGCGTCCTGCTCACAGTGTTCAGCTAAAACTACAAGTTAGTGTGGTGCGTCCTGCTCACAGTGTTCAGCTAAAACTACAAGTTAGTGTAGTGAGACCTCTGCACAGTGTTCATCTAAAGCTACAAGTTAGTGCAGTGTGTTCTGCTCACAGTGTTCAGCTAAAACTACAAGTTAGTGCAGTGCGTCCTGCTCACAGTGTTCAGCTAAAACTACAAGTTAGTGTGATGCATCCTGCTCACAGTGTTCAGCTAAAACTACAAGTTAGTGCGGTGCGTCCTGCTCACGGTGTTCAGCTAAAACTACAAGTTAGTGCGGTGCGTCCTGCTCACAGTGTTCAGCTAAAACTACAAGTTAGTGTGGTGCGTCCTGCTCACAGTGTTCAGCTAAAACTACAAGTTAGTGTAGTGAGACCTCTGCACAGTGTTCGTCTAAAGCTACAAGTTAGTGCAGTGCGTCCTGCTCACAGTGTTCAGCTAAAACTACAAATTAGTGCGGTGCGTCCTGCTCACAGTGTTCAGCTAAAACTACAAGTTAATGTAGTGAGACCTCTGCACAGTGTTCATCTAAAGCTACAAGTTAGTGCAGTGCGTCCTGCTCACAGTGTTCAGCTAAAACTACAAGTTAGTGTGGTGCGTCCTGCTCACAGTGTTCATCTAAAGCTACAATTTAGTGCAGTGCGTCCTGCTCACAGTGTTCAGCTAAAACTACAAGTTAGTGTAGTGAGACCTCTGCACAGTGTTAATCTAAAGCTACATGTTAGTGCAGTGCGTCGTGCTCACAGTGTTCAGCTAAAACTACAAGTTAGTGTGGTGTGTCCTGCTCACAGAGTTCAGCTAAAACTACAAGTTAATGTAGTGAGACCTCTGCACAGTGTTCATCTAAAGCTACAAGTTAGTGCAGTGCGTCCTGCTCACAGTGTTCAGCTAAAACTAAAAATGAGTGTGGTGCGTCCTGCTCACAGTGTTCAGCTAAAACTACAAGTTAGTGTAGTGAGACCTCTGCACAGTGTTCATCTAAAGCTACAAGTTAGTGCAGTGCGTCCTGCTCACAGTGTTCAGCTAAAACTACAAGTTAGTGCGGTGCGTCCTGCTCACAGTGTTCAGCTAAAACTACAAGTTTGTGTAGTGAGACCTCTGCACAGTGTTCACCTAAAGCTACAAGTTAGTGCAGTGCGTCCTGCTCACAGTGTTCAGCTAAAACTACAAGTTAGTGCGGTGCGTCCTGCTCAAAGTGTTCAGCTAAAACTACAAGTTAGTGTAGTGAGACCTCTGCACAGTGTTCATCTAAAGCTTCAAGTTAGTGCAGTGCATCCTGCTCAGTGTTCAGTTAAAACTACAAGTTAGTGCGGTGCGTCCTGCTCACAGTGTTCCGCTAAAACTACAAGTTAGTGTCGTGCATCCTGCTCACAGTGTTCAGCTAAAACTACAAGTTAGTGTAGTGAGACCTCTGCGCAGTGTTCATCTAAAGCTACAAGTTAGTGCAGTGCGTCCTGCTCACAGTGTTCAGCTAAAACTACAAGTGAGTGCGGTGTGTCCTGCTCACGGTGTTCAGCTAAAACTACAAGTTAGTGCGGTGCATCCTGCTCACGGTGTTCAGCTAAAACTACAAGTTAGTCCGGTGTGTCCTGCTCACAGTGTTCAGCTAAAACTACAAGTTAGTGCGGTGCGTCCTGCTCACAGTGTTCAGCTAAAACTACAAGTTAGTGTGGTGCATCCTGCTCACAGTGTTCAGCTAAAACTACAAGTTAGTGTAGTGAGACCTCTGCGCAGTGTTCATCTAAAGCTACAAGTTAGTGCAGTGCGTCCTGCTCACTGTGTTCAGCTAAAACTACAAGTTAGTGTAGTGAGACCTCTGTACAGTGTTCATCTAAAGCTACAAGTTACTGCAGTGCGTCCTGCTCACAGTGTTCAGCTAAAACTACAAGTTAGTGCGGTGCGTCCTACTCACGGTGTTCAGCTAAAACTACAAGTTAGTGCGGTGCATCCTGCTCACAGTGTTAAGCTAAAACTATAAGTTAGTGTAGTGAGACCTCTGCACAGTGTTCATCTAAAGCTAAAAGTTAGTGCGGTGCGTCCTGCTCACAGTGTTCAGCTAAAACTATAAGTTAGTGTAGTGAGACCTCTGCACAGTGTTAATCTAAAGCTACAAGTTAGTGCAGTGCGTCCTGCTCACAGTGTTCAGCTAAAAGCTACAAGTTAGTGCAGTGCGTCCTGCTCACAGTGTTCAGCTAAAACTACAAGTTAGTGCGGTGCGTCCTGCTCACAGTGTTCAGCTAAAACTACAAGTTAGTGTAGTGAGACCTCTGCACAGTGTTCATCTAAAGCTACAAGTTAGTGCAGTGCATCCTGCTCACAGTGTTCAGCTAAAACAACAAGTTAGTGCGGTGCGTCCTGCTCACAGTGTTCCGCTAAAACTACAAGTTAGTGTGGTGCATCCTGCTCACAGTGTTCAGCTAAAACTACAAGTTAGTGTAGTGAGACCTCTGCACAGTGTTCATCTGAAGCTGCAAGTTAGTGCGGTGCATCCTGCTCACAGTGTTCAGCTAAAACTACAAGTTAGTGTAGTGAGACCTCTGCACAGTGTTCATCTAAAGCTACAAGTTAGTGCAGTGTGTCCTGCTCACAGTGTTCAGCTAAAACTACAAGTTAGTGCAGTGCGTCCTGCTCAGTGTTCAGTTAAAACTACAAGTTAGTGCGGTGCGTCCTGCTCACAGTGTTCAGCTAAAACTACAAGTTAGTGCAGTGCGTCCTGCTCACGGTGTTCAGCTAAAACTACAAGTTAGTGTGGTGCGTCCTGCTCACAGTGTTCAGCTAAAACTACAAGTTAGTGTGGTGCGTCCTGCTCACAGTGTTCAGCTAAAACTACAAGTTAGTGTAGTGAGACCTCTGCACAGTGTTCATCTAAAGCTACAAGTTAGTGCAGTGTGTCCTGCTCACAGTGTTCAGCTAAAACTACAAGTTAGTGCAGTGCGTCCTGCTCACAGTGTTCAGCTAAAACTACAAGTTAGTGTGATGCATCCTGCTCACAGTGTTCAGCTAAAACTACAAGTTAGTGCGGTGCGTCCTGCTCACGGTGTTCAGCTAAAACTACAAGTTAGTGCGGTGCGTCCTGCTCACAGAGTTCAGCTAAAACTACAAGTTAGTGTGGTGCGTCCTGCTCACAGTGTTCAGCTAAAACTACAAGTTAGTGTAGTGAGACCTCTGCACAGTGTTCGTCTAAAGCTACAAGTTAGTGCAGTGCGTCCTGCTCACAGTGTTCAGCTAAAACTACAAATTAGTGCGGTGCGTCCTGCTCACAGTGTTCAGCTAAAACTACAAGTTAATGTAGTGAGACCTCTGCACAGTGTTCATCTAAAGCTACAAGTTAGTGCAGTGCGTCCTGCTCACAGTGTTCAGCTAAAACTACAAGTTAGTGTGGTGCGTCCTGCTCACAGTGTTCATCTAAAGCTACAATTTAGTGCAGTGCGTCCTGCTCACAGTGTTCAGCTAAAACTACAAGTTAGTGTAGTGAGACCTCTGCACAGTGTTAATCTAAAGCTACATGTTAGTGCAGTGCGTCGTGCTCACAGTGTTCAGCTAAAACTACAAGTTAGTGTGGTGTGTCCTGCTCACAGAGTTCAGCTAAAACTACAAGTTAGTGTAGTGAGACCTCTGCACAGTGTTCATCTAAAGCTACAAGTTAGTGCAGTGCGTCCTGCTCACAGTGTTCAGCTAAAACTAAAAATGAGTGTGGTGCGTCCTGCTCACAGTGTTCAGCTAAAACTACAAGTTAGTGTAGTGAGACCTCTGCACAGTGTTCATCTAAAGCTACAAGTTAGTGCAGTGCGTCCTGCTCACAGTGTTCAGCTAAAACTACAAGTTAGTGCAGTGCGTCCTGCTCACAGTGTTCAGCTAAAACTACAAGTTAGTGCGGTGCGTCCTGCTCACAGTGTTCAGCTAAAACTACAAGTTAGTGTAGTGAGACCTCTGCACAGTGTTCATCTAAAGCTACAAGTTAGTGCAGTGCGTCCTGCTCACAGTGTTCAGCTAAAACTACAAGTTAGTGCGGTGCGTCCTGCTCACAGTGTTCAGCTAAAACTACAAGTTAGTGTAGTGAGACCTCTGCACAGTGTTCATCTAAAGCTACAAGTTAGTGCAGTGCGTCCTGCTCACAGTGTGCAGCTAAAACTACAAGTTAGTGTGGTGCGTCCTGCTCACAGTGTTCAGCTAAAACTACAAGTTAGTGCGGTGCGTCCTGCTCACAGTGTTCAGCTAAAACTACAAGTTAGTGTAGTGAGACCTCTGCACAGTGTTCGTCTAAAGCTACAAGTTAGTGCAGTGCGTCCTGCTCACAGTGTTCAGCTAAAACTACAAATTAGTGCGGTGCGTCCTGCTCACAGTGTTCAGCTAAAACTACAAGTTAATGTAGTGAGACCTCTGCACAGTGTTCATCTAAAGCTACAAGTTAGTGCAGTGCGTCCTGCTCACAGTGTTCAGCTAAAACTACAAGTTAGTGTGGTGCGTCCTGCTCACAGTGTTCATCTAAAGCTACAATTTAGTGCAGTGCGTCCTGCTCACAGTGTTCAGCTAAAACTACAAGTTAGTGTAGTGAGACCTCTGCACAGTGTTAATCTAAAGCTACATGTTAGTGCAGTGCGTCGTGCTCACAGTGTTCAGCTAAAACTACAAGTTAGTGTGGTGTGTCCTGCTCACAGAGTTCAGCTAAAACTACAAGTTAGTGTAGTGAGACCTCTGCACAGTGTTCATCTAAAGCTACAAGTTAGTGCAGTGCGTCCTGCTCACAGTGTTCAGCTAAAACTAAAAATGAGTGTGGTGCGTCCTGCTCACAGTGTTCAGCTAAAACTACAAGTTAGTGTAGTGAGACCTCTGCACAGTGTTCATCTAAAGCTACAAGTTAGTGCAGTGCGTCCTGCTCACAGTGTTCAGCTAAAACTACAAGTTAGTGCAGTGCGTCCTGCTCACAGTGTTCAGCTAAAACTACAAGTTAGTGCGGTGCGTCCTGCTCACAGTGTTCAGCTAAAACTACAAGTTAGTGTAGTGAGACCTCTGCACAGTGTTCATCTAAAGCTACAAGTTAGTGCAGTGCGTCCTGCTCACAGTGTTCAGCTAAAACTACAAGTTAGTGCGGTGCGTCCTGCTCACAGTGTTCAGCTAAAACTACAAGTTAGTGTAGTGAGACCTCTGCACAGTGTTCATCTAAAGCTACAAGTTAGTGCAGTGCGTCCTGCTCACAGTGTGCAGCTAAAACTACAAGTTAGTGTGGTGCGTCCTGCTCACAGTGTTCAGCTAAAACTACAAGTTAGTGCGGTGCGTCCTGCTCACAGTGTTCAGCTAAAACTACAAGTTAGTGTAGTGAGACCTCTGCACAGTGTTCGTCTAAAGCTACAAGTTAGTGCAGTGCGTCCTGCTCACAGTGTTCAGCTAAAACTACAAATTAGTGCGGTGCGTCCTGCTCACAGTGTTCAGCTAAAACTACAAGTTAATGTAGTGAGACCTCTGCACAGTGTTCATCTAAAGCTACAAGTTAGTGCAGTGCGTCCTGCTCACAGTGTTCAGCTAAAACTACAAGTTAGTGTGGTGCGTCCTGCTCACAGTGTTCATCTAAAGCTACAATTTAGTGCAGTGCGTCCTGCTCACAGTGTTCAGCTAAAACTACAAGTTAGTGTAGTGAGACCT
Organism: Lithobates clamitans; assembly: GCA_037952925.1. Classification (NCBI taxonomy): domain Eukaryota; kingdom Metazoa; phylum Chordata; class Amphibia; order Anura; family Ranidae; genus Lithobates; species Lithobates clamitans. The sequence goes on along the minus strand of JBBGZY010000924.1, from coordinate 1,912,675 downwards.
CTGCACAGTGTTAATCTAAAGCTACATGTTAGTGCAGTGCGTCGTGCTCACAGTGTTCAGCTAAAACTACAAGTTAGTGTGGTGTGTCCTGCTCACAGAGTTCAGCTAAAACTACAAGTTAGTGTAGTGAGACCTCTGCACAGTGTTCATCTAAAGCTACAAGTTAGTGCAGTGCGTCCTGCTCACAGTGTTCAGCTAAAACTAAAAATGAGTGTGGTGCGTCCTGCTCACAGTGTTCAGCTAAAACTACAAGTTAGTGTAGTGAGACCTCTGCACAGTGTTCATCTAAAGCTACAAGTTAGTGCAGTGCGTCCTGCTCACAGTGTTCAGCTAAAACTACAAGTTAGTGCAGTGCGTCCTGCTCACAGTGTTCAGCTAAAACTACAAGTTAGTGCGGTGCGTCCTGCTCACAGTGTTCAGCTAAAACTACAAGTTAGTGTAGTGAGACCTCTGCACAGTGTTCATCTAAAGCTACAAGTTAGTGCAGTGCGTCCTGCTCACAGTGTTCAGCTAAAACTACAAGTTAGTGCGGTGCGTCCTGCTCACAGTGTTCAGCTAAAACTACAAGTTAGTGTAGTGAGACCTCTGCACAGTGTTCATCTAAAGCTACAAGTTAGTGCAGTGCGTCCTGCTCACAGTGTGCAGCTAAAACTACAAGTTAGTGTGGTGCGTCCTGCTCACAGTGTTCAGCTAAAACTACAAGTTAGTGCGGTGCGTCCTGCTCACAGTGTTCAGCTAAAACTACAAGTTAGTGCGGTGCGTCCTGCTCACAGTGTTCAGCTAAAACTACAAGTTAGTTTAGTGAGACCTCTGCACAGTGTTCATCTAAAGCTACAAGTTAGTGCGGTGCGTCCTGCTCACAGTGTTCAGCTAAAACTATAAGTTAGTGTAGTGAGACCTCTGCACAGTGTTCATCTAAAGCTACAAGTTAGTGCGGTGCGTCCTGCTCACAGTGTTCAGCTAAAACTACAAGTTAGTGTAGTGAGACCTCTGCACAGTGTTCATCTAAAGCTACAAGTTAGTGCAGTGCGTCCTGCTCACAGTGTTCAGCTAAAACTACAAGTTAGTGCGGTGCGTCCTGCTCACGGTGTTCAGCTAAAACTACAAGTTAGTGTGGTGCGTCCTGCTCACAGTGTTCAGCTAACACTACAAGTTAGTGCGGTGCGTCCTGCTCACAGTGTTCAGCTAAAACTACAAGTTAGTGTAGTGAGACCTCTGTACAGTGTTTATCTAAAGCTACAAGTTAGTGCAGTGCGTCCTGCTCACAGTGTTAAGCTATAACTACAAGTTAGTGTAGTGAGACCTCTGTACAGTGTTCATCTAAAGCTACAAGTTAGTGCAGTGCGTCCTGCTCACAGTGTTCAGCTATAACTACAAGTTAGTCTAGTGAGACCTCTGTACAGTGTTCATCTAAAGCTACAAGTTAGTGCAGTGCGTCCTGCTCACAGTGTTCAGCTAAAACTACAAGTTAGTGCGGTGCGTCCTGCTCACAGTGTTCAGCTAAAACTTCAAGTTAGTGTGGTGCGTCCTGCTCACAGTGTTCAGCTAAAACTACAAGTTAGTGTAGTGAGACCTCTGCACAGTGTTCATCTAAAGCTACAAGTTAGTGCGGTGCGTCCTGCTCACAGTGTTCAGGTAAAACTACAAGTTAGTGTAGTGAGACCTCTGTACAGTGTTCATCTAAAGCTACAAGTTAGTGCAGTGCGTCCTGCTCACAATGTTCAGCTAAAACTACAAGTTAGTGCGGTGCGTCCTGCTCACAGTGTTCAGCTAAAACTACAAGTTAGTGTAGTGAGACCTCTGCACAGTGTTCATCTAAAGCTACAAGTTAGTGTAGTGCATCCTGCTCACAGTGTTCAGCTAAAACAACAAGTTAGTGCGGTGCGTCCTGCTCACAGTGTTCAGCTAAAACTACAAGTTAGTGTGTTGCGTCCTGCTCACAGTGTTCAGCTAAAACTACAAGTTAGTGTAGTGAGACCTCTGCACAGTGTTCATCTAAAGCTACAAGTTAGTGCAGTGCATCCTGCTCACAGTGTTCAGCTAAAACTACAAGTTAATGTAGTGAGACCTCTGCACAGTGTTCATCTAAAGCTACAAGTTAGTGCAGTGCGTTCTGCTCACAGTGTTCAGCTAAAACTACAAGTTAGTGTAGTGAGACCTCTGCACAGTGTTCATCTAAAGCTACAAGTTAGTGCAGTGCGTCCTGCTCACAGTGTTCAGCTAAAACTACAAGTTAGTGCGGTGCGTCCTGCTCACGGTGTTCAGCTAAAACTACAACTTAGTGTGGTGCGTCCTGCTCACAGTGTTCAACTAAAACTACAAGTTAGTGCGGTGTGTCCTGCTCACAGTGTTCAGCTAAAACTACAAGTTAGTGTAGTGAGACCTCTGCACAGTGTTCATCTAAAGCTACAAGTTAGTGCAGTGCGTCCTGCTCACAGTGTTCAGCTAAAACTACAAGTTAGTGTGGTGCGTCCTGCTCACAGTGTTCAGCTAAAACTACAAGTTAGTGCGGTGCGTCCTGCTCACGGTGTTCAGCTAAAACTACAAGTTAGTGTGGTGCGTCCTGCTCACAGTGTTCAGCTAAAACTACAAGTTAGTGTGGTGCGTCCTGCTCAAGGTGTTCAGCTAAAACTACAAGTTAGTGTAATGAGACCTCTGCACAGAGTTCATCTAAAGCTACAAGTTAGCAAGTTAGTGCAGTGCGTCCTGATCAGTGTTCAGCTAAAACTACAAGTTAGTGTGGTGCGTCCTGCTCACAGTGTTCAGCTAAAACTACAAGTTAGTGTGGTGCGTCCTGCTCACAGTGTTCAGCTAAGACTACAAGTTAGTGTAGTGAGACCTCTGCACAGTGTTCATCTAAAGCTACAAGTTAGTGCAGCGCGTCCTGCTCACAGTGTTCAGCTAAAACTACAAGTTAGTGTGGTGCGTCCTGCTCACAGTGTTCAGCTAAAACTACAAGTTAGTGTAGTGAGACCTCTGCACAGTGTTCATCTAAAGCTACAAGTTAGTGCAGTGCATCCTGCTCACAGTGTTCAGCTAAAACTACAAGTTAGTGTGGTGCATCCTGCTCACAGTGTTCAGCTAAAACTACAAGTTAGTGTGGTGTGTCCTGCTCACAGTGTTCAGCTAAAACTACAAGTTAGTGCGGTGCGTCCTGCTCACGGTGTCCAGCTAAAACTACAAGTTAGTTCGGTGCGTCCTGCTCACAGTGTTCAGCTAAAACTACAAGTTAGTGCGGTGCGTCCTGCTCACAGTGTTCAGCTAAAACTACAAGTTAGTGTAGTGAGACCTCTGCACAGTGTTCATCTACAGCTACAAGTTAGTGCAGTGCGTCCTGCTCACAGTGTTCAGCTAAAACTACAAGTTAGTGCGGTGCGTCCTGCTCACAGTGTTCAGCTAAAACTACAAGTTAGTGTGGTGCGTCCTGCTCACAGTGTTCAGCTAAGACTACAAGTTAGTGTAGTGAGACCTCTGCACAGTGTTCATCTAAAGCTACAAGTTAGTGCAGTGCGTCCTGCTCACAGTGTTCAGCTAAAACTACAAGTTAGTGTGGTGCGTCCTGCTCACAGTGTTCAGCTAAAACTACAAGTTAGTGTAGTGAGACCTCTGCACAGTGTTCATCTAAATCTACAAGTTAGTGCAGTGCATCCTGCTCACAGTGTTCAGCTAAAACTACAAGTTAGTGTGGTGCATCCTGCTCACAGTGTTCAGCTAAAACTCCAAGTTAGTGCGGTGCGTCCTGCTCACGGTGTCCAGCTAAAACTACAAGTTAGTTCGGTGCGTCCTGCTCACAGTGTTCAGCTAAAACTACAAGTTAGTGCGGTGCGTCCTGCTCACAGTGTTCAGCTAAAACTACAAGTTAGTGTAGTGAGACCTCTGCACAGTGTTCATCTACAGCTACAAGTTAGTGCAGTGCGTCCTGCTCACAGTGTTCAGCTAAAACTACAAGTTAGTGCGGTGCGTCCTGCTCACAGTGTTCAGCTAAAACTACAAGTTAGTGTGGTGCGTCCTGCTCACAGTGTTCAGCTAAGACTACAAGTTAGTGTAGTGAGACCTCTGCACAGTGTTCATCTAAAGCTACAAGTTAGTGCAGTGCGTCCTGCTCACAGTGTTCAGCTAAAACTACAAGTTAGTGTGGTGCGTCCTGCTCACAGTGTTCAGCTAAAACTACAAGTTAGTGTAGTGAGACCTCTGCACAGTGTTCATCTAAATCTACAAGTTAGTGCAGTGCATCCTGCTCACAGTGTTCAGCTAAAACTACAAGTTAGTGTGGTGCATCCTGCTCACAGTGTTCAGCTAAAACTCCAAGTTAGTGCGGTGCGTCCTGCTCACGGTGTTCAGCTAAAACTACAAGTTAGTTTGGTGTGTCCTGCTCACAGTGTTCAGCTAAAACTACAAGTTAGTGCGGTGCGTCCTGCTCACGGTGTTCAGCTAAAACTACAAGTTAGTTCGGTGCGTCCTGCTCACAGTGTTCAGCTAAAACTACAAGTTAGTGCGGTGCGTCCTGCTCACAGTGTTCAGCTAAAACTACAAGTTAGTGTAGTGAGACCTCTGCACAGTGTTCATCTAAAGCTACAAGTTAGTGCAGTGCGTCCTGCTCACACTGTTCAGCTAAAACTACAAGTTAGTGCGGTGCGTCCTGCTCACGGTGTTCAGCTAAAACTACAAGTTAGTGTGGTGCGTCCTGCTCACAGTGTTCAGCTAACACTACAAGTTAGTGCGGTGCGTCCTGCTCACGTTGTTCAGCTAAAATTACAAGTTAGTGTGGTGCGTCCTGCTCACAGTGTTCAGCTAACACTACAAGTTAGTGCGGTGCGTCCTGCTCACAGTGTTCAGCTAAAACTACAAGTTAGTGTAGTGAGACCTCTGCACAGTGTTCATCTAAAGCTACAAGTTAGTGCAGTGCGTCCTGCTCACAGTGTTCAGCTATAACTACAAGTTAGTGTAGTGAGACCTCTGTACAGTGTTCATCTAAAGCTACAAGTTAGTGCGGTGCGTCCTGCTCACAGTGTTCAGCTAAAACTACAAGTTAGTGCGGTGCGTCCTGCTCACAGTGTTCAGCTAAAACTACAAGTTAGTGTAGTGAGACCTCTGCACAGTGTTCATCTAAAGCTACAAGTTAGTGCAGTGCGTCCTGCTCACAGTGTTCAGCTAAAACTACAAGTTAGTGCGGTGCGTCCTGCTCACAGTGTTCAGCTAAAACTACAAGTTAGTGTGGTGCGTCCTGCTCACAGTGTTCAGCTAAAACTACAAGTTAGTGTAGTGAGACCTCTGCACAGTGTTCATCTAAAGCTACAAGTTAGTGCGGTGCGTCCTGCTCACAGTGTTCAGCTAAAACTACAAGTTAGTGTAGTGAGACCTCTGCACAGTGTTCATCTAAAGCTACAAGTTAGTGCAGTGCGTCCTGCTCACAGTGTTCAGCTAAAACTACAAGTTAGTGTGGTGCGTCCTGCTCACAGTGTTCAGCTAAAACTACAAGTTAGTGTGGTGCGTCCTGCTCACAGTGTTCAGCTAAAACTACAAGTTAGTGTAATGAGACCTCTGCACAGTGTTCATCTAAAGCTACAAGTTAGTGCAGTGCGTCCTGCTCACAGTGTTCAGCTAAAACTACAAGTTAGTGTGGTGCGTCCTGCTCCCAGTGTTCAGCTAAAACTACAAGTTAGTGTAGTGAGACCTCTGCACAGTGTTCATCTAAAGCTACAAGTTAGTGCAGTGCATCCTGCTCACAGTGTTTAGCTAAAACTACAAGTTAGTGTGGTGCATCCTGCTCACAGTGTTCAGCTAAAACTCCAAGTTAGTGCGGTGCGTCCTGCTCACGGTGTTCAGCTAAAACTACAAGTTAGTGTGGTGTGTCCTGCTCACAGTGTTCAGCTAAAACTACAAGTTAGTGCGGTGCGTCCTGCTCACGGTGTTCAGCTAAAACTACAAGTTAGTTCGGTGCGTCCTGCTCACAGTGTTCAGCTAAAACTACAAGTTAGTGCGGTGCGTCCTGCTCACAGTGTTCAGCTAAAACTACAAGTTAGTGTAGTGAGACCTCTGTACAGTGTTCATCTAAAGCTACAAGTTAGTGCAGTGCGTCCTGCTCACAGTGTTCAGCTAAAACTACAAGTTAGTGCGGTGCGTCCTGCTCACAGTGTTCAGCTAAAACTACAAGTTAGTGTAGTGAGACCTCTGCACAGTGTTCATCTAAAGCTACAAGTTAGTGCAGTGCGTCCTGCTCACAGTGTTCAGCTATAACTACAAGTTAGTGTAGTGAGACCTCTGTACAGTGTTCATCTAAAGCTACAAGTTAGTGCAGTGCGTCCTGCTCACAGTGTTCAGCTAAAACTACAAGTTAGTGCGGTGCGTCCTGCTCACAGTGTTCAGCTAAAACTACAAGTTAGTGTAGTGAGACCTCTGCACAGTGTTCATCTAAAGCTACAAGTTAGTGCAGTGCGTCCTGCTCACAGTGTTCAGCTAAAACTACAAGTTAGTGCGGTGCGTCCTGCTCACAGTGTTCAGCTAAAACTACAAGTTAGTGTGGTGCGTCCTGCTCACAGTGTTCAGCTAAAACTACAAGTTAGTGTAGTGAGACCTCTGCACAGTGTTCATCTAAAGCTACAAGTTAGTGCGGTGCGTCCTGCTCACAGTGTTCAGCTAAAACTACAAGTTAGTGTAGTGAGACCTCTGCACAGTGTTCATCTAAAGCTACAAGTTAGTGTAGTGCATCCTGCTCACAGTGTTCAGCTAAAACAACAAGTTAGTGCGGTGCGTCCTGCTCACAGTGTTCAGCTAAAACTACAAGTTAGTGTGTTGCGTCCTGCTCACAGTGTTCAGCTAAAACTACAAGTTAGTGTAGTGAGACCTCTGCACAGTGTTCATCTAAAGCTACAAGTTAGTGCAGTGCATTCTGCTCACAGTGTTCAGCTAAAACTACAAGTTAGTGTAGTGAGACCTCTGCACAGTGTTCATCTAAAGCTACAAGTTAGTGCAGTGCGTCCTGCTCACAGTGTTCAGCTAAAACTACAAGTTAGTGTAGTGAGACCTCTGCACAGTGTTCATCTAAAGCTACAAGTTAGTGCGGTGCGTCCTGCTCACGGTGTTCAGCTAAAACTACAACTTAGTGTGGTGCGTCCTGCTCACAGTGTTCAGCTAAAACTACAAGTTAGTGCGGTGTGTCCTGCTCACAGTGTTCAGCTAAAACTACAAGTTAGTGCAGTGAGACCTCTGTACAGTTTTCATCTAAAGCTACAAGTTAGTGCAGTGCGTCCTGCTCACAGTGTTCAGCTAAAACTACAAGTTAGTGTAGTGAGACCTCTGCACAGTGTTCATCTAAAGCTACAAGTTAGTGCAGTGCGTCCTGCTCACAGTGTTCAGCTAAAACTACAAGTTAGTGTGGTGCGTCCTGCTCACAGTGTTCAGCTAAAACTACAAGTTAGTGCGGTGCGTCCTGCTCACGGTGTTCAGCTAAAACTACAAGTTAGTGTGGTGCGTCCTGCTCACAGTGTTCAGCTAAAACTACAAGTTAGTGTGGTGTGTCCTGCTCACAGTGTTCAGCTAAAACTACAAGTTAGTGCGGTGCGTCCTGCTCACGGTGTTCAGCTAAAACTACAAGTTAGTTCGGTGCGTCCTGCTCACAGTGTTCAGCTAAAACTACAAGTTAGTGCGGTGCGTCCTGCTCACAGTGTTCAGCTAAAACTACAAGTTAGTGTAGTGAGACCTCTGTACAGTGTTCATCTAAAGCTACAAGTTAGTGCAGTGCGTCCTGCTCACAGTGTTCAGCTAAAACTACAAGTTAGTGCGGTGCGTCCTGCTCACAGTGTTCAGCTAAAACTACAAGTTAGTGTAGTGAGACCTCTGCACAGTGTTCATCTAAAGCTACAAGTTAGTGCAGTGCGTCCTGCTCACAGTGTTCAGCTATAACTACAAGTTAGTGTAGTGAGACCTCTGTACAGTGTTCATCTAAAGCTACAAGTTAGTGCAGTGCGTCCTGCTCACAGTGTTCAGCTAAAACTACAAGTTAGTGCGGTTCGTCCTGCTCACAGTGTTCAGCTAAAACTACAAGTTAGTGTAGTGAGACCTCTGCACAGTGTTCATCTAAAGCTACAAGTTAGTGCAGTGCGTCCTGCTCACAGTGTTCAGCTAAAACTACAAGTTAGTGCGGTGCGTCCTGCTCACAGTGTTCAGCTAAAACTACAAGTTAGTGTGGTGCGTCCTGCTCACAGTGTTCAGCTAAAACTACAAGTTAGTGTAGTGAGACCTCTGCACAGTGTTCATCTAAAGCTACAAGTTAGTGCGGTGCGTCCTGCTCACAGTGTTCAGCTAAAACTACAAGTTAGTGTAGTGAGACCTCTGCACAGTGTTCATCTAAAGCTACAAGTTAGTGTAGTGCATCCTGCTCACAGTGTTCAGCTAAAACAACAAGTTAGTGCGGTGCGTCCTGCTCACAGTGTTCAGCTAAAACTACAAGTTAGTGTGTTGCGTCCTGCTCACAGTGTTCAGCTAAAACTACAAGTTAGTGTAGTGAGACCTCTGCACAGTGTTCATCTAAAGCTACAAGTTAGTGCAGTGCGTCCTGCTCACAGTGTTCAGCTAAAACTACAAGTTAGTGTAGTGAGACCTCTGCACAGTGTTCATCTAAAGCTACAAGTTAGTGCAGTGCGTCCTGCTCACAGTGTTCAGCTAAAACTACAAGTTAGTGCGGTGCGTCCTGCTCACGGTGTTCAGCTAAAACTACAACTTAGTGTGGTGCGTCCTGCTCACAGTGTTCAGCTAAAACTACAAGTTAGTGCGGTGTGTCCTGCTCACAGTGTTCAGCTAAAACTACAAGTTAGTGCAGTGAGACCTCTGTACAGTTTTCATCTAAAGCTACAAGTTAGTGCAGTGCGTCCTGCTCACAGTGTTCAGCTAAAACTACAAGTTAGTGTAGTGAGACCTCTGCACAGTGTTCATCTAAAGCTACAAGTTAGTGCAGTGCGTCCTGCTCACAGTGTTCAGCTAAAACTACAAGTTAGTGTGGTGCGTCCTGCTCACAGTGTTCAGCTAAAACTACAAGTTAGTGCGGTGCGTCCTGCTCACGGTGTTCAGCTAAAACTACAAGTTAGTGTGGTGCGTCCTGCTCACAGTGTTCAGCTAAAACTACAAGTTAGTGTAGTGAGACCTCTGCACAGTGTTCATCTAAAGCTACAAGTTAGTGCAGTGCGTCCTGCTCACAGTGTTCAGCTAAAACTACAAGTTAGTGTGGTGCGTCCTGCTCACAGTGTTCAGCTAAAACTACAAGTTAGTGTGGTGCGTCCTGCTCACAGTGTTCAGCTAAAACTACAAGTTAGTGTAATGAGACCTCTGCACAGTGTTCATCTAAAGCTACAAGTTAGTGCAGTGCGTCCTGCTCACAGTGTTCAGCTAAAACTACAAGTTAGTGTAGTGAGACCTCTGCACAGTGTTCATCTAAAGCTACAAGTTAGTGTAGTGCATCCTGCTCACAGTGTTCAGCTAAAACAACAAGTTAGTGCGGTGCGTCCTGCTCACAGTGTTCAGCTAAAACTACAAGTTAGTGTGTTGCGTCCTGCTCACAGTGTTCAGCTAAAACTACAAGTTAGTGTAGTGAGACCTCTGCACAGTGTTCATCTAAAGCTACAAGTTAGTGCAGTGCATCCTGCTCACAGTGTTCAGCTAAAACTACAAGTTAGTGTAGTGAGACCTCTGCACAGTGTTCATCTAAAGCTACAAGTTAGTGCAGTGCGTCCTGCTCACAGTGTTCAGCTAAAACTACAAGTTAGTGTAGTGAGACCTCTGCACAGTGTTCATCTAAAGCTACAAGTTAGTGCAGTGCGTCCTGCTCACAGTGTTCAGCTAAAACTACAAGTTAGTGCGGTGCGTCCTGCTCACGGTGTTCAGCTAAAACTACAACTTAGTGTGGTGCGTCCTGCTCACAGTGTTCAGCTAAAACTACAAGTTAGTGCGGTGTGTCCTGCTCACAGTGTTCAGCTAAAACTACAAGTTAGTGCAGTGAGACCTCTGTACAGTTTTCATCTAAAGCTACAAGTTAGTGCAGTGCGTCCTGCTCACAGTGTTCAGCTAAAACTACAAGTTAGTGTAGTGAGACCTCTGCACAGTGTTCATCTAAAGCTACAAGTTAGTGCAGTGCGTCCTGCTCACAGTGTTCAGCTAAAACTACAAGTTAGTGTGGTGCGTCCTGCTCACAGTGTTCAGCTAAAACTACAAGTTTGTGCGGTGCGTCCTGCTCACGGTGTTCAGCTAAAACTACAAGTTAGTGTGGTGCGTCCTGCTCACAGTGTTCAGCTAAAACTACAAGTTAGTGTAGTGAGACCTCTGCACAGTGTTCATCTAAAGCTACAAGTTAGTGCAGTGCGTCCTGCTCACAGTGTTCAGCTAAAACTACAAGTTAGTGTGGTGCGTCCTGCTCACAGTGTTCAGCTAAAACTACAAGTTAGTGCGGTGCGTCCTGCTCACGGTGTTCAGCTAAAACTACAAGTTAGTGTGGTGCGTCCTGCTCACAGTGTTCAGCTAAAACTACAAGTTAGTGTAGTGAGACCTGCTCACAGTGTTCAGCTAAAACTACAAGTTAGTGTAATGAGACCTCTGCACAGAGTTCATCTAAAGCTACAAGTTAGCAAATTAGTGCAGTGCGTCCTGATCAGTGTTCAGCTAAAACTACAAGTTAGTGTGGTGCGTCCTGCTCACAGTGTTCAGCTAAAACTACAAGTTAGTGTGGTGCGTCCTGCTCACAGTGTTCAGCTAAGACTACAAGTTAGTGTAGTGAGACCTCTGCACAGTGTTCATCTAAAGCTACAAGTTAGTGCAGTGCGTCCTGCTCACAGTGTTCAGCTAAAACTACAAGTTAGTGTGGTGCGTCCTGCTCACAGTGTTCAGCTAAAACTACAAGTTAGTGTAGTGAGACCTCTGCACAGTGTTCATCTAAAGCTACAAGTTAGTGCAGTGCATCCTGCTCACAGTGTTCAGCTAAAACTACAAGTTAGTGTGGTGCATCCTGCTCACAGTGTTCAGCTAAAACTCCAAGTTAGTGCGGTGCGTCCTGCTCACAGTGTTCAGCTAAAACTACAAGTTAGTGTGGTGTGTCCTGCTCACAGTGTTCAGCTAAAACTACAAGTTAGTGCAGTGCGTCCTGCTCACGGTGTTCAGCTAAAACTACAAGTTAGTTCGGTGCGTCCTGCTCACAGTGTTCAGCTAAAACTACAAGTTAGTGCAGTGCGTCCTGCTCACAGTGTTCAGCTAAAACTACAAGTTAGTGTAGTGAGACCTCTGCACAGTGTTCATCTACAGCTACAAGTTAGTGCAGTGCGTCCTGCTCACAGTGTTCAGCTAAAACTACAAGTTAGTGCGGTGCGTCCTGCTCACAGTGTTCAGCTAAAACTACAAGTTAGTGTAGTGAGACCTCTGCACAGTGTTCATCTAAAGCTACAAGTTAGTGCAGTGCATCCTGCTCAGTGTTCAGTTAAAACTACAAGTTAGTGCGGTGCGTCCTGCTCACAGTGTTCAGCTAAAACTACAAGTTAGTGTGGTGCGTCCTGCTCACAGTGTTCAGCTAAAACTACAAGTTAGTGCGGTGCGTCCTGCTCACGGTGTTCAGCTAAAACTACAAGTTAGTGTGGTGCGTCCTGCTCACAGTGTTCAGCTAAAACTACAAGTTAGTGTGGTGTGTCCTGCTCACAGTGTTCAGCTAAAACTACAAGTTAGTGCGGTGCGTCCTGCTCACGGTGTTCAGCTAAAACTACAAGTTAGTTCGGTGCGTCCTGCTCACAGTGTTCAGCTAAAACTACAAGTTAGTGCGGTGCGTCCTGCTCACAGTGTTCAGCTAAAACTACAAGTTAGTGTAGTGAGACCTCTGTACAGTGTTCATCTAAAGCTACAAGTTAGTGCAGTGCGTCCTGCTCACAGTGTTCAGCTAAAACTACAAGTTAGTGCGGTGCGTCCTGCTCACAGTGTTCAGCTAAAACTACAAGTTAGTGTAGTGAGACCTCTGCACAGTGTTCATCTAAAGCTACAAGTTAGTGCAGTGCGTCCTGCTCACAGTGTTCAGCTATAACTACAAGTTAGTGTAGTGAGACCTCTGTACAGTGTTCATCTAAAGCTACAAGTTAGTGCAGTGCGTCCTGCTCACAGTGTTCAGCTAAAACTACAAGTTAGTGCGGTTCGTCCTGCTCACAGTGTTCAGCTAAAACTACAAGTTAGTGTAGTGAGACCTCTGCACAGTGTTCATCTAAAGCTACAAGTTAGTGCAGTGCGTCCTGCTCACAGTGTTCAGCTAAAACTACAAGTTAGTGCGGTGCGTCCTGCTCACAGTGTTCAGCTAAAACTACAAGTTAGTGTGGTGCGTCCTGCTCACAGTGTTCAGCTAAAACTACAAGTTAGTGTAGTGAGACCTCTGCACAGTGTTCATCTAAAGCTACAAGTTAGTGCGGTGCGTCCTGCTCACAGTGTTCAGCTAAAACTACAAGTTAGTGTAGTGAGACCTCTGCACAGTGTTCATCTAAAGCTACAAGTTAGTGTAGTGCATCCTGCTCACAGTGTTCAGCTAAAACAACAAGTTAGTGCGGTGCGTCCTGCTCACAGTGTTCAGCTAAAACTACAAGTTAGTGTGTTGCGTCCTGCTCACAGTGTTCAGCTAAAACTACAAGTTAGTGTAGTGAGACCTCTGCACAGTGTTCATCTAAAGCTACAAGTTAGTGCAGTGCGTCCTGCTCACAGTGTTCAGCTAAAACTACAAGTTAGTGTAGTGAGACCTCTGCACAGTGTTCATCTAAAGCTACAAGTTAGTGCAGTGCGTCCTGCTCACAGTGTTCAGCTAAAACTACAAGTTAGTGCGGTGCGTCCTGCTCACGGTGTTCAGCTAAAACTACAACTTAGTGTGGTGCGTCCTGCTCACAGTGTTCAGCTAAAACTACAAGTTAGTGCGGTGTGTCCTGCTCACAGTGTTCAGCTAAAACTACAAGTTAGTGCAGTGAGACCTCTGTACAGTTTTCATCTAAAGCTACAAGTTAGTGCAGTGCGTCCTGCTCACAGTGTTCAGCTAAAACTACAAGTTAGTGTAGTGAGACCTCTGCACAGTGTTCATCTAAAGCTACAAGTTAGTGCAGTGCGTCCTGCTCACAGTGTTCAGCTAAAACTACAAGTTAGTGTGGTGCGTCCTGCTCACAGTGTTCAGCTAAAACTACAAGTTAGTGCGGTGCGTCCTGCTCACGGTGTTCAGCTAAAACTACAAGTTAGTGTGGTGCGTCCTGCTCACAGTGTTCAGCTAAAACTACAAGTTAGTGTAGTGAGACCTCTGCACAGTGTTCATCTAAAGCTACAAGTTAGTGCAGTGCGTCCTGCTCACAGTGTTCAGCTAAAACTACAAGTTAGTGTGGTGCGTCCTGCTCACAGTGTTCAGCTAAAACTACAAGTTAGTGTGGTGCGTCCTGCTCACAGTGTTCAGCTAAAACTACAAGTTAGTGTAATGAGACCTCTGCACAGTGTTCATCTAAAGCTACAAGTTAGTGCAGTGCGTCCTGCTCACAGTGTTCAGCTAAAACTACAAGTTAGTGTAGTGAGACCTCTGCACAGTGTTCATCTAAAGCTACAAGTTAGTGTAGTGCATCCTGCTCACAGTGTTCAGCTAAAACAACAAGTTAGTGCGGTGCGTCCTGCTCACAGTGTTCAGCTAAAACTACAAGTTAGTGTGTTGCGTCCTGCTCACAGTGTTCAGCTAAAACTACAAGTTAGTGTAGTGAGACCTCTGCACAGTGTTCATCTAAAGCTACAAGTTAGTGCAGTGCATCCTGCTCACAGTGTTCAGCTAAAACTACAAGTTAGTGTAGTGAGACCTCTGCACAGTGTTCATCTAAAGCTACAAGTTAGTGCAGTGCGTCCTGCTCACAGTGTTCAGCTAAAACTACAAGTTAGTGTAGTGAGACCTCTGCACAGTGTTCATCTAAAGCTACAAGTTAGTGCAGTGCGTCCTGCTCACAGTGTTCAGCTAAAACTACAAGTTAGTGCGGTGCGTCCTGCTCACGGTGTTCAGCTAAAACTACAACTTAGTGTGGTGCGTCCTGCTCACAGTGTTCAGCTAAAACTACAAGTTAGTGCGGTGTGTCCTGCTCACAGTGTTCAGCTAAAACTACAAGTTAGTGCAGTGAGACCTCTGTACAGTTTTCATCTAAAGCTACAAGTTAGTGCAGTGCGTCCTGCTCACAGTGTTCAGCTAAAACTACAAGTTAGTGTAGTGAGACCTCTGCACAGTGTTCATCTAAAGCTACAAGTTAGTGCAGTGCGTCCTGCTCACAGTGTTCAGCTAAAACTACAAGTTAGTGTGGTGCGTCCTGCTCACAGTGTTCAGCTAAAACTACAAGTTTGTGCGGTGCGTCCTGCTCACGGTGTTCAGCTAAAACTACAAGTTAGTGTGGTGCGTCCTGCTCACAGTGTTCAGCTAAAACTACAAGTTAGTGTAGTGAGACCTCTGCACAGTGTTCATCTAAAGCTACAAGTTAGTGCAGTGCGTCCTGCTCACAGTGTTCAGCTAAAACTACAAGTTAGTGTGGTGCGTCCTGCTCACAGTGTTCAGCTAAAACTACAAGTTAGTGCGGTGCGTCCTGCTCACGGTGTTCAGCTAAAACTACAAGTTAGTGTGGTGCGTCCTGCTCACAGTGTTCAGCTAAAACTACAAGTTAGTGTAGTGAGACCTGCTCACAGTGTTCAGCTAAAACTACAAGTTAGTGTAATGAGACCTCTGCACAGAGTTCATCTAAAGCTACAAGTTAGCAAATTAGTGCAGTGCGTCCTGATCAGTGTTCAGCTAAAACTACAAGTTAGTGTGGTGCGTCCTGCTCACAGTGTTCAGCTAAAACTACAAGTTAGTGTGGTGCGTCCTGCTCACAGTGTTCAGCTAAGACTACAAGTTAGTGTAGTGAGACCTCTGCACAGTGTTCATCTAAAGCTACAAGTTAGTGCAGTGCGTCCTGCTCACAGTGTTCAGCTAAAACTACAAGTTAGTGTGGTGCGTCCTGCTCACAGTGTTCAGCTAAAACTACAAGTTAGTGTAGTGAGACCTCTGCACAGTGTTCATCTAAAGCTACAAGTTAGTGCAGTGCATCCTGCTCACAGTGTTCAGCTAAAACTACAAGTTAGTGTGGTGCATCCTGCTCACAGTGTTCAGCTAAAACTCCAAGTTAGTGCGGTGCGTCCTGCTCACAGTGTTCAGCTAAAACTACAAGTTAGTGTGGTGTGTCCTGCTCACAGTGTTCAGCTAAAACTACAAGTTAGTGCAGTGCGTCCTGCTCACGGTGTTCAGCTAAAACTACAAGTTAGTTCGGTGCGTCCTGCTCACAGTGTTCAGCTAAAACTACAAGTTAGTGCAGTGCGTCCTGCTCACAGTGTTCAGCTAAAACTACAAGTTAGTGTAGTGAGACCTCTGCACAGTGTTCATCTACAGCTACAAGTTAGTGCAGTGCGTCCTGCTCACAGTGTTCAGCTAAAACTACAAGTTAGTGCGGTGCGTCCTGCTCACAGTGTTCAGCTAAAACTACAAGTTAGTGTAGTGAGACCTCTGCACAGTGTTCATCTAAAGCTACAAGTTAGTGCAGTGCATCCTGCTCAGTGTTCAGTTAAAACTACAAGTTAGTGCGGTGCGTCCTGCTCACAGTGTTCAGCTAAAACTACAAGTTAGTGTGGTGCATCCTGCTCACAGTGTTCAGCTAAAACTACAAGTTAGTGTAGTGAGACCTCTGCGCAGTGTTCATCTAAAGCTACAAGTTAGTGCAGTGCGTCCTGCTCACAGTGTTCAGCTAAAACTACAAGTTAGTGTATTGAGACCTCTGCACAGTGTTTATCTAAAGCTACAAGTTAGTGCAGTGCGTCCTGCTCACAGTGTTCAGCTAAAACTACAAGTTAGTGTGGTGCGTCCTGCTCACAGTGTTCAGCTAAAACTACAAGTTAGTGTAGTGAGACCTCTGCACAGTGTTCATCTAAAGCTACAAGTAAGTGCAGTGCGTCCTGCTCACAGTGTTCAGCTAAAACTACAAGTTAGTGTGGTGCATCATGCTCAAAGTGTTCAGCTAAAACTACAAGTTAGTGCGGTGCGTCCTGCTCACGGTGTTCAGCTAAAACTACAAGTTAGTTCGGTGCGTCCTGCTCACAGTGTTCAGCTAAAACTACAAGTTAGTGCGGTGCGTCCTGCTCACAGTGTTCAGCTAAAACTACAAGTTAGTGTAATGAGACCTCTGCACAGTGTTCACCTAAAGCTACAAGTTAGTGCAGTGCGTCCTGCTCACAGTGTTCAGCTAAAACTACAAGTTAGTGCGGTGCGTCCTGCTCACAGTGTTCAGCTAAAACTACAAGTTAGTGTAGTGAGACCTCTGCACAGTGTTCATCTAAAGCTACAAGTTAGTGCAGTGCATCCTGCTCAGTGTTCAGTTAAAACTACAAGTTAGTGCGGTGCGTCCTGCTCACAGTGTTCAGCTAAAACTACAAGTTAGTGTGGTGCATCCTGCTCACAGTGTTAAGCTAAAACTACAAGTTAGTGTAGTGAGACCTCTGCGCAGTGTTCATCTAAAGCTACAAGTTAGTGCAGTGCGTCCTGCTCACAGTGTTCAGCTAAAACTACAAGTTAGTGTATTGAGAGCTCTGCACAGTGTTTATCTAAAGCTACAAGTTAGTGCAGTGCGTCCTGCTCACAGTGTTCAGCTAAAACTACAAGTTAGTCCGTTGTGTCCTGCTCACAGTGTTCAGCTAAAACTACAAGTTAGTGCGGTGCGTCCTGCTCACGGTGTTCAGCTAAAACTACAAGTTAGTGTGGTGCATCCTGCTCACGGTGTTCAGCTAAAACTACAAGTTAGTCCGGTGTGTCCTGCTCACAGTGTTCAGCTAAAACTACAAGTTAGTGCGGTGCGTCCTGCTCACAGTGTTCAGCTAAAACTACAAGTTAGTGTGGTGCATCCTGCTCACGGTGTTCAGCTAAAACTACAAGTTAGTGCAGTGCGTCCTGCTCACAGTGTTCAGCTAAAACTACAAGTTAGTGCGGTGCGTCCTGCTCACGGTGTTCAGCTAAAACTACAAGTTAGTGCGGTGCATCCTGCTCACAGTGTTCAGCTAAAACTATAAGTTAGTGTAGTGAGACCTCTGCACAGTGTTCATCTAAAGCTAAAAGTTAGTGTGGTGCGTCCTGCTCACAGTGTTCAGCTAAAACTATAAGTTAGTGTAGTGAGACCTCTGCACAGTGTTAATCTAAAGCTACAAGTTAGTGCAGTGCGTCCTGCTCACAGTGTTCAGCTAAAACTACAAGTTAGTGCGGTGTGTCCTGCTCACAGTGTTCAGCTAACATTACAAGTTAGTGTAGTGAGACCTCTGCACAGTGTTCATCTAAAGCTACAAGTTAGTGCAGTGCATCCTGCTCACAGTGTTCAGCTAAAACAACAAGTTAGTGCTGTGCGTCCTGCTCACAGTGTTCAGCTAAAACTACAAGTTAGTGTGGTGCGTCCTGCTCACAGTGTTCAGCTAAAACTACAAGTTAGTGTAGTGAGACCTCTGCACAGTGTTCATCTAAAGCTACAAGTTAGTGCGGTGCATCCTGCTCACAGTGTTCAGCTAAAACTACAAGTTAGTGTAGTGAGACCTCTGCACAGTGTTCATCTAAAGCTACAAGTTAGTGCAGTGCGTCCTGCTCACAGTGTTCAGCTAAAACTACAAGTTAGTGCGGTGCGTCTAGCTCACAGTGTTCAGCTAAAACTACAAGTTAGTGTAGTGAGACCTCTGCACAGTGTTCATCTAAAGCTACAAGTTAGTGCAGTGCGTCCTGCTCACAGTGTTCAGCTAAAACTACAAGTTAGTGTGGTGCGTCCTGCTTACAGTGTTCAGCTAAAACTACAAGTTAGTGCGGTGGGTCCTGCTAACGGTGTTCAGCTAAAACTACAAGTTAGTGCGGTGCCTCCAGCTCACAGTGTTCAGCTAAAACTACAAGTTAGTGCGGTGCGTCCTGCTTACAGTGTTCAGCTAAAACTACAAGTTAGTGTAGTGAGACCTCTGCACAGTGTTCATCTAAAGCTACAAGTTAGTGCAGTGCGTCCTGCTCACAGTGTTCAGCTAAAACTACAAGTTAGTGCGGTGCGTCCTGCTCACGGTGTTCAGCTAAAACTACAACTCAGTGTAGTGCGTCCTGCTCACAGTGTTCAGCTAAAACTACAAGTTAGTGCGGTGCGTCCTGCTCACAGAGTTCAGCTAAAACTACAAGTTAGTGCAGTGAGACCTCTGTACAGTGTTCATCTAAAGCTACAAGTTAGTGCAGTGCGTCCTGCTCACAGTGTTCAGCTAAAACTACAATTTAGTGCGGTGCATCCTGCTCACAGTGTTCAGCTAAAACTACAAGTTAGTGTAGTGAGACCTCTGCACAGTGTTCATCTAAAGCTACAAGTTAGTGCAGTGCGGTGTGTCCTGCTCAGTGTTCAGCTAAAACTACAAGTTAGTGTATTGAGACCTCTGCACAGTGTTCATCTCAAGCTACAAGTTAGTGCAGTGCGTCCTGCTCACAGTGTTCAGCTAAAACTACAAGTTAGTGTGGTGCGTCCTGCTCACAGTGTTCAGCTAAAACTACAAGTTAGTGCGGTGCGTCCTGCTCACGGTGTTCAGCTAAAACTACAAGTTAGTGTGGTGCGTCCTGCTCACAGTGTTCAGCTAAAACTACAAGTTAGTGTGGTGCTTCCTGCTCACAGTGTTCAGCTAAGACTACAAGTTAGTGTAGTGAGACCTCTGCACAGTGTTCATCTAAAGCTACAAGTTAGTGCAGTGCGTCCTGCTCACAGTGTTCAGCTAAAACTACAAGTTAGTGTGGTGCGTCAAGCTCACAGTGTTCAGCTAAAACTACAAGTTAGTGTAGTGAGACCTCTGCACAGTGTTCATCTAAAGCTACAAGTTAGTGCAGTGCATCCTGCTCACAGTGTTCAGCTAAAACTACAAGTTAGTGTGGTGCATCCTGCTCACAGTGTTCAGCTAAAACTCAAAGTTAGTGCGGTGCGTCCTGCTCACGGTGTTCAGCTAAAACTACAAGTTAGTGTGGTGTGTCCTGCTCACAGTGTTCAGCTAAAACTACAAGTTAGTGCGGTGCGTCCTGCTCACGGTGTTCAGCTAAAACTACAAGTTAGTTCGGTGCGTCCTGCTCACAGTGTTCAGCTAAAACTACAAGTTAGTGCGGTGCGACCTGCTCATGGTGATCAGCTAAAACTACAAGTTAGTGTGGTGCGTCCTGCTCACAGTGTTCAGCTAAAACTACAAGTTAGTGTGGTGCGTCCTGCTCACAGTGTTCAGCTAAAACTACAAGTTAGTGTAATGAGACCTCTGCACAGTGTTCAGCTAAAGCTACAAGTTAGTGCGGTGCGTCCTGCTCATGGTGTTCAGCTAAAACTACAAGTTAGTGCGGTGCGTCCTGCTCATGGTGTTCAGCTAAAACTACAAGTTAGTGCGGTGCGTCCTGCTCACGGTGTTCAGCTAAAACTACAAGTTAGTCCGGTGTGTCCTGCTCACAGTGTTCAGCTAAAACTACAAGTTAGTGCGGTGCGTCCTGCTCACAGTGTTCAGCTAAAACTACAAGTTAGTGCAGTGAGACCTCTGTACAGTGTTTATCTAAAGCTACAAGTTAGTGCAGTGCGTCCTGCTCACAGTGTTCAGCTAAAACTACAAGTTAGTGCGGTGCGTCCTGCTCGTGGTGTTCAGCTAAAACTACAAGTTAGTACGGTGCATCCTGCTCACAGTGTTCAGCTAAAACTATAAGTTAGTGTAGTGAGACCTCTGCATAGTGTTCATCTAAAGCTAAAAGTTAGTGCGGTGCGTCCTGCTCACAGTGTTCAGCTAAAACTATAAGTTAGTGTAGTGAGACCTCTGCACAGTGTTAATCTAAAGCTACAAGTTAGTGCAGTGCGTCCTGCTCACAGTGTTCAGCTAAAACTACAAGTTAGTGCGGTGCGTCCTGCTCACAGTGTTCAGCTAACATTACAAGTTAGTGTAGTGAGACCTCTGCACAGTGTTCATCTAAAGCTACAAGTTAGTGCAGTGCATCCTGCTCACAGTGTTCAGCTAAAACAACAAGTTAGTGCGGTGCGTCCTGCTCACAGTGTTCAGCTAAAACTACAAGTTAGTGTGGTGCGTCCTGCTCACACTGTTCAGCTAAAACTACAAGTTAGTGTAGTGAGACCTCTGCAGAGTGTTCATCTAAAGCTACAAGTTAGTGCAGTGCATCCTGCTCACAGTGTTCATCTAAAACTACAAGTTAGTGTAGTGAGACCTCTGCACAGTGTTCATCTAAAGCTACAAGTTAGTGCAGTGAGTCCTGCTCACAGTGTTCAGCTAAAACTACAAGTTAGTGCGGTGCGTCCTGCTCACAGTGTTCAGCTAAAACTACAAGTTAGTGTAGTGAGACCTCTGCACAGTGTTCATCTAAAGCTACAAGTTAGTGCAGTGCGTCCTGCTCACAGTGTTCAGCTAAAACTACAAGTTAGTGTGGTGCATCCTGCTTACAGTGTTCAGCTAAAACTACAAGTTAGTGCGGTGGGTCCTGCTAACGGTGTTCAGCTAAAACTACAAGTTAGTGCGGTGCCTCCAACTCACAGTGTTCAGCTAAAACTACAAGTTAGTGCGGTGCGTCCTGCTCACAGTGTTCAGCTAAAACTACAAGTTAGTGTAGTGAGACCTCTGCACAGTGTTCATCTAAAGCTACAAGTTAGTGCGGTGCGTCCTGCTCACAGTGTTCAGCTAAAACTACAAGTTAGTGTGGTGCATCCTGCTCACAGTGTTCAGCTAAAACTACAAGTTAGTGCGGTGCGTCCTGCTCACGGTGTTCAGCTAAAACTACAAGTTAGTGCGGTGCGTCTTGCTCACAGTTTTCAGCTAAAACTACAAGTTAGTGTAGTGAGACCTCTGCACAGTGTTCATCTAAAGCTACAAGTTAGTGCAGTGCGTCCTGCTCACAGTGTTCAGCTAAAACTAAAAGTGAGTGCGGTGCGTCCTGCTCACAGTGTTCAGCTAAAACTACAAGTTAGTGTAGTGAGACCTCTGCACAGTGTTCATCTAATGCTACAAGTTAGTGCAGTGCGCCCTGCTCACAGTGTTCAGCTAAAACTACAAGTTATTGCGGTGCGTCCTGCTCACAGTGTTCAGCTAAAACTACAAGTTAGTGTAGTGAGACCTCTGCACAGTGTTCATCTAAAGCTAATAGTTAGTCCAGTGCGTCCTGCTCAGTGTTCAGTTAAAACTACAAGTTAGTGCGGTGCGTCCTGCTCACTGTGTTCAGCTAAAACTACAAGTTAGTGTAGTGCGTCCTGCTCACGGTGTTCAGCTAAAACTACAAGTTAGTGCAGTGCCTCCTCCTCACAGTGTTCAGCTAAAACTACAAGTTAGTGTAGTGAGACCTCTGCACAGTGTTCATCTAAAGCTACAAGTTAGTGCAGTGCGTCCTGCTCACAGTGTTCAGCTGAAACTACAAGTTAGTGTGGTGCGTCCTGCTCACAGTGTTCAGCTAAAACTACAACTTAGTGTGGTGCGTCCTGCTCACAGTGTTCAGCTAAAACTACAAGTTAGTGCGGTGCGTCCTGCTCACAGTGTTCAGCTAAAACTACAAGTTAGTGCAGTGAGACCTCTGTACAGTGTTCATCTAAAGCTACAAGTTAGTGCAGTGCGTCCTGCTCACAGTGTTCAGCTAAAACTACAAGTTAGTGTAGTTAGACCTCTGCACAGTGTTCATCTAAAACTACAAGTTAGTGTGGTGCGTCCTGCTCACAGTGTTCAGCTAAAACTACAAGTTAGTGCAGTGCGTCCTGCTCACAGTGTTCAGCTAAAACTACAAGTTAGTGTAATGAGACCTCTGCACAGAGTTCATCTAAAGCTACAAGTTAGTGCAGTGCGTCCTGATCAGTGCTCAGCTAAAACTACAAGTTAGTGCGGTGCGTCCTGCTAACAGTGTTCAGCTAAAACTACAAGTTAGTGTGGTGCGTCCTGCTCACAGTGTTCAGCTAAAACTACAAGTTAGTGTAGTGAGACCTCTGCACAGTGTTCATCTAAAGCTACAAGTTAGTGCAGTGCGTCCTGCTCACAGTGTTCAGCTAAAACTACAAGTTAGTGCGGTGTGTCCTGCTCAGTGTTCAGCTAAAACTACAAGTTAGTGTATTGAGACCTCTGCACAGTGTTCATTGAAAGCTACAAGTTAGTGCAGTGCGTCCTGCTCACAGTGTTCAGCTAAAACTACAAGTTAGTGTGGTGCGTCCTGCTCACAGTGTTCAGCTAAAACTACAAGTTAGTGTGGTGCGTCCTGCTCACGGTGTTCAGCTAAAACTACAAGTTAGTGTGGTGCGTCCTGCTCACAGTGTTCAGCTAAAACTACAAGTTAGTGTGGTGCGTCCTGCTCACAGTGTTCAGCTAAAACTACAAGTTAGTGTAGTGAGACCTCTGCACAGTGTTCATCTAAAGCTACAAGTTAGTGCGGTGCATCCTGCTCACAGTGTTCAGCTAAAACTACAAGTTAGTGTAGTGAGACCTCTGCACAGTGTTCATCTAAAGCTACAAGTTAGTGCAGTGCGTCCTGCTCACAGTGTTCAGCTAAAACTACAAGTTAGTTCGGTGCGTCCTGCTCACAGTGTTCAGCTAAAACTACAAGTTAGTGTAGTGAGACCTCTGCACAGTGTTCATCTAAAGCTACAAGTTAGTGCAGTGCGTCCTGCTCACAGTGTTCAGCTAAAACTACAAGTTAGTGCGGTGCGTCCTGCTCACGGTGTTCAGCTAAAACTACAACTCAGTGTAGTGCGTCCTGCTCACAGTGTTCAGCTAAAACTACAAGTTAGTGCGGTGCGTCCTGCTCACAGTGTTCAGCTAAAACTACAAGTTAGTGCAGTGAGACCTCTGTACAGTGTTCATCTAAAGCTACAAGTTAGTGCAGTGCGTCCTGCTCACAGTGTTCAGCTAAAACTACAATTTAGTGTGGTGCATCCTGCTCACAGTGTTCAGCTAAAACTACAAGTTAGTGTAGTGAGACCTCTGCACAGTGTTCATCTAAAGCTACAAGTTAGTGCAGTGCGTCCTGCTCACAGTGTTCAGCTAAAACTACAAGTTAGTGCGGTGTGTCCTGCTCAGTGTTCAGCTAAAACTACAAGTTAGTGTAGTGAGACCTCTGCACAGTGTTCATCTAAAGCTACAAGTTAGTGCAGTGCGTCCTGCTCACAGTGTTCAGCTAAAACTACAAGTTAGTGTGGTGCGTCCTGCTCACAGTATTCAGCTAAAACTACAAGTTAGTGTGGTGCGTCCTGCTCACGGTGTTCAGCTAAAACTACAAGTTAGTGTGGTGCGTCCTGCTCACAGTGTTCAGCTAAAACTACAAGTTAGTGTGGTGCGTCCTGCTCACAGTGTTCAGCTAAAACTACAAGTTAGTGTAATGAGACCTCTGCACAGAGTTCATCTAAAGCTACAAGTTAGTGCAGTGCGTCCTGCTCACAGTGTTCAGCTAAAACTACAAGTTAGTGTGGTGCATCCTGCTCACAGTGTTCAGCTAAAACTACAAGTTAGTGTAGTGAGACCTCTGCACAGTGTTCATCTAAAGCTACAAGTTAGTGCAGTGTGTCCTGCTCACAGTGTTCAGCTAAAACTACAAGTTAGTGTGGTGCATCCTGCTTACAGTGTTCAGCTAAAACTACAAGTTAGTGCGGTGCGTCCTGCTCACGGTGTTCAGCTAAAACTACAAGTTAGTGTGGTGCGTCCTGCTCACAGTGTTCAGCTAAAACTACAAGTTAGTGTGGTGCGTCCTGCTCACGGTGTTCAGCTAAAACTACAAGTTAGTGTGGTGCGTCCTGCTCACAGTGTTCAGCTAAAACTACAAGTTAGTTCGGTGCGTCCTGCTCACAGTGTTCAGCTAAAACTACAAGTTAGTGCGGTGCGTCCTGCTCACAGTGTTCAGCTAAAACTACAAGTTAGTGTAGTGAGACCTCTGCACAGTGTTCATCTAAAGCTACAAGTTAGTGCAGTGCATCCTGCTCACAGTGTTCAGTTAAAACTACAAGTTAGTGTGGTGCATCCTGCTCACAGTGTTCAGCTAAAACTACAAGTTAGTGTAGTGAGACCTCTGCACAGTGTTCATCTAAAGCTACAAGTTTGTGCAGTGCGTCCTGCTCACAGTGTTCAGCTAAAACTACAAGTTAATTCGGTGCGTCCTGCTCATGGTGTTCAGCTAAAACTACAAGTTAGTCCGGTGTGTCCTGCTCACGGTGTTCAGCTAAAACTACAAGTTAGTGCGGTGCGTCCTGCTCACAGTGTTCAGCTAAAACTACAAGTTAGTGTGGTGCGTCCTGCTCACAGAGTTCAGCTAAAACTACAAGTTAGTGTAGTGAGACCTCTGCACAGTGTTCATCTAAAGCTACAAGTTAGTGCAGTGAGTCCTGCTCACAGTGTTCAGCTAAAACTACAAGTTAGTGTGATGTGTCATGCTCACAGTATTCAGCTAAAACTACAAGTTAGTGCGGTGCGTCCTGCTCACGGTGTTCAGCTAAAACTACAAGTTAGTGTGGTGCGTCCTGCTCACAGTGTTCAGCTAAAACTACAAGTTAGTGTGGTGCGTCCTGCTCACAGTGTTCAGCTAAAACTACAAGTTAGTGTAGTGAGACCTCTGCACAGTGTTCATCTAAAGCTACAAGTTAGTGCAGTGTGTCCTGCTCACAGTGTTCAGCTAAAACTACAAGTTAGTGCAGTGCGTCCTGCTCAGTGTTCAGTTAAAACTACAAGTTAGTGCGGTGCGTCCTGCTCACAGTGTTCAGCTAAAACTACAAGTTAGTGCAGTGCGTCCTGCTCACGGTGTTCAGCTAAAACTACAAGTTAGTGCGGTGCGTCCTGCTCACAGTGTTCAGCTAAAACTACAAGTTAGTGTGGTGCGTCCTACTCTCAGTGTTCAGCTAAAACTACAAGTTAGTGTAGTGAGACCTCTGCACAGTGTTCATCTAAAGCTACAAGTTAATGCAGTGTGTCCTGCTCACAGTGTTCAGCTAAAACTACAAGTTAGTGTGGTGCGTCCTGCTCACAGTGTTCAGCTAAAACTACAAGTTAGTGTAGTGAGACCTCTGCACAGTGTTCATCTAAAGCTACATGTTGGTGCAGTGCATCCTGCTCACAGTGTTCAGCTAAAACTACAAGTTAGTGTGGTGCGTCCTGCTCACAGAGTAAAGCTAAAACTACAAGTTAGTGTAGTGAGACCTCTGCACAGTGTTCATCTAAAGTTACAAGTTAGTGCCTTGCGTCCTGCTCACAGTGTTCAGCTAAAACTACAAGTTAGTGCGTTGCGTCCTGCTCACAGTGTTCAGCTAAAACTACAAGTTAGTGTAGTGAGACCTCTACACAGTGTTCATCTAAAGCTACAAGTTAGTGCAGTGCGTCCTGCTCACAGTGTTCAGCTAAAACTACAAGTTAGTGTGATGCATCCTGCTCACAGTGTTCAGCTAAAACTACAAGTTAGTGCGGTGCGTCCTGCTCACGGTGTTCAGCTAAAACTACAAGTTAGTGCGGTGCGTCCTGCTCACAGTGTTCAGCTAAAACTACAAGTTAGTGCAGTGCGTCCTGCTCACAGTGTTCAGCTAAAACTACAAGTTAGTGCGGTGCGTCCTGCTCACGGTGTTCAGCTAAAACTACAAGCTAGTGCGGTGCGTCCTGCTCACAGTGTTCAGCTAAAACTACAAGTTAGTGCGGTGCGTCCTGCTCACAGTGTTCAGCTAAAACTACAAGTTAGTGCGGTGCGTCCTGCTCACAGTGTTCAGCTAAAACTACAAGTTAGTGTAGTGAGACCTCTGCACAGTTTTCAGCTAAAACTACAAGTTAGTGCAGTGCGTCCTGCTCACAGTGTTCAGCTAAAACTACAAGTTAGTGTGGTGCATCCTGCTCACAGTGTTCAGCTAAAACTACAAGTTAGTGTAGTGAGACCTCTGCACAGTGTTCATCTAAAGCTACAAGTTAGTGCAGTGTGTCCTGCTCACAGTGTTCAGCTAAAACTACAAGTTAGTGTGGTGCATCCTGCTTACAGTGTTCAGCTAAAACTACAAGTTAGTGCGGTGCGTCCTGCTCACGGTGTTCAGCTAAAACTACAAGTTAGTGTGGTGCGTCCTGCTCACAGTGTTCAGCTAAAACTACAAGTTAGTGTGGTGCGTCCTGCTCACGGTGTTCAGCTAAAACTACAAGTTAGTGTGGTGCGTCCTGCTCACAGTGTTCAGCTAAAACTACAAGTTAGTTCGGTGCGTCCTGCTCACAGTGTTCAGCTAAAACTACAAGTTAGTGCGGTGCGTCCTGCTCACAGTGTTCAGCTAAAACTACAAGTTAGTGTAGTGAGACCTCTGCACAGTGTTCATCTAAAGCTACAAGTTAGTGCAGTGCATCCTGCTCACAGTGTTCAGTTAAAACTACAAGTTAGTGTGGTGCATCCTGCTCACAGTGTTCAGCTAAAACTACAAGTTAGTGTAGTGAGACCTCTGCACAGTGTTCATCTAAAGCTACAAGTTTGTGCAGTGCGTCCTGCTCACAGTGTTCAGCTAAAACTACAAGTTAATTCGGTGCGTCCTGCTCATGGTGTTCAGCTAAAACTACAAGTTAGTCCGGTGTGTCCTGCTCACGGTGTTCAGCTAAAACTACAAGTTAGTGCGGTGCGTCCTGCTCACAGTGTTCAGCTAAAACTACAAGTTAGTGTGGTGCGTCCTGCTCACAGAGTTCAGCTAAAACTACAAGTTAGTGTAGTGAGACCTCTGCACAGTGTTCATCTAAAGCTACAAGTTAGTGCAGTGAGTCCTGCTCACAGTGTTCAGCTAAAACTACAAGTTAGTGTGATGTGTCATGCTCACAGTATTCAGCTAAAACTACAAGTTAGTGCGGTGCGTCCTGCTCACGGTGTTCAGCTAAAACTACAAGTTAGTGTGGTGCGTCCTGCTCACAGTGTTCAGCTAAAACTACAAGTTAGTGTGGTGCGTCCTGCTCACAGTGTTCAGCTAAAACTACAAGTTAGTGTAGTGAGACCTCTGCACAGTGTTCATCTAAAGCTACAAGTTAGTGCAGTGTGTCCTGCTCACAGTGTTCAGCTAAAACTACAAGTTAGTGCAGTGCGTCCTGCTCAGTGTTCAGTTAAAACTACAAGTTAGTGCGGTGCGTCCTGCTCACAGTGTTCAGCTAAAACTACAAGTTAGTGCAGTGCGTCCTGCTCACGGTGTTCAGCTAAAACTACAAGTTAGTGCGGTGCGTCCTGCTCACAGTGTTCAGCTAAAACTACAAGTTAGTGTGGTGCGTCCTACTCTCAGTGTTCAGCTAAAACTACAAGTTAGTGTAGTGAGACCTCTGCACAGTGTTCATCTAAAGCTACAAGTTAATGCAGTGTGTCCTGCTCACAGTGTTCAGCTAAAACTACAAGTTAGTGTGGTGCGTCCTGCTCACAGTGTTCAGCTAAAACTACAAGTTAGTGTAGTGAGACCTCTGCACAGTGTTCATCTAAAGCTACATGTTGGTGCAGTGCATCCTGCTCACAGTGTTCAGCTAAAACTACAAGTTAGTGTGGTGCGTCCTGCTCACAGAGTTCAGCTAAAACTACAAGTTAGTGTAGTGAGACCTCTGCACAGTGTTCATCTAAAGTTACAAGTTAGTGCCTTGCGTCCTGCTCACAGTGTTCAGCTAAAACTACAAGTTAGTGCGTTGCGTCCTGCTCACAGTGTTCAGCTAAAACTACAAGTTAGTGTAGTGAGACCTCTACACAGTGTTCATCTAAAGCTACAAGTTAGTGCAGTGCGTCCTGCTCACAGTGTTCAGCTAAAACTACAAGTTAGTGTGATGCATCCTGCTCACAGTGTTCAGCTAAAACTACAAGTTAGTGCGGTGCGTCCTGCTCACGGTGTTCAGCTAAAACTACAAGTTAGTGCGGTGCGTCCTGCTCACAGTGTTCAGCTAAAACTACAAGTTAGTGCAGTGCGTCCTGCTCACAGTGTTCAGCTAAAACTACAAGTTAGTGCGGTGCGTCCTGCTCACGGTGTTCAGCTAAAACTACAAGCTAGTGCGGTGCGTCCTGCTCACAGTGTTCAGCTAAAACTACAAGTTAGTGCGGTGCGTCCTGCTCACAGTGTTCAGCTAAAACTACAAGTTAGTGCGGTGCGTCCTGCTCACAGTGTTCAGCTAAAACTACAAGTTAGTGTAGTGAGACCTCTGCACAGTTTTCAGCTAAAACTACAAGTTAGTGCAGTGCGTCCTGCTCACAGTGTTAAGCTAAAACTACAAGTTAGTGAGGTGCGTCCTGCTCACAGTGTTCAGCTAAAACTACAAGTTAGTGTAGTGAGAGCACTGCACAGTGTTCATCTAAAGCTACAAGTTAGTGCAGTGCATCCGGCTCACAGTGTTCAGCTAAAACTACAAGTTAGTGTGGTGCGTCCTGCTCACAGTGTTCATCTAAAGCTACAATTTAGTGCAGTGCGTCCTGTTCACAGTGTTCAGCTAAAACTACAAGTTAGTGTAGTGAGACCTCTGCACAGTGTTAATCTAAAGCTACATGTTAGTGCAGTGCGTCGTGCTCACAATGTTCAGCTAAAACTACAAGTTAGTGTGGTGCATCCTGCTCACAGAGTTCAGCTAAAACTACAAGTTAGTGTAGTGAGACCTCTGCACAGTGTTCATCTAAAGCTACAAGTTAGTGCAGTGCGTCCTGCTCACAGTGTTCAGCTAAAACTAAAAGTGAGTGCGGTGCATCCTGCTCACAGTGTTGAGCTAAAACTACAAGTTAGTGTAGTGAGACCTCTGCACAGTGTTCATCTAATGCTACAAGTTAGTGCAGTGCATCCTGCTCACAGTGTTCAGCTAAAACTACAAGTTAGTGCGGTGCGTCCTGCTCACGGTGTTCAGCTAAAACTACAAGTTAGTGCGATGCGTCCTGCTCACAGTGTTCAGCTTAAACTACAAGTTAGTGCGGTGTGTCCTGCTCACAGTGTTCAGCTAAAACTACAAGTTAGTGCGGTGCGTCCTGCTCACAGTGTTCAGCTAAAACTACAAGTTAGTGTAGTGAGACCTCTGCACAGTGTTCATCTAAAGCTACAAGTTAGTGCAGTGCGTCCTGCTCACAGTGTTTAGCTAAAACTACAAGCTAGTGTAGTGAGACCTCTGCACAGTGTTCATCTAAAGCTACAAGTTAGTGCAGTGCGTCCTGCTCACAGTGTTCAGCTTAAACTACAAGTTAGTGTGGTGCATCCTGCTCACAGTGTTCAGCTAAAACTACAAGTTATTGCGGTGCGTCCAGCTCACGGTGTTCAGGTAAAACTAAAAGTTAGTGAGGTGCGTCCTGCTCACAGTGTTCAGCTAAAACTACAAGTTAGTGGGGTGCGTTCTGCTCACAGTGTTCAGCTAAAACTACAAGTTAGTGTAGTGAGACCTCTGCACAGTGTTCATCTAAAGCTACAAGTTAGTGCAGTGCGTCCTGCTCACAGTGTTTAGCTAAAACTACAAGTTAGTGTAGTGAGACCTCTGCACAGTGTTCATCTAAAGCTACAAGTTAGTGCAGTGCGTCCTTCTCACAGTGTTCAGCTAAAACTACAAGTTAATGTATTGAGACCTCTGCACAGTGTTCATCTAAAGCTACAAGTTAGTGCAGTGCGTCCTGCTCACAGTGTTCCACTAAAACTACAAGTTAGTGCGGTGCGTCCTGCTCACAGTGTTCAGCTAAAACTACAAGTTAGTGTAGTGAGACCTCTGCACAGTGTTCAGCTAAAACTACAAGTTAGTGCAGTGCGTCCTGCTCACAGTGTTAAGCTAAAACTACAAGTTAGTGAGGTGCGTCCTGCTCACAGTGTTCAGCTAAAACTACAAGTTAGTGTAGTGAGACCTCTGCACAGTGTTCATCTAAAGCTACAAGTTAGTGCAGTGCATCCGGCTCACAGTGTTCAGCTAAAACTACAAGTTAGTGTGGTGCGTCCTGCTCACAGTGCTCATCTAAAGCTACAATTTAGTGCAGTGCGTCCTGCTCACAGTGTTCAGCTAAAACTACAAGTTAGTGTAGTGAGACCTCTGCACAGTGTTAATCTAAAGCTACATGTTAGTGCAGTGCGTCGTGCTCACAGTGTTCAGCTAAAACTACAAGTTAGTGTGGTGTGTCCTGCTCACAAAGTTCAGCTAAAACTACAAGTTAGTGCAGTGAGACCTCTGCACAGTGATCATCTAAAGCTACAAGTTAGTGCTGTGCGTCCTGCTCACAGTGTTGAGCTAAAACTAAAAGTGAGTGTGGTGCGTCCTGCTCACAGTGTTGAGCTAAAACTACAAGTTAGTGTAGTGAGACCTCTGCACAGTGTTCATCTAATGCTACAAGTTAGTGCAGTGCATCCTGCTCACAGTGTTCAGCTAAAACTACAAGTTAGTGCGGAGCGTCCTGCTCACGGTGTTCAGCTAAAACTACAAGTTAGTGCGATGCATCCTGCTCACAGTGTTCAGCTTAAACTACAAGTTAGTGCGGTGCGTCCTGCTCACAGTGTTCAGCTAAAACTACAAGTTAGTGCGGTGCGTCCTGCTCACAGTGTTCATCTAAAGCTACAAGTTAGTGCAGTGCATCCTGCTCACAGTGTTTAGCTAAAACTACAAGCTAGTGTAGTGAGACCTCTGCACAGTGTTCATCTAAAGCTACAAGTTAGTGCAGTGCGTCCTGCTCACAGTGTTCAGCTTAAACTACAAGTTAGTGAGGTGCGTCCTGCTCACAGTGTTCAGCTAAAACTACAAGTTAGTGGGGTGCGTTCTGCTCACAGTGTTCAGCTAAAACTACAAGTTAGTGTAGTGAGACCTCTGCACAGTGTTCATCTAAAGCTACAAGTTAGTGCAGTGCGTCCTGCTCACAGTGTTTAGCTAAAACTACAAGTTAGTGTAGTGAGACCTCTGCACAGTGTTCATCTAAAGCTACAAGTTAGTGCAGTGCGTCCTTCTCACAGTGTTCAGCTAAAACTACAAGTTAATGTATTGAGACCTCTGCACAGTGTTCATCTAAAGCTACAAGTTAGTGCAGTGCGTCCTGCTCACAGTGTTCCACTAAAACTACAAGTTAGTGCGGTGCGTCCTGCTCACAGTGTTCAGCTAAAACTACAAGTTAGTGTAGTGAGACCTCTGCACAGTGTTCAGCTAAAACTACAAGTTAGTGCAGTGCGTCCTGCTCACAGTGTTAAGCTAAAACTACAAGTTAGTGAGGTGCGTCCTGCTCACAGTGTTCAGCTAAAACTACAACTTAGTGTAGTGAGACCTCTGCACAGTGTTCATCTAAAGCTACAAGTTAGTGCAGTGCATCCGGCTCACAGTGTTCAGCTAAAACTACAAGTTAGTGTGGTGCGTCCTGCTCACAGTGCTCATCTAAAGCTACAATTTAGTGCAGTGCGTCCTGCTCACAGTGTTCAGCTAAAACTACAAGTTAGTGTAGTGAGACCTCTGCACAGTGTTAATCTAAAGCTACATGTTAGTGCAGTGCGTCGTGCTCACAGTGTTCAGCTAAAACTACAAGTTAGTGTGGTGTGTCCTGCTCACAAAGTTCAGCTAAAACTACAAGTTAGTGCAGTGAGACCTCTGCACAGTGTTCATCTAAAGCTACAAGTTAGTGCAGTGCGTCCTGCTCACAGTGTTGAGCTAAAACTAAAAGTGAGTGTGGTGCGTCCTGCTCACAGTGTTGAGCTAAAACTACAAGTTAGTGTAGTGAGACCTCTGCACAGTGTTCATCTAATGCTACAAGTTAGTGCAGTGCATCCTGCTCACAGTGTTCAGCTAAAACTACAAGTTAGTGCGGAGCGTCCTGCTCACGGTGTTCAGCTAAAACTACAAGTTAGTGCGATGCATCCTGCTCACAGTGTTCAGCTTAAACTACAAGTTAGTGCGGTGCGTCCTGCTCACAGTGTTCAGCTAAAACTACAAGTTAGTGCGGTGCGTCCTGCTCACAGTGTTCATCTAAAGCTACAAGTTAGTGCAGTGCGTCCTGCTCACAGTGTTTAGCTAAAACTACAAGCTAGTGTAGTGAGACCTCTGCACAGTGTTCATCTAAAGCTACAAGTTAGTGCAGTGCGTCCTGCTCACAGTGTTCAGCTTAAACTACAAGTTAGTGTGGTGCATCCTGCTCACAGTGTTCAGCAAAAACTACAAGTTAGTGCGGTGCGTCCTGCTCACGGTGTTCAGGTAAAACTAAAAGTTAGTGCGGTGCGTCCTGCTCACAGTGTTCAGCTAAAACTACAAGTTAGTGGGGTGCGTTCTGCTCACAGTGTTCAGCTAAAACTACAAGTTAGTGTAGTGAGACCTCTGCACAGTGTTCATCTAAAGCTACAAGTTAGTGCAGTGCGTCCTGCTCACAGTGTTCGGCTAAAACTACAAGTTAGTGTGGTGCGTCCTGCTCACAGTGTTCAGCTAAAACTACAAGTTAGTACGGTGCGTCCTGCTCACAGTGTTCAGCTAAAACTACAAGTTAGTGCGGTGCGTCCTGATCACAGTGTTCAGCTAAAACTACAAGTTAGTGTAGTGAGACCTCTGCACAGTGTTCAGCTAAAACTACAAGTTAGTGCAGTGCGTCCTGCTCACAGTGTTAAGCTAAAACTACAAGTTAGTGAGGGGCGTCCTGCTCACAGTGTTCAGCTAAAACTACAAGTTAGTGTAGTGAGACCTCTGCACAGTGTTCATCTAAAGCTACAAGTTAGTGTAGTGAGACCTCTGCACAGTGTTAATCTAAAGCTACATGTTAGTGCAGTGCGTCCTGCTCACAGTGTTCAGCTAAAACTACAAGTTAGTGTAGTGAGACCTCTGCACAGTGTTAATCTAAAGCTACATGTTAGTGCAGTGCGTCGTGCTCACAGTGTTCAGCTAAAACTACAAGTTAGTGTGGTGCGTCCTGCTCACAGAGTTCAGCTAAAACTACAAGTTAGTGTAGTGAGACCTCTGCACAGTGTTCATCTAAAGCTACAAGTTAGTGCAGTGCGTCCTGCTCACAGTGTTCAGCTAAAACTAAAAGTTAATGTAGTGAGACCTCTGCACAGTGTTCATCTAAAGCTACAAGTTAGTGCAGTGCGTCCTGCTCACAGTGTTCCGCTAAAACTACAAGTTAGTGTGGTGCGTCCTGCTCACAGTGTTCAGCTAAAACTACAAGTTAGTGCGGTGCATCCTGCTCACAGTGTTCAGCTAAAACTACAAGTTAGTGTGGTGCATCCTGCTCACAGTGTTCAGCTAAAACTACAAGTTAGTGCGGTGCGTCCAGCTCACGGTGTTCAGGTAAAACTAAAAGGTAGTGAGGTGCGTCCTGCTCACAGTGTTCAGCTAAAACTACAAGTTAGTGGGGTGCGTTCTGCTCACAGTATTCAGCTAAAACTACAAGTTAGTGTAGTGAGACCTCTGCACAGTGTTCATCTAAAGCTACAAGTTAGTGCAGTGCGTCTTTCTCACAGTGTTCAGCTAAAACTACAAGTTAATGTAGTGAGACCTCTGCACAGTGTTCATCTAAAGCTACAAGTTAGTGCAGTGCGTCCTGCTCACAGTGTTCCGCTAAAACTACAAGTTAGTGCGGTGCGTCCTGCTCACAGTGTTCAGCTAAAACTACAAGTTAGTGTAGTGAGACCTCTGCACAGTGTTCATCTAAAGCTACAAGTTAGTGCAGTGCGTCCTTCTCACAGTGTTGAGCTAAAACTACAAGTTAATGTAGTGAGACCTCTGCACAGTGTTCATCTAAAGCTACAAGTTAGTGCAGTGCGTCCTGCTCACAGTGTTCCGCTAAAACTACAAGTTAGTGCGGTGCGTCCTGCTCACAGTGTTCAGCTAAAACTACAAGTTAGTGTAGTGAGACCTCTGCACAGTGTTCAGCTAAAACTACAAGTTAGTGCAGTGCATCCGGCTCACAGTGTTCAGCTAAAACTACAAGTTAGTGTGGTGCGTCCTGCTCACAGTGCTCATCTAAAGCTACAATTTAGTGCAGTGCGTCCTGCTCACAGTGTTCAGCTAAAACTACAAGTTAGTGTAGTGAGACCTCTGCACAGTGTTAATCTAAAGCTACATGTTAGTGCAGTGCGTCGTGCTCACAGTGTTCAGCTAAAACTACAAGTTAGTGTGGTGTGTCCTGCTCACAGAGTTCAGCTAAAACTACAAGTTAGTGCAGTGAGACCTCTGCACAGTGTTCATCTAAAGCTACAAGTTAGTGCAGTGCGTCCTGCTCACAGTGTTCAGCTAAAACTAAAAGTGAGTGCGGTGCGTCCTGCTCACAGTGTTGAGCTAAAACTACAAGTTAGTGTAGTGAGACCTCTGCACAGTGTTCATCTAATGCTACAAGTTAGTGCAGTGCATCCTGCTCACAGTGTTCAGCTAAAACTACAAGTTAGTGCGGAGCGTCCTGCTCACGGTGTTCAGCTAAAACTACAAGTTAGTGCGATGCATCCTGCTCACAGTGTTCAGCTTAAACTACAAGTTAGTGCGGTGCGTCCTGCTCACAGTGTTCAGCTAAAACTACAAGTTAGTGCGGTGCGTCCTGCTCACAGTGTTCATCTAAAGCTACAAGTTAGTGCAGTGCGTCCTGCTCACAGTGTTTAGCTAAAACTACAAGCTAGTGTAGTGAGACCTCTGCACAGTGTTCATCTAAAGCTACAAGTTAGTGCAGTGCGTCCTGCTCACAGTGTTCAGCTTAAACTACAAGTTAGTTTGGTGCATCCTGCTCACAGTGTTCAGCTAAAACTACAAGTTAGTGCGGTGCGTCCTGCTCACGGTGTTCAGGTAAAACTAAAAGTTAGTGCCGTGCGTCCTGCTCACAGTGTTCAGCTAAAACTACAAGTTAGTGGGGTGCGTTCTGCTCATAGTGTTCAGCTAAAACTACAAGTTAGTGTAGTGAGACCTCTGCACAGTGTTCATCTAAAGCTACAAGTTAGTGCAGTGCGTCCTTCTCACAGTGTTCAGCTAAAACTACAAGTTAATGTAGTGAGACCTCTGCACAGTGTTCATCTAAAGCTACAAGTTAGTGCAGTGCGTCCTGCTCACAGTGTTCCGCTAAAACTACAAGTTAGTGCGGTGCGTCCTGCTCACAGTGTTCAGCTAAAACTACAAGTTAGTGTAGTGAGACCTCTGCACAGTGTTCAGCTAAAACTACAAGTTAGTGCAGTGCGTCCTGCTCACAGTGTTAAGCTAAAACTACAAGTTAGTGAGGTGCGTCCTGCTCACAGTGTTCAGCTAAAACTACAAGTTAGTGTAGTGAGAACTCTGCACAGTGTTCATCTAAAGCTACAAGTTAGTGCAGTGCATCCGGCTCACAGTGTTCAGCTAAAACTACAAGTTAGTGTGGTGCGTCCTGCTCACAGTGCTCATCTAAAGCTACAATTTAGTGCAGTGCGTCCTGCTCACAGTGTTCAGCTAAAACTACAAGTTAGTGTAGTGAGACCTCTGCACAGTGTTAATCTAAAGCTACATGTTAGTGCAGTGCGTCGTGCTCACAGTGTTCAGCTAAAACTACAAGTTAGTGTGGTGTGTCCTGCTCACAGAGTTCAGCTAAAACTACAAGTTAGTGCAGTGAGACCTCTGCACAGTGTTCATCTAAAGCTACAAGTTAGTGCAGTGCGTCCTGCTCACAGTGTTCAGCTAAAACTAAAAGTGAGTGCGGTGCGTCCTGCTCACAGTGTTGAGCTAAAACTACAAGTTAGTGTAGTGAGACCTCTGCACAGTGTTCATCTAATGCTACAAGTTAGTGCAGTGCATCCTGCTCACAGTGTTCAGCTAAAACTACAAGTTAGTGCGGAGCGTCCTGCTCACGGTGTTCAGCTAAAACTACAAGTTAGTGCGATGCATCCTGCTCACAGTGTTCAGCTTAAACTACAAGTTAGTGCGGTGCGTCCTGCTCACAGTGTTCAGCTAAAACTACAAGTTAGTGCGGTGCGTCCTGCTCACAGTGTTCATCTAAAGCTACAAGTTAGTGCAGTGCGTCCTGCTCACAGTGTTTAGCTAAAACTACAAGCTAGTGTAGTGAGACCTCTGCACAGTGTTCATCTAAAGCTACAAGTTAGTGCA
The DNA here is from genome assembly GCA_037952925.1 of Lithobates clamitans. NCBI lineage: Eukaryota > Metazoa > Chordata > Amphibia > Anura > Ranidae > Lithobates > Lithobates clamitans. The sequence continues at coordinate 1,876,681 of JBBGZY010000924.1, read as the reverse complement.
GTGCGTCCTGCTCACAGTGTTCAGCTTAAACTACAAGTTAGTTTGGTGCATCCTGCTCACAGTGTTCAGCTAAAACTACAAGTTAGTGCGGTGCGTCCTGCTCACGGTGTTCAGGTAAAACTAAAAGTTAGTGCCGTGCGTCCTGCTCACAGTGTTCAGCTAAAACTACAAGTTAGTGGGGTGCGTTCTGCTCATAGTGTTCAGCTAAAACTACAAGTTAGTGTAGTGAGACCTCTGCACAGTGTTCATCTAAAGCTACAAGTTAGTGCAGTGCGTCCTGCTCACAGTGTTCAGCTAAAACTAAAAGTGAGTGCGGTGCATCCTGCTCACAGTGTTGAGCTAAAACTACAAGTTAGTGTAGTGAGACCTCTGCACAGTGTTCATCTAATGCTACAAGTTAGTGCAGTGCATCCTGCTCACAGTGTTCAGCTAAAACTACAAGTTAGTACGGTGCGTCCTGCTCACGGTGTTCAGCTAAAACTACAAGTTAGTGCGATGCGTCCTGCTCACAGTGTTCAGCTTAAACTACAAGTTAGTGCGGTGCGTCCTGCTCACAGTGTTCAGCTAAAACTACAAGTTAGTGCGGTGCGTCCTGCTCACAGTGTTCAGCTAAAACTACAAGTTAGTGTAGTGAGACCTCTGCACAGTGTTCATCTAAAGCTACAAGTTAGTGCAGTGCGTCCTGCTCACAGTGTTTAGCTAAAACTACAAGCTAGTGTAGTGAGACCTCTGCACAGTGTTCATCTAAAGCTACAAGTTAGTGCAGTGCGTCCTGCTCACAGTGTTCAGCTTAAACTACAAGTTAGTGTGGTGCATCCTGCTCACAGTGTTCAGCTAAAACTACAAGTTAGTGTAGTGAGACCTCTGCACAGTGTTCAGCTAAAACTACAAGTTAGGGCAGTGCGTCCTGCTCACAGTGTTAAGCTAAAACTACAAGTTAGTGAGGGGCGTCCTGCTCACAGTGTTCAGCTAAAACTACAAGTTAGTGTAGTGAGACCTCTGCACAGTGTTCATCTAAAGCTACAAGTTAGTGCAGTGCATCCGGCTCACAGTGTTCAGCTAAAACTACAAGTTAGTGTGGTGCGTCCTGCTCACAGTGTTCATCTAAAGCTACAATTTAGTGCAGTGCGTCCTGCTCACAGTGTTCAGCTAAAACTACAAGTTAGTGTAGTGAGACCTCTGCACAGTGTTAATCTAAAGCTACATGTTAGTGCAGTGCGTCGTGCTCACAGTGTTCAGCTAAAACTACAAGTTAGTGTGGTGCGTCCTGCTCACAGAGTTCAGCTAAAACTACAAGTTAGTGTAGTGAGACCTCTGCACAGTGTTCATCTAAAGCTACAAGTTAGTGCAGTGCGTCCTGCTCACAGTGTTCAGCTAAAACTAAAAGTTAATGTAGTGAGACCTCTGCACAGTGTTCATCTAAAGCTACAAGTTAGTGCAGTGCGTCCTGCTCACAGTGTTCCGCTAAAACTACAAGTTAGTGTGGTGCGTCCTGCTCACAGTGTTCAGCTAAAACTACAAGTTAGTGCGGTGCATCCTGCTCACAGTGTTCAGCTAAAACTACAAGTTAGTGTGGTGCATCCTGCTCACAGTGTTCAGCTAAAACTACAAGTTAGTGCGGTGCGTCCAGCTCACGGTGTTCAGGTAAAACTAAAAGGTAGTGAGGTGCGTCCTGCTCACAGTGTTCAGCTAAAACTACAAGTTAGTGGGGTGCGTTCTGCTCACAGTATTCAGCTAAAACTACAAGTTAGTGTAGTGAGACCTCTGCACAGTGTTCATCTAAAGCTACAAGTTAGTGCAGTGCGTCTTTCTCACAGTGTTCAGCTAAAACTACAAGTTAATGTAGTGAGACCTCTGCACAGTGTTCATCTAAAGCTACAAGTTAGTGCAGTGCGTCCTGCTCACAGTGTTCCGCTAAAACTACAAGTTAGTGCGGTGCGTCCTGCTCACAGTGTTCAGCTAAAACTACAAGTTAGTGTAGTGAGACCTCTGCACAGTGTTCATCTAAAGCTACAAGTTAGTGCAGTGCGTCCTTCTCACAGTGTTCAGCTAAAACTACAAGTTAATGTAGTGAGACCTCTGCACAGTGTTCATCTAAAGCTACATGTTAGTGCAGTGCGTCCTGCTCACAGTGTTCCGCTAAAACTACAAGTTAGTGCGGTGCGTCCTGCTCACAGTGTTCAGCTAAAACTACAAGTTAGTGTAGTGAGACCTCTGCACAGTGTTCAGCTAAAACTACAAGTTAGTGCAGTGCGTCCTGCTCACAGTGTTAAGCTAAAACTACAAGTTAGTGAGGTGCGTCCTGCTCACAGTGTTCAGCTAAAACTACAAGTTAGTGTAGTGAGACCTCTGCACAGTGTTCATCTAAAGCTACAAGTTAGTGCAGTGCATCCGGCTCACAGTGTTCAGCTAAAACTACAAGTTAGTGTGGTGCGTCCTGCTCACAGTGCTCATCTAAAGCTACAATTTAGTGCAGTGCGTCCTGCTCACAGTGTTCAGCTAAAACTACAAGTTAGTGTAGTGAGACCTCTGCACAGTGTTAATCTAAAGCTACATGTTAGTGCAGTGCGTCGTGCTCACAGTGTTCAGCTAAAACTACAAGTTAGTGTGGTGTGTCCTGCTCACAGAGTTCAGCTAAAACTACAAGTTAGTGCAGTGAGACCTCTGCACAGTGTTCATCTAAAGCTACAAGTTAGTGCAGTGCGTCCTGCTCACAGTGTTCAGCTAAAACTAAAAGTGAGTGCGGTGCGTCCTGCTCACAGTGTTGAGCTAAAACTACAAGTTAGTGTAGTGAGACCTCTGCACAGTGTTCATCTAATGCTACAAGTTAGTGCAGTGCATCCTGCTCACAGTGTTCAGCTAAAACTACAAGTTAGTGCGGAGCGTCCTGCTCACGGTGTTCAGCTAAAACTACAAGTTAGTGCGATGCATCCTGCTCACAGTGTTCAGCTTAAACTACAAGTTAGTGCGGTGCGTCCTGCTCACAGTGTTCAGCTAAAACTACAAGTTAGTGCGGTGCGTCCTGCTCACAGTGTTCATCTAAAGCTACAAGTTAGTGCAGTGCGTCCTGCTCACAGTGTTTAGCTAAAACTACAAGCTAGTGTAGTGAGACCTCTGCACAGTGTTCATCTAAAGCTACAAGTTAGTGCAGTGCGTCCTGCTCACAGTGTTCAGCTTAAACTACAAGTTAGTTTGGTGCATCCTGCTCACAGTGTTCAGCTAAAACTACAAGTTAGTGCGGTGCGTCCTGCTCACGGTGTTCAGGTAAAACTAAAAGTTAGTGCCGTGCGTCCTGCTCACAGTGTTCAGCTAAAACTACAAGTTAGTGGGGTGCGTTCTGCTCATAGTGTTCAGCTAAAACTACAAGTTAGTGTAGTGAGACCTCTGCACAGTGTTCATCTAAAGCTACAAGTTAGTGCAGTGCGTCCTGCTCACAGTGTTCAGCTAAAACTAAAAGTGAGTGCGGTGCATCCTGCTCACAGTGTTGAGCTAAAACTACAAGTTAGTGTAGTGAGACCTCTGCACAGTGTTCATCTAATGCTACAAGTTAGTGCAGTGCATCCTGCTCACAGTGTTCAGCTAAAACTACAAGTTAGTACGGTGCGTCCTGCTCACGGTGTTCAGCTAAAACTACAAGTTAGTGCGATGCGTCCTGCTCACAGTGTTCAGCTTAAACTACAAGTTAGTGCGGTGCGTCCTGCTCACAGTGTTCAGCTAAAACTACAAGTTAGTGCGGTGCGTCCTGCTCACAGTGTTCAGCTAAAACTACAAGTTAGTGTAGTGAGACCTCTGCACAGTGTTCATCTAAAGCTACAAGTTAGTGCAGTGCGTCCTGCTCACAGTGTTTAGCTAAAACTACAAGCTAGTGTAGTGAGACCTCTGCACAGTGTTCATCTAAAGCTACAAGTTAGTGCAGTGCGTCCTGCTCACAGTGTTCAGCTTAAACTACAAGTTAGTGTGGTGCATCCTGCTCACAGTGTTCAGCTAAAACTACAAGTTATTGCGGTGCGTCCAGCTCACGGTGTTCAGGTAAAACTAAAAGTTAGTGAGGTGCGTCCTGCTCACAGTGTTCAGCTAAAACTACAAGTTAGTGGGGTGCGTTCTGCTCACAGTGTTCAGCTAAAACTACAAGTTAGTGTAGTGAGACCTCTGCACAGTGTTCATCTAAAGCTACAAGTTAGTGCAGTGCATCCTGCTCACAGTGTTTAGCTAAAACTACAAGTTAGTGTAGTGAGACCTCTGCACAGTGTTCATCTAAAGCTACAAGTTAGTGCAGTGCGTCCTTCTCACAGTGTTCAGCTAAAACTACAAGTTAATGTAGTGAGACCTCTGCACAGTGTTCATCTAAAGCTACAAGTTAGTGCAGTGCGTCCTGCTCACAGTGTTCCGCTAAAACTACAAGTTAGTGTGGTGCGTCCTGCTCACAGTGTTCAGCTAAAACTACAAGTTAGTACGGTGCGTCCTGCTCACAGTGTTCAGTTAAAACTACAAGTTAGTGCGGTGCGTCCTGATCACAGTGTTCAGCTAAAACTACAAGTTAGTGTAGTGAGACCTCTGCACAGTGTTCAGCTAAAACTACAAGTTAGTGCAGTGCGTCCTGCTCACAGTGTTAAGCTAAAACTACAAGTTAGTGAGGGGCGTCCTGCTCACAGTGTTCAGCTAAAACTACAAGTTAGTGTAGTGAGACCTCTGCACAGTGTTCATCTAAAGCTACAAGTTAGTGCAGTGCATCCGGCTCACAGTGTTCAGCTAAAACTACAAGTTAGTGTGGTGCGTCCTGCTCACAGTGTTCATCTAAAGCTACAATTTAGTGCAGTGCGTCCTGCTCACAGAGTTCAGCTAAAACTACAAGTTAGTGTAGTGAGACCTCTGCACAGTGTTCATCTAAAGCTACAAGTTAGTGCAGTGTGTCCTGCTCACAGTGTTCAGCTAAAACTAAAAGTGAGTGCGGTGCGTCCTGCTCACAGTGTTGAGCTAAAACTACAAGTTAGTGTAGTGAGACCTCTGCACAGTGTTCATCTAATGCTACAAGTTAGTGCAGTGCATCCTGCTCACAGTGTTCCGCTAAAACTACAAGTTAGTGTGGTGCGTCCTGCTCACAGTGTTCAGCTAAAACTACAAGTTAGTGCGGTGCGTCCTGCTCACAGTGTTCAGCTAAAACTACAAGTTAGTGTAGTGAGACCTCTGCACAGTGTTCATCTAAAGCTACAAATTAGTGCAGTGCGTCCTGCTCACAGTGTTAAGCTAAAACTACAAGTTAGTGTGGTGCGTCCTGCTCACAGTGTTCAGCTAAAACTACAAGTTAGTGCGGTGCGTCCTGCTCACAGTGTTCACCAAAACTACAAGTTTGTGTAGTGAGACCTCTGCACAGTGTTTACCTAAAGCTACAATTAGTGCAGTGCGTCCTGTTCACAGTATTCAGCTAAAACTACAAGTTAGTGCGGTGCGTCCTGCTCACAGTGTTCATCTAAAACTACAAGTTAGTGCAGTGCGTCCTGCTCACAGTGTTCAGCTAAAACTACAAGTTAGTGCGGTGCGTCCTGCTCACAGTGTTCAGCTAAAACTACAAGTTAGTGTAGTGAGACCTCTGCACAGTGTTCATCTAAAGCTACAAGTTAGTGCAGTGCGTCCTGCTCACAGTGTTCAGCTAAAACTACAAGTTAGTGTGGTGCGTCCTGCTCACAGTGTTCAGCTAAAACTACAAGTTTGTGTAGTGAGACCTCTGCACAGTGTTCACCTAAAGCTACAATTAGTGCAGTGCATCCTGCTCACAGTGTTTAGCTAAAATTACAAGTTAGTGCGGTGCGTCCTGCTCACGGTGTTCAGCTAAAACTACAAGTTAGTGCGGTGCGTCCTGCTCACAGTGTTCAGCTAAATATACAAGTTAGTGTGGTGCGTCCTGCTCACAGTGTTCAGCTAAAACTACAAGTTAGTGTAGCGAGACCTCTGCACAGTGTTCATCTAAAGCTACAAGTTAGCGCAGTGCGTCTTGCTCACAGTGTTCAGCTAAAACTACAAGTTAGTGCGGTGCGTCCTGCTCACAGTGTTCAGCTAAAACTACAAGTTAGTGTAGTGAGACCTCTGCACAGTGTTCATCTAAAGCTACAAGTTAGTGCAGTGCGTCCTGCTCACAGTGTTCAGCTAAAACTACAAGTTAGTACAGTGCGTCCTGCTCACAGTGTTCAGCTAAAACTACAAGTTAGTGCGCTGCGTCCTTCTAACGGTGTTCAGCTAAAACTACAAGTTAGTGCGGTGCGTCCTGCTCACAGTGTTCAGCTAAAACTACAAGTTAGTGCGGTGCATCCTGCTCACAGTGTTCAGCTAAAACTACAAGTTAGTGCAGTGAGACCTCTGTACAGTGTTCATCTAAAGCTACAAGTTAGTGCAGTGCGTCCTGCTCACAGTGTTCAGCTAAAACTACAAGTTAGTGCGGTGCGTCCTGCTCACAGTGTTCAGCTAAAACTACAAGTTAGTGTAGTGAGACCTCTGCACAGTGTTCATCTAAAGCTACAAGTTAGTGCAGCGCGTCCTGCTCACAGTGTTCAGCTAAAACTACAAGTTAGTGCGGTGCGTCCTGCTCACAGTGTTCAGCTAAAACTACAAGTTAGTGTAGTGAGACCTCTGCACAGTGTTCATCTAAAGCTACAAGTTAGTGCAGTGCGTCCTGCTCACAGTGTTCAGCTAAAACTACAAGTTAGTGCGGTGCATCCTGCTCACGGTGTTCAGCTAAAACTACAAGTTAGTGTGGTGCGTCCTGCTCACAGTGTTTAGCTAAAACTACAAGTTAGTGCGGTGCGTCCTGCTCACAGTGTTCACCAAAACTACAAGTTTGTGTAGTGAGACCTCTGCACAGTTTTCACCTAAAGCTACAGTTAGTGCAGTGCGTCCTGCTCACAGTATTCAGCTAAAACTACAAGTTAGTGCGGTGCGTCCTGCTCACGGTGTTCAGCTAAAACTACAAGTTAGTGCAGTGCGTCCTGCTCACAGTGTTCAGCTAAAACTACAAGTTAGTGTGGTGCTTCCTGCTCACAGTGTTCAGCTAAAACTACAAGTTAGTGTAGTAAAACCTCTGCACAGTGTTCATCTAAAGCTACAAGTTAGTGCAGTGCGTCCTGCTCATAGTGTTCAGCTAAAACTACAAGTTAGTGCGGTGCGTCCTGCTCACAGTGTTCAGCTAAAACTACAAGTTAGTGTAGTGAGACCTCTGCACAGTGTTCATCTAAAGCTACAAGTTAGTGCAGTGCGTCCTGCTCACAGTGTTCAGCTAAAACAACAAGTTAGTGCGGTGCGTCCTGCTCACAGTGTTCAGCTAAAACTACAATTAGTGTAGTGAGACCTCTGCACAGTGTTCATCTAAAGCTACAAGTTAGTGCAGTGCGTCCTGCTCACAGTGTTCCGCTAAAACTACAAGTTAGTGCGGTGCATCCTGCTCACAGTGTTCAGCTAAAACTACAAGTTAGTGTGGTGCGTCCTGCTCACAGTGTTCAGCTAAAACTACAATTTAGTGCGGTGCGTCCTGCTCACGGTGTTCAGCTAAAACTACAAGTTTGTGTGGTGCATCCTGCTCACAGTGTTCAGCTAAAACTAAAAGTTAGTGTAATGAGACCTCAGCACAGAGTTCATCTAAATCTACAAGTTAGTGCAGTGCGTCCTGTTCACAGTGTTCAGCTAAAACAACAAGTTAGTGCGGTGCGTCCTGCTCACAGTGTTCAGCTAAAACTACAAGTTAGTGTAGTGAGACCTCTGCACAGTGTTCTTCTAAAGCTACAAGTTAGTGCAGTGCGTCCTGCTCACAGTGTACAGCTAAAACTACAAGTTAGTGTTGTGCGTCCTGCTCACAGTGTGCAGCTAAAACTACAAGTTAGTGTAGTGAGACCTCTGCACAGTGTTCATCTAAAGCTACAAGTTAGTGCAGTGCTTCCTGCTCACAGTGTTCAGCTAAAACTACAAGTTAGTGCAGTGCGTCCTGCTCAGTGTTCAGCTAATACTAAAAGTTAGTGTGGTGCGTCCTGCTCACAGTGTTCAGCTAAAACTACAAGTTAGTGCGGTGCGTCCTACTCACAGTGTTCAGCTAAAACTACAAGTTAGTGCGGTGCATCCTGCTCACAGTGTTCAGCTAAAACTACAAGTTAGTGTAGTGAGACCTCTGCACAGTGTTCATCTAAAGCTACATGTTAGTGCAGTGCGTCCTGCTCACAGTGTTCAGCTAAAACTACAAGTTAGTGTGGTGAGTCCTGCTCACAGTGTTCAGCTAAAACTACAAGTTAGTGTAGTGAGACCTCTGCACAGTGTTCATCTAAATCTACAAGTTAGTGCAGTGCGTCCTGCTCACAGTGTTCAGCTAAAACTATAAGTTAGTGCGGTGCGTCCTGCTCACGGTGTTCAGCTAAAACTACAAGTTAGTGCGGTGCATCCTGCTCACAGTGTTCAGCTAAAACTACAAGTTAGTGCGGTGCATCCTGCTCACAGTGTTCAGCTAAAACTACAAGTTAGTGTAGTGAGACCTCTGCACAGTGTTCATCTAAAGCTACAAGTTAGTGTGGTGAGTCCTGCTCACAGTGTTCAGCTAAAACTACAAGTTAGTGTAGTGAGACCTCTGCACAGTGTTCATCTAAAGCTACAAGTTAGTGCAGTGAGACCTATGCACAGTGTTCATCTAAAGCTACAAGTTAGTGCGGTGCGTCCTGCTCACAGTGTTCAGCTAAACTACAAGCTATTGTAGTGAGACCTCTGCACAGTGTTCATCTAAAGCTACAAGTTAGTGCAGTACGTCCTGCTCACAGTGTTCAGCTAAAACTACAAGTTAGTGTGGTGTGTCCTGCTCACAGTGTTCAGCTAAAACTACAAATTAGTGCAGTGCGTCCTGCTCACAGTGTTCAGCTAAAACTACAAGTTAGTGTGGTGCATCCTGCTCACAGTGTTCAGCTAAAACTACAAGTTAGTTTAGTGAGAACTCTGCACAGTGTTCATCTAAAGCTACAAGTTAGTGCAGTGCGTCCTGCTCAAAGTGTTCAGCTAAAACTACAAGTTAGTGCGGTGCGTCCTGCTCACAGTGTTCAGCTAAAACTACAAGTTAGTGTGGTGCGTCCTGCTCACAGTGTTCAGCTAAAACTACAAGTTAGTGTGGTGCGTCCTGCTAACGGTGTTCAGCTAAAACTACAAATTAGTGCGGTGCGTCCTGCTCACAGTGTTCAGCTAAAACTACAAGTTAGTGCGGTGCGTCCTGCTCACAGTGTTCAGCTAAAACTACAAGTTAGTGTAGTGAGACCTCTGCACAGTGTTCATCTAAAGCTACAAGTTAGTGCAGTGCGTCCTGCTCAGTGTTCAGCTAAAATTACAAGTTAGTGCGGTGCGTCCTGCTCACAGTGTTCAGCTAAAACTACAAGTTAGTGCGGTGCGTTCTGCTCACAGTGTTCAGCTAAAACTACAAGTTAGTGTGGTGCGTCCGGCTCACGGTGTTCAGCTAAAACTACAAGTTAGTGTGGTGCGTCCTGCTCACAGTGTTCAGCTTAAACTACAAGTTAGTGCGGTGCGTCCGGCTCACGGTGTTCAGCTAAAACTACAAGTTAGTGCGGTGCATCCTGCTCACAGTGTTCAGATAAAATTACAAGTTAGTGCGGTGCATCCTGCTCACAGTGTTCAGATAAAACTACAAGTTAGTGTAGTGAGACCTCTGCACAGTGTTCATCTAAAGCTACATGTTAGTGCAGTGCGTCCTGCTCACAGAGTTCAGCTAAAACTACAAGTTAGTGTGGTGCGTCCTGCTCACAGTGTTCAGCTAAAACTACAAGTTAGTGTAGGGAGACCTCTGCACAGTGTTCATCTAAAGCTACAAGTTAGTGCAGTGCGTCCTGCTCACAGTGTTCAGCTAAGACTACAAGTTAGTGCGGTGCGTCCTGCTCACAGTGTTCAGCTAAAACTACAAGTTAGTGTAATGAGACCTCTGCACAGAGTTCATCCAAAGCTACCAGTTAGTGTAGTGAGACCTCTGCACAGTGTTCATCTAAAGCTACAAGTTAGTGCAGTGCGTCCTGCTCACAGTGTTCAGCTAAAACTACAAGTTAGTGTGGTGCGTACTGCTCACAGTGTTCAGCTAAAACTACAAGTTAGTGCGGTGCGTCCTGCTAACGGTGTTCAGCTAAAACTACAAGTCAGTGCGGTGCGTCCTGCTCACAGTGTTCAGCTAAAACTACAAGTTAGTGCGGTGCATCCTGCTCACAGTGTTCAGCTAAAACTACAAGTTAGAGTAGTGAGACCTCTGCACAGTGTTCATCTAAAGCTACAAGTTAGTGCAGTGCGTCCTGCTCACAGTTTTCAGCTAAAACTACAAGTTAGTGCGGTGCGTCCGGCTCACGGTGTTCATCTAAAACTACAAGTTAGTGCGGTGCATCCTGCTCACAGTGTTCAGATAAAACTACAAGTTAGTGCGGTGCATCCTGCTCACAGTGTTCAGATAAAACTACAAGTTAGTGTAGTGAGACCTCTGCACAGTGTTCATCTAAAGCTACATGCTAGTGCAGTGCGTCCTGCTCACAGAGTTCAGCTAAAACTACAAGTTAGTGTGGTGCGTCCTGCTCACAGTGTTCAGCTAAAACTACAAGTTAGTGTAGGGAGACCTCTGCACAGTGTTCATCTAAAGCTACAAGTTAGTGCAGTGCGTCCTGCTCACAGTGTTCAGCTAAGACTACAAGTTAGTGCGGTGCGTCCTGCTCACAGTGCTCAGCTAAAACTACAAGTTAGTGCGGTGCGTCCTGCTCACGGTGTTCAGCTAAAACTACAAGTTAATGTGGTGCGTCCTGCTCACAGTGTTCGGCTAAAACTACAAGTTAGTGTAATGAGACCTCTGCACAGAGTTCATCTAAAGCTACCAGTTAGTGTAGTGAGACCTCTGCACAGTGTTCATCTAAAGCTACAAGTTAGTGCAGTGCGTCCTGCTCACAGTGTTCAGCTAAAACTACAAGTTAGTGTGGTGCGTACTGCTCACAGTGTTCAGCTAAAACTACAAGTTAGTGCGGTGCGTCCTGCTAACGGTGTTCAGCTAAAACTACAAGTCAGTGCGGTGCGTCCTGCTCACAGTGTTCAGCTAAAACTACAAGTTAGTGCGGTGCGTCCTGCTCACAGTGTTCAGCTAAAACTACAAGTTAGAGTAGTGAGACCTCTGCACAGTGTTCATCTAAAGCTACAAGTTAGTGCAGTGCGTCCTGCTCACAGTTTTCAGCTAAAACTACAAGTTAGTGCGGTGCGTCCTGCTCACAGTGTTCAGCTAAAACTACAAGTTAGTGCGGTGCGTCCTGCTCACAGTGTTCAGCTAAAACTACAAGTTAGTGTAGTGAGACCTCTGCACAGTGTTCATCTAAAGCTACAACTTAATGCAGTGCGTCCTGCTCACAGTGTTCAGCTAAAACTACATGTTAGTGCGGTGCGTCCTGCTGACAGTGTTCAGCTAAAACTACAAGTTAGTGTAGTGAGACCTCTGCACAGTGTTCATCTAAAGCTACAAGTTAGTGCAGTGCGTCCTGCTCACAGTGTTCAGCTAAAACTACAAGTTAGTGCGGTGCGTCCGGCTCACGGTGTTCAGCTAAAACTACAAGTTAGTGCGGTTCATCCTCCTTACAATGTTCAGCTAAAACTACAAGTTAGTGTAGTGAGACCTCTGCACAGTGTTCATCTAAAGCTACAAGTTAGTGCAGTGTGTCCTGCTCACAGTGTTCAGCTAAAACTACAAGTTAGTGTAGTGAGACCTCTGCACAGTGTTCATCTAAAGCTACAAGTTAGTGCAGTGCATCCTGCTCACAGTGTTCAGCTAAAATTGCAAGTTAGTGTGGTGCATCCTGCTCACAGTGTTCAGCTAAAACTACAAGTTAGTGTAGTGAGACCTCTGCACAGTGTTCATCTAAAGCTACAAGTTAGTGCAGTGCGTCCTGCTCACAGTGTTCAGCTAAAACTACAAGTTAGTGCTGTGCGTCCTGCTCACAGTGTTCAGCTAAAACTACAAGTTAGTGCGGTGCGTCCTGCTCACAGTGTTCAGCTAAAACTACAAGTTAGTGTAGTGAGACCTCTGCACAGTGTTCATCTAAAGCTACAAGTTAGTGCAGTGCGTCCTGCTCACAGTGTTCAGCTAAAACTACAAGTTAGTGCTGTGCGTCCTGCTCACAGTGTTCAGCTAAAACTACAAGTTAGTGCGGTGCGTCCTGCTCACAGTGTTCAGCTAAAACTACAAGTTAGTGTAGTGAGACCTCTGCACAATGTTCACCTAAAGCTACAAGTTAGTGCAGTGCATCTTGCTCACAGTGTTCAGCTAAAATTGCAAGTTAGTGTGGTGCGTCCTGCTCACAGTGTTCATCTAAAGCTACAAGTTAGTGCAGTGCGTCCTGCTCACAGTGTTCAGCTAAAACTACAAGTTAGTGCGATGCGTCCTGCTCACAGTGTTCAGCTAAAACTACAAGTTAGTGCGGTGCGTTCTGCTCACAGTGTTCAGCTAAAACTACAAATTAGTGTAGTGAGACCTCTGCACAGTGTTCATCTAAAGCTACATGTTAGTGCAGTGCGTCCTGCTCACAGTGTTCAGCTAAAACTACAAGTTAGTGCGGTGCGTTCTGCTCACAGTGTTCATCCAAAGCTACAAGTTAGTGCAGTGCGTCCTGCTCACAGTGTTCAGCTAAAACTACAAGTTAGTGCGGTGCGTCCTGCTCACAGTGTTCAGCTAAAACTACAAATTAGTGTAGTGAGACCTCTGCACAGTGTTCATCTAAAGCTACATGTTAGTGCAGTGCATCCTGCTCACAGTGTTCAGATAAAACTACAAGTTAGTGCAGTGCATCCTGCTCACAGAGTTCAGCTAAAACTACAAGTTAGTGTAGTGAGACCTCTGCACAGTGTTCATCTAAAGCTACAAGTTAGTGCAGTGCGTCCTACTCACAGTGTTCAGCTAAAACTACAAGTTAGTGTGGTGCGTCCTGCTCACAGTGCTCAGCTAAAACTACAAGTTAGTGCGGTGCGTCCTGCTCACAGTGTTCAGCTAAAACTACAAGTTAGTGTGGTGCGTCCTGCTCACAGTGTTCAGCTAAAACTACAAGTTAGTGTAATGAGACCTCTGCACAGAGTTCATCTAAAGCTACCAGTTAGTGCAGTGCGTCCTGATCACAGTGTTCAGCTAAAACTACAAGTTAGTGAGGTGCGTCCTGCTCACAGTGTTCAGCTAAAACTACAAGTTAGTGTAGTGAGACCTCTGCACAGTGTTCATCTAAAGCTACAAGTTAGTGCAGTGCGTCCTGCTAACGGTGTTCAGGTAAAACTAAAAGTTAGTGTGGTGCGTCCTGCTCACACTGTTCAGCTAAAACTACAAGTTAGTGCGGTGTGTCCTGCTCACAGTGTTCAGCTAAAATGACAAGTTAGTGTAGTGAGACCTCTGCACAGTGTTCATCTAAAGCTACAAGTTAGTGAGTTGCGTCCTGCTCACAGTGTTCAGCTAAAACTACAAGTTAGTGCGGTGCGTCCTGCTCACAGTGTTCAGCTAAAACTACAAGTTAGTGTAGTGAGACCTCTGCACAGTGTTCATCTAAAGCTACATGTTAATGTAGTGCGTCCTGCTCACAGTGTTCAGCTAAAACTACAAGTTAGTGTGGTGCGTCCTGCTCACAGTGTTCAGCTAAAACTACAAGTTAGTGTGGTGCGTCCTGCTCACAGTGTTTAGCTAAAACTACAAGTTAGTGTAATGAGACCTCTGCACAGAGTTCATCTAAAGCTACCAGTTAGTGCAGTGTGTCCTGCTCACAGTGTTCAGCTAAAACTACAAGTTAGTGTAGTGAGACCTCTGCACAGTGTTCACCTAAAGCTACAAGTTAGTGCAGTGCGTCCTGCTCACAGTGTTCAGCTAAAACTACAAGTTAGTGCTGTGCGTCCTGCTCACAGTGTTCAGCCAAAACTACAAGTTAGTGTAGTGAGACCTCTGCACAGTGTTCATCTAAAGCTACAGTTAGTGCAGTGCGTCCTGCTCACAGTGTTCAGCTAAAACTACAAGTTAGTGTAGTGAGACCTCTGCACAGTGTTCACCTAAAGCTACAAGTTAGTGCAGTGCGTCCTGCTCACAGTGTTCAGCTAAAACTACAATTTAGTGTGGTGCGTTCTGCTCACATTGTTCATCTAAAGCTACAAGTTAGTGCAGTGCGTCCTGCTCACAGTGTTCAGCTAAAACTACAAGTTAGTGCGATGCATCCTGCTCACAGTGTTCAGCTAAAACTACAAGTTAGTGTAGTGAGACCTCTGCACAGTGTTCATCTAAAGCTACATGTTAGTGCAGTGCGTCCTGCTCACAGTGTTCAGCTAAAACTACAAGTTAGTGTGGTGAGTCCTGCTCACAGTGTTCAGCTAAAACTACAAGTTTGTGTAGTGAGACCTCTGCACAGTGTTCATCTAAAGCTACAAGTTAGTGCAGTGCGTCCTGCTCACAGTGTTCAGCTAAAACTACAAGTCAGTGTGGTGCGTCCTGCTCACAGTGTGCAGCTAAAACTACAAGTTAGTGTAGTGAGACCTTTGCACAGTGTTCATCTAAAGCTACAAGTTAGTGCAGTGCGTCCTGCTCACAGTGTTCAGCTAAAACTACAAGTTAGTGCGGTGCGTCCTGCTCAGTGTTCAGCTAATACTAAAAGTTAGTGTGGTGCGTCCTGCTCACAGTGTTCAGCTAAAACTACAAGTTAGTGCGGTGCGTCCTGCTCACAGTGTTCAGCTAAAACTACAAGTTAGTGCGGTGCATCCTGCTCACAGTGTTCAGCTAAAACTACAAGTTAGTATAGTGAGACCTCTGCACAGTGTTCATCTAAAGCTACATGTTAGTGCAGTGCGTCCTGCTCACAGTGTTCAGCTAAAACTACAAGTTAGTGTGGTGAGTCCTGCTCACAGTGTTCAGCTAAAACTACAAGTTTGTGTAGTGAGACCTCTGCACAGTGTTCATCTAAAGCTACAAGTTAGTGCAGTGCTTCCTACTCACAGTGTTCAGCTAAAACTACAAGTTAGTGTGGTGCGTCCTGCTCACAGTGCTCAGCTAAAACTACAAGTTAGTGCGGTGCGTCCTGCTCACAGTGTTCAGCTAAAACTACAAGTTAGTGTGGTGCGTCCTGCTCACAGTGTTCAGCTAAAACTACAAGTTAGTGTAATGAGACCTCTGCACAGAGTTCATCTAAAGCTACCAGTTAGTGCAGTGCGTCCTGATCACAGTGTTCAGCTAAAACTACAAGTTAGTGAGGTGCGTCCTGCTCACAGTGTTCAGCTAAAACTACAAGTTAGTGTAGTGAGACCTCTGCACAGTGTTCATCTAAAGCTACAAGTTAGTGCAGTGCGTCCTGCTAACGGTGTTCAGGTAAAACTAAAAGTTAGTGTGGTGCGTCCTGCTCACACTGTTCAGCTAAAACTACAAGTTAGTGCGGTGTGTCCTGCTCACAGTGTTCAGCTAAAATGACAAGTTAGTGTAGTGAGACCTCTGCACAGTGTTCATCTAAAGCTACAAGTTAGTGAGTTGCGTCCTGCTCACAGTGTTCAGCTAAAACTACAAGTTAGTGCGGTGCGTCCTGCTCACAGTGTTCAGCTAAAACTACAAGTTAGTGTAGTGAGACCTCTGCACAGTGTTCATCTAAAGCTACATGTTAATGTAGTGCGTCCTGCTCACAGTGTTCAGCTAAAACTACAAGTTAGTGTGGTGCGTCCTGCTCACAGTGTTCAGCTAAAACTACAAGTTAGTGTGGTGCGTCCTGCTCACAGTGTTTAGCTAAAACTACAAGTTAGTGTAATGAGACCTCTGCACAGAGTTCATCTAAAGCTACCAGTTAGTGCAGTGTGTCCTGCTCACAGTGTTCAGCTAAAACTACAAGTTAGTGTAGTGAGACCTCTGCACAGTGTTCACCTAAAGCTACAAGTTAGTGCAGTGCGTCCTGCTCACAGTGTTCAGCTAAAACTACAAGTTAGTGCGGTGCGTCCTGCTCACAGTGTTCAGCCAAAACTACAAGTTAGTGTAGTGAGACCTCTACACAGTGTTCATCTAAAGCTACAGTTAGTGCAGTGCGTCCTGCTCACAGTGTTCAGCTAAAACTACAAGTTAGTGTAGTGAGACCTCTGCACAGTGTTCACCTAAAGCTACAAGTTAGTGCAGTGCGTCCTGCTCACAGTGTTCAGCTAAAACTACAATTTAGTGTGGTGCGTTCTGCTCACATTGTTCATCTAAAGCTACAAGTTAGTGCAGTGCGTCCTGCTCACAGTGTTCAGCTAAAACTACAAGTTAGTGCGATGCATCCTGCTCACAGTGTTCAGCTAAAACTACAAGTTAGTGTAGTGAGACCTCTGCACAGTGTTCATCTAAAGCTACATGTTAGTGCAGTGCGTCCTGCTCACAGTGTTCAGCTAAAACTACAAGTTAGTGTGGTGAGTCCTGCTCACAGTGTTCAGCTAAAACTACAAGTTTGTGTAGTGAGACCTCTGCACAGTGTTCATCTAAAGCTACAAGTTAGTGCAGTGCGTCCTGCTCACAGTGTTCAGCTAAAACTACAAGTTAGTGTGGTGCGTCCTGCTCACAGTGTGCAGCTAAAACTACAAGTTAGTGTAGTGAGACCTTTGCACAGTGTTCATCTAAAGCTACAAGTTAGTGCAGTGCGTCCTGCTCACAGTGTTCAGCTAAAACTACAAGTTAGTGCGGTGCGTCCTGCTCAGTGTTCAGCTAATACTAAAAGTTAGTGTGGTGCGTCCTGCTCACAGTGTTCAGCTAAAACTACAAGTTAGTGCGGTGCGTCCTGCTCACAGTGTTCAGCTAAAACTACAAGTTAGTGCGGTGCATCCTGCTCACAGTGTTCAGCTAAAACTACAAGTTAGTATAGTGAGACCTCTGCACAGTGTTCATCTAAAGCTACATGTTAGTGCAGTGCGTCCTGCTCACAGTGTTCAGCTAAAACTACAAGTTAGTGTGGTGAGTCCTGCTCACAGTGTTCAGCTAAAACTACAAGTTTGTGTAGTGAGACCTCTGCACAGTGTTCATCTAAAGCTACAAGTTAGTGCAGTGCGTCCTGCTCACAGTGTTCAGCTAAAACTACAAGTTAGTGCGGTGCGTCCTGCTCACAGTGTTCAGCTAAAACTACAAGTAAGTGTGGTGCGTCCTGCTCACAGTGTTCAGCTAAAACTACAAGTTAGTGTAGTGAGACCTCTGCACAGTGTTCATCTAAAGCTACAAGTTAGTGCGGTGCGTCCTGCTCACAGTGTTCAGCTTAACTACAAGCTATTGTAGTTAGACCTCTGCACAGTGTTCATCCAAAGCTACAAGTTAGTGCAGTGCGTCCTGCTCACAGTGTTCAGCTAAAACTACAAGTTAGTGTGGTGTGTCCTGCTCACAGTGTTCAGCTAAAACTACAAGTTAGTGTAGTGAGACCTCTGCACAGTGTTCATCTAAAGCTACAAGTTAGTGCAGTGCATCCTGCTCACAGTGTTCAGCTAAAATTGCAAGTTAGTGTGGTGCGTCCTGCTCACAGTGTTCATCTAAAGCTACAAGTTAGTGCAGTGCGTCCTGCTCACAGTGTTCAGCTAAAACTACAAGTTAGTGCGGTGCGTCCTGCTCACAGTGTTCAGCTAAAACTACAAATTAGTGTAGTGAGACCTCTGCACAGTGTTCATCTAAAGCTACATGTTAGTGCAGTGCATCCTGCTCACAGTGTTCAGCTAAAACTACAAGTTAGTGGGGTGCGTCCTGCTCACAGTGTTCAGCTAAAACTACAAGTTAGTGGGGTGCGTCCTGCTCACAGTGTTCAGCTAAAACTACAAGTTAGTGCGGTGCGTCCTGCTCACAGTGTTCAGCTAAAACTACAAGTTAGTGTAGTGAGACCTTTGCAAAGTGTTCATCTAAAGCTACAAGTCAGTGCAGTGCATCCTTCTCACAGTGTTCAGCTAAAACTACAAATTAGTGCGGTGCGTCCTGCTCACAGTGTTCAGCTAAAACTACAAGTTAGTGTAGTGAGACCTCTGCACAGTGTTCATCTAAAGCTACAAGTTAGTGCAGTGCGTCCTGCTCACAGTGTTCAGCTAAAACTACAAGTTAGTGTAGTGAGACCTCTGCACAGTGTTCATCTAAAGCTACAAGTTAGTGCAGTGCATCCTGCTCACAGTGTTCAGCTAAAATTGCAAGTTAGTGTGGTGCATCCTGCTCACAGTGTTCATCTAAAGCTACAAGCTAGTGCAGTGCGTCCTGCTCACAGTGTTCAGCTAAAACTACAAGTTAGTGTGGTGCGTCCTGCTCACAGTGTTCAGCTAAAACTACAAATTAGTGTAGTGAGACCTCTGCACAGTGTTCATCTAAAGCTACATGTTAGTGCAGTGCGTCCTGCTCACAGTGTTCAGCTAAAACTACAAGTTAGTGGGGTGCGTCCTGCTCACAGTGTTCATCCAAAGCTACAAGTTAGTGCAGTGCGTCCTGCTCACAGTGTTCAGCTAAAACTACAAGTTAGTGTGGTGCGTCCTGCTGACAGTGTTCAGCTAAAACTACAAGTTAGTGTAGTGAGACCTCTGCACAGTGTTCATCTAAAGCTACAAGTTAGTGCAGTGCGTCCTGCTCATAGTGTTCAGCAAAAAATACAAGTTAGTGCGGTGCGTCCTGCTCACAATGTTCAGCTAAAACTACAAGTTAGTGTGGTGCGTCCTGCTCACAGTGTTCAGCTAAAACTACAAGTTAGTGCGGTGCGTCCTGCTCACAGTGTTCAGCTAAAACTACAAGTTAGTGTAGTGAGACCTCTGCACAGTGTTCATCTAAAGCTACAAGTTAGTGCAGTGCGTCCTGCTCACAGTGTTCAGCTAAAACTACAAGTTAGTGCGGTGCGTCCTGCTCACAGTGTTCAGCTAAAACTACAAGTTAGTGCGGTGCGTCCTGCTCACAGTGTTCAGCTAAAACTACAAGTTAGTGCCGTGCGTCCGGCTCTCGGTGTTCAGCTAAAACTACAAGTTAGTGCGGTGCGTCCTGCTCACAGTGTTCAGCTTAAACTACAAGTTAGTGCGGTGCGTCCTGCTCACGGTGTTCAGCTGAAACTACAAGTTAGTGCGGTGCATCCTGCTCACAGTGTTCAGCTAAAACTACAAGTTAGTGCGGTGCATCCTGCTCACAGTGTTCAGCTAAAACTTCAAGTTAGTGTAGTGAGACCTCTGCACAGTGTTCATCTAAAGCTACAAGTTAGTGCAGTGCGTCCTGCTCACAGTGTTCAGCTAAAACTAAGAGTTAGTGCGGTGCGTCCTGCTCACAGTGTTCAGCTAAAACTACAAGTTAGTGTAGTGAGACCTCTGCACAGTGTTCATCTAAAGCTACAAGTTAGTGCAGTGCTTCCTGCTCACAGTGTTCAGCTAAAACTACAAGTTAGTGCGGTGCGTCCTGCTCACAGTGTTCAGCTAAAACTACAAGTTAGTGTAGTGAGACCTCTGCACAGTGTTCATCTAAAGCTACAAGTTAGTGCAGTGCGTCCTGCTCACAGTGTTCAGCTAAAACTACAAGTTAGTGCGGTGCGTCCTGCTCACAGTGTTCAGCTAAAACTACAAGTTAGTGTAGTGAGACCTCTGCACAGTGTTCATCTAAAGCTACAAGTTAGTGCAGTGCGTCCTGCTCACAGTGTTCAGCTAAAACTACAAGTTAGTGCTGTGTGTCCTGCTCACAGTGTTCAGCTAAAACTACAAGTTAGTGCGGTGTGTCCTGCTCACAGTGTTCAGCTAAAACTACAAGTTAGTGTAGTGAGACCTCTGCACAATGTTCACCTAAAGCTACAAGTTAGTGCAGTGCATCCTGCTCACAGTGTTCAGCTAAAATTGCAAGTTAGTGTGGTGCGTCCTGCTCACAGTGTTCATCTAAAGCTACAAGTTAGTGCAGTGCGTCCTGCTCACAGTGTTCAGCTAAAACTACAAGTTAGTGCGATGCGTCCTGCTCACAGTGTTCAGCTAAAACTACAAGTTAGTGCTGTGCGTCCTGCTCACAGTGTTCAGCTAAAACTACAAATTAGTGTAGTGAGACCTCTGCACAGTGTTCATCTAAAGCTACATGTTAGTGCAGTGCGTCCTGCTCACAGTGTTCAGCTAAAACTACAAGTTAGTGCGGTGCGTTCTGCTCACAGTGTTCATCCAAAGCTACAAGTTAGTGCAGTGCGTCCTGCTCACAGTGTTCAGCTAAAACTACAAGTTAGTGCGGTGCGTCCTGCTCACAGTGTTCAGCTAAAACTACAAATTAGTGTAGTGAGACCTCTGCACAGTGTTCATCTAAAGCTACATGTTAGTGCAGTGCATCCTGCTCACAGTGTTCAGATAAAACTACAAGTTAGTGTGGTGAGTCCTGCTCACAGTGTTCAGCTAAAACTACAAGTTTGTGTAGTGAGACCTCTGCACAGTGTTCATCTAAAGCTACAAGTTAGTGCAGTGCGTCCTGCTCACAGTGTTCAGCTAAAACTACAAGTTAGTGCGGTGCGTCCTGCTCACAGTGTTCAGCTAAAACTACAAGTAAGTGTGGTGCGTCCTGCTCACAGTGTTCAGCTAAAACTACAAGTTAGTGTAGTGAGACCTCTGCACAGTGTTCATCTAAAGCTACAAGTTAGTGCGGTGCGTCCTGCTCACAGTGTTCAGCTTAACTACAAGCTATTGTAGTTAGACCTCTGCACAGTGTTCATCCAAAGCTACAAGTTAGTGCAGTGCGTCCTGCTCACAGTGTTCAGCTAAAACTACAAGTTAGTGTGGTGTGTCCTGCTCACAGTGTTCAGCTAAAACTACAAGTTAGTGTAGTGAGACCTCTGCACAGTGTTCATCTAAAGCTACAAGTTAGTGCAGTGCATCCTGCTCACAGTGTTCAGCTAAAATTGCAAGTTAGTGTGGTGCGTCCTGCTCACAGTGTTCATCTAAAGCTACAAGTTAGTGCAGTGCGTCCTGCTCACAGTGTTCAGCTAAAACTACAAGTTAGTGCGGTGCGTCCTGCTCACAGTGTTCAGCTAAAACTACAAATTAGTGTAGTGAGACCTCTGCACAGTGTTCATCTAAAGCTACATGTTAGTGCAGTGCGTCCTGCTCACAGTGTTCAGCTAAAACTACAAGTTAGTGGGGTGCGTCCTGCTCACAGTGTTCAGCTAAAACTACAAGTTAGTGGGGTGCGTCCTGCTCACAGTGTTCAGCTAAAACTACAAGTTAGTGCGGTGCGTCCTGCTCACAGTGTTCAGCTAAAACTACAAGTTAGTGTAGTGAGACCTTTGCAAAGTGTTCATCTAAAGCTACAAGTCAGTGCAGTGCATCCTTCTCACAGTGTTCAGCTAAAACTACAAATTAGTGCGGTGCGTCCTGCTCACAGTGTTCAGCTAAAACTACAAGTTAGTGTAGTGAGACCTCTGCACAGTGTTCATCTAAAGCTACAAGTTAGTGCAGTGCGTCCTGCTCACAGTGTTCAGCTAAAACTACAAGTTAGTGTAGTGAGACCTCTGCACAGTGTTCATCTAAAGCTACAAGTTAGTGCAGTGCATCCTGCTCACAGTGTTCAGCTAAAATTGCAAGTTAGTGTGGTGCATCCTGCTCACAGTGTTCATCTAAAGCTACAAGCTAGTGCAGTGCGTCCTGCTCACAGTGTTCAGCTAAAACTACAAGTTAGTGTGGTGCGTCCTGCTCACAGTGTTCAGCTAAAACTACAAATTAGTGTAGTGAGACCTCTGCACAGTGTTCATCTAAAGCTACATGTTAGTGCAGTGCGTCCTGCTCACAGTGTTCAGCTAAAACTACAAGTTAGTGGGGTGCGTCCTGCTCACAGTGTTCATCCAAAGCTACAAGTTAGTGCAGTGCGTCCTGCTCACAGTGTTCAGCTAAAACTACAAGTTAGTGTGGTGCGTCCTGCTGACAGTGTTCAGCTAAAACTACAAGTTAGTGTAGTGAGACCTCTGCACAGTGTTCATCTAAAGCTACAAGTTAGTGCAGTGCGTCCTGCTCATAGTGTTCAGCAAAAAATACAAGTTAGTGCGGTGCGTCCTGCTCACAATGTTCAGCTAAAACTACAAGTTAGTGTGGTGCGTCCTGCTCACAGTGTTCAGCTAAAACTACAAGTTAGTGCGGTGCGTCCTGCTCACAGTGTTCAGCTAAAACTACAAGTTAGTGTAGTGAGACCTCTGCACAGTGTTCATCTAAAGCTACAAGTTAGTGCAGTGCGTCCTGCTCACAGTGTTCAGCTAAAACTACAAGTTAGTGCCGTGCGTCCGGCTCTCGGTGTTCAGCTAAAACTACAAGTTAGTGCGGTGCGTCCTGCTCACAGTGTTCAGCTTAAACTACAAGTTAGTGCGGTGCGTCCTGCTCACGGTGTTCAGCTGAAACTACAAGTTAGTGCGGTGCATCCTGCTCACAGTGTTCAGCTAAAACTACAAGTTAGTGCGGTGCATCCTGCTCACAGTGTTCAGCTAAAACTTCAAGTTAGTGTAGTGAGACCTCTGCACAGTGTTCATCTAAAGCTACAAGTTAGTGCAGTGCGTCCTGCTCACAGTGTTCAGCTAAAACTAAGAGTTAGTGCGGTGCGTCCTGCTCACAGTGTTCAGCTAAAACTACAAGTTAGTGTAGTGAGACCTCTGCACAGTGTTCATCTAAAGCTACAAGTTAGTGCAGTGCTTCCTGCTCACAGTGTTCAGCTAAAACTACAAGTTAGTGCGGTGCGTCCTGCTCACAGTGTTCAGCTAAAACTACAAGTTAGTGTAGTGAGACCTCTGCACAGTGTTCATCTAAAGCTACAAGTTAGTGCAGTGCGTCCTGCTCACAGTGTTCAGCTAAAACTACAAGTTAGTGCGGTGCGTCCTGCTCACAGTGTTCAGCTAAAACTACAAGTTAGTGTAGTGAGACCTCTGCACAGTGTTCATCTAAAGCTACAAGTTAGTGCAGTGCGTCCTGCTCACAGTGTTCAGCTAAAACTACAAGTTAGTGCTGTGTGTCCTGCTCACAGTGTTCAGCTAAAACTACAAGTTAGTGCGGTGTGTCCTGCTCACAGTGTTCAGCTAAAACTACAAGTTAGTGTAGTGAGACCTCTGCACAATGTTTACCTAAAGCTACAAGTTAGTGCAGTGCATCCTGCTCACAGTGTTCAGCTAAAATTGCAAGTTAGTGTGGTGCGTCCTGCTCACAGTGTTCATCTAAAGCTACAAGTTAGTGCAGTGCGTCCTGCTCACAGTGTTCAGCTAAAACTACAAGTTAGTGCGATGCGTCCTGCTCACAGTGTTCAGCTAAAACTACAAGTTAGTGCTGTGCGTCCTGCTCACAGTGTTCAGCTAAAACTACAAATTAGTGTAGTGAGACCTCTGCACAGTGTTCATCTAAAGCTACATGTTAGTGCAGTGCGTCCTGCTCACAGTGTTCAGCTAAAACTACAAGTTAGTGCGGTGCGTTCTGCTCACAGTGTTCATCCAAAGCTACAAGTTAGTGCAGTGCGTCCTGCTCACAGTGTTCAGCTAAAACTACAAGTTAGTGCGGTGCGTCCTGCTCACAGTGTTCAGCTAAAACTACAAATTAGTGTAGTGAGACCTCTGCACAGTGTTCATCTAAAGCTACATGTTAGTGCAATGCATCCTGCTCACAGTGTTCAGATAAAACTACAAGTTAGTGCAGTGCGTCCTGCTCACAGTGTTAAGCTAAAACTACAAGTTAGTGAGGTGCGTCCTGCTCACAGTGTTCAGCTAAAACTACAAGTTAGTGTAGTGAGACCTCTGCACAGTGTTCATCTAAAGCTACAAGTTAGTGCATTGCATCCGGCTCACAGTGTTCAGCTAAAACTACAAGTTAGTGTGGTGCGTCCTGCTCACAGTGCTCATCTAAAGCTACAATTTAGTGCAGTGCGTCCTGCTCACAGTGTTCAGCTAAAACTACAAGTTAGTGTAGTGAGACCTCTGCACAGTGTTAATCTAAAGCTACATGTTAGTGCAGTGCGTCGTGCTCACAGTGTTCAGCTAAAACTACAAGTTAGTGTGGTGTGTCCTGCTCACAGAGTTCAGCTAAAACTACAAGTTAGTGCAGTGAGACCTCTGCACAGTGTTCATCTAAAGCTACAAGTTAGTGCAGTGCGTCCTGCTCACAGTGTTCAGCTAAAACTAAAAGTGAGTGCGGTGCGTCCTGCTCACAGTGTTGAGCTAAAACTACAAGTTAGTGTAGTGAGACCTCTGCACAGTGTTCATCTAATGCTACAAGTTAGTGCAGTGCATCCTGCTCACAGTGTTCAGCTAAAACTACAAGTTAGTGCGGAGCGTCCTGCTCACGGTGTTCAGCTAAAACTACAAGTTAGTGCGATGCATCCTGCTCACAGTGTTCAGCTTAAACTACAAGTTAGTGCGGTGCGTCCTGCTCACAGTGTTCAGCTAAAACTACAAGTTAGTGCGGTGCGTCCTGCTCACAGTGTTCATCTAAAGCTACAAGTTAGTGCAGTGCGTCCTGCTCACAGTGTTTAGCTAAAGCTACAAGCTAGTGTAGTGAGACCTCTGCACAGTGTTCATCTAAAGCTACAAGTTAGTGCAGTGCGTCCTGCTCACAGTGTTCAGCTAAAACTACAAGTTAGTGCGGTGCATCCTGCTCACGGTGTTCAGGTAAAACTAAAAGTTAGTGCCGTGCGTCCTGCTCACAGTGTTCAGCTAAAACTACAAGTTAGTGGGGTGCGTTCTGCTCATAGTGTTCAGCTAAAACTACAAGTTAGTGTAGTGAGACCTCTGCACAGTGTTCATCTAAAGCTACAAGTTAGTGCAGTGCGTCCTGCTCACAGTGTTCAGCTAAAACTAAAAGTGAGTGCGGTGCATCCTGCTCACAGTGTTGAGCTAAAACTACAAGTTAGTGTAGTGAGACCTCTGCACAGTGTTCATCTAATGCTACAAGTTAGTGCAGTGCATCCTGCTCACAGTGTTCAGCTAAAACTACAAGTTAGTGCGGTGCGTCCTGCTCACGGTGTTCAGCTAAAACTACAAGTTAGTGCGATGCGTCCTGCTCACAGTGTTCAGCTTAAACTACAAGTTAGTGCGGTGCGTCCTGCTCACAGTGTTCAGCTAAAACTACAAGTTAGTGCGGTGCGTCCTGCTTACAGTGTTCAGCTAAAACTACAAGTTAGTGTAGTGAGACCTCTGCACAGTGTTCATCTAAAGCTACAAGTTAGTGCAGTGCGTCCTGCTCACAGTGTTTAGCTAAAACTACAAGCTAGTGTAGTGAGACCTCTGCACAGTGTTCATCTAAAGCTACAAGTTAGTGCAGTGCGTCCTGCTCACAGTGTTCAGCTTAAACTACAAGTTAGTGTGGTGCATCCTGCTCACAGTGTTCAGCTAAAACTACAAGTTATTGCGGTGCGTCCAGCTCACGGTGTTCAGGTAAAACTAAAAGTTAGTGAGGTGCGTCCTGCTCACAGTGTTCAGCTAAAACTACAAGTTAGTGGGGTGCGTTCTGCTCACAGTGTTCAGCTAAAACTACAAGTTAGTGTAGTGAGACCTCTGCACAGTGTTCATCTAAAGCTACAAGTTAGTGCAGTGCGTCCTGCTCACAGTGTTTAGCTAAAACTACAAGTTAGTGTAGTGAGACCTCTGCACAGTGTTCATCTAAAGCTACAAGTTAGTGCAGTGCGTCCTTCTCACAGTGTTCAGCTAAAACTACAAGTTAATGTAGTGAGACCTCTGCACAGTGTTCATCTAAAGCTACAAGTTAGTGCAGTGCGTCCTGCTCACAGTGTATCGCTAAAACTACAAGTTAGTGCGGTGCGTCCTGCTCACAGTGTTCAGCTAAAACTACAAGTTAGTGTAGTGAGACCTCTGCACAGTGTTCAGCTAAAACTACAAGTTAGTGCAGTGCGTCCTGCTCACAGTGTTAAGCTAAAACTACAAGTTAGTGAGGTGCGTCCTGCTCACAGTGTTCAGCTAAAACTACAAGTTAGTGTAGTGAGACCTCTGCACAGTGTTCATCTAAAGCTACAAGTTAGTGCAGTGCATCCGGCTCACAGTGTTCAGCTAAAACTACAAGTTAGTGTGGTGCGTCCTGCTCACAGTGCTCATCTAAAGCTACAATTTAGTGCAGTGCGTCCTGCTCACAGTGTTCAGCTAAAACTACAAGTTAGTGTAGTGAGACCTCTGCACAGTGTTAATCTAAAGCTACATGTTAGTGCAGTGCGTCGTGCTCACAGTGTTCAGCTAAAACTACAAGTTAGTGTGGTGTGTCCTGCTCACAGAGTTCAGCTAAAACTACAAGTTAGTGCAGTGAGACCTCTGCACAGTGTTCATCTAAAGCTACAAGTTAGTGCAGTGCGTCCTGCTCACAGTGTTGAGCTAAAACTAAAAGTGAGTGTGGTGCGTCCTGCTCACAGTGTTTAGCTAAAACTACAAGTTAGTGCGGAGCGTCCTGCTCACGGTGTTCAGCTAAAACTACAAGTTAGTGCGATGCATCCTGCTCACAGTGTTCAGCTTAAACTACAAGTTAGTGCGGTGCGTCCTGCTCACAGTGTTAAGCTAAAACTACAAGTTAGTGCGGTGCGTCCTGCTCACAGTGTTCATCTAAAGCTACAAGTTAGTGCACTGCGTCCTGCTCACAGTGTTTAGCTAAAACTACAAGCTAGTGTAGTGAGACCTCTGCACAGTGTTCATCTAAAGCTACAAGTTAGTGCAGTGCGTCCTGCTCACAGTGTTCAGCTTAAACTACAAGTTAGTGTGGTGCATCCTGCTCACAGTGTTCAGCTAAAACTACAAGTTAGTGCGGTGCGTCCTGCTCACGGTGTTCAGGTAAAACTAAAAGTTAGTGCGGTGCGTCCTGCTCACAGTGTTCAGCTAAAACTACAAGTTAGTGGGGTGCGTTCTGCTCACAGTGTTCAGCTAAAACTACAAGTTAGTGTAGTGAGACCTCTGCACAGTGTTCATCTAAGGCTACAAGTTAGTGCAGTGCGTCCTGCTCACAGTGTTCAGCTAAAACTACAAGTTAGTGTAGTGAGACCTCTGCACAGTGTTCATCTAAAGCTACAAGTTAGTGCAGTGCGTCCTGCTCACAGTGTTCCGCTAAAACTACAAGTTAGTGTGGTGCGTCCTGCTCACAGTGTTCAGCTAAAACTACAAGTTAGTACGGTGCGTCCTGCTCACAGTGTTCAGCTAAAACTACAAGTTAGTGCGGTGCGTCCTGATCACAGTGTTCAGCTAAAACTACAAGTTAGTGTAGTGAGACCTCTGCACAGTGTTCAGCTAAAACTACAAGTTAGTGCAGTGCGTCCTGCTCACAGTGTTAAGCTAAAACTACAAGTTAGTGAGGGGCGTCCTGCTCACAGTGTTCAGCTAAAACTACAAGTTAGTGTAGTGAGACCTCTGCACAGTGTTCATCTAAAGCTACAAGTTAGTGCAGTGCATCCGGCTCACAGTGTTCAGCTAAAACTACAAGTTAGTGTGGTGCGTCCTGCTCACAGTGTTCATCTAAAGCTACAATTTAGTGCAGTGCGTCCTGCTCACAGTGTTCAGCTAAAACTACAAGTTAGTGTAGTGAGACCTCTGCACAGTGTTAATCTAAAGCTACATGTTAGTGCAGTGCGTCGTGCTCACAGTGTTCAGCTAAAACTACAAGTTAGTGTGGTGCGTCCTGCTCACAGAGTTCAGCTAAAACTACAAGTTAGTGTAGTGAGACCTCTGCACAGTGTTCATCTAAAGCTACAAGTTAGTGCAGTGCGTCCTGCTCACAGTGTTCAGCTAAAACTAAAAGTGAGTGCGGTGCGTCCTGCTCACAGTGTTGAGCTAAAACTACAAGTTAGTGTAGTGAGACCTCTGCACAGTGTTCATCTAATGCTACAAGTTAGTGCAGTGCATCCTGCTCACAGTGTTCAGCTAAAACTACAAGTTAGTGCGGTGCGTCCTGCTCACGGTGTTCAGCTAAAACTACAAGTTAGTGCGATGCGTCCTGCTCACAGTGTTCAGCTTAAACTTCAAGTTAGTGCGGTGCGTCCTGCTCACAGTGTTCAGCTAAAACTACAAGTTAGTGCGGTGCGTCCTGCTCACAGTGTTCAGCTAAAACTACAAGTTAGTGTAGTGAGACCTCTGCACAGTGTTCATCTAAAGCTACAAGTTAGTGCAGTGCGTCCTGCTCACAGTGTTTAGCTAAAACTACAAGCTAGTGTAGTGAGACCTCTGCACAGTGTTCATCTAAAGCTACAAGTTAGTGCAGTGCGTCCTGCTCACAGTGTTCAGCTTAAACTACAAGTTAGTGTGGTGCATCCTGCTCACAGTGTTCAGCTAAAACTACAAGTTAGTGCGGTGCGTCCTGCTCACGGTGTTCAGGTAAAACTAAAAGTTAGTGCGGTGCGTCCTGCTCACAGTGTTCAGCTAAAACTACAAGTTAGTGGGGTGCGTTCTGCTCACAGTGTTCAGCTAAAACTACAAGTTAGTGTAGTGAGACCTCTGCACAGTGTTCATCTAAAGCTACAAGTTAGTGCAGTGCGTCCTGCTCACAGTGTTCAGCTAAAACTACAAGTTAGTGTAGTGAGACCTCTGCACAGTGTTCATCTAAAGCTACAAGTTAGTGCAGTGCGTCCTTCTCACAGTGTTCAGCTAAAACTACAAGTTAATGTAGTGAGACCTCTGCACAGTGTTCATCTAAAGCTACAAGTTAGTGCAGTGCGTCCTGCTCACAGTGTTCCGCTAAAACTACAAGTTAGTGTGGTGCGTCCTGCTCACAGTGTTCAGCTAAAACTACAAGTTAGTGCGGTGCATCCTGCTCACAGTGTTCAGCTAAAACTACAAGTTAGTGTGGTGCATCCTGCTCACAGTGTTCAGCTAAAACTACAAGTTAGTGCGGTGCATCCTGCTCACAGTGTTCAGCTAAAACTACAAGTTAGTGTGGTGCATCCTGCTCACAGTGTTCAGCTAAAACTACAAGTTAGTGCGGTGCGTCCAGCTCACGGTGTTCAGGTAAAACTAAAAGTTAGTGAGGTGCGTCCTGCTCACAGTGTTCAGCTAAAACTACAAGTTAGTGGGGTGCGTTCTGCTCACAGTGTTCAGCTAAAACTACAAGTTAGTGTAGTGAGACCTCTGCACAGTGTTCATCTAAAGCTACAAATTAGTGCAGTGCGTCTTTCTCACAGTGTTCAGCTAAAACTACAAGTTAATGTAGTGAGACCTCTGCACAGTGTTCATCTAAAGCTACAAGTTAGTGCAGTGCGTCCTGCTCACAGTGTTCCGCTAAAACTACAAGTTAGTGCGGTGCGTCCTGCTCACAGTGTTCAGCTAAAACTACAAGTTAGTGTAGTGAGACCTCTGCACAGTGTTCATCTAAAGCTACAAGTTAGTGCAGTGCGTCCTTCTCACAGTGTTCAGCTAAAACTACAAGTTAATGTAGTGAGACCTCTGCACAGTGTTCATCTAAAGCTACAAGTTAGTGCAGTGCGACCTGCTCACAGTGTTCCGCTAAAACTACAAGTTAGTGCGGTGCGTCCTGCTCACAGTGTTCAGCTAAAACTACAAGTTAGTGTAGTGAGACCTCTGCACAGTGTTCAGCTAAAACTACAAGTTAGTGCAGTGCGTCCTGCTCACAGTGTTAAGCTAAAACTACAAGTTAGTGAGGTGCGTCCTGCTCACAGTGTTCAGCTAAAACTACAAGTTAGTGTAGTGAGACCTCTGCACAGTGTTCATCTAAAGCTACAAGTTAGTGCAGTGCATCCGGCTCACAGTGTTCAGCTAAAACTACAAGTTAGTGTGGTGCGTCCTGCTCACAGTGCTCATCTAAAGCTACAATTTAGTGCAGTGCGTCCTGCTCACAGTGTTCAGCTAAAACTACAAGTTAGTGTAGTGAGACCTCTGCACAGTGTTAATCTAAAGCTACATGTTAGTGCAGTGCGTCGTGCTCACAGTGTTCAGCTAAAACTACAAGTTAGTGTGGTGTGTCCTGCTCACAGAGTTCAGCTAAAACTACAAGTTAGTGCAGTGAGACCTCTGCACAGTGTTCATCTAAAGCTACAAGTTAGTGCAGTGCGTCCTGCTCACAGTGTTCAGCTAAAACTAAAAGTGAGTGCGGTGCGTCCTGCTCACAGTGTTGAGCTAAAACTACAAGTTAGTGTAGTGAGACCTCTGCACAGTGTTCATCTAATGCTACAAGTTAGTGCAGTGCATCCTGCTCACAGTGTTCAGCTAAAACTACAAGTTAGTGCGGAGCGTCCTGCTCACGGTGTTCAGCTAAAACTACAAGTTAGTGCGATGCATCCTGCTCACAGTGTTCAGCTTAAACTACAAGTTAGTGCGGTGCGTCCTGCTCACAGTGTTCAGCTAAAACTACAAGTTAGTGCGGTGCGTCCTGCTCACAGTGTTCATCTAAAGCTACAAGTTAGTGCAGTGCGTCCTGCTCACAGTGTTTAGCTAAAACTACAAGCTAGTGTAGTGAGACCTCTGCACAGTGTTCATCTAAAGCTACAAGTTAGTGCAGTGCGTCCTGCTCACAGTGTTCAGCTTAAACTACAAGTTAGTGTGGTGCATCCTGCTCACAGTGTTCAGCTAAAACTACAAGTTAGTGCGGTGCGTCCTGCTCACGGTGTTCAGGTAAAACTAAAAGTTAGTGCCGTGCGTCCTGCTCACAGTGTTCAGCTAAAACTACAAGTTAGTGGGGTGCGTTCTGCTCATAGTGTTCAGCTAAAACTACAAGTTAGTGTAGTGAGACCTCTGCACAGTGTTCATATAAGGCTACAAGTTAGTGCAGTGCGTCCTGCTCACAGTGTTCAGCTAAAACTACAAGTTAGTGTAGTGAGACCTCTGCACAGTGTTCATCTAAAACTACAAGTTAGTGCAGTGCGTCCTTCTCACAGTGTTCAGCTAAAACTACAAGTTAATGTAGTGAGACCTCTGCACAGTGTTCATCTAAAGCTACAAGTTAGTGCAGTGCGTCCTGCTCACAGTGTTCCGCTAAAACTACAAGTTAGTGTGGTGCGTCCTGCTCACAGTGTTCAGCTAAAACTACAAGTTAGTACGGTGCGTCCTGCTCACAGTGTTCAGCTAAAACTACAAGTTAGTGCGGTGCGTCCTGATCACAGTGTTCAGCTAAAACTACAAGTTAGTGTAGTGAGACCTCTGCACAGTGTTCAGCTAAAACTACAAGTTAGTGCAGTGCGTCCTGCTCACAGTGTTAAGCTAAAACTACAAGTTAGTGAGGTGCGTCCTGCTCACAGTGTTCAGCTAAAACTACAAGTTAGTGTAGTGAGACCTCTGCACAGTGTTCATCTAAAGCTACAAGTTAGTGCAGTGCATCCGGCTCACAGTGTTCAGCTAAAACTACAAGTTAGTGTGGTGCGTCCTGCTCACAGTGTTCATCTAAAGCTACAATTTAGTGCAGTGCGTCCTGCTCACAGTGTTCAGCTAAAACTACAAGTTAGTGTAGTGAGACCTCTGCACAGTGTTAATCTAAAGCTACATGTTAGTGCAG
Organism: Lithobates clamitans; assembly: GCA_037952925.1. Taxonomy (NCBI): domain Eukaryota; kingdom Metazoa; phylum Chordata; class Amphibia; order Anura; family Ranidae; genus Lithobates; species Lithobates clamitans. The sequence continues at coordinate 1,845,289 of JBBGZY010000924.1, read as the reverse complement.
TGCGTCGTGCTCACAGTGTTCAGCTAAAACTACAAGTTAGTGTGGTGCGTCCTGCTCACAGAGTTCAGCTAAAACTACAAGTTAGTGTAGTGAGACCTCTGCACAGTGTTCATCTAAAGCTACAAGTTAGTGCAGTGCGTCCTGCTCACAGTGTTCAGCTAAAACTAAAAGTGAGTGCGGTGCGTCCTGCTCACAGTGTTGAGCTAAAACTACAAGTTAGTGTAGTGAGACCTCTGCACAGTGTTCATCTAGTGCTACAAGTTAGTGCAGTGCATCCTGCTCACAGTGTTCAGCTAAAACTACAAGTTAGTGCGGTGCGTCCTGCTCACGGTGTTCAGCTAAAACTACAAGTTAGTGCGATGCGTCCTGCTCACAGTGTTCAGCTTAAACTACAAGTTAGTGCGGTGCGTCCTGCTCACGGTGTTCAGCTAAAACTACAAGTTAGTGCGATGCGTCCTGCTCACAGTGTTCAGCTTAAACTACAAGTTAGTGCGGTGCGTCCTGCTCACAGTGTTCAGCTAAAACTACAAGTTAGTGCGGTGCGTCCTGCTCACAGTGTTCAGCTAAAACTACAAGTTAGTGTAGTGAGACCTCTGCACAGTGTTCATCTAAAGCTACAAGTTAGTGCAGTGCGTCCTGCTCACAGTGTTTAGCTAAAATTACAAGCTAGTGTAGTGAGACCTCTGCACAGTGTTCATCTAAAGCTACAAGTTAGTGCAGTGCGTCCTGCTCACAGTGTTCAGCTTAAACTACAAGTTAGTGTGGTGCATCCTGCTCACAGTGTTCAGCTAAAACTACAAGTTAGTGCGGTGCGTCCTGCTCATGGTGTTCAGGTAAAACTAAAAGTTAGTGCGGTGCGTCCTGCTCACAGTGTTCAGCTAAAACTACAAGTTAGTGGGGTGCGTTCTGCTCACAGTGTTCAGCTAAAACTACAAGTTAGTGTAGTGAGACCTCTGCACAGTGTTCATCTAAAGCTACAAGTTAGTGCAGTGCGTCCTGCTCACAGTGTTCAGCTAAAACTACAAGTTAGTGTAGTGAGACCTCTGCACAGTGTTCATCTAAAGCTACAAGTTAGTGCAGTGCGTCCTGCTCACAGTGTTCAGCTAAAACTACAAGTTAGTGTGGTGCGTCCTGCTCACAGTGTTCAGCTAAAACTACAAGTTAGTGCGGTGCGTCCTGCTCACAGTGTTCACCAAAACTACAAGTTTGTGTAGTGAGACCTCTGCACAGTGTTCACCTAAAGCTACAATTAGTGCAGTGCGTCCTGTTCACAGTATTCAGCTAAAACTACAAGTTAGTGCGGTGCGTCCTGCTCACAGTGTTCATCTAAAGCTACAAGTTAGTGCAGTGTGTCCTGCTCACAGTGTTCAGCTAAAACTACAAGTTAGTGCGGTGCGTCCTGCTCACAGTGTTCAGCTAAAACTACAAGTTAGTGTAGTGAGACCTCTGCACAGTGTTCATCTAAAGCTACAAGTTAGTGCAGTGCGTCCTGCTCACAGTGTTTAGCTAAAATTACAAGCTAGTGTAGTGAGACCTCTGCACAGTGTTCATCTAAAGCTACAAGTTAGTGCAGTGCGTCCTGCTCACAGTGTTCAGCTTAAACTACAAGTTAGTGTGGTGCATCCTGCTCACAGTGTTCAGCTAAAACTACAAGTTAGTGCGGTGCGTCCTGCTCATGGTGTTCAGGTAAAACTAAAAGTTAGTGCGGTGCGTCCTGCTCACAGTGTTCAGCTAAAACTACAAGTTAGTGGGGTGCGTTCTGCTCACAGTGTTCAGCTAAAACTACAAGTTAGTGTAGTGAGACCTCTGCACAGTGTTCATCTAAAGCTACAAGTTAGTGCAGTGCGTCCTGCTCACAGTGTTCAGCTAAAACTACAAGTTAGTGTAGTGAGACCTCTGCACAGTGTTCATCTAAAGCTACAAGTTAGTGCAGTGCGTCCTGCTCACAGTGTTCAGCTAAAACTACAAGTTAGTGTGGTGCGTCCTGCTCACAGTGTTCAGCTAAAACTACAAGTTAGTGCGGTGCGTCCTGCTCACAGTGTTCACCAAAACTACAAGTTTGTGTAGTGAGACCTCTGCACAGTGTTCACCTAAAGCTACAATTAGTGCAGTGCGTCCTGTTCACAGTATTCAGCTAAAACTACAAGTTAGTGCGGTGCGTCCTGCTCACAGTGTTCATCTAAAGCTACAAGTTAGTGCAGTGTGTCCTGCTCACAGTGTTCAGCTAAAACTACAAGTTAGTGCGGTGCGTCCTGCTCACAGTGTTCAGCTAAAACTACAAGTTAGTGTAGTGAGACCTCTGCACAGTGTTCATCTAAAGCTACAAGTTAGTGCAGTGCGTCCTGCTCACAGTGTTCAGCTAAAACTACAAGTTAGTGTAGTGAGATCTCTGCGCAGTGTTCATCTAAAGCTACAAGTTAGTGCAGTGCGTCCTGCTCACAGTGTTCAGCTAAAACTACAAGTTAGTGTAGTGAGACCTCTGCGCAGTGTTCATCTAAAGCTACAAATTAGTGCAGTGCGTCCTGCTCACAGTGTTCAGCTAAAACTACAAGTTAGTGTAGTGAGACCTCTGCGCAGTGTTCATCTAAAGCTACAAGTTAGTGCGGTGCGTCCTGCTCACAGTGTTCACCAAAACTACAAGTTAGTGTAGTGAGACCTCTGCACAGTGTTCACCTAAAGCTACAGTTAGTGCAGTGCGTCCTGCTCACAGTATTCAGCTAAAACTACAAGTTAGTGCAGTCTGTCCTGCTCACGGTGTTCACCAAAACTACAAGTTTGTGTAGTGAGACCTCTGCACAGTGTTCACCTAAAGCTACAATTAGTGCAGTGCGTCCTGTTCACAGTATTCAGCTAAAACTACAAGTTAGTGCGGTGCGTCCTGCTCACAGTGTTCATCTAAAACTACAAGTTAGTGCAGTGCGTCCTGCTCACAGTGTTCAGCTAAAACTACAAGTTAGTGCGGTGCGTCCTGCTCACAGTGTTCAGCTAAAACTACAAGTTAGTGTAGTGAGACCTCTGCACAGTGTTCATCTAAAGCTACAAGTTAGTGCATTGCGTCCTGCTCACAGTGTTCAGCTAAAACTACAAGTTAGTGTGGTGCGTCCTGCTCACAGTGTTCAGCTAAAACTACAAGTTTGTGTAGTGAGACCTCTGCACAGTGTTCACCTAAAGCTACAATTAGTGCAGTGCATCCTGCTCACAGTGTTTAGCTAAAATTACAAGTTAGTGCGGTGCGTCCTGCTCACGGTGTTCAGCTAAAACTACAAGTTAGTGCGGTGCGTCCTGCTCACAGTGTTCAGCTAAATATACAAGTTAGTGTGGTGCGTCCTGCTCACAGTGTTCAGCTAAAACTACAAGTTAGTGTAGCGAGACCTCTGCACAGTGTTCATCTAAAGCTACAAGTTAGCGCAGTGCGTCTTGCTCACAGTGTTCAGCTAAAACTACAAGTTAGTGAGGTGCGTCCTGCTCACAGTGTTCAGCTAAAACTACAAGTTAGTGTAGTGAGACCTCTGCACAGTGTTCATCTAAAGCTACAAGTTAGCGCAGTGCATCCGGCTCACAGTGTTCAGCTAAAACTACAAGTTAGTGCGGTGCGTCCTGCTCACGGTGTTCAGCTAAAACTACAAGTTAGTGGGATGCGTCCTGCTCACAGTGTTCAGCTTAAACTACAAGTTAGTGCGGTGCGTCCTGCTCACAGTGTTCAGCTAAAACTACAAGTTAGTGTAGTGAGACCTCTGCACAGTGTTCATCTAAAGCTACAAGTTAGTGCAGTGCGTCCTGCTCACAGTGTTTAGCTAAAACTACAAGCTAGTGTAGTGAGACCTCTGCACAGTGTTCATCTAAAGCTACAAGTTAGTGCAGTGCGTCCTGCTCACAGTGTTCAGCTTAAACTACAAGTTAGTGTGGTGCATCCTGCTCACAGTGTTCAGCTAAAACTACAAGTTAGTGCGGTGCGTCCTGCTCATGGTGTTCAGGTAAAACTAAAAGTTAGTGCGGTGCGTCCTGCTCACAGTGTTCAGCTAAAACTACAAGTTAGTGGGGTGCATTCTGCTCACAGTGTTCAGCTAAAACTACAAGTTAGTGTAGTGAGAAATCTGCACAGTGTTCATCTAAAGCTACAAGTTAGTGCAGTGCGTCCTGCTCACAGTGTTCAGCTAAAACTACAAGTTAGTGTAGTGAGACCTCTGCACAGTGTTCATCTAAAGCTACAAGTTAGTGCAGTGCGTCCTGCTCACAGTGTTCAGCTAAAACTACAAGTTAGTGTGGTGCGTCCTGCTCACAGTGTTCAGCTAAAACTACAAGTTAGTGCGGTGCGTCCTGCTCACAGTGTTCAGCTAAAACTACAAGTTAGTGCGGTGCGTCCTGCTCACAGTGTTCAGCTAAAACTACAAGTTAGAGTAGTGAGACCTCTGCACAGTGTTCATCTAAAGCTACAAGTTAGTGCAGTGCGTCCTGCTCACAGTTTTCAGCTAAAACTACAAGTTAGTGCGGTGCGTCCGGCTCACGGTGTTCAGCTAAAACTACAAGTTAGTGCGGTGCATCCTGCTCACAGTGTTCAGATAAAACTACAAGTTAGTGCGGTGCATCCTGCTCACAGTGTTCAGATAAAACTACAAGTTAGTGTAGTGAGACCTCTGCACAGTGTTCATCTAAAGCTACATGTTAGTGCAGTGCGTCCTGCTCACAGAGTTCAGCTAAAACTACAAGTTAGTGTGGTGTGTCCTGCTCACAGTGTTCAGCTAAAACTACAAGTTAGTGTAGGGAGACCTCTGCACAGTGTTCATCTAAAGCTACAAGTTAGTGCAGTGCGTCCTGCTCACAGTGTTCAGCTAAGACTACAAGTTAGTGCGGTGCGTCCTGCTCACAGTGTTCAGCTAAAACTACAAGTTAGTGTAGTGAGACCTCTGCACAGTGTTCATCTAAAGCTACAAGTTAGTGCAGTGCATCCTGCTCACAGTGTTCAGCTAAAACTACAAGTTAGTGTGGTGCGTCCTGCTCACAGTGCTCAGCTAAAACTACAAGTTAGTGCGGTGCGTCCTGCTCACGGTGTTCAGCTAAAACTACAAGTTAATGTGGTGCGTCCTGCTCACAGTGTTCGGCTAAAACTACAAGTTAGTGTAATGAGACCTCTGCACAGAGTTCATCTAAAGCTACCAGTTAGTGTAGTGAGACCTCTGCACAGTGTTCATCTAAAGCTACAAGTTAGTGCAGTGCGTCCTGCTCACAGTGTTCAGCTAAAACTACAAGTTAGTGTGGTGCGTACTGCTCACAGTGTTCAGCTAAAACTACAAGTTAGTGCGGTGCGTCCTGCTAACGGTGTTCAGCTAAAACTACAAGTCAGTGCGGTGCGTCCTGCTCACAGTGTTCAGCTAAAACTACAAGTTAGTGCGGTGCGTCCTGCTCACAGTGTTCAGCTAAAACTACAAGTTAGAGTAGTGAGACCTCTGCACAGTGTTCATCTAAAGCTACAAGTTAGTGCAGTGCGTCCTGCTCACAGTTTTCAGGTAAAACTACAAGTTAGTGCGGTGCGTCCTGCTCACAGTGTTCAGCTAAAACTACAAGTTAGTGCGGTGCGTCCTGCTCACAGTGTTCAGCTAAAACTACAAGTTAGTGTAGTGAGACCTCTGCACAGTGTTCATCTAAAGCTACAACTTAATGCAGTGCGTCCTGCTCACAGTGTTCAGCTAAAACTACAAGTTAGTGCGGTGCGTCCTGCTGACAGTGTTCAGCTAAAACTACAAGTTAGTGTAGTGAGACCTCTGCACAGTGTTCATCTAAAGCTACAAGTTAGTGCAGTGCGTCCTGCTCACAGTGTTCAGCTAAAACTACAAGTTAGTGCGGTGCGTCCGGCTCACGGTGTTCAGCTAAAACTACAAGTTAGTGCGGTTCATCCTCCTTACAATGTTCAGCTAAAACTACAAGTTAGTGTAGTGAGACCTCTGCACAGTGTTCATCTAAAGCTACAAGTTAGTGCAGTGTGTCCTGCTCACAGTGTTCAGCTAAAACTACAAGTTAGTGTAGTGAGACCTCTGCACAGTGTTCATCTAAAGCTACAAGTTAGTGCAGTGCATCCTGCTCACAGTGTTCAGCTAAAATTGCAAGTTAGTGTGGTGCATCCTGCTCACAGTGTTCAGCTAAAACTACAAGTTAGTGTAGTGAGACCTCTGCACAGTGTTCATCTAAAGCTACAAGTTAGTGCAGTGCGTCCTGCTCACAGTGTTCAGCTAAAACTACAAGTTAGTGCTGTGCGTCCTGCTCACAGTGTTCAGCTAAAACTACAAGTTAGTGGGGTGCGTCCTGCTCACAGTGTTCAGCTAAAACTACAAGTTAGTGTAGTGAGACCTCTGCACAGTGTTCATCTAAAGCTACAAGTTAGTGCAGTGCGTCCTGCTCACAGTGTTCAGCTAAAACTACAAGTTAGTGCTGTGCGTCCTGCTCACAGTGTTCAGCTAAAACTACAAGTTAGTGCGGTGCGTCCTGCTCACAGTGTTCAGCTAAAACTACAAGTTAGTGTAGTGAGACCTCTGCACAATGTTCACCTAAAGCTACAAGTTAGTGCAGTGCATCCTGCTCACAGTGTTCAGCTAAAATTGCAAGTTAGTGTGGTGCGTCCTGCTCACAGTGTTCATCTAAAGCTACAAGTTAGTGCAGTGCGTCCTGCTCACAGTGTTCAGCTAAAACTACAAGTTAGTGCGATGCGTCCTGCTCACAGTGTTCAGCTAAAACTACAAGTTAGTGCGGTGCGTCCTGCTCACAGTGTTCAGCTAAAACTACAAATTAGTGTAGTGAGACCTCTGCACAGTGTTCATCTAAAGCTACATGTTAGTGCAGTGCGTCCTGCTCACAGTGTTCAGCTAAAACTACAAGTTAGTGCGGTGCGTTCTGCTCACAGTGTTCATCCAAAGCTACAAGTTAGTGCAGTGCGTCCTGCTCACAGTGTTCAGCTAAAACTACAAGTTAGTGCGGTGCGTCCTGCTCACAGTGTTCAGCTAAAACTACAAATTAGTGTAGTGAGACCTCTGCACAGTGTTCATCTAAAGCTACATGTTAGTGCAGTGCATCCTGCTCACAGTGTTCAGATAAAACTACAAGTTAGTGCAGTGCATCCTGCTCACAGAGTTCAGCTAAAACTACAAGTTAGTGTAGTGAGACCTCTGCACAGTGTTCATCTAAAGCTACAAGTTAGTGCAGTGCGTCCTACTCACAGTGTTCAGCTAAAACTACAAGTTAGTGTGGTGCGTCCTGCTCACAGTGCTCAGCTAAAACTACAAGTTAGTGCGGTGCGTCCTGCTCACAGTGTTCAGCTAAAACTACAAGTTAGTGTGGTGCGTCCTGCTCACAGTGTTCAGCTAAAACTACAAGTTAGTGTAATGAGACCTCTGCACAGAGTTCATCTAAAGCTACCAGTTAGTGCAGTGCGTCCTGATCACAGTGTTCAGCTAAAACTACAAGTTAGTGAGGTGCGTCCTGCTCACAGTGTTCAGCTAAAACTACAAGTTAGTGTAGTGAGACCTCTGCACAGTGTTCATCTAAAGCTACAAGTTAGTGCAGTGCGTCCTGCTAATGGTGTTCAGGTAAAACTAAAAGTTAGTGTGGTGCGTCCTGCTCACACTGTTCAGCTAAAACTACAAGTTAGTGCGGTGTGTCCTGCTCACAGTGTTCAGCTAAAATGACAAGTTAGTGTAGTGAGACCTCTGCACAGTGTTCATCTAAAGCTACAAGTTAGTGAGTTGCGTCCTGCTCACAGTGTTCAGCTAAAACTACAAGTTAGTGCGGTGCGTCCTGCTCACAGTGTTCAGCTAAAACTACAAGTTAGTGTAGTGAGACCTCTGCACAGTGTTCATTTAAAGCTACATGTTAATGTAGTGCGTCCTGCTCACAGTGTTCAGCTAAAACTACAAGTTAGTGTGGTGCGTCCTGCTCACAGTGTTCAGCTAAAACTACAAGTTAGTGTGGTGCGTCCTGCTCACAGTGTTTAGCTAAAACTACAAGTTAGTGTAATGAGACCTCTGCACAGAGTACATCTAAAGCTACCAGTTAGTGCAGTGTGTCATGCTCACAGTGTTCAGCTAAAACTACAAGTTAGTGTAGTGAGACCTCTGCACAGTGTTCACCTAAAGCTACAAGTTAGTGCAGTGCGTCCTGCTCACAGTGTTCAGCTAAAACTACAAGTTAGTGCGGTGCGTCCTGCTCACAGTGTTCAGCCAAAACTACAAGTTAGTGTAGTGAGACCTCTGCACAGTGTTCATCTAAAGCTACAGTTAGTGCAGTGCGTCCTGCTCACAGTGTTCAGCTAAAACTACAAGTTAGTGTAGTGAGACCTCTGCACAGTGTTCACCTAAAGCTACAAGTTAGTGCAGTGCGTCCTGCTCACAGTGTTCAGCTAAAACTACAATTTAGTGTGGTGCGTTCTGCTCACATTGTTCATCTAAAGCTACAAGTTAGTGCAGTGCGTCCTGCTCACAGTGTTCAGCTAAAACTACAAGTTAGTGCGATGCATCCTGCTCACAGTGTTCAGCTAAAACTACAAGTTAGTGTAGTGAGACCTCTGCACAGTGTTCATCTAAAGCTACATGTTAGTGCAGTGCGTCCTGCTCACAGTGTTCAGCTAAAACTACAAGTTAGTGTGGTGAGTCCTGCTCACAGTGTTCAGCTAAAACTACAAGTTTGTGTAGTGAGACCTCTGCACAGTGTTCATCTAAAGCTACAAGTTAGTGCAGTGCGTCCTGCTCACAGTGTTCAGCTAAAACTACAAGTTAGTGTGGTGCGTCCTGCTCACAGTGTGCAGCTAAAACTACAAGTTAGTGTAGTGAGACCTTTGCACAGTGTTCATCTAAAGCTACAAGTTAGTGCAGTGCGTCCTGCTCACAGTGCTCAGCTAAAACTACAAGTTAGTGCGGTGCGTCCTGCTCAGTGTTCAGCTAATACTAAAAGTTAGTGTGGTGCGTCCTGCTCACAGTGTTCAGCTAAAACTACAAGTTAGTGCGGTGCGTCCTGCTCACAGTGTTCAGCTAAAACTACAAGTTAGTGCGGTGCATCCTGCTCACAGTGTTCAGCTAAAACTACAAGTTAGTATAGTGAGACCTCTGCACAGTGTTCATCTAAAGCTACATGTTAGTGCAGTGCGTCCTGCTCACAGTGTTCAGCTAAAACTACAAGTTAGTGTGGTGAGTCCTGCTCACAGTGTTCAGCTAAAACTACAAGTTTGTGTAGTGAGACCTCTGCACAGTGTTCATCTAAAGCTACAAGTTAGTGCAGTGCGTCCTGCTCACAGTGTTCAGCTAAAACTACAAGTTAGTGCGGTGCGTCCTGCTCACAGTGTTCAGCTAAAACTACAAGTAAGTGTGGTGCGTCCTGCTCACAGTGTTCAGCTAAAACTACAAGTTAGTGTAGTGAGACCTCTGCACAGTGTTCATCTAAAGCTACAAGTTAGTGCGGTGCGTCCTGCTCACAGTGTTCAGCTTAACTACAAGCTATTGTAGTTAGACCTCTGCACAGTGTTCATCCAAAGCTACAAGTTAGTGCAGTGCGTCCTGCTCACAGTGTTCAGCTAAAACTACAAGTTAGTGTGGTGTGTCCTGCTCACAGTGTTCAGCTAAAACTACAAGTTAGTGTAGTGAGACCTCTGCACAGTGTTCATCTAAAGCTACAAGTTAGTGCAGTGCATCCTGCTCACAGTGTTCAGCTAAAATTGCAAGTTAGTGTGGTGCGTCCTGCTCACAGTGTTCATCTAAAGCTACAAGTTAGTGCAGTGCGTCCTGCTCACAGTGTTCAGCTAAAACTACAAGTTAGTGCGGTGCGTCCTGCTCACAGTGTTCAGCTAAAACTACAAATTAGTGTAGTGAGACCTCTGCACAGTGTTCATCTAAAGCTACATGTTAGTGCAGTGCGTCCTGCTCACAGTGTTCAGCTAAAACTACAAGTTAGTGGTGTGCGTCCTGCTCACAGTGTTCAGCTAAAACTACAAGTTAGTGGGGTGCGTCCTGCTCACAGTGTTCAGCTAAAACTACAAGTTAGTGCGGTGCGTCCTGCTCACAGTGTTCAGCTAAAACTACAAGTTAGTGTAGTGAGACCTTTGCAAAGTGTTCATCTAAAGCTACAAGTTAGTGCAGTGCATCCTTCTCACAGTGTTCAGCTAAAACTACAAATTAGTGCGGTGCGTCCTGCTCACAGTGTTCAGCTAAAACTACAAGTTAGTGTAGTGAGACCTCTGCACAGTGTTCATCTAAAGCTACAAGTTAGTGCAGTGCGTCCTGCTCACAGTGTTCAGCTAAAACTACAAGTTAGTGTAGTGAGACCTCTGCACAGTGTTCATCTAAAGCTACAAGTTAGTGCAGTGCATCCTGCTCACAGTGTTCAGCTAAAATTGCAAGTTAGTGTGGTGCATCCTGCTCACAGTGTTCATCTAAAGCTACAAGCTAGTACAGTGCGTCCTGCTCACAGTGTTCAGCTAAAACTACAAGTTAGTGCGGTGCGTCCTGCTCACAGTGTTCAGCTAAAACTACAAATTAGTGTAGTGAGACCTCTGCACAGTGTTCATCTAAAGCTACATGTTAGTGCAGTGCGTCCTGCTCACAGTGTTCAGCTAAAACTACAAGTTAGTGGGGTGCGTCCTGCTCACAGTGTTCATCCAAAGCTACAAGTTAGTGCAGTGCGTCCTGCTCACAGTGTTCAGCTAAAACTACAAGTTAGTGTGGTGCGTCCTGCTGACAGTGTTCAGCTAAAACTACAAGTTAGTGTAGTGAGACCTCTGCACAGTGTTCATCTAAAGCTACAAGTTAGTGCAGTGCGTCCTGCTCATAGTGTTCAGCAAAAAATAAAAGTTAGTGCGGTGCGTCCTGCTCACAGTGTTCAGCTAAAACTACAAGTTAGTGTGGTGCGTCCTGCTCACAGTGTTCAGCTAAAACTACAAGTTAGTGCGGTGCATCCTGCTCACAGTGTTCAGCTAAAACTACAAGTTAGTGTAGTGAGACCTCTACACAGTGTTCATCTAAAGCTACAAGTTAGTGCAGTGCGTCCTGCTCACAGTGTTCAGCTAAAACTACAAGTTAGTGCGGTGCGTCCTGCTCACAGTGTTCAGCTAAAACTACAAGTTAGTGCGGTGCGTCCTGCTCACAGTGTTCAGCTAAAACTACAAGTTAGTGCCGTGCGTCCGGCTCTCGGTGTTCAGCTAAAACTACAAGTTAGTGCGGTGCGTCCTGCTCACAGTGTTCAGCTTAAACTACAAGTTAGTGCGGTGCGTCCTGCTCACGGTGTTCAGCTGAAACTACAAGTTAGTGCGGTGCATCCTGCTCACAGTGTTCAGCTAAAACTACAAGTTAGTGCGGTGCATCCTGCTCACAGTGTTCAGCTAAAACTTCAAGTTAGTGTAGTGAGACCTCTGCACAGTGTTCATCTAAAGCTACAAGTTAGTGCAGTGCGTCCTGCTCACAGTGTTCAGCTAAAACTAAGAGTTAGTGCGGTGCGTCCTGCTCACAGTGTTCAGCTAAAACTACAAGTTAGTGTAGTGAGACCTCTGCACAGTGTTCATCTAAAGCTACAAGTTAGCGCAGTGCATCCGGCTCACAGTGTTCAGCTAAAACTACAAGTTAGTGCGGTGCGTCCTGCTCACGGTGTTCAGCTAAAACTACAAGTTAGTGGGATGCGTCCTGCTCACAGTGTTCAGCTTAAACTACAAGTTAGTGTGGTGTGTCCTGCTCACAGTGTTCAGCTAAAACTACAAGTTAGTGTAGTGAGACCTCTGCACAGTGTTCATCTAAAGCTACAAGTTAGTGCAGTGCGTCCTGCTCACAGTGTTTAGCTAAAACTACAAGCTAGTGTAGTGAGACCTCTGCACAGTGTTCATCTAAAGCTACAAGTTAGTGCAGTGCGTCCTGCTCACAGTGTTCAGCTTAAACTACAAGTTAGTGTGGTGCATCCTGCTCACAGTGTTCAGCTAAAACTACAAGTTAGTGCGGTGCGTCCTGCTCATGGTGTTCAGGTAAAACTAAAAGTTAGTGCGGTGCGTCCTGCTCACAGTGTTCAGCTAAAACTACAAGTTAGTGGGGTGCGTTCTGCTCACAGTGTTCAGCTAAAACTACAAGTTAGTGTAGTGAGACCTCTGCACAGTGTTCATCTAAAGCTACAAGTTAGTGCAGTGCGTCCTGCTCACAGTGTTCAGCTAAAACTACAAGTTAGTGTAGTGAGACCTCTGCACAGTGTTCATCTAAAGCTACAAGTTAGTGCAGTGCGTCCTGCTCACAGTGTTCAGCTAAAACTACAAGTTAGTGTGGTGCGTCCTGCTCACAGTGTTCAGCTAAAACTACAAGTTAGTGCGGTGCGTCCTGCTCACAGTGTTCACCAAAACTACAAGTTTGTGTAGTGAGACCTCTGCACAGTGTTCACCTAAAGCTACAATTAGTGCAGTGCGTCCTGTTCACAGTATTCAGCTAAAACTACAAGTTAGTGCGGTGCGTCCTGCTCACAGTGTTCATCTAAAGCTACAAGTTAGTGCAGTGTGTCCTGCTCACAGTGTTCAGCTAAAACTACAAGTTAGTGCGGTGCGTCCTGCTCACAGTGTTCAGCTAAAACTACAAGTTAGTGTAGTGAGACCTCTGCACAGTGTTCATCTAAAGCTACAAGTTAGTGCAGTGCGTCCTGCTCACAGTGTTCAGCTAAAACTACAAGTTAGTGTAGTGAGATCTCTGCGCAGTGTTCATCTAAAGCTACAAGTTAGTGCAGTGCGTCCTGCTCACAGTGTTCAGCTAAAACTACAAGTTAGTGTAGTGAGACCTCTGCGCAGTGTTCATCTAAAGCTACAAATTAGTGCAGTGCGTCCTGCTCACAGTGTTCAGCTAAAACTACAAGTTAGTGTAGTGAGACCTCTGCGCAGTGTTCATCTAAAGCTACAAGTTAGTGCGGTGCGTCCTGCTCACAGTGTTCACCAAAACTACAAGTTAGTGTAGTGAGACCTCTGCACAGTGTTCACCTAAAGCTACAGTTAGTGCAGTGCGTCCTGCTCACAGTATTCAGCTAAAACTACAAGTTAGTGCAGTGTGTCCTGCTCACGGTGTTCACCAAAACTACAAGTTTGTGTAGTGAGACCTCTGCACAGTGTTCACCTAAAGCTACAATTAGTGCAGTGCGTCCTGTTCACAGTATTCAGCTAAAACTACAAGTTAGTGCGGTGCGTCCTGCTCACAGTGTTCATCTAAAACTACAAGTTAGTGCAGTGCGTCCTGCTCACAGTGTTCAGCTAAAACTACAAGTTAGTGCGGTGCGTCCTGCTCACAGTGTTCAGCTAAAACTACAAGTTAGTGTAGTGAGACCTCTGCACAGTGTTCATCTAAAGCTACAAGTTAGTGCAGTGCGTCCTGCTCACAGTGTTCAGCTAAAACTACAAGTTAGTGTGGTGCGTCCTGCTCACAGTGTTCAGCTAAAACTACAAGTTTGTGTAGTGAGACCTCTGCACAGTGTTCACCTAAAGCTACAATTAGTGCAGTGCATCCTGCTCACAGTGTTTAGCTAAAATTACAAGTTAGTGCGGTGCGTCCTGCTTACGGTGTTCAGCTAAAACTACAAGTTAGTGCGGTGCGTCCTGCTCACAGTGTTCAGCTAAATATACAAGTTAGTGTGGTGCGTCCTGCTCACAGTGTTCAGCTAAAACTACAAGTTAGTGTAGCGAGACCTCTGCACAGTGTTCATCTAAAGCTACAAGTTAGCGCAGTGCGTCTTGCTCACAGTGTTCAGCTAAAACTACAAGTTAGTGAGGTGCGTCCTGCTCACAGTGTTCAGCTAAAACTACAAGTTAGTGTAGTGAGACCTCTGCACAGTGTTCATCTAAAGCTACAAGTTAGCGCAGTGCATCCGGCTCACAGTGTTCAGCTAAAACTACAAGTTAGTGCGGTGCGTCCTGCTCACGGTGTTCAGCTAAAACTACAAGTTAGTGGGATGCGTCCTGCTCACAGTGTTCAGCTTAAACTACAAGTTAGTGCGGTGCGTCCTGCTCACAGTGTTCAGCTAAAACTACAAGTTAGTGTAGTGAGACCTCTGCACAGTGTTCATCTAAAGCTACAAGTTAGTGCAGTGCGTCCTGCTCACAGTGTTTAGCTAAAACTACAAGCTAGTGTAGTGAGACCTCTGCACAGTGTTCATCTAAAGCTACAAGTTAGTGCAGTGCGTCCTGCTCACAGTGTTCAGCTTAAACTACAAGTTAGTGTGGTGCATCCTGCTCACAGTGTTCAGCTAAAACTACAAGTTAGTGCGGTGCGTCCTGCTCATGGTGTTCAGGTAAAACTAAAAGTTAGTGCGGTGCGTCCTGCTCACAGTGTTCAGCTAAAACTACAAGTTAGTGGGGTGCATTCTGCTCACAGTGTTCAGCTAAAACTACAAGTTAGTGTAGTGAGACCTCTGCACAGTGTTAATCTAAAGCTACAAGTTAGTGCAGTGCGTCCTGCTCACAGTGTTCAGCTAAAACTACAAGTTAGTGGGGTGCATTCTGCTCACAGTGTTCAGCTAAAACTACAAGTTAGTGTAGTGAGACCTCTGCACAGTGTTCATCTAAAGCTACAAGTTAGTGCAGTGCGTCCTGCTCACAGTGTTCAGCTAAAACTACAAGTTAGTGTAGTGAGACCTCTGCACAGTGTTCATCTAAAGCTACAAGTTAGTGCAGTGCGTCCTGCTCACAGTTTTCAGCTAAAACTACAAGTTAGTGCGGTGCATCCGGCTCACGGTGTTCAGCTAAAACTACAAGTTAGTGCGGTGCATCCTGCTCACAGTGTTCAGATAAAACTACAAGTTAGTGCGGTGCATCCTGCTCACAGTGTTCAGATAAAACTACAAGTTAGTGTAGTGAGACCTCTGCACAGTGTTCATCTAAAGCTACATGTTAGTGCAGTGCGTCCTGCTCACAGAGTTCAGCTAAAACTACAAGTTAGTGTGGTGTGTCCTGCTCACAGTGTTCAGCTAAAACTACAAGTTAGTGTAGGGAGACCTCTGCACAGTGTTCATCTAAAGCTACAAGTTAGTGCAGTGCGTCCTGCTCACAGTGTTCAGCTAAGACTACAAGTTAGTGCGGTGCGTCCTGCTCACAGTGTTCAGCTAAAACTACAAGTTAGTGTAGTGAGACCTCTGCACAGTGTTCATCTAAAGCTACCAGTTAGTGCAGTGCATCCTGCTCACAGTGTTCAGCTAAAACTACAAGTTAGTGTGGTGCGTCCTGCTCACAGTGCTCAGCTAAAACTACAAGTTAGTGCGGTGCGTCCTGCTCACGGTGTTCAGCTAAAACTACAAGTTAATGTGGTGCGTCCTGCTCACAGTGTTCGGCTAAAACTACAAGTTAGTGTAATGAGACCTCTGCACAGAGTTCATCTAAAGCTACCAGTTAGTGTAGTGAGACCTCTGCACAGTGTTCATCTAAAGCTACAAGTTAGTGCAGTGCGTCCTGCTCACAGTGTTCAGCTAAAACTACAAGTTAGTGTGGTGCGTACTGCTCACAGTGTTCAGCTAAAACTACAAGTTAGTGCGGTGCGTCCTGCTAACGGTGTTCAGCTAAAACTACAAGTCAGTGCGGTGCGTCCTGCTCACAGTGTTCAGCTAAAACTACAAGTTAGTGCGGTGCGTCCTGCTCACAGTGTTCAGCTAAAACTACAAGTTAGAGTAGTGAGACCTCTGCACAGTGTTCATCTAAAGCTACAAGTTAGTGCAGTGCGTCCTGCTCACAGTTTTCAGCTAAAACTACAAGTTAGTGCGGTGCGTCCTGCTCACAGTGTTCAGCTAAAACTACAAGTTAGTGCGGTGCGTCCTGCTCACAGTGTTCAGCTAAAACTACAAGTTAGTGTAGTGAGACCTCTGCACAGTGTTCATCTAAAGCTACAACTTAATGCAGTGCGTCCTGCTCACAGTGTTCAGCTAAAACTACAAGTTAGTGCGGTGCGTCCTGCTGACAGTGTTCAGCTAAAACTACAAGTTAGTGTAGTGAGACCTCTGCACAGTGTTCATCTAAAGCTACAAGTTAGTGCAGTGCGTCCTGCTCACAGTGTTCAGCTAAAACTACAAGTTAGTGCGGTGCGTCCGGCTCACGGTGTTCAGCTAAAACTACAAGTTAGTGCGGTTCATCCTCCTTACAATGTTCAGCTAAAACTACAAGTTAGTGTAGTGAGACCTCTGCACAGTGTTCATCTAAAGCTACAAGTTAGTGCAGTGTGTCCTGCTCACAGTGTTCAGCTAAAACTACAAGTTAGTGTAGTGAGACCTCTGCACAGTGTTCATCTAAAGCTACAAGTTAGTGCAGTGCATCCTGCTCACAGTGTTCAGCTAAAATTGCAAGTTAGTGTGGTGCATCCTGCTCACAGTGTTCAGCTAAAACTACAAGTTAGTGTAGTGAGACCTCTGCACAGTGTTCATCTAAAGCTACAAGTTAGTGCAGTGCGTCCTGCTCACAGTGTTCAGCTAAAACTACAAGTTAGTGCTGTGCGTCCTGCTCACAGTGTTCAGCTAAAACTACAAGTTAGTGCGGTGCGTCCTGCTCACAGTGTTCAGCTAAAACTACAAGTTAGTGTAGTGAGACCTCTGCACAGTGTTCAGCTAAAACTACAAGTTAGTGCGGTGCGTCCTGCTCACAGTGTTCAGCTAAAACTACAAGTTAGTGTAGTGAGACCTCTGCACAATGTTCACCTAAAGCTACAAGTTAGTGCAGTGCATCCTGCTCACAGTGTTCAGCTAAAATTGCAAGTTAGTGTGGTGCGTCCTGCTCACAGTGTTCATCTAAAGCTACAAGTTAGTGCAGTGCGTCCTGCTCACAGTGTTCAGCTAAAACTACAAGTTAGTGCGATGCGTCCTGCTCACAGTGTTCAGCTAAAACTACAAGTTAGTGCGGTGCGTCCTGCTCACAGTGTTCAGCTAAAACTACAAATTAGTGTAGTGAGACCTCTGCACAGTGTTCATCTAAAGCTACATGTTAGTGCAGTGCGTCCTGCTCACAGTGTTCAGCTAAAACTACAAGTTAGTGCGGTGCGTTCTGCTCACAGTGTTCATCCAAAGCTACAAGTTAGTGCAGTGCGTCCTGCTCACAGTGTTCAGCTAAAACTACAAGTTAGTGCGGTGCGTCCTGCTCACAGTGTTCAGCTAAAACTACAAATTAGTGTAGTGAGACCTCTGCACAGTGTTCATCTAAAGCTACATGTTAGTGCAGTGCATCCTGCTCACAGTGTTCAGATAAAACTACAAGTTAGTGCAGTGCATCCTGCTCACAGAGTTCAGCTAAAACTACAAGTTAGTGTAGTGAGACCTCTGCACAGTGTTCATCTAAAGCTACAAGTTAGTGCAGTGCGTCCTACTCACAGTGTTCAGCTAAAACTACAAGTTAGTGTGGTGCGTCCTGCTCACAGTGCTCAGCTAAAACTACAAGTTAGTGCGGTGCGTCCTGCTCACAGTGTTCAGCTAAAACTACAAGTTAGTGTGGTGCGTCCTGCTCACAGTGTTCAGCTAAAACTACAAGTTAGTGTAATGAGACCTCTGCACAGAGTTCATCTAAAGCTACCAGTTAGTGCAGTGCGTCCTGATCACAGTGTTCAGCTAAAACTACAAGTTAGTGAGGTGCGTCCTGCTCACAGTGTTCAGCTAAAACTACAAGTTAGTGTAGTGAGACCTCTGCACAGTGTTCATCTAAAGCTACAAGTTAGTGCAGTGCGTCCTGCTAATGGTGTTCAGGTAAAACTAAAAGTTAGTGTGGTGCGTCCTGCTCACACTGTTCAGCTAAAACTACAAGTTAGTGCGGTGTGTCCTGCTCACAGTGTTCAGCTAAAATGACAAGTTAGTGTAGTGAGACCTCTGCACAGTGTTCATCTAAAGCTACAAGTTAGTGAGTTGCGTCCTGCTCACAGTGTTCAGCTAAAACTACAAGTTAGTGCGGTGCGTCCTGCTCACAGTGTTCAGCTAAAACTACAAGTTAGTGTAGTGAGACCTCTGCACAGTGTTCATCTAAAGCTACATGTTAATGTAGTGCGTCCTGCTCACAGTGTTCAGCTAAAACTACAAGTTAGTGTGGTGCGTCCTGCTCACAGTGTTCAGCTAAAACTACAAGTTAGTGTGGTGCGTCCTGCTCACAGTGTTTAGCTAAAACTACAAGTTAGTGTAATGAGACCTCTGCACAGAGTACATCTAAAGCTACCAGTTAGTGCAGTGTGTCATGCTCACAGTGTTCAGCTAAAACTACAAGTTAGTGTAGTGAGACCTCTGCACAGTGTTCACCTAAAGCTACAAGTTAGTGCAGTGCGTCCTGCTCACAGTGTTCAGCTAAAACTACAAGTTAGTGCGGTGCGTCCTGCTCACAGTGTTCAGCCAAAACTACAAGTTAGTGTAGTGAGACCTCTGCACAGTGTTCATCTAAAGCTACAGTTAGTGCAGTGCGTCCTGCTCACAGTGTTCAGCTAAAACTACAAGTTAGTGTAGTGAGACCTCTGCACAGTGTTCACCTAAAGCTACAAGTTAGTGCAGTGCGTCCTGCTCACAGTGTTCAGCTAAAACTACAATTTAGTGTGGTGCGTTCTGCTCACATTGTTCATCTAAAGCTACAAGTTAGTGCAGTGCGTCCTGCTCACAGTGTTCAGCTAAAACTACAAGTTAGTGCGATGCATCCTGCTCACAGTGTTCAGCTAAAACTACAAGTTAGTGTAGTGAGACCTCTGCACAGTGTTCATCTAAAGCTACATGTTAGTGCAGTGCGTCCTGCTCACAGTGTTCAGCTAAAACTACAAGTTAGTGTGGTGAGTCCTGCTCACAGTGTTCAGCTAAAACTACAAGTTTGTGTAGTGAGACCTCTGCACAGTGTTCATCTAAAGCTACAAGTTAGTGCAGTGCGTCCTGCTCACAGTGTTCAGCTAAAACTACAAGTTAGTGTGGTGCGTCCTGCTCACAGTGTGCAGCTAAAACTACAAGTTAGTGTAGTGAGACCTTTGCACAGTGTTCATCTAAAGCTACAAGTTAGTGCAGTGCGTCCTGCTCACAGTGCTCAGCTAAAACTACAAGTTAGTGCGGTGCGTCCTGCTCAGTGTTCAGCTAATACTAAAAGTTAGTGTGGTGCGTCCTGCTCACAGTGTTCAGCTAAAACTACAAGTTAGTGCGGCGCGTCCTGCTCACAGTGTTCAGCTAAAACTACAAGTTAGTGCGGTGCTTCCTGCTCACAGTGTTCAGCTAAAACTACAAGTTAGTATAGTGAGACCTCTGCACAGTGTTCATCTAAAGCTACATGTTAGTGCAGTGCGTCCTGCTCACAGTGTTCAGCTAAAACTACAAGTTAGTGTGGTGAGTCCTGCTCACAGTGTTCAGCTAAAACTACAAGTTTGTGTAGTGAGACCTCTGCACAGTGTTCATCTAAAGCTACAAGTTAGTGCAGTGCGTCCTGCTCACAGTGTTCAGCTAAAACTACAAGTTAGTGCGGTGCGTCCTGCTCACAGTGTTCAGCTAAAACTACAAGTAAGTGTGGTGCGTCCTGCTCACAGTGTTCAGCTAAAACTACAAGTTAGTGTAGTGAGACCTCTGCACAGTGTTCATCTAAAGCTACAAGTTAGTGCGGTGCGTCCTGCTCACAGTGTTCAGCTTAACTACAAGCTATTGTAGTTAGACCTCTGCACAGTGTTCATCCAAAGCTACAAGTTAGTGCAGTGCGTCCTGCTCACAGTGTTCAGCTAAAACTACAAGTTAGTGTGGTGTGTCCTGCTCACAGTGTTCAGCTAAAACTACAAGTTAGTGTAGTGAGACCTCTGCACAGTGTTCATCTAAAGCTACAAGTTAGTGCAGTGCATCCTGCTCACAGTGTTCAGCTAAAATTGCAAGTTAGTGTGGTGCGTCCTGCTCACAGTGTTCATCTAAAGCTACAAGTTAGTGCAGTGCGTCCTGCTCACAGTGTTCAGCTAAAACTACAAGTTAGTGCGGTGCGTCCTGCTCACAGTGTTCAGCTAAAACTACAAATTAGTGTAGTGAGACCTCTGCACAGTGTTCATCTAAAGCTACATGTTAGTGCAGTGCGTCCTGCTCACAGTGTTCAGCTAAAACTACAAGTTAGTGGGGTGCGTCCTGCTCACAGTGTTCAGCTAAAACTACAAGTTAGTGGGGTGCGTCCTGCTCACAGTGTTCAGCTAAAACTACAAGTTAGTGCGGTGCGTCCTGCTCACAGTGTTCAGCTAAAACTACAAGTTAGTGTAGTGAGACCTTTGCAAAGTGTTCATCTAAAGCTACAAGTTAGTGCAGTGCATCCTTCTCACAGTGTTCAGCTAAAACTACAAATTAGTGCGGTGCGTCCTGCTCACAGTGTTCAGCTAAAACTACAAGTTAGTGTAGTGAGACCTCTGCACAGTGTTCATCTAAAGCTACAAGTTAGTGCAGTGCGTCCTGCTCACAGTGTTCAGCTAAAACTACAAGTTAGTGTAGTGAGACCTCTGCACAGTGTTCATCTAAAGCTACAAGTTAGTGCAGTGCATCCTGCTCACAGTGTTCAGCTAAAATTGCAAGTTAGTGTGGTGCATCCTGCTCACAGTGTTCATCTAAAGCTACAAGCTAGTACAGTGCGTCCTGCTCACAGTGTTCCGCTAAAACTACAAGTTAGTGCGGTGCGTCCTGCTCACAGTGTTCAGCTAAAACTACAAATTAGTGTAGTGAGACCTCTGCACAGTGTTCATCTAAAGCTACATGTTAGTGCAGTGCGTCCTGCTCACAGTGTTCAGCTAAAACTACAAGTTAGTGGGGTGCGTCCTGCTCACAGTGTTCATCCAAAGCTACAAGTTAGTGCAGTGCGTCCTGCTCACAGTGTTCAGCTAAAACTACAAGTTAGTGTGGTGCGTCCTGCTGACAGTGTTCAGCTAAAACTACAAGTTAGTGTAGTGAGACCTCTGCACAGTGTTCATCTAAAGCTACAAGTTAGTGCAGTGCGTCCTGCTCATAGTGTTCAGCAAAAAATACAAGTTAGTGCGGTGCGTCCTGCTCACAGTGTTCAGCTAAAACTACAAGTTAGTGTGGTGCGTCCTGCTCACAGTGTTCAGCTAAAACTACAAGTTAGTGCGGTGCGTCCTGCTCACAGTGTTCAGCTAAAACTACAAGTTAGTGTAGTGAGACCTCTGCACAGTGTTCATCTAAAGCTACAAGTTAGTGCAGTGCGTCCTGCTCACAGTGTTCAGCTAAAACTACAAGTTAGTGCGGTGCGTCCTGCTCACAGTGTTCAGCTAAAACTACAAGTTAGTGCGGTGCGTCCTGCTCACAGTGTTCAGCTAAAACTACAAGTTAGTGCCGTGCGTCCGGCTCTCGGTGTTCAGCTAAAACTACAAGTTAGTGCGGTGCGTCCTGCTCACAGTGTTCAGCTTAAACTACAAGTTAGTGCGGTGCGTCCTGCTCACGGTGTTCAGCTGAAACTACAAGTTAGTGCGGTGCATCCTGCTCACAGTGTTCAGCTAAAACTACAAGTTAGTGCGGTGCATCCTGCTCACAGTGTTCAGCTAAAACTTCAAGTTAGTGTAGTGAGACCTCTGCACAGTGTTCATCTAAAGCTACAAGTTAGTGCAGTGCGTCCTGCTCACAGTGTTCAGCTAAAACTAAGAGTTAGTGCGGTGCGTCCTGCTCACAGTGTTCAGCTAAAACTACAAGTTAGTGTAGTGAGACCTCTGCACAGTGTTCATCTAAAGCTACAAGTTAGTGCAGTGCTTCCTGCTCACAGTGTTCAGCTAAAACTACAAGTTAGTGCGGTGCGTCCTGCTCACAGTGTTCAGCTAAAACTACAAGTTAGTGTAGTGAGACCTCTGCACAGTGTTCATCTAAAGCTACAAGTTAGTGCAGTGCGTCCTGCTCACAGTGTTCAGCTAAAACTACAAGTTAGTGCGGTGCGTCCTGCTCACAGTGTTCAGCTAAAACTACAAGTTAGTGTAGTGAGACCTCTGCACAGTGTTCATCTAAAGCTACAAGTTAGTGCAGTGCGTCCTGCTCACAGTGTTCAGCTAAAACTACAAGTTAGTGCTGTGCGTCCTGCTCACAGTGTTCAGCTAAAACTACAAGTTAGTGCGGTGCGTCCTGCTCACAGTGTTCAGCTAAAACTACAAGTTAGTGTAGTGAGACCTCTGCACAATGTTCACCTAAAGCTACAAGTTAGTGCAGTGCATCCTGCTCACAGTGTTCAGCTAAAATTGCAAGTTAGTGTGGTGCGTCCTGCTCACAGTGTTCATCTAAAGCTACAAGTTAGTGCAGTGCGTCCTGCTCACAGTGTTCAGCTAAAACTACAAGTTAGTGCGATGCGTCCTGCTCACAGTGTTCAGCTAAAACTACAAGTTAGTGCTGTGCGTCCTGCTCACAGTGTTCAGCTAAAACTACAAATTAGTGTAGTGAGACCTCTGCACAGTGTTCATCTAAAGCTACATGTTAGTGCAGTGCGTCCTGCTCACAGTGTTCAGCTAAAACTACAAGTTAGTGCGGTGCGTTCTGCTCACAGTGTTCATCCAAAGCTACAAGTTAGTGCAATGCGTCCTGCTCACAGTGTTCAGCTAAAACTACAAGTTAGTGCGGTGCGTCCTGCTCACAGTGTTCAGCTAAAACTACAAATTAGTGTAGTGAGACCTCTGCACAGTGTTCATCTAAAGCTACATGTTAGTGCAGTGCATCCTGCTCACAGTGTTCAGATAAAACTACAAGTTAGTGCAGTGCATCCTGCTCACAGAGTTCAGCTAAAACTACAAGTTAGTGTAGTGAGACCTCTGCACAGTGTTCATCTAAAGCTACAAGTTAGTGCAGTGCGTCCTGCTCACAGTGTTCAGCTAAAACTACAAGTTAGTGTGGTGCGTCCTGCTCACAGTGCTCAGCTAAAACTACAAGTTAGTGCGGTGCGTCCTGCTCACAGTGTTCAGCTAAAACTACAAGTTAGTGTGGTGCGTCCTGCTCACAGTGTTCAGCTAAAACTACAAGTTAGTGTAATGAGACCTCTGCACAGAGTTCATCTAAAGCTACCAGTTAGTGCAGTGCGTCCTGATCACAGTGTTCAGCTAAAACTACAAGTTAGTGAGGTGCGTCCTGCTCACAGTGTTCAGCTAAAACTACAAGTTAGTGTAGTGAGACCTCTGCACAGTGTTCATCTAAAGCTACAAGTTAGTGCAGTGCGTCCTGCTAACGGTGTTCAGGTAAAACTTAAAGTTAGTGTGGTGCGTCCTGCTCACACTGTTCAGCTAAAACTACAAGTTAGTGCGGTGTGTCCTGCTCACAGTGTTCAGCTAAAATGACAAGTTAGTGTAGTGAGACCTCTGCACAGTGTTCTTCTAAAGCTACAAGTTAGTGAGTTGCGTCCTGCTCACAGTGTTCAGCTAAAACTACAAGTTAGTGCGGTGCGTCCTGCTCACAGTGTTCAGCTAAAACTACAAGTTAGTGCGGTGCGTCCTGCTCACAGTGTTCAGCTAAAACTACAAGTTAGTGTAGTGAGACCTCTGCACAGTGTTCATCTAAAGCTACATGTTAATGTAGTGCGTCCTGCTCACAGTGTTCAGCTAAAACTACAAGTTAGTGTGGTGCGTCCTGCTCTCAGTGTTCAGCTAAAACTACAAGTTAGTGTGGTGCGTCCTGCTCACAGAGTTTAGCTAAAACTACAAGTTAGTGTAATGAGACCTCTGCACAGAGTTCATCTAAAGCTACCAGTTAGTGCAGTGTGTCCTGCTCACAGTGTTCAGCTAAAACTACAAGTTAGTGTAGTGAGACCTCTGCACAGTGTTCACCTAAAGCTACAAGTTAGTGCAGTGCGTCCTGCTCACAGTGTTCAGCTAAAACTACAAGTTAGTGCGGTGCGTCCTGCTCACAGTGTTCAGCTAAAACTACAAGTTAGTGCGGTGCGTCCTGCTCACAGTGTTCAGCTAAAACTACAAATTAGTGTAGTGAGACCTCTGCACAGTGTTCATCTAAAGCTACATGTTAGTGCAGTGCATCCTGCTCACAGTGTTCAGATAAAACTACAAGTTAGTGCAGTGCATCCTGCTCACAGAGTTCAGCTAAAACTACAAGTTAGTGTAGTGAGACCTCTGCACAGTGTTCATCTAAAGCTACAAGTTAGTGCAGTGCGTCCTGCTCACAGTGTTCAGCTAAAACTACAAGTTAGTGTGGTGCGTCCTGCTCACAGTGCTCAGCTAAAACTACAAGTTAGTGCGGTGCGTCCTGCTCACAGTGTTCAGCTAAAACTACAAGTTAGTGTGGTGCGTCCTGCTCACAGTGTTCAGCTAAAACTACAAGTTAGTGTAATGAGACCTCTGCACAGAGTTCATCTAAAGCTACCAGTTAGTGCAGTGCGTCCTGATCACAGTGTTCAGCTAAAACTACAAGTTAGTGAGGTGCGTCCTGCTCACAGTGTTCAGCTAAAACTACAAGTTAGTGTAGTGAGACCTCTGCACAGTGTTCATCTAAAGCTACAAGTTAGTGCAGTGCGTCCTGCTAACGGTGTTCAGGTAAAACTTAAAGTTAGTGTGGTGCGTCCTGCTCACACTGTTCAGCTAAAACTACAAGTTAGTGCGGTGTGTCCTGCTCACAGTGTTCAGCTAAAATGACAAGTTAGTGTAGTGAGACCTCTGCACAGTGTTCATCTAAAGCTACAAGTTAGTGAGTTGCGTCCTGCTCACAGTGTTCAGCTAAAACTACAAGTTAGTGCGGTGCGTCCTGCTCACAGTGTTCAGCTAAAACTACAAGTTAGTGCGGTGCGTCCTGCTCACAGTGTTCAGCTAAAACTACAAGTTAGTGTAGTGAGACCTCTGCACAGTGTTCATCTAAAGCTACATGTTAATGTAGTGCGTCCTGCTCACAGTGTTCAGCTAAAACTACAAGTTAGTGTGGTGCGTCCTGCTCACAGTGTTCAGCTAAAACTACAAGTTAGTGTGGTGCGTCCTGCTCACAGTGTTTAGCTAAAACTACAAGTTAGTGTAATGAGACCTCTGCACAGAGTTCATCTAAAGCTACCAGTTAGTGCAGTGTGTCCTGCTCACAGTGTTCAGCTAAAACTACAAGTTAGTGTAGTGAGACCTCTGCACAGTGTTCACCTAAAGCTACAAGTTAGTGCAGTGCGTCCTGCTCACAGTGTTCAGCTAAAACTACAAGTTAGTGCGGTGCGTCCTGCTCACAGTGTTCAGCCAAAACTACAAGTTAGTGTAGTGAGACCTCTGCACAGTGTTCATCTAAAGCTACAGTTAGTGCAGTGCGTCCTGCTCACAGTGTTCAGCTAAAACTACAAGTTAGTGTAGTGAGACCTCTGCACAGTGTTCACCTAAAGCTACAAGTTAGTGCAGTGCGTCCTGCTCACAGTGTTCAGCTAAAACTACAATTTAGTGTGGTGCGTTCTGCTCACATTGTTCATCTAAAGCTACAAGTTAGTGCAGTGCGTCCTGCTCACAGTGTTCAGCTAAAACTACAAGTTAGTGCGATGCGTCCTGCTCACAGTGTTCAGCTAAAACTACAATTTAGTGTAGTGAGACCTCTGCACAGTGTTCATCTAAAGCTACAAGTTAGTGCAGTGCGTCCTACTCACAGTGTTCAGCTAAATCTAAAAGTTAGTGCGGTGCGTCCTGCTCACAGTGTTCAGCTAAAACTACAAGTTAGTGTAGTAAGACCTCTGCACAGTGTTCATCTAAAGCTACAAGTTAGTGCAGTGCGTCCTGCTCACAGTGTTCAGCTAAAACTACAAATTAGTGTAGTGAGACCTCTGCACAGTGTTCATCTAAAGCTACAAGTTAGTGCAGTGCGTCCTGCTAACGGTGTTCAGGTAAAACTTAAAGTTAGTGTGGTGCGTCCTGCTCACACTGTTCAGCTAAAACTACAAGTTAGTGCGGTGTGTCCTGCTCACAGTGTTCAGCTAAAATGACAAGTTAGTGTAGTGAGACCTCTGCACAGTGTTCTTCTAAAGCTACAAGTTAGTGAGTTGCGTCCTGCTCACAGTGTTCAGCTAAAACTACAAGTTAGTGCGGTGCGTCCTGCTCACAGTGTTCAGCTAAAACTACAAGTTAGTGCGGTGCGTCCTGCTCACAGTGTTCAGCTAAAACTACAAGTTAGTGTAGTGAGACCTCTGCACAGTGTTCATCTAAAGCTACATGTTAATGTAGTGCGTCCTGCTCACAGTGTTCAGCTAAAACTACAAGTTAGTGTGGTGCGTCCTGCTCACAGTGTTCAGCTAAAACTACAAGTTAGTGTGGTGCGTCCTGCTCACAGTGTTTAGCTAAAACTACAAGTTAGTGTAATGAGACCTCTGCACAGAGTTCATCTAAAGCTACCAGTTAGTGCAGTGTGTCCTGCTCACAGTGTTCAGCTAAAACTACAAGTTAGTGTAGTGAGACCTCTGCACAGTGTTCACCTAAAGCTACAAGTTAGTGCAGTGCGTCCTGCTCACAGTGTTCAGCTAAAACTACAAGTTAGTGCGGTGCGTCCTGCTCACAGTGTTCAGCTAAAACTACAAGTTAGTGCGGTGCGTCCTGCTCACAGTGTTCAGCTAAAACTACAAATTAGTGTAGTGAGACCTCTGCACAGTGTTCATCTAAAGCTACATGTTAGTGCAGTGCATCCTGCTCACAGTGTTCAGATAAAACTACAAGTTAGTGCAGTGCATCCTGCTCACAGAGTTCAGCTAAAACTACAAGTTAGTGTAGTGAGACCTCTGCACAGTGTTCATCTAAAGCTACAAGTTAGTGCAGTGCGTCCTGCTCACAGTGTTCAGCTAAAACTACAAGTTAGTGTGGTGCGTCCTGCTCACAGTGCTCAGCTAAAACTACAAGTTAGTGCGTTGCGTCCTGCTCACAGTGTTCAGCTAAAACTACAAGTTAGTGTGGTGCGTCCTGCTCACAGTGTTCAGCTAAAACTACAAGTTAGTGTAATGAGACCTCTGCACAGAGTTCATCTAAAGCTACCAGTTAGTGCAGTGCGTCCTGATCACAGTGTTCAGCTAAAACTACAAGTTAGTGAGGTGCGTCCTGCTCACAGTGTTCAGCTAAAACTACAAGTTAGTGTAGTGAGACCTCTGCACAGTGTTCATCTAAAGCTACAAGTTAGTGCAGTGCGTCCTGCTAACGGTGTTCAGGTAAAACTTAAAGTTAGTGTGGTGCGTCCTGCTCACACTGTTCAGCTAAAACTACAAGTTAGTGCGGTGTGTCCTGCTCACAGTGTTCAGCTAAAATGACAAGTTAGTGTAGTGAGACCTCTGCACAGTGTTCATCTAAAGCTACAAGTTAGTGAGTTGCGTCCTGCTCACAGTGTTCAGCTAAAACTACAAGTTAGTGCGGTGCGTCCTGCTCACAGTGTTCAGCTAAAACTACAAGTTAGTGCGGTGCGTCCTGCTCACAGTGTTCAGCTAAAACTACAAGTTAGTGTAGTGAGACCTCTGCACAGTGTTCATCTAAAGCTACATGTTAATGTAGTGCGTCCTGCTCACAGTGTTCAGCTAAAACTACAAGTTAGTGTGGTGCGTCCTGCTCACAGTGTTCAGCTAAAACTACAAGTTAGTGTGGTGCGTCCTGCTCACAGTGTTTAGCTAAAACTACAAGTTAGTGTAATGAGACCTCTGCACAGAGTTCATCTAAAGCTACCAGTTAGTGCAGTGTGTCCTGCTCACAGTGTTCAGCTAAAACTACAAGTTAGTGTAGTGAGACCTCTGCACAGTGTTCACCTAAAGCTACAAGTTAGTGCAGTGCGTCCTGCTCACAGTGTTCAGCTAAAACTACAAGTTAGTGCGGTGCGTCCTGCTCACAGTGTTCAGCCAAAACTACAAGTTAGTGTAGTGAGACCTCTGCACAGTGTTCATCTAAAGCTACAGTTAGTGCAGTGCGTCCTGCTCACAGTGTTCAGCTAAAACTACAAGTTAGTGTAGTGAGACCTCTGCACAGTGTTCACCTAAAGCTACAAGTTAGTGCAGTGCGTCCTGCTCACAGTGTTCAGCTAAAACTACAATTTAGTGTGGTGCGTTCTGCTCACATTGTTCATCTAAAGCTACAAGTTAGTGCAGTGCGTCCTGCTCACAGTGTTCAGCTAAAACTACAAGTTAGTGCGATGCGTCCTGCTCACAGTGTTCAGCTAAAACTACAATTTAGTGTAGTGAGACCTCTGCACAGTGTTCATCTAAAGCTACAAGTTAGTGCAGTGCGTCCTACTCACAGTGTTCAGCTAAATCTAAAAGTTAGTGCGGTGCGTCCTGCTCACAGTGTTCAGCTAAAACTACAAGTTAGTGTAGTAAGACCTCTGCACAGTGTTCATCTAAAGCTACAAGTTAGTGCAGTGCGTCCTGCTCACAGTGTTCAGCTAAAACTACAAGTTAGTGCGGTGCGTCCTGCTAATGGTGTTTAGCTAAAACTACAAGTTAGTGCGGTGCGTCCTGCTCACAGTGTTCAGCTAAAACTACAAGTTAGTGCGGTGCGTCAAGCTCACAGTGTTCAGCTAAAACTACAAGTTAGTGCGGTGCGTCCTGCTCACAGTGTTCAGCTAAAACTACAAGTTAGTGCGGTGCGTCCTGCTCACAGTGTTCAGCTAAAACTACAATTTAGTGTAGTGATACCTCTGCACAGTGTTCATCTAAAGCTACAAGTTAGTGCAGTGCGTCCTGCTCACAGTGTTCAGCTAAAACTACAAGTTAGTGCGGTGCGTCCTGCTCACAGTGTTCAGCTAAAACTACAAGCTAGTGTAGTGAGACCTCTGCACAGTGTTCATCTTAAGCTACAAGTTATTGCAGTGCGTCCTGCTCACAGTGTTCAGCTAAATCTACAAGTTAGTGTGGTGCGTCCTGCTCACAGTGTTCAGCTAAAACTATAAGTTAGTGCGGTGCGTCCTGCTCACAGTGTTCAGCTAAAACTATAAGTTAGTGTAGTGAGACCTCTGCACAGTGTTCTTCTAAAGCTACAAGTTAGTGCAGTGCGTCCTGCTCACAGTGTTCAGCTAAAACTACAAGTTAGTGTGGTGCGTTCTGCTCACAGTGTTCACCTAAAACTACAAGTTAGTGTAGTGAGACTTCTGCACAGTGTTCATCTAAAGCTACAAGTTAGTGCAGTGCGTCCTGCTCACAGTGTTCAGCTAAAACTACAAGTTAGTGCAGTGCATCCAGCTCACAGTGTTCAGCTAAAACTACAAGTTAGTGTGGTGTGTCCTCCTCACAGTGTTTAGCTAAACCTACAAGTTATTTTTTTGCAAGCTCTGCACAGTGTTCAGCTAAAGCTACCTGTAGAAGGTTGGTGGTGTTTTCCTGATCCTATCACTAACGCAGGCAGCTAAAAAAGCTACAAGTTAGTTTTTTGCTAGCTCTGCACAGTGTTCAGCTAAAGCTACCTGTAGAAGGTTGGTGGTGTTCTCATACTACAGGCAGGCAGTTGATTTTGCTAGCTGCAGTATCAATACATATATATATTATATATATATATATATGTATATATATATATATATATATATATATATATATATATATATATATATATATATATATATCCCAGCTTAGTGCAGCTACAGGCCATTAGTATGTCTGAAAGGCCAAGAAGGAGAGGCAGACAGTCACAAGCCAATAAGAGAGGGCAAGCTGGCTCTGTGTCTAGTGCTGGTCATGGAGACGGAAGACTTGGTTGAGTGAATGACCAAGCCGTTCTCATCCTCCTCATCCTCTCTCACCCATGCCCAGGGTACTTTGTCTGGCAAAGCAGCGGCCTCTTCCCTCGGCTCAATGTCATCAGTGACTTCTTCCCTAGCCCCACCATGTCCACCTGAGGAGTCCCTCGAACTGTTTGACCACAGTGTTGGGTACATGCTCCAGGAGGATGCCCAGCGTTTGGAAGGCTCTGATGATGATACTGAGCTTGATGAAGGCTGTAACATGAGCACAGACAGAGGGGGTGCCCAAGAAGGACCGCAATCTGGCAGTCATGGTCCCCCTGCTGCAGCATACTGCCAGGTTTGCTCCAGTGATGAGGAGGGAGTGGATGATGAGGTCACTGACTCAACGTGGGTGCCTGATAGGAGAGAGGAGGAGGAGGAGGAGGCGGCACATCACCAACGAGGCAGGATGCCCTCCAGGGGCCAGCCTAAGGGCAGCACATTGACTGCATCACACCCCAAAGCTACACATGTGCAGGGCGCTGCAGTCTCTGCGCGTTATTCAAAAAGTTCTTTGGTGTGGAACTTTTTTGAGACGAGTGCATCAGATCGCACCGCTGCTATTTGCAACATTTGTCTCAAGCGTATCTTGCGTGGCCAAAACATCTCCCGCTTGGGTACCACATGCTTGACCAGACATATGTTGACCTGCCATGCAGTTCGTTGGCAAGCGTACCTAAAAGACCCACACCAAAGAACAAAGAGGACCTCTCCTTGCTCCTTAGCAGCTGGGATCTCCCACCCCACTCTACCTTCAGTCCTCTCTGAGACCTGCACTGAGAGGAATGAAGGTGTAGAATTAGGTGTGTCACAGCCAAGTACTTGCGGGCAATCTGCCATCGGTACACCAACGTCAGATTGTACCAGGCAAATTTCCCTGCCCCAGCTGCTGCACCGCCGAAAGAAGTTTGCTCCCAGTCATCCACATGCCCAGCGGTTGAATGCTAGCTTGTCAAAATTGCTAGCACTTCAACTGCTGCCACAACAACACCTAAGGCCCAAATTCCTGCTGAGTATATAGGGCAGGCCCCTACTTTCAAACATCTAACTTACAAACGACTCCTACTTGCAAACGGAAGGAGACAACAGGAAGTGAGATGAAATCTACCCCTAGGAAGGGAAATTCTATCCTGTAAGAGTTAATATGGGAAAAACATTCCTCCTTTCCACTGATGCTTTCCAATCCTTGTTCCACAAAAAACCCCAAATTTTCAAAAAACATTTGTCATTGGGACAAAAAGTGAGGTGAAATCTTCTAAAGAGGAGGACAGACAGCAAAACAAATGTCACAGGGGATATAACCCTTCCCTATGTTTTCCAAAAAGCTTAAAAAAGATTTTTTGGCTGGAGCTAAACACGTTAAAAATATACCCGTTCAAAATTACAAACAGATTCTACTTAACAACAAACCTACAGTCCCTGTCTTGTTTGCACCGCCTGTATACTGCTGTTCAGAGTATATAGGGCCTGGTGGCCCCACACCTTTCCTTATTTTAATTTGGGTGCGGGTTCCCCTTAATATCCATACAAGGGCCTGGTAATGGACTGGGGGGTACCCATGCCGTTTGTCTCACTGATTTTTATCCATATTGCCAGGACCCGACATTATATTAAACCCGCAAGCAGTTTTAAATGAGATTTTTTCCTTTAAAAATGACATTTTGTGCAGGGACTGTTCTAAACACGGGAAACACGCGCCACTTTACAGGCATACTATAGACACACCCCAGGTACGATAACCCCCTTCCTAACCAGACCAATTTTCAGCTTTCGGTGCTCTCACACTTTGAATGACAATTACTCAGTCATACAACACTTTACCCATATGAAATTTTTATCCTTTTTTTCACACAAATAGAGCTTTCTTTTGGTGGTATTTAATCACCGTTGGGTTTTTTATTTTTTGCGCTATAAAAGAAAAAAGACTGAAAATTTGGTAAAAAAATGAATTTTTCTTTGTTTCTGTTATAAAATTTAGCAAATTAGTAATTTTTCTTCCTAAATTTTGGCCAAAATTTATACCGCTACATATCTTTGGTAAAAATAAGTACAACTTGGTGTATATTATTTGGTCTTTGTGAATGTTAGAGAGTCCAAAAGCTACGGTGCCAATATCTGAAAATTGATCACACCTGAATTACTGACGGCCTATCTAATTTCTTGAGACCTTGGAAAGAAGACATTCCAAGGTATTTAGAAAGATGCATGGTGAGTTTTTTTGAAATTGTCATCTTTTCCCACAATTCTTTGCAAAATCAAGGTTTTTTTTTTCTTTGTTTTTTTTCAAAAAATTGTCATATTAGAAGGTTATTTCTCACACACAGCATATGCATACCACAAATTACACCCCAAAACACATTCTGCTATTACTCCCGAGTATAGCGATACCACATATGTGAGACTTTTACACAGCATGGCCACATACAGAGGCCCAACATGCAGGGGAGCACCTCCAGGCGTTCTGGAGCGCCCAGGCCAATTCTGACATTTCTCTCCTACATGTAAAAATCATAATTTATTTGCTAGAAAATTACATAGAACCCCAAAACATTATATATATATTTTTTTTAGCAAAGACCCTAGAGAATACAATGGCGGTTGTTGCAACTTTTTATCTCGCACGGTATTTGTGCAGCAATTTTTCGAACGCGTTTTTTTGGGGAAAGAAACAGTTTTGTGCTTTAAAAAAAAACAAAACAGTAAAGTTAGCCCAATGTTTTTGCATAATGTGAAAGATGAAGTTACGCCGAGTAAATAGATACCCAACATGTCACCCTTCAAAATTGCACACTCTCGTGGAATGGTGCCAAACGTCGCTACTTAAAAATCTCCATAGGTGACGCTTTAAAATTTTTTCCTGGTTACATGTTTTGAGTTACAGAGGAGGTCTAGGGCCAAAATTATTGCTCTCGCTCTACCGATCACAGCAATACCTCACATGTGTGGTTTGAACACCGTTTTCATATGTTTGCGGGACTTACGTATGTGTTCGCTTCTGCATGCGAGCACACGGACATGGGCGCTTTAAATTTTTTTTTTTTATTGTTTATTTTACTTTATTTATTTTAGTTTGACACTTTTTCCACCCCAAAAAATGTTTTGATCACTTTTATTTCTATTACAAGGAATGTAAATATCCTTGTAATAGGAATATGGCATGACAGGTCCTCTTTACAGTGAGATATGGGGTCAATAAGACCCCACATCTCACCTCTAGGCTGGGAAGCCTGAAATAATAATTTAAAAAAAACGATCTTGGCTTCGATCGTAGCGGTGAGTCGGTAGAAGCACCGGAGGGTGGCGGGAAGGGGGGGGAGGCGTCCCCTCTCGCCTCCCATAAGAATGATCAAGCAGTGGAACAGCAGCTATGATCATTCCTATGGTGTAGGAAATCGCTGGCTGAAAAAGCTGATATCTGAATGATGCCTGTAGCTGCACCCATCATTCAGATTTACCCGCTCAAAGTCAAGGACGTCATATGACTGTGGACGGGAACTGGTTAAAAATTGCGGAGTATTGCGGGCTATTGCAGAGTATTGTGGGGTATATTGCAGAGTATTGCGGGGTATATTGCAGAGTATTGCGGGGTATATTGCAGAGTAGTGCCGGGTATATTGCAGAGTAGTGCCCGGGTATATTGCAGAGTAGTGCCCGGGTATATTGCAGAGTAGTGCCGGGTATATTGCAGAGTAGTGCCCGGGTATATTGCAGAGTAGTGCCCGGGTATATTGCAGAGTAGTGCCCGGGTATATTGCAGAGTAGTGCCGGGTATATTGCAGAGTAGTGCCCGGGTATATTGCAGAGTAGTGCCCGGGTATATTGCAGAGTAGTGCCCGGGTATATTGCAGAGTAGTGCCGGGTATTATGCAGAGTATTGCAGGGTGTTATGCAGAGTATTGCAGGGTATAGTGCAGAGTATTGCAGGGTGTTATGCAGAGTATTGCAGGGTGTTATGCAGAGTATTGCAGGGTGTTATGTAGAGTATTGCAGGGTGTTATGCAGAGTATTACAGGGTGTTATGCAGAGTATTGCAGGGTGTTATGCAGAGTATTGCAGGGTATAGTGCAGAGTATTGCAGGGTGTTATGCAGAGTATTGCAGGGTATAGTGCAGAGTATTGCAGGGTATAGTGCAGAGTATTGCAGGGTGTTATGCAGAGTATTGCAGGGTGTTATGCAGAGTATTGCAGGGTGTTATGCAGAGTATTTCAGGGTGTTATGCAAAGTATTGTAGGGTGTTATGCAAAGTATTGCAGGGTGTTATGCAGAGTATTGCAGGGTGTTATGCAGAGTATTGCAGGGTGTTATGCAGAGTATTACAGGGTGTTATGCAGAGTATTGCAGGGTTGGCTGAGCATTGAGGGATGGATGGATGTGACTGCAAATGTCACTGAGCACCGCTGTGGGCACTACACATGCAGCCCACAGCGGTGCTGCCATCCGATCCCTCCCCCTCTACCCTCGCACTGTACCGATCGGTACAGAGAGGGGAGGGAGGAACCGGTGTCATGAGATGGCGCCGGTCTGTTGACATGTGATCGCTCCGTCATTTGACGGAGCGATCACATGGTAAACGGCCCCGATCAGCGGCCATTTACCGTGATCCGTGATGCGGCGGTCACGGAAGTTCTCGGGTGCGTGCCCCAGGGGGCACGCGAGAGCAGTATTCTGGGAGGACGTCCATGGACGTCCACCCAGAACTAGCCGACCGCGCTGCAGCCGTCTTTCGGCTATGGCCCGGTCAGCAAGTGGTTAAGCATCATTAAAATCACTGCTCCTGAAAAAACGTCCGTTTTTAAAAGTTTTTTTTTGCATTGATACATGTCCCCTGGGGCAGGACCCAGGTCCCCAAACCCTTTTTAGGACAATACCATGCAAATTAGCCTTTAAAATGAGCACTTTTGATTTCGAACGTTCGAGTCCCATTGACGTCAATGGGGTTCTAAAGTTCGTGCAAATTTTCGGTCTGTTCGCAGGTTCTGGTGCGAACAGAACCGGGGGGTGTTCGGCTCATCCCTAATTATTACATAGTTAGTAAGGTTGAATAAAGACACCAAGTCCATCCAGTTCAACCTAAGTGAGTGTGGGTGTGTGTGTCTACAACTATCCCTATTTTTATTTTAAGGTACTACCCATATAGCGCTGTCAATTTACGTAGCGTCCACACATACATCGCACACTCACATTGGTCCCGACCCTCAAGGAGCCCACAATCCAAGGTTCCCAACTCACATTCATATACTTAGGCCAATTTTGGACAGAAGCCAATTAACCTACCATGCAGACAATATTTTGTTCTTCCTCGGAGATATAGACTCATCCGTGACGGTGGCTATGAACATTGTGGAGGATTTTGGGAAGCTTTCAGGTCTGGTAATTACTGGGAGAAATAGGTCCTGATTAGGGATGAGCTTCGAGTTCGAGTCGAACTCATGTTCGACTCGAACATTGGCTGTTCGCAAGTTCGCCGAACACCGAACAATTTGGGGTGTTCGCGGCAAATTTGAATGCCGCGGAACACCCTTTAAAAGTCTATGGGAGAAATCAAAAGTGCTAATTTTAAAGGCTTATATGCAAGTTATTGTCATAAAAAGTGTTTGGGGACCCGGGTCCTGCCCCAGGGGACATGTATCAATGCAAAAAAAGTTTTAAAAACGGACGTTTTTTCAGGAGCAGTGATTTTAATAATGCTTAAAGTCAAACAATAAAAGTGTAATATCCCTTTAAATTTCGTACCTGGGGGGTGTCTATAGTATGCCTGTAAAGGGGCGCATGTTTCCCGTGTTTAGAACAGTCTGACAGCAAAATGACATTTCGAAGGAAAAAACTCATTTAAAACTACCCTCGGCTATTAATGAATTGCCGGTCCGACAATACACATAAAAGTTCATTGATAAAAACGGCATGGGAATTCCCCACAGGGAAACCCCGAACCAAAATTAAAAAAAAAAAATGACGTGGGGGGGTCCCCCTAAATTCCATACCAGGCCCTTCAGGTCTGGTATGGATATTAAGGGGAACCCCGGCCAAAATTTTTTAAAAAAAGGACGTGGGGTTCCCCCTAAATTCCATACCAGACCCTTCAGGTCTGGTATGGATTTTAAGGGGAACCCCGCGCCAAAAAAAAAAAAAAAAACGGCGTGGGGTTCCCCCAAAAATCCATACCAGACCCTTGGCATGAGGGGAGGCTCCCGCTCTTCTCTTCATCTTCTTCTTCATCCTCTTCTCTTCTTCATCTTCTTCATCTTCATCTTCTCTTCTTAATTTTCTTCTGCGGGCCGCTCCGCATCCATGCATGGAAGGGAGGCTCCCGCTGTGTGACGGCGTATTCTCGTCTGACGGTTCTTAAATAACAGGGGGCGGGGCCACCCGGTGACCCCGCCCCCCTCTGACGCACGGGACATGACGGGACTTCCCTGTGGCGTCACAGGGAAGTCCCGTCAAGTCACCGTGCGTCGGGTGGCCCCGCCCCCCGTTATTTAAGAACCGTCAGACGAGGAGACGCCGTCACACAGCGGGAGCCTCCCTCCATGCATGGATGCGGAGCGGCCTGAAGAAGAAAATTAAGAAGAGAAGATGAAGATGAAGAAGATGAAGAAGATGAAGAAGAGAAGAGGATGAAGAAGAAGATGAAGAGAAGAGCGGGAGCCTCCCCTCATGCCATGGGTGCGGAGCGGCCCGAGGAGAAGAAGATAGAAGACGCCATAGAGGAGATGCTGGACGAGAACGCCAGAGGAAGAACCAGAAGAGCCAGAAGAACCAGAAGAAGAAGAAGATGAAGGAAGATAGAAGAAGCATTTAAATAAAGGAATTGTCAAAAACTGTCTCTTGTCATTTTTAACTATTTTGACACTTTTTTAGTGAAATGGGAGGGGTAAGTACCCCCTTACCATTTCACACAGGGGGGGGGGCCGGGATCTGGGGGTCCCCTTGTTAAAGGGGGCTTCCAGATTCCGATAAGCCCCCCGCCCGCGGACCCCCACAACCACCGGCCACGGTTGTGGGGATGAGGCCCTTGTCCTCATCAACATGGGGACAAGGTGTTTTGGGGGGCTACCCCAAAGCACCCTCCCAATGTTGAGGGCATGTGGCCTGGTACGGTTCAGGGGGGGGCGCACTCTCGTCCCCCCCCTCTTTTCCTGCGGCCTGCCAGGTTGCATGCTCGGATAAGGGTCTGGTATGGATTTTTGGGGGAACCCCACGCCGTTTTTTTTTGGTTTTTTTTGGCGCGGGGTTCCCCTTAAAATCCATACCAGACCTGAAGGGTCTGGTATGGAATTTAGGGGGAACCCCACGTCATTTTTTTAAAATTGTGGCCGGGGTTCCCCTTAATATCCATACCAGACCTGAAGGGCCTGGTATGGAATTTAGGGGGACTCCCACTTCATTTTTTTTTTTTAATTTTGGTTCGGGGTTTCCCTGTGGGGAATTCCCATGCCGTTTTTATCAATGAACTTCTATGTGTATTGTCGGCAATGCGATAGCCGCGGGTAGTTTTAAATGGCTTTTTTTCCTTCGAAATGTCATTTTGCTGTCAGGCTGTTCTAAACACGGGAAACATGCGCCCCTTTACAGGCATACTATAGACACCCCCCAGGTACGAAATTTAAAGGGATATTACACTTTTATTGTTTGACTTTAAGCATTATTAAAATCACTGCTCCTGAAAAAACGGCCGTTTTTAAAACTTTTTTTTGCATTGATCCATGTCCCCTGGGGCAGGACCCAGGTCCCCAAACACTTTTTATGACAATAACTTGCATATAAGCCTTTAAAATTAGCACTTTTGATTATTCATGTTCGTGTCCCATAGACTTTAACGGTGTTCGCGTGTTCGAGCGAACTTTTTTCCTGTTCGCATGTTCTGGTGCGAACCGAACAGGGGGGTGTTCGGCTCATCCCTAGTCCTGATGCCTGTAGACTCTATAAACCTCTTTCCATCTGCGGTTCGGCAATTAAGGGTGGTAGATAGGATGAAATACTTAGGAGTATGGTTAACAAGGGACCCAAATCAGTATATTGAGGATAATCTTGCTCCTCTTTTACTTAAATTTAAACGTAAGTGCGATATCTGGAGCAATCTCCCCCTGTCAGCAGCTGGAAGAATTAATCTCATTAAAATGATTTGGATGCCTCAACTTTTGTACCAGTTACATAACTCCCCAGTTTGGATTAAAATAGGATGGTTCAGGAAAATTGAAACATTGTTCAGGGAACTAATCTGGAAGAAGGGACAGGCTCGTATCAGCTTACAGATATTGCAGCTACCAACAAAAGAAGGAGGAGCGGCAGTTTCACACCTCCACGGTTATTTTTTGGCTGCCCAGTTGCAGCATCTGAGGGG
Source organism: Lithobates clamitans (assembly GCA_037952925.1). Taxonomy (NCBI): domain Eukaryota; kingdom Metazoa; phylum Chordata; class Amphibia; order Anura; family Ranidae; genus Lithobates; species Lithobates clamitans. The sequence continues at coordinate 1,807,358 of JBBGZY010000924.1, read as the reverse complement.
ATGTAATATATCAGGTGATAGTAATAAAAATGTACAAATGATACTGCATGGAGCCTTGCACAGCAGTTTGGTGGAAGCTTTGGAAGCGCACTCCCTACTCGCTGGATGCCCCACATTAAAATTAATTACAAAAGTATGGCAGGCTGCCAAGGTAATAATGGGATATAGGGGCTTAACAGAATATACCCCAATTTGGGATAGCAAACATTTTCCAGATTTGATCCCCATGGGTAAAATAAACGAGTGGGAGGTTTGTGGTATCGGAAAAATCGCTCAGCTATACGAAAGGAGCATGCTGAAGTTACTTAAGGAGCTGAGGCGCGAGTATGGTATCCCAAACCAATCATTCTACAGGTATCTTCAAATTAGACACGCCTTGAAGGCCCACTTTAAAACACAAAAGGTGGAATGGAGCAAAATACCCCTTATACAAATATAGTTATGACCGAATCCTCCAAGGGTTTAATATAAGAGATATAGGAACAGATATGTAGTAAAACCATTACTGGGGAAAGACTGGCCAAAAATAAAAAGGGATGGGAAGAAGACTTGGGGGAAAAAATAACAGGAGAACAATGGAGAAGGATATTGGATCTGAGCTCCCAGGTGTCAGTTTCTCCCTCACAAAAAATGTTGCAATTATTTTTGCTACATAGAGTTTTTTTATACCCCAAAGAAACTTTTTCGGTATGGATAGAGAGCTGATGATAAATGCCCAAGGTGTCAAGGAACAGGTGATTTGATTCACATGTCGTGGAGATGTCCAAAATTATTTAGATACTGGGCAGAAATATTAGAGGATATCAATTGTAGCTTTGGGCTTAAGTTGGACCTGGATGGTACTATATGTCTGTTGAGGAAAATAGCGTACCCGTAAATAGTAAAATCGCAGCATAAGATGTTTATTCCAAGCACGAAAGATAATAGCTCAGAATTGGCAATCAGTGAGACCCCCCCATCAGAAGAATGGACCAAAGTGATGGATGCTACAGTATGGAGGGAAAAAGTGGTATTTATTAGAAGGAGGAACCTGGATAAATTCTTAAAGATGTGGAAGCCTTGGTTAGATAAAATGGGGTGCCCTCCTTAAAGGGAATAATCTAGGGAGAAGAGACCATACTTAAGGACGAAGTGGATACGACTGGGTGGGATTGGGGGAAGCAAAGAGGACGACGAAAAGTGGAAAATAAGAGAGAGAGCAGAGAGAGAAATAAGAACACGTAATATATCTGTGTATCATTTAAATAGACACGGTATATGGATGGGATTGTATTTTATTAAAAGGGAGATTATGAGGGTGGCGAAGGGAGGGTGGGGTTATAAATAGTTAGAGGAGACACAAAAGGGTAAAGAATCACAGAGGAGATGGATTTGAGGCACCGATAGTATTTATGTGTTTTTTTGGTTCTTTTAATTATTATTATGTTTTTCTCAAGGAAGTAAATATGAAGTGTGTATTATAATATATTGAAGGTTATTTAAGTTTGAAATTACACACAATATGGTAAAAATGCTAATGTATACGGTCTGAGGTGCCTCTCAATCGGTGATATGTTTTTTGTAAAAATAATAAGAATAAAAGAAGTAAAAAAAGGATACCTTTGAAGGATCTGGAAAAGGCTCTATGCCAGGAGTCCAGGTCCCAAGTTTGCTGCGTATCTTGCTCCCAAGCCAGCATATAGGGGGGTTTCCGGCTATTTAGGGTAAGTGACAAATAAATTAAGGAAATCCCTCCCCTCTGCTCCATTACTTGACCGCACCATTGTTCATAGGGGGTGAATTGCGGTGGGTAAGGTTTCGTAGGCCAGATAGAATGTGTGATAGATGTTGAAATCTGAATCTCTCCGAATCGGGTAGGTCCAGAGTCTTAATGCAATGGGGAAGCCAGATGGGTCCATCCCCTTATTCAGCCACCATCGAAAGGCTTTGATGTCCATTCCTGGGTGAACTTCCAGGTTGTGAAAGATGTGATCTAAGGGTTTGCATGGTGAAACTAGAGAAGGGGAATGCCTGAGTTTATCCCATATTGCCAAAGAGTGTGACAAGGAAGGTGGTAGGATGGGGGGGCCTATCAGTGGGCGAGCACCAGAGGAGGAAGTCTATGGTGAAAGATGGGGCCGGCTGTCTCTCCATGTCTACCCAGTCTGGTCTAGCCAGTCTGATTTAGACTGTGGAAAGCTGAGCCAGTCTAGCCACCTGGTAATACCAGAACGGGTTAGGGAGACCCAATCCCTCCCCCCCTTATTCCTCAATCTAAATAGAGTTTGCCATGCAAGACGGTGGCCAGACTTACCCCAGATAAATTTAACAATTTTACTTTGGAATAACGAGAGATGTCCTTTCTTATGGACACTGGGAGCGAATGGAAGAGATATAGGAGTCTTGGGAGTAGGGTCATTTTGATAGAATTAATCCTGTCCAACCAGGAGAGTTGTTGTGGAGACCACAGTTTAAGTTCTATTTCTAGTTTTCTGTAGATGGGGGGATAATTAGTATTGTAGAGTTGTCCAAATTCGGATGTGAGATTTATTCCGAGATATCGGAAGGAGGAGTCACTCCATGAAAAGCGAAATATCTCCTTCAGCTCCTCCCAGCCAGGTACAAGTCCAGTCTTGAGACTGTAAATGATCCCTTAAAGACTGCTGCTGATGCTGAGTGCCAGGCTCCACCTCCATGCTGACACAATCCTCCTCCTCCTTGTCCTCTTCCTGTGTGATCGACGGGCACGCGAAACACTGCCTGGATAAAGGGGGCCTTGAGAGGTAAGGAAGTCCTCCTCTTCCTCCCTCTGTTCTGCCTCAAGTGACCTGTCCATTATTCCACGCAGCATGTGCTCCAACAGGTGGACAAGGGGGACAGTGTCACTGATGCATGCACTGTCACTGCTCACCATCCTCGTGGCCTCCTCAAATGGTGACAGGACAGTGCATGCATCCCTTATCATGGCCCACTGGTGTGGGGAAAAAAAAAACAAGCTCCCCTGACCCTGTCCTGGTGCCATAGTCGCACAGGTACTCATTGATGGCTCTCTGCTGCGTGTGCAGCCGCTGCAGCATGGCCAACGTTGAGTTCCACCTGGTGGGCATGTCACAGATTAGGCAGTTCTTGGGCAGGTTAAATTCTTTTTGGAGGTCTGCCAGCCGAAGCATTGGCATTATATGACGGGCTGAAATGCACACAGACTTTCCTGGTCTGCCTCAGGACATCCTGTAAGCCCGAGTACCTGCCCAAGAACCGCTGCACCACCAAGTTAAGAACGTGAGCCAAACAGGGCACATGGGTCAGTTGTCCCTGTCGGAGGGTGGAGAGGAGGTTGGTGCCATTGTCGCAAACCACCATTCCTGACTTAAGTTGGCATGGCGTCAACCACCTCTGAACCTGCCCCTGCAGAATCTCTGCCCCAGTGTGGGTCCTGTCCCCCAAGCACACCAGCTCAAGCACCACATGGCATCTTTTGGCCTGCGTACTTGCGTAGCCCCTTGAACGCCTACGGAGCACAGCTGGTTCCGAGGACAAAGCACAGGAAGAGGCCATGGAGGAAGAAGAAGAGGAGAGAGGTGTGTCAGAATCACCAGTAGTGATATTTTGGAGGCGTGGTGCTGAAACAACCTCAAACACTACTGCACCTTGTCCTGCACCTTACCACTGACTGCCCTGTCCAGCGAGGCCAAGACATTGCCTTCCACATGCCAGTAGAGAGCCAGAATCGCCTTCCGTGAGAAAAAGTGGCATTTGGGAACCTGCCACTGAGGAACTGCACATTACACAAACTCAAGGAAGGGGGCAGAGTCTACCAACTGAATAAGCACCTGGCTGCAGGTAGCTATACTGTAGGTGCAACTGTGCGGGGTACACAGTACAGTAACTGGAAATACTTCAAAGAGCCTACACAAGCACCTGGCTGCAGGTAACTATACTGTAGGTGAGACTGTGCAGGGTACACAGTACAGTAACCGGAAATACTTCAAAGAGCCTACACAAGCACCTGGCTGCAGGTAGCTATACTGTAGGTGCAACTGTGCAGGGTACACAGTACCGTAACTGGAAATACTTCAAGAGCCTACACAAGAACCTGGCTGCAGATAGCTATACTGTAGGTGCAACTGTATGGGGTACACAGTACAGTAACTGGAAATATGTCAAGAGCATACACAAGCACCTGGCTGCAGGTAGCTATACTGTAGGTGATACTGTGCAGGGCACACAGTACAGTAACTGGAAATACTTCAAGAGCCTACATAAGCACCTGGCTGCAGGTAGCTATACTGTAGTTGCAACTGTGCGGGGTACACAGTACAGTAACTGGAAATACGTCAAGAGCCTACACAAGCACCTGGCTGTAGGTAGCTATACTGTAGGTGAGACTGTGTGGGGTACACAGTACAGTGACTGGAAATTCTTCAAAGAGCCTACACAAGCACCTGGCTGCAGATAGCTATACTATAGGTGCAACTGTATGGGGTACACAGTACAGTAACTGGAAATACGTCAAGAGCCTACATAAGCACCTGGCTGCAGGTAGCTATACTGTAGGTGCAACTGTGCGGGGTACACAGTAGAGTAACTGGAAATACATCAAGAGCCTACACAAGCACTTGGCTGCAGGTAGTGATACTGTAGGTGAGACTGTGCACGGTACACAGTACAGTAACTGGAAATACTTCAAGAGCCTACATAAGCACCTGGCTGCAGGTAGCTATACTGTAGGTGCAACTGTGCGGGGTTCATAGTACAGTAACTAGAAATACGTCAAGAGCCTACACAAGCAACTGGCTGCAAGTAGCTATACTGTAGGTGAGATTATGCAGGGTACACTGTACATTAACTGGAAATACCTCAAGAGCCTACACAAGCACCTGGCTGCAGGTAGCTATACTGTAGGTGCAACTGTGCGGGGTACACAGTACAGTAACTGGAAATACGTCAAGAGCCTACACAAGCACCTGGCTGTAGGTAGCTATACTGTAGGTGAGACTGTGTGGGGTACACAGTACAGTGACTGGAAATACTTCAAAGAGCCTACACAAGCACCTGGCTGCAGGTAGCTATACTGTAGGTGAGACTGTGCAGGGCACACAGTACAGTAACTGGAAATACTTAAAAGAGCCTACACAAGCACCTGGCTGCAGGTAGCTATACTGTAGGTGAGACTGTGCGGGGTACAAAGTACAGTAACTGGAAATACTTCAAAGAGCCTACACAAGCACCTGGCTGCAGATAGCTATACTGTAGGTGCAACTGTACGGGGTACACAGTACAGTAACTGGAAATACGTCAAAAGCCTACACAAGCAACTGGCTGCAGGTAGCTATACTGTAGGTGAGACTGTGCGGGATACACAGTACAGTAACTGGAAATACTTCAAGAGCCTACATAAGCACCTGGCTGCAGGTAGCTATACTGTAGGTGAGACTGTGCGGGGTACACATTACAGTAACCGGAAATACTTCAAAGAGCCTACACAAGCACCTGGTTGCAAGTAGCTATACTGTAGGTGCAACTGTGTGGGGTATATAGTACAGTAACTGGAAATACGTCAAGAGCCTACACAACCACCTGGCTGCAAGTAGCTATACTGTAGGTGCAACTGTGCGGGGTACACAGTACAGTAACTGGAAATACTTCAAAGAGCCTACACAGGCACCTGGCTTTAGGTAGCTATACTGTAGGTGAGACTGTGCAGGGTACACAGTACAGTAACTGGAAATACTTCAAAAGCCTACATAAGCACCTGGCTGCAGGTAGCTATACTGTAGATGCAACTGTGCGGGGTACACAGTACAGTAACTGGAAATACATCAAGAGCCTACAAAAGCACTTGGCTGCAGGTAGCGATACTGTAGGTGAGACTGTGCAGGGTACACAGTACAGTAACTGGAAATACTTCAAGAGCCTACATAAGCACCTGGCTGCAGGTAGCTATACTGTAGGTGCAACTGTGCGGGTACATAGTACAGTAACTAGAAATACGTCAAGAGCCTACACAAGCACCTGGCTGCAAGTAGCTATACTGTAGGTGAGATTGTGCAGGGTACACAGTACATTAACTGGAAATACCTCAAGAGCCTACACAAGCACCTGGCTGTAGGTAGCTATACTGTAGGGGAGACTGTGTGGGGTACACAGTACAGTGACTGGAAATACTTCAAAGAGCCTACACAAGCACATGGCTGCAGATAGCTATACTGTAGGTGCAACTGTATGGGGTACACAGTACAGTAACTGGAAATACTTCAAAGAGCCTACACAAGCACCTGGCTGCAGATAGCTATACTGTAGGTGCAACTGTACGGGGTACACAGTACAGTAACTGGAAATACGTCAAAAGCCTACACAAGCAACTGGCTGCAGGTAGCTATACTGTAGGTGAGACTGTGCGGGATACACAGTACAGTAACTGGAAATACTTCAAGAGCCTACATAAGCACCTGGCTGCAGGTAGCTATACTGTAGGTGAGACTGTGCGGGGTACACATTACAGTAACCGGAAATACTTCAAAGAGCCTACACAAGCACCTGGTTGCAAGTAGCTATACTGTAGGTGCAACTGTGTGGGGTATATAGTACAGTAACTGGAAATACGTCAAGAGCCTACACAACCACCTGGCTGCAAGTAGCTATACTGTAGGTGCAACTGTGCGGGGTACACAGTATAGTAACTGGAAATACTTCAAAGAGCCTACACAGGCACCTGGCTGTAGGTAGCTATTCTGTAGGTGAGACTGTGCAGGGTACACAGTACAGTAACTGGAAATACTTCAAAAGCCTACATAAGCACCTGGCTGCAGGTAGCTATACTGTAGATGCAACTGTGCGGGGTACACAGTACAGTAACTGGAAATACATCAAGAGCCTACACAAGCACTTGGCTGCAGGTAGCGATACTGTAGGTGAGACTGTGCAGGGTACACAGTACAGTAACTGGAAATACTTCAAGAGCCTACATAAAGCACCTGGCTGCAGGTAGCTATACTGTAGGTGCAACTGTGTGGGTACATAGTACAGTAACTAGAAATACGTCAAGAGCCTACACAAGCACCTGGCTGCAAGTAGCTATACTGTAGGTGAGATTGTGCAGGGTACACAGTACATTAACTGGAAATACCTCAAGAGCCTACACAAGCACCTGGCTGTAGGTAGCTATACTGTAGGGGAGACTGTGTGGGGTACACAGTACAGTGACTGGAAATACTTCAAAGAGCCTACACAAGCACCTGGCTGCAGATAGCTATACTGTAGGTGCAACTGTATGGGGTAAACAGTACAGTAACTGGAAATACGTCAAGAGCCTACACAAGCACCTGGCTGCAGATAGCTATACTGTAGGTGCAACTGTACAGGGTACACAGTACAGTAACTGGAAATACCTCAAAAGCCTACACAAGCAACTGGCTGCAGGTAGCTATACTGTAGGTGAGACTGTGCGGGATACACAGTACAGTAACTTGAAATACTTCAAGAGCCTACATAAGCACCTGGCTGCAGGTAGCTATACTGTAGGTGAGACTGTGCGGGGTACACATTACAGTAACCGGAAATACTTCAAAGAGCCTACACAAGCACCTGGTTGCAAGTAGCTATACTGTAGGTGCAACTGTGTGGGGTATATAGTACAGTAACTGGAAATACGTCAAGAGCCTACACAACCACATGGCTGCAAGTAGCTATACTGTAGGTGCAACTGTGCGGAGTACACAGTACAGTAACTGGAAATACTTCAAAGAGCCTACACAGGCACCTGGCTGTAGGTAGCTATACTGTAGGTGAGACTGTGCATGGTACACAGTACAGTAACTGGAAATACTTCAAGAGCCTACATAAGCACCTGGCTGCAGGTAGCTATACTGTAGGTGCAACTGTGCGGGTACATAGTACAGTAACTAGAAATACGTCAAGAGCCTACACAAGCACCTGGCTGCAAGTAGCTATACTGTAGGTGAGATTGTGCAGGGTACACAGTACATTAACTGGAAATACCTCAAGAGCCTACACAAGCACCTGGCTGTAGGTAGCTATACTGTAGGGGAGACTGTGTGGGGTACACAGTACAGTGACTGGAAACACTTCAAAGAGCCTACACAAGCACCTGGCTGCAGATAGCTATACTGTAGGTGCAACTGTATGGGGTAAACAGTACAGTAACTGGAAATACGTCAAGAGCCTACACAAGCACCTGGCTGCAGATAGCTATACTGTAGGTGCAACTGTACGGGGTACACAGTACAGTAACTGGAAATACGTCAAAAGCCTACACAAGCAACTGGCTGCAGGTAGCTATACTGTAGGTGAGACTGTGCGGGATACACAGTACAGTAACTGGAAATACTTCAAGAGCCTACATAAGCACCTGGCTGCAGGTAGCTATACTGTAGGTGAGACTGTGCGGGGTACACATTACAGTAACCGGAAATACTTCAAAGAGCCTACACAAGCACCTGGTTGCAAGTAGCTATACTGTAGGTGCAACTGTGTGGGGTATATAGTACAGTAACTGGAAATACGTCAAGAGCCTACACAACCACCTGGCTGCAAGTAGCTATACTGTAGGTGCAACTGTGCGGAGTACACAGTACAGTAACTGGAAATACTTCAAAGAGCCTACATAGGCACCTGGCTGTAGGTAGCTATACTGTAGGTGAGACTGTGCAGGGTACACAGTACAGTAACTGGAAATACTTCAAGAGCCTACATAAGCACCTGGCTGCAGGTAGCTATACTGTAGATGCAACTGTGCGGGGTACACAGTACAGTAACTGGAAATACATCAAGAGCCTACACAAGCACTTGGCTGCAGGTAGCGATACTGTAGGTGAGACTGTGCAGGGTACACAGTACAGTAACTGGAAATACTTCAAGAGCCTACATAAGCACCTGGCTGCAGGTAGCTATACTGTAGGTGCAACTGTGCGGGGTACATAGTACAGTAACTAGAAATACGTCAAGAGCCTACACAAGCACCTGGCTGCAAGTAGCTATACTGTAGGTGAGATTGTGCAGGGTACACAGTACATTAACTGGAAATACCTCAAGAGCCTACACAAGCACCTGGCTGTAGGTAGCTATACTGTAGGGGAGACTGTGTGGGGTACACAGTACAGTGACTGGAAATACCTCAAAGAGCCTACACAAGCACCTGGCTGCAGATAGCTATACTGTAGGTACAACTGTATGGGGTACACAGTACAGTAACTGGAAATACGTCAAGAGCCTACACAAGCACCTGGCTGCAGATAGCTATACTGTAGGTGCAACTGTACGGGGTACACAGTACAGTAACTGGAAATACGTCAAAAGCCTACACAAGCAACTGGCTGCAGATAGCTATACTGTAGGTGCAACTGTACGGGGTACACAGTACAGTAACTGGAAATACGTCAAAAGCCTACACAAGCAACTGCAGCAGGTAGCTATACTGTAGGTGAGACTGTGCGGGATACACAGTACAGTAACTGGAAATACTTCAAGAGCCTACATAAGCACCTGGCTGCAGGTAGCTATACTGTAGGTGAGACTGTGCGGGGTACACATTACAGTAACCGGAAATACTTCAAAGAGCCTACACAAGCACCTGGTTGCAAGTAGCTATACTGTAGGTGCAACTGTGTGGGGTATATAGTACAGTAACTGGAAATACGTGAAGAGCCTATACAACCACATGGCTGCAAGTAGCTATACTGTAGGTGCAACTGTGCGGGTACATAGTACAGTAACTAGAAATACGTCAAGAGCCTACACAAGCACCTGGCTGCAAGTAGCTATACTGTAGGTGAGATTGTGCAGGGTACACAGTACATTAACTGGAAATACCTCAAGAGCCTACACAAGCACCTGGCTGTAGGTAGCTATACTGTAGGGGAGACTGTGTGGGGTACACAGTACAGTGACTGGAAATACTTCAAAGAGCCTACACAAGCACCTGGCTGCAGATAGCTATACTGTAGGTGCAACTGTATGAGGTACACAGTACAGTAACTGGAAATACTTCAAAGAGCCTACACAATCACCTGGCTGCAGATAGCTATACTGTAGGTGCAACTGTACGGGGTACACAGTACAGTAACTGGAAATACGTCAAAAGCCTACACAAACAACTGGCTGCAGGTAGCTATACTGTAGGTGAGACTGTGCGGGATACACAGTACAGTAACTGGAAATACTTCAAGAGCCTACATAAGCACCTGGCTGCAGGTAGCTATACTGTAGGTGAGACTGTGCGGGGTACACATTACAGTAACCGGAAATACTTCAAAGAGCCTACACAAGCACCTGGTTGCAAGTAGCTATACTGTAGGTGCAACTGTGTGGGGTATATAGTACAGTAACTGGAAATACGTCAAGAGCCTACACAACCACCTGGCTGCAAGTAGCTATACTGTAGGTGCAACTGTGCGGGGTACACAGTACAGTAACTGGAAATACTTCAAAGAGCCTACACAAGCACCTGGCTGCAGATAGCTATACTGTAGGTGCAACTGTACGGGGTACACAGTACAGTAACTGGAAATACGTCAAAAGCCTACACAAGTAACTGGCTGCAGGTAGCTATACTGTAGGTGAGACTGTGCGGGATACACAGTACAGTAACTGGAAATACTTCAAGAGCCTACATAAGCACCTGGCTGCAGGTAGCTATACTGTAGGTGAGACTGTGCGGGGTACACATTACAGTAACCGGAAATACTTCAAAGAGCCTACACAAGCACCTGGTTGCAAGTAGCTATACTGTAGGTGCAACTGTGTGGGGTATATAGTACAGTAACTGGAAATACGTCAAGAGCCTACACAACCACCTGGCTGCAAGTAGCTATACTGTAGGTGCAACTGTGCGGGGTACACGGTACAGTAACTGGAAATACTTCAAAGAGCCTACACAGGCACCTGGCTGTAGGTAGCTATACTGTAGGTGAGACTGTGCAGGGTACACAGTACAGTAACTGGAAATACTTCAAAAGCCTACATAAGCACCTGGCTGCAGGTAGCTATACTGTAGATGCAACTGTGCGGGGTACACAGTACAGTAACTGGAAATACATCAAGAGCCTACACAAGCACTTGGCTGCAGGTAGCGATACTGTAGGTGAGACTGTGCAGGGTACACAGTACAGTAACTGGAAATACTTCAAGAGCCTACATAAGCACCTGGCTGCAGGTAGCTATACTGTAGGTGCAACTGTGCGGGTACATAGTACAGTAACTAGAAATACGTCAAGAGCCTACACAAGCACCTGGCTGCAAGTAGCTATACTGTAGGTGAGATTGTGCAGGGTACACAGTACATTAACTGGAAATACCTCAAGAGCCTACACAAGCACCTGGCTGTAGGTAGCTATACTGTAGGGGAGACTGTGTGGGGTACACAGTACAGTGACTGGAAATACTTCAAAGAGCCTACACAAGCACCTGGCTGCAGATAGCTATACTGTAGGTGCAACTGTATGGGGTACACAGTACAGTAACTGGAAATACGTCAAGAGCCTACACAAGCACCTGGCTGCAGATAGCTATACTGTAGGTGCAACTGTACGGGGTACACAGTACAGTAACTGGAAATACGTCAAAAGCCTACACAAGCAACTGGCTGCAGGTAGCTATACTGTAGGTGAGACTGTGCGGGATACACAGTACAGTAACTGGAAATACTTCAAGAGCCTACATAAGCACCTGGCTGCAGGTAGCTATACTGTAGGTGAGACTGTGCGGGGTACACATTACAGTAACCGGAAATACTTCAAAGAGCCTACACAAGCACCTGGTTGCAAGTAGCCATACTGTAGGTGCAACTGTGTGGGGTATATAGTACAGTAACTGGAAATACGTCAAGAGCCTACACAACCACCTGGCTGCAAGTAGCTATACTGTAGGTGCAACTGTGCGGGGTACACAGTACAGTAACTGGAAATACTTCAAAGAGCCTACACAGGCACCTGGCTGTAGGTAGCTATACTGTAGGTGAGACTGTGCAGGGTACACAGTACAGTAACTGGAAATACTTCAAAAGCCTACATAAGCACCTGGCTGCAGGTAGCTATACTGTAGATGCAACTGTGCGGGGTACACAGTACATTAACTGGAAATACATCAAGAGCCTACACAAGCACTTGGCTGCAGGTAGCGATATTGTAGGTGAGACTGTGCAGGGTACACAGTACAGTAACTGGAAATACTTCAAGAGCCTACATAAGCACCTGGCTGCAGGTAGCTATACTGTAGGTGCAACTGTGCGGGTACATAGTACAGTAACTAGAAATACGCCAAGAGCCTACACAAGCACCTGGCTGCAAGTAGCTATACTGTAGGTGAGATTGTGCAGGGTACACAGTACATTAACTGGAAATACCTCAAGAGCCTACACAAGCACCTGGCTGTAGGTAGCTATACTGTAGGGGAGACTGTGTGGGGTACACAGTACAGTGACTGGAAATACTTCAAAGAGCCTACACAAGCACCTGGCTGCAGATAGCTATACTGTAGGTGCAACTGTACGGGGTACACAGTACAGTAACTGGAAATACGTCAAAAGCCTACACAAGCAACTGGCTGCAGGTAGCTATACTGTAGGTGAGACTGTGCGGGATACACAGTACAGTAACTGGAAATACTTCAAGAGCCTACATAAGCACCTGGCTGCAGGTAGCTATACTGTAGGTGAGACTGTGCGGGGTACACATTACAGTAACCGGAAATACTTCAAAGAGCCTACACAAGCACCTGGTTGCAAGTAGCTATACTGTAGGTGCAACTGTGTGGGGTATATAGTACAGTAACTGGAAATACGTCAAGAGCCTACACAACCACCTGGCTGCAAGTAGCTATACTGTAGGTGCAACTGTGCGGAGTACACAGTACAGTAACTGGAAATACTTCAAAGAGCCTACACAGGCACCTGGCTGTAGGTAGCTATACTGTAGGTGAGACTGTGCAGGGTACACAGTACAGTAACTGGAAATACTTCAAAAGCCTACATAAGCACCTGGCTGCAGGTAGCTATACTGTAGATGCAACTGTGCGGGGTACACAGTACAGTAACTGGAAATACATCAAGAGCCTACACAAGCACTTGGCTGCAGGTAGCGATACTGTAGGTGAGACTGTGCAGGGTACACAGTACAGTAACTGGAAATACTTCAAGAGCCTACATAAGCACCTGGCTGCAGGTAGCTATACTGTAGGTACAACTGTGCGGGTACATAGTACAGTAACTAGAAATACGTCAAGAGCCTACACAAGCACCTGGCTGCAAGTAGCTATACTGTAGGTGAGATTGTGCAGGGTACACAGTACATTAACTGGAAATACCTCAAGAGCCTACACAAGCACCTGGCTGTAGGTAGCTATACTGTAGGGGAGACTGTGTGGGGTACACAGTACAGTGACTGGAAATACTTCAAAGAGCCTACACAAGCACCTGGCTGCAGATAGCTATACTGTAGGTGCAACTGTATGGGGTACACAGTACAGTAACTGGAAATACGTCAAGAGCCTACACAAGCACCTGGCTGCAGATAGCTATACTGTAGGTGCAACTGTACGGGGTACACAGTACAGTAACTGGAAATACGTCAAAAGCCTACACAAGCAACTGGCTGCAGGTAGCTATACTGTAGGTGAGACTGTGCGGGATACACAGTACAGTAACTGGAAATACTTCAAGAGCCTACATAAGCACCTGGCTGCAGGTAGCTATACTGTAGGTGAGACTGTGCGGGGTACACATTACAGTAACCGGAAATACTTCAAAGAGCCTACACAAGCACCTGGTTGCAAGTAGCTATACTGTAGGTGCAACTGTGTGGGGTATATAGTACAGTAACTGGAAATACGTCAAGAGCCTACACAACCACCTGGCTGCAAGTAGCTATACTGTAGGTGCAACTGTGCGGAGTACACAGTACAGTAACTGGAAATACTTCAAAGAGCCTACACAGGCACCTGGCTGTAGGTAGCTATACTGTAGGTGAGACTGTGCAGGGTACACAGTACAGTAACTGAAAATACTTCAAGAGCCTACATAAGCACCTGGCTGCAGGTAGCTATACTGTAGATGCAACTGTGCGGGGTACACAGTACAGTAACTGGAAATACATCAAGAGCCTACACAAGCACTTGGCTGCAGGTAGCGATACTGTAGGTGAGACTGTGCAGGGTACACAGTACAGTAACTGGAAATACTTCAAGAGCCTACATAAGCACCTGGCTGCAGGTAGCTATACTGTAGGTGCAACTGTGCGGGGTACATAGTACAGTAACTAGAAATACGTCAAGAGCCTACACAAGCACCTGGCTGCAAGTAGCTATACTGTAGGTGAGATTGTGCAGGGTACACAGTACATTAACTGGAAATACCTCAAGAGCCTACACAAGCACCTGGCTGTAGGTAGCTATACTGTAGGGGAGACTGTGTGGGGTACACAGTACAGTGACTGGAAATACCTCAAAGAGCCTACACAAGCACCTGGCTGCAGATAGCTATACTGTAGGTGCAACTGTATGGGGTACACAGTACAGTAACTGGAAATACGTCAAGAGCCTACACAAGCACCTGGCTGCAGATAGCTATACTGTAGGTGCAACTGTACGGGGTACACAGTACAGTAACTAAAAATACGTCAAAAGCCTACACAAGCAACTGGCTGCAGATAGCTATACTGTAGGTGCAACTGTACGGGGGACACAGTACAGTAACTGGAAATACGTCAAAAGCCTACACAAGCAACTGGCTGCAGGTAGCTATACTGTAGGTGAGACTGTGCAGGATACACAGTACAGTAACTGGAAATACTTCAAAGAGCCTACATAAGCACCTGGCTGCAGGTAGCTATACTGTAGGTGCAACTGTGCGGGTACATAGTACAGTAACTAGAAATACGTCAAGAGCCTACACAAGCACCTGGCTGCAAGTAGCTATACTGTAGGTGAGATTGTGCAGGGTACACAGTACATTAACTGGAAATACCTCAAGAGCCTACACAAGCACCTGGCTGTAGGTGGCTATACTGTAGGGGAGACTGTGTGGGGTACACAGTACAGTGACTGGAAATACTTCAAAGAGCCTACACAAGCACCTGGTTGCAAGTAGCTATACTGTAGGTGCAACTGTGTGGGGTATATAGTACAGTAACTGGAAATACGTCAAGAGCCTATACAACCACATGGCTGCAAGTAGCTATACTGTAGGTGCAACTGTGCGGGGTACACAGTACAGTAACTGGAAATACTTCAAAGAGCCTACACAGGCACCTGGCTGCAGGTAGCAATACTGTAGGTGAGACTGTGCAGGGTACACAGTACAGTAACTGGAAATACTTCAAGAGCCTACATAAGCACCTGGCTGCAGGTAGCTATACTGTAGGTGCAACTGTGCGGGTACATAGTACAGTAACTAGAAATACGTCAAGAGCCTACACAAGCACCTGGCTGCAAGTAGCTATACTGTAGGTGAGATTGTGCAGGGTACACAGTACATTAACTGGAAATACCTCAAGAGCCTACACAAGCACCTGGCTGTAGGTAGCTATACTGTAGGGGAGACTGTGTGGGGTACACAGTACAGTGACTGGAAATACTTCAAAGAGCCTACACAAGCACCTGGCTGCAGATAGCTATACTGTAGGTGAAACTGTATGGGGTACACAGTACAGTAACTGGAAATACGTCAAGAGCCTACACAAGCACCTGGCTGCAGATAGCTATACTGTAGGTGCAACTGTACGGGGTACACAGTACAGTAACTGGAAATACGTCAAAAGCCTACACAAGCAACTGGCTGCAGGTAGCTATACTGTAGGTGAGACTGTGCGGGATACACAGTACAGTAACTGGAAATACTTCAAGAGCCTACATAAGCACCTGGCTGCAGGTAGCTATACTGTAGGTGAGACTGTGCGGGGTACACATTACAGTAACCGGAAATACTTCAAAAAGCCTACACAAGCACCTGGTTGCAAGTAGCTATACTGTAGGTGTAACTGTGTGGGGTATATAGTACAGTAACTGGAAATACGTCAAGAGCCTACACAACCACCTGGCTGCAAGTAGCTATACTGTAGGTGCAACTGTGCGGAGTACACAGTACAGTAACTGGAAATACTTCAAAGAGCCTGCACAGGCACCTGGCTGTAGGTAACTATACTGTAGGTGAGACTGTGCAGGGTACACAGTACAGTAACTGGAAATACTTCAAGAGCCTACATAAGCACCTGGATGCAGGTAGTTATACTGTAGATGCAACTGTGCGGGGTACACAGTACAGTAACTGGAAATACATCAAGAGCCTACACAAGCACTTGGCTGCAGGTAGCGATACTGTAGGTGAGACTGTGCAGGGTACACAGTACAGTAACTGGAAATACTTCAAGAGCCTACATAAGCACCTGGCTGCAGGTAGCTATACTGTAGGTGCAACTGTGCGGGGTACATAGTACAGTAACTAGAAATACGTCAAGAGCCTACACAAGCACCTGGCTGCAAGTAGCTATACTGTAGGTGAGATTGTGCAGGGTACACAGTACATTAACTGGAAATACCTCAAGAGCCTACACAAGCACCTGGCTGTAGGTAGCTATACTGTAGGGGAGACTGTGTGGGGTACACAGTACAGTGACTGGAAATACCTCAAAGAGCCTACACAAGCACCTGGCTGCAGATAGCTATACTGTAGGTGCAACTGTATGGGGTACACAGTACAGTAACTGGAAATACGTCAAGAGCCTACACAAGCACCTGGCTGCAGATAGCTATACTGTGGGTACAACTGTACGGGGTACACAGTACAGTAACTGGAAATACGTCAAAAGCCTACACAAGCAACTGGCTGCAGGTAGCTATACTGTAGGTGAGACTGTGCGGGATACACAGTACAGTAACTGGAAATACTTCAAGAGCCTACATAAGCACCTGGCTGCAGGTAGCTATACTGTAGGTGAGACTATGCGGGGTACACATTACAGTAACCGGAAATACTTCAAAGAGCCTACACAAGCACCTGGTTGCAAGTAGCTATACTGTAGGTGCAACTGTGTGGGGTATATAGTACAGTATCTGGAAATACGTCAAGAGCCTACACAAGCACCTGGCTGCAAGTAGCTATACTGTAGGTGCAACTGTGCGGGGTACACAGTACAGTAACTGGAAATACTTCAAAGAGCCTACACAGGCACCTGGCTGTAGGTAGCTATACTGTAGGTGAGACTGTGCAGGGTACACAGTACAGTAACTGGAAATACTTCAAGAGCCTACATAAGCACCTGGCTGCAGGTAGCTATACTGTAGGTGCAACTGTGCGGGGTACATAGTACAGTAACTAGAAATACGTCAAGAGCCTACACAAGCACCTGGCTGCAAGTAGCTATACTGTAGGTGAGATTGTGCAGGGTACACAGTACATTAACTGGAAATACCTCAAGAGCCTACACAAGCACCTGGCTGTAGGTAGCTATACTGTAGGGGAGACTGTGTGGGGTACACAGTACAGTGACTGGAAATACTTCAAAGAGCCTACACAAGCACCTGGCTGCAGATAGCTATACTGTAGGTGCAACTGTATGGGGTACACAGTACAGTAACTGGAAATACGTCAAGAGCCTACACAAGCACCTGGCTGCAGATAGCTATACTGTAGGTGCAACTGTACGGGGTACACAGTACAGTAAGTGGAAATACGTCAAAAGCCTACACAAGCAACTGGCTGCCGGTAGCTATACTGTAGGTGAGACTGTGCGGGATACACAGTACAGTAACTGGAAATACTTCAAGAGCCTACATAAGCACCTGGCTGCAGGTAGCTATACTGTAGGTGAGACTGTGCGGGGTACACATTACAGTAACCGGAAATACTTCAAAGAGCCTACACAAGCACCTGGTTGCAAGTAGCTATACTGTAGGTGCAACTGTGTGGGGTATATAGTACAGTAACTGGAAATACGTCAAGAGCCTACACAACCACCTGGCTGCAAGTAGCTATACTGTAGGTGCAACTGTGCGGAGTACACAGTACAGTAACTGGAAATACTTCAAAGAGCCTACACAGGCACCTGGCTGTAGGTAGCTATACTGTAGGTGAGACTGTGCAGGGTACACAGTACAGTAACTGGAAATACTTCAAGAGCCTACATAAGCACTTGGATGCAGGTAGCTATACTGTAGATGCAACTGTGCGGGGTACACAGTACAGTAACTGGAAATACATCAAGAGCCTACACAAGCACTTGGCTGCAGGTAGCGATACTGTAGGTGAGACTGTGCAGGGTACACAGTACAGTAACTGGAAATACTTCAAGAGCCTACATAAGCACCTGGCTGCAGGTAGCTATACTGTAGGTGCAACTGTGCGGGGTACATAGTACAGTAACTAGAAATACGTCAAGAGCCTACACAAGCACCTGGCTGCAAGTAGCTATACTGTAGGTGAGATTGTGCAGGGTACACAGTACATTAACTGGAAATACCTCAAGAGCCTACACAAGCACCTGGCTGTAGGTAGCTATACTGTAGGGGAGACTGTGTGGGGTACACAGTACAGTGACTGGAAATACCTCAAAGAGCCTACACAAGCACCTGGCTGCAGATAGCTATACTGTAGGTGCAACTGTATGGGGTACACAGTACAGTAACTGGAAATACGTCAAGAGCCTACACAAGCACCTGGCTGCAGATAGCTATACTGTAGGTGCAACTGTACGGGGTACACAGTACAGTAACTGGAAATACTTCAAGAGCCTACATAAGCACCTGGCTGCAGGTAGCTATACTGTAGGTGCAACTGTGCGGGGTACATAGTACAGTAACTAGAAATACGTCAAGAGCCTACACAAGCACCTGGCTGCAAGTAGCTATACTGTAGGTGAGATTGTGCAGAGTACACAGTACATTAACTGGAAATACCTCAAGAGCCTACACAAGCACCTGGCTGTAGGTAGCTATACTGTAGGGGAGACTGTGTGGGGTACACAGTACAGTGACTGGAAATACTTCAAAGAGCCTACACAAGCACCTGGCTGCAGATAGCTATACTGTAGGTGCAACTGTATGGGGTACACAGTACAGTAACTGGAAATACGTCAAGAGCCTACACAAGCACCTGGCTGCAGATAGCTATACTGTAGGTGCAACTGTACGGGGTACACAGTACAGTAACTGGAAATACGTCAAAAGCCTACACAAGCAACTGGCTGCCGGTAGCTATACTGTAGGTGAGACTGTGCGGGATACACAGTACAGTAACTGGAAATACTTCAAGAGCCTACATAAGCACCTGGCTGCAGGTAGCTATACTGTAGGTGAGACTGTGCGGGGTACACATTACAGTAACCGGAAATACTTCAAAGAGCCTACACAAGCACCTGGTTGCAAGTAGCTATACTGTAGGTGCAACTGTGTGGGGTATATAGTACAGTAACTGGAAATACGTCAAGAGCCTACACAACCACCTGGCTGCAAGTAGCTATACTGTAGGTGCAACTGTGCGGAGTACACAGTACAGTAACTGGAAATACTTCAAAGAGCCTACACAGGCACCTGGCTGTAGGTAGCTATACTGTAGGTGAGACTGTGCAGGGTACACAGTACAGTAACTGGAAATACTTCAAGAGCCTACATAAGCACCTGGCTGCAGGTAGCTATACTGTAGATGCAACTGTGCGGGGTACACAGTACAGTAACTGGAAATACATCAAGAGCCTACACAAGCACTTGGCTGCAGGTAGCGATACTGTAGGTGAGACTGTGCAGGGTACACAGTACAGTAACTGGAAATACTTCAAGAGCCTACATAAGCACCTGGCTGCAGGTAGCTATACTGTAGGTGCAACTGTGCGGGGTACATAGTACAGTAACTAGAAATACGTCAAGAGCCTACACAAGCACCTGGCTGCAAGTAGCTATACTGTAGGTGAGATTGTGCAGGGTACACAGTACATTAACTGGAAATACCTCAAGAGCCTACACAAGCACCTGGCTGTAGGTAGCTATACTGTAGGGGAGACTGTGTGGGGTACACAGTACAGTGACTGGAAATACCTCAAAGAGCCTACACAAGCACCTGGCTGCAGATAGCTATACTGTAGGTGCAACTGTATGGGGTACACAGTACAGTAACTGGAAATACGTCAAGAGCCTACACAAGCACCTGGCTGCAGATAGCTATACTGTAGGTGCAACTGTACGGGGTACACAGTACAGTAACTGGAAATACGTCAAAAGCCTACACAAGCAACTGGCTGCAGGTAGCTATACTGTAGGTGAGACTGTGCGGGATACACAGTACAGTAACTGGAAATACTTCAAGAGCCTACATAAGCAACTGGCTGCAGGTAGCTATACTGTAGGTGAGACTATGCGGGGTACACATTACAGTAACCGGAAATACTTCAAAGAGCCTACACAAGCACCTGGTTGCAAGTAGCTATACTGTAGGTGCAACTGTGTGGGGTATATAGTACAGTATCTGGAAATACGTCAAGAGCCTACACAAGCACCTGGCTGCAAGTAGCTATACTGTAGGTGCAACTGTGCGGGGTACACAGTACAGTAACTGGAAATACTTCAAAGAGCCTACACAGGCACCTGGCTGTAGGTAGCTATACTGTAGGTGAGACTGTGCAGGGTACACAGTACAGTAACTGGAAATACTTCAAGAGCCTACATAAGCACCTGGCTGCAGGTAGCTATACTGTAGATGCAACTGTGCGGGGTACACAGTACAGTAACTGGAAATACATCAAGAGCCTACACAAGCACTTGGCTGCAGGTAGCGATACTGTAGGTGAGACTGTGCAGGGTACACAGTACAGTAACTGGAAATACTTCAAGAGCCTACATAAGCACCTGGCTGCAGGTAGCTATACTGTAGGTGCAACTGTGCGGGGTACATAGTACAGTAACTAGAAATACGTCAAGAGCCTTCACAAGCACCTGGCTGCAAGTAGCTATACTGTAGGTGAGATTGTGCAGGGTACACAGTACATTAACTGGAAATACCTCAAGAGCCTACACAAGCACCTGGCTGTAGGTAGCTATACTGGAGGGGAGACTGTGTGGGGTACACAGTACAGTGACTGGAAATACTTCAAAGAGCCTACACAAGCACCTGGCTGCAGATAGCTATACTGTAGGTGTAACTGTATGGGGTACACAGTACAGTAACTGGAAATACGTCAAGAGCCTACACAAGCACCTGGCTGCAGATAGCTATACTGTAGGTGCAACTGTACGGGGTACACAGTACAGTAAGTGGAAATACGTCAAAAGCCTACACAAGCAACTGGCTGCCGGTAGCTATACTGTAGGTGAGACTGTGCGGGATACAAAGTACAGTAACTGGAAATACTTCAAGAGCCTACATAAGCACCTGGCTGCAGGTAGCTATACTGTAGGTGAGACTGTGCGGGGTACACATTACAGTAACCGGAAATACTTCAAAGAGCCTACACAAGCACCTGGTTGCAAGTAGCTATACTGTAGGTGCAACTGTGTGGGGTATATAGTACAGTAACTGGAAATACGTCAAGAGCCTACACAACCACCTGGCTGCAAGTAGCTATACTGTAGGTGCAACTGTGTGGGGTATATAGTACAGTATCTGGAAATACGTCAAGAGCCTACACAAGCACCTGGCTGCAAGTAGCTATACTGTAGGTGCAACTGTGCAGGGTACACAGTACAGTAACTGGAAATACTTCAAAGAGCATACACAGGCACCTGGCTGTAGGTAGCTATACTGTAGGTGAGACTGTGCGGGTTACACAGTACAGTAACTGGTAATACTTCAAGAGCCTACATAAGCACCTGGCTGCAGGTAGCTATACTGTAGGTGAGACTGTGCGGGGTACACATTACAGTAACCGGAAATACTTCAAAGAGCCTACACAAGCACCTGGTTGCAAGTAGCTATACTGTAGGTGAGACTGTGTGGGGTATATAGTACAGTAACTGGAAATACGTCAAGAGCCTACACAACCACCTGGCTGCAAGTAGCTATACTGTAGATGCAACTGTGCGGGGTACACAGTACAGTAACTGGAAATACATCAAGAGCCTACACAAGCACTTGGCTGCAGGTAGCGATACTGTAGGTGAGACTGTGCAGGGTACACAGTACAGTAACTGGAAATACTTCAAGAGCCTACATAAGCACCTGGCTGCAGGTAGCTATACTGTAGGTACAACTGTGCGGGTACATAGTACAGTAACTAGAAATACGTCAAGAGCCTACACAAGCACCTGGCTGCAAGTAGCTATACTGTAGGTGAGATTGTGCAGGGTACACAGTACATTAACTGGAAATACCTCAAGAGCCTACACAAGCACCTGGCTGTAGGTAGCTATACTGTAGGGGAGACTGTGTGGGGTACACAGTACAGTGACTGGAAATACTTCAAAGAGCCTACACAAGCACCTGGCTGCAGATAGCTATACTGTAGGTGCAACTGTATGGGGTACACAGTACAGTAACTGGAAATACGTCAAGAGCCTACACAAGCACCTGGCTGCAGATAGCTATACTGTAGGTGCAACTGTACGGGGTACACAGTACAGTAACTGGAAATACGTCAAAAGCCTACACAAGCAACTGGCTGCAGGTAGCTATACTGTAGGTGAGACTGTGCGGGATACACAGTACAGTAACTGGAAATACTTCAAGAGCCTACATAAGCACCTGGCTGCAGGTAGCTATACTGTAGGTGAGACTGTGCGGGGTACACATTACAGTAACCGGAAATACTTCAAAGAGCCTACACAAGCACCTGGTTGCAAGTAGCTATACTGTAGGTGCAACTGTGTGGGGTATATAGTACAGTAACTGGAAATACGTAGGAGCCTACACAACCACCTGGCTGCAAGTAGCTATACTGTAGGTGCAACTGTGCGGAGTACACAGTACAGTAACTGGAAATACTTCAAAGAGCCTACACAGGCACCTGGCTGTAGGTAGCTATACTGTAGGTGAGACTGTGCAGGGTACACAGTACAGTAACTGAAAATACTTCAAGAGCCTACATAAGCACCTGGCTGCAGGTAGCTATACTGTAGATGCAACTGTGCGGGGTACACAGTACAGTAACTGGAAATACATCAAGAGCCTACACAAGCACTTGGCTGCAGGTAGCGATACTGTAGGTGAGACTGTGCAGGGTACACAGTACAGTAACTGGAAATACTTCAAGAGCCTACATAAGCACCTGGCTGCAGGTAGCTATACTGTAGGTGCAACTGTGCGGGGTACATAGTACAGTAACTAGAAATACGTCAAGAGCCTACACAAGCACCTGGCTGCAAGTAGCTATACTGTAGGTGAGATTGTGCAGGGTACACAGTACATTAACTGGAAATACCTCAAGAGCCTACACAAGCACCTGGCTGTAGGTAGCTATACTGTAGGGGAGACTGTGTGGGGTACACAGTACAGTGACTGGAAATACCTCAAAGAGCCTACACAAGCACCTGGCTGCAGATAGCTATACTGTAGGTGCAACTGTATGGGGTACACAGTACAGTAACTGGAAATACGTCAAGAGCCTACACAAGCACCTGGCTGCAGATAGCTATACTGTAGGTGCAACTGTACGGGGTACACAGTACAGTAACTGGAAATACGTCAAAAGCCTACACAAGCAACTGGCTGCAGATAGCTATACTGTAGGTGCAACTGTACGGGGGACACAGTACAGTAACTGGAAATACGTCAAAAGCCTACACAAGCAACTGGCTGCAGGTAGCTATACTGTAGGTGAGACTGTGCGGGATACACAGTACAGTAACCGGAAATACTTCAAGAGCCTACATAAGCACCTGGCTGCAGGTAGCTATACTGTAGGTGAGACTGTGTGGGGTACACATTACAGTAACCGGAAATACTTCAAAGAGCCTACACAAGCACCTGGTTGCAAGTAGCTATACTGTAGGTGCAACTGTGTGGGGTATATAGTACAGTAACTGGAAATACGTCAAGAGCCTATACAACCACATGGCTGCAAGTAGCTATACTGTAGGTGCAACTGTGCGGGGTACACAGTACAGTAACTGGAAATACTTCAAAGAGCCTACACAGGCACCTGGCTGCAGGTAGCGATACTGTAGGTGAGACTGTGCAGGGTACACAGTACAGTAACTGGAAATACTTCAAGAGCCTACATAAGCACCTGGCTGCAGGTAGCTATACTGTAGGTGCAACTGTGCGGGTACATAGTACAGTAACTAGAAATACGTCAAGAGCCTACACAAGCACCTGGCTGCAAGTAGCTATACTGTAGGTGAGATTGTGCAGGGTACACAGTACATTAACTGGAAATACCTCAAGAGCCTACACAAGCACCTGGCTGTAGGTAGCTATACTGTAGGGGAGACTGTGTGGGGTACACAGTACAGTGACTGGAAATACTTCAAAGAGCCTACACAAGCACCTGGCTGCAGATAGCTATACTGTAGGTGC
Organism: Lithobates clamitans; assembly: GCA_037952925.1. Lineage (NCBI taxonomy): Eukaryota > Metazoa > Chordata > Amphibia > Anura > Ranidae > Lithobates > Lithobates clamitans. The sequence continues at coordinate 1,782,934 of JBBGZY010000924.1, read as the reverse complement.
AACTGTATGGGGTACACAGTACAGTAACTGGAAATACGTCAAGAGCCTACACAAGCACCTGGCTGCAGATAGCTATACTGTAGGTGCAACTGTACGGGGTACACAGTACAGTAACTGGAAATACGTCAAAAGCCTACACAAGCAACTGGCTGCAGGTAGCTATACTGTAGGTGAGACTGTGCGGGATACACAGTACAGTAACTGGAAATACTTCAAGAGCCTACATAAGCACCTGGCTGCAGGTAGCTATACTGTAGGTGAGACTGTGCGGGGTACACATTACAGTAACCGGAAATACTTCAAAGAGCCTACACAAGCACCTGGTTGCAAGTAGCTATACTGTAGGTGCAACTGTGTGGGGTATATAGTACAGTATCTGGAAATACGTCAAGAGCCTACACAAGCACCTGGCTGCAAGTAGCTATACTGTAGGTGCAACTGTGCGGGGTACACAGTACAGTAACTGGAAATACTTCAAAGAGCCTACACAGGCACCTGGCTGTAGGTAGCTATACTGTAGGTGAGACTGTGCAGGGTACACAGTACAGTAACTGGAAATACTTCAAGAGCCTACATAAGCACCTGGCTGCAGGTAGCTATACTGTAGGTGCAACTGTGCGGGGTACATAGTACAGTAACTAGAAATACGTCAAGAGCCTACACAAGCACCTGGCTGCAAGTAGCTATACTGTAGGTGAGATTGTGCAGGGTACACAGTACATTAACTGGAAATACCTCAAGAGCCTACACAAGCACCTGGCTGTAGGTAGCTATACTGTAGGGGAGACTGTGTGGGGTACACAGTACAGTGACTGGAAATACTTCAAAGAGCCTACACAAGCACCTGGCTGCAGATAGCTATACTGTAGGTGCAACTGTATGGGGTACACAGTACAGTAACTGGAAATACGTCAAGAGCCTACACAAGCACCTGGCTGCAGATAGCTATACTGTAGGTGCAACTGTACGGGGTACACAGTACAGTAAGTGGAAATACGTCAAAAGCCTACACAAGCAACTGGCTGCCGGTAGCTATACTGTAGGTGAGACTGTGCGGGATACACAGTACAGTAACTGGAAATACTTCAAGAGCCTACATAAGCACCTGGCTGCAGGTAGCTATACTGTAGGTGAGACTGTGCGGGGTACACATTACAGTAACCGGAAATACTTCAAAGAGCCTACACAAGCACCTGGTTGCAAGTAGCTATACTGTAGGTGCAACTGTGTGGGGTATATAGTACAGTAACTGGAAATACGTCAAGAGCCTACACAACCACCTGGCTGCAAGTAGCTATACTGTAGGTGCAACTGTGCGGAGTACACAGTACAGTAACTGGAAATACTTCAAAGAGCCTACACAGGCACCTGGCTGTAGGTAGCTATACTGTAGGTGAGACTGTGCAGGGTACACAGTACAGTAACTGGAAATACTTCAAGAGCCTACATAAGCACTTGGATGCAGGTATCTATACTGTAGATGCAACTGTGCGGGGTACACAGTACAGTAACTGGAAATACATCAAGAGCCTACACAAGCACTTGGCTGCAGGTAGCGATACTGTAGGTGAGACTGTGCAGGGTACACAGTACAGTAACTGGAAATACTTCAAGAGCCTACATAAGCACCTGGCTGCAGGTAGCTATACTGTAGGTGCAACTGTGCGGGGTACATAGTACAGTAACTAGAAATACGTCAAGAGCCTACACAAGCACCTGGCTGCAAGTAGCTATACTGTAGGTGAGATTGTGCAGGGTACACAGTACATTAACTGGAAATACCTCAAGAGCCTACACAAGCACCTGGCTGTAGGTAGCTATACTGTAGGGGAGACTGTGTGGGGTACACAGTACAGTGACTGGAAATACCTCAAAGAGCCTACACAAGCACCTGGCTGCAGATAGCTATACTGTAGGTGCAACTGTATGGGGTACACAGTACAGTAACTGGAAATACGTCAAGAGCCTACACAAGCACCTGGCTGCAGATAGCTATACTGTAGGTGCAACTGTACGGGGTACACAGTACAGTAACTGGAAATACTTCAAGAGCCTACATAAGCACCTGGCTGCAGGTAGCTATACTGTAGGTGCAACTGTGCGGGGTACATAGTACAGTAACTAGAAATACGTCAAGAGCCTACACAAGCACCTGGCTGCAAGTAGCTATACTGTAGGTGAGATTGTGCAGAGTACACAGTACATTAACTGGAAATACCTCAAGAGCCTACACAAGCACCTGGCTGTAGGTAGCTATACTGTAGGGGAGACTGTGTGGGGTACACAGTACAGTGACTGGAAATACTTCAAAGAGCCTACACAAGCACCTGGCTGCAGATAGCTATACTGTAGGTGCAACTGTATGGGGTACACAGTACAGTAACTGGAAATACGTCAAGAGCCTACACAAGCACCTGGCTGCAGATAGCTATACTGTAGGTGCAACTGTACGGGGTACACAGTACAGTAACTGGAAATACGTCAAAAGCCTACACAAGCAACTGGCTGCCGGTAGCTATACTGTAGGTGAGACTGTGCGGGATACACAGTACAGTAACTGGAAATACTTCAAGAGCCTACATAAGCACCTGGCTGCAGGTAGCTATACTGTAGGTGAGACTGTGCGGGGTACACATTACAGTAACCGGAAATACTTCAAAGAGCCTACACAAGCACCTGGTTGCAAGTAGCTATACTGTAGGTGCAACTGTGTGGGGTATATAGTACAGTAACTGGAAATACGTCAAGAGCCTACACAACCACCTGGCTGCAAGTAGCTATACTGTAGGTGCAACTGTGCGGAGTACACAGTACAGTAACTGGAAATACTTCAAAGAGCCTACACAGGCACCTGGCTGTAGGTAGCTATACTGTAGGTGAGACTGTGCAGGGTACACAGTACAGTAACTGAAAATACTTCAAGAGCCTACATAAGCACTTGGATGCAGGTAGCTATACTGTAGATGCAACTGTGCGGGGTACACAGTACAGTAACTGGAAATACATCAAGAGCCTACACAAGCACTTGGCTGCAGGTAGCGATACTGTAGGTGAGACTGTGCAGGGTACACAGTACAGTAACTTTAAATACTTCAAGAGCCTACATAAGCACCTGGCTGCAGGTAGCTATACTGTAGGTGCAACTGTGCGGGGTACATAGTACAGTAACTAGAAATACGTCAAGAGCCTACACAAGCACCTGGCTGCAAGTAGCTATACTGTAGGTGAGATTGTGCAGGGTACACAGTACATTAACTGGAAATACCTCAAGAGCCTACACAAGCACCTGGCTGTAGGTAGCTATACTGTAGGGGAGACTGTGTGGGGTACACAGTACAGTGACTGGAAATACCTCAAAGAGCCTACACAAGCACCTGGCTGCAGATAGCTATACTGTAGGTGCAACTGTATGGGGTACACAGTACAGTAACTGGAAATACGTCAAGAGCCTACACAAGCACCTGGCTGCAGATAGCTATACTGTAGGTGCAACTGTACGGGGTACACAGTACAGTAACTGGAAATACGTCAAAAGCCTACACAAGCAACTGGCTGCAGGTAGCTATACTGTAGGTGAGACTGTGCGGGATACACAGTACAGTAACTGGAAATACTTCAAGAGCCTACATAAGCAACTGGCTGCAGGTAGCTATACTGTAGGTGAGACTATGCGGGGTACACATTACAGTAACCGGAAATACTTCAAAGAGCCTACACAAGCACCTGGTTGCAAGTAGCTATACTGTAGGTGCAACTGTGTGGGGTATATAGTACAGTATCTGGAAATACGTCAAGAGCCTACACAAGCACCTGGCTGCAAGTAGCTATACTGTAGGTGCAACTGTGCGGGGTACACAGTACAGTAACTGGAAATACTTCAAAGAGCCTACACAGGCACCTGGCTGTAGGTAGCTATACTGTAGGTGAGACTGTGCAGGGTACACAGTACAGTAACTGGAAATACTTCAAGAGCCTACATAAGCACCTGGCTGCAGGTAGCTATACTGTAGATGCAACTGTGCGGGGTACACAGTACAGTAACTGGAAATACATCAAGAGCCTACACAAGCACTTGGCTGCAGGTAGCGATACTGTAGGTGAGACTGTGCAGGGTACACAGTACAGTAACTGGAAATACTTCAAGAGCCTACATAAGCACCTGGCTGCAGGTAGCTATACTGTAGGTGCAACTGTGCGGGGTACATAGTACAGTAACTAGAAATACGTCAAGAGCCTTCACAAGCACCTGGCTGCAAGTAGCTATACTGTAGGTGAGATTGTGCAGGGTACACAGTACATTAACTGGAAATACCTCAAGAGCCTACACAAGCACCTGGCTGTAGGTAGCTATACTGGAGGGGAGACTGTGTGGGGTACACAGTACAGTGACTGGAAATACTTCAAAGAGCCTACACAAGCACCTGGCTGCAGATAGCTATACTGTAGGTGTAACTGTATGGGGTACACAGTACAGTAACTGGAAATACGTCAAGAGCCTACACAAGCACCTGGCTGCAGATAGCTATACTGTAGGTGCAACTGTACGGGGTACACAGTACAGTAAGTGGAAATACGTCAAAAGCCTACACAAGCAACTGGCTGCCGGTAGCTATACTGTAGGTGAGACTGTGCGGGATACACAGTACAGTAACTGGAAATACTTCAAGAGCCTACATAAGCACCTGGCTGCAGGTAGCTATACTGTAGGTGAGACTGTGCGGGGTACACATTACAGTAACCGGAAATACTTCAAAGAGCCTACACAAGCACCTGGTTGCAAGTAGCTATACTGTAGGTGCAACTGTGTGGGGTATATAGTACAGTAACTGGAAATACGTCAAGAGCCTACACAACCACCTGGCTGCAAGTAGCTATACTGTAGGTGCAACTGTGTGGGGTATATAGTACAGTATCTGGAAATACGTCAAGAGCCTACACAAGCACCTGGCTGCAAGTAGCTATACTGTAGGTGCAACTGTGCAGGGTACACAGTACAGTAACTGGAAATACTTCAAAGAGCATACACAGGCACCTGGCTGTAGGTAGCTATACTGTAGGTGAGACTGTGCAGGGTACACAGTACAGTAACTGGAAATACTTCAAGAGCCTACATAAGCACCTGGCTGCAGGTAGCTATACTGTAGATGCAACTGTGCGGGGTACACAGTACAGTAACTGGAAATACATCAAGAGCCTACACAAGCACTTGGCTGCAGGTAGCGATACTGTAGGTGAGACTTTGCAGGGTACACAGTACAGTAACTGGAAATACTTCAAGAGCCTACATAAGCACCTGGCTGCAGGTAGCTATACTGTAGGTGCAACTGTGCGGGGTACATAGTACAGTAACTAAAAATACGTCAAGAGCCTACACAAGCACCTGGCTGCAAGTAGCTATACTGTAGGTGAGATTGTGCAGGGTACACAGTACATTAACTGGAAATACCTCAAGAGCCTACACAAGCACCTGGCTGTAGGTAGCTATACTGTAGGGGAGACTGTGTGGGGTACACAGTACAGTGACTGGAAATACTTCAAAGAGCCTACACAAGCACCTGGCTGCAGATAGCTATACTGTAGGTGCAACTGTACGGGATGCACAGTACAGTAACTGGAAATACGTCAAAAGCCTACACAAGCAACTGGCTGCAGGTAGCTATACTGTAGGTTAGACTGTGCGGGTTACACAGTACAGTAACTGGAAATACTTCAAGAGCCTACATAAGCACCTGGCTGCAGGTAGCTATACTGTAGGTGAGACTGTGCGGGGTACACATTACAGTAACCGGAAATACTTCAAAGAGCCTACACAAGCACCTGGTTGCAAGTAGCTATACTGTAGGTGCAACTGTGTGGGGTATATAGTACAGTAACTGGAAATACGTCAAGAGCCTACACAACCACCTGGCTGCAAGTAGCTATACTGTAGGTGCAACTGTGCGGAGTACACAGTACAGTAACTGGAAATACTTCAAAGAGCCTACACAGGCACCTGGCTGTAGGTAGTTATACTGTAGGTGAGACTGTGCAGGGTACACAGTACAGTAACTGGAAATACTTCAAGAGCCTACATAAGCACCTGGCTGCAGGTAGCTATACTGTAGATGCAACTGTGCGGGGTACACAGTACAGTAACTGGAAATACATCAAGAGCCTACACAAGCACTTGGCTGCAGGTAGCGATACTGTAGGTGAGACTGTGCAGGGTACATAGTACAGTAACTGGAAATACTTCAAGAGCCTACATAAGCACCTGGCTGCAGGTAGCTATATTGTAGGTGCAACTGTGCGGGGTACATAGTACAGTAACTAGAAATACGTCAAGAGCCTACACAAGCACCTGGCTGCAAGTAGCTATACTGTAGGTGAGATTGTGCAGGGTACACAGTACATTAACTGGAAATACCTCAAGAGCCTACACAAGCACCTGGCTGTAGGTAGCTATACTGTAGGGGAGACTGTGTGGGGTACACAGTACAGTGACTGGAAATACCTCAAAGAGCCTACACAAGCACCTGGCTGCAGATAGCTATACTGTAGGTGCAACTGTATGGGGTACACAGTACAGTAACTGGAAATACGTCAAGAGCCTACACAAGCACCTGGCTGCAGATAGCTATACTGTAGGTGCAACTGTACGGGGTACACAGTACAGTAACTGGAAATACGTCAAAAGCCTACACAAGCAACTGGCTGCAGATAGCTATACTGTAGGTGCAACTGTACGGGGGACACAGTACAGTAACTGGAAATACGTCAAAAGCCTACACAAGCAACTGGCTGCAGGTAGCTATACTGTAGGTGAGACTGTGCGGGATACACAGTACAGTAACTGGAAATACTTCAAGAGCCTACATAAGCACCTGGCTGCAGGTAGCTATACTGTAGGTGAGACTGTGTGGGGTACACATTACAGTAACCGGAAATACTTCAAAGAGCCTACACAAGCACCTGGTTGCAAGTAGCTATACTGTAGGTGCAACTGTGTGGGGTATATAGTACAGTAACTGGAAATACGTCAAGAGCCTATACAACCACATGGCTGCAAGTAGCTATACTGTAGGTGCAACTGTGCGGGGTACACAGTACAGTAACTGGAAATACTTCAAAGAGCCTACACAGGCACCTGGCTGCAGGTAGCGATACTGTAGGTGAGACTGTGCAGGGTACACAGTACAGTAACTGGAAATACTTCAAGAGCCTACATAAGCACCTGGCTGCAGGTAGCTATACTGTAGGTGCAACTGTGCGGGTACATAGTACAGTAACTAGAAATACGTCAAGAGCCTACACAAGCACCTGGCTGCAAGTAGCTATACTGTAGGTGAGATTGTGCAGGGTACACAGTACATTAACTGGAAATACCTCAAGAGCCTACACAAGCACCTGGCTGTAGGTAGCTATACTGTAGGGGAGACTGTGTGGGGTACACAGTACAGTGACTGGAAATACTTCAAAGAGCCTACACAAGCACCTGGCTGCAGATAGCTATACTGTAGGTGCAACTGTATGGGGTACACAGTACAGTAACTGGAAATACGTCAAGAGCCTACACAAGCACCTGGCTGCAGATAGCTATACTGTAGGTGCAACTGTACGGGGTACACAGTACAGTAACTGGAAATACGTCAAAAGCCTACACAAGCAACTGGCTGCAGGTAGCTATACTGTAGGTGAGACTGTGCGGGATACACAGTACAGTAACTGGAAATACTTCAAGAGCCTACATAAGCACCTGGCTGCAGGTAGCTATACTGTAGGTGAGACTGTGCGGGGTACACATTACAGTAACCGGAAATACTTCAAAGAGCCTACACAAGCACCTGGTTGCAAGTAGCTATACTGTAGGTGCAACTGTGTGGGGTATATAGTACAGTATCTGGAAATACGTCAAGAGCCTACACAAGCACCTGGCTGCAAGTAGCTATACTGTAGGTGCAACTGTGCGGGGTACACAGTACAGTAACTGGAAATACTTCAAAGAGCCTACACAGGCACCTGGCTGTAGGTAGCTATACTGTAGGTGAGACTGTGCAGGGTACACAGTACAGTAACTGGAAATACTTCAAGAGCCTACATAAGCACCTGGCTGCAGGTAGCTATACTGTAGGTGCAACTGTGCGGGGTACATAGTACAGTAACTAGAAATACGTCAAGAGCCTACACAAGCACCTGGCTGCAAGTAGCTATACTGTAGGTGAGATTGTGCAGGGTACACAGTACATTAACTGGAAATACCTCAAGAGCCTACACAAGCACCTGGCTGTAGGTAGCTATACTGTAGGGGAGACTGTGTGGGGTACACAGTACAGTGACTGGAAATACTTCAAAGAGCCTACACAAGCACCTGGCTGCAGATAGCTATACTGTAGGTGCAACTGTATGGGGTACACAGTACAGTAACTGGAAATACGTCAAGAGCCTACACAAGCACCTGGCTGCAGATAGCTATACTGTAGGTGCAACTGTACGGGGTACACAGTACAGTAAGTGGAAATACGTCAAAAGCCTACACAAGCAACTGGCTGCCGGTAGCTATACTGTAGGTGAGACTGTGCGGGATACACAGTACAGTAACTGGAAATACTTCAAGAGCCTACATAAGCACCTGGCTGCAGGTAGCTATACTGTAGGTGAGACTGTGCGGGGTACACATTACAGTAACCGGAAATACTTCAAAGAGCCTACACAAGCACCTGGTTGCAAGTAGCTATACTGTAGGTGCAACTGTGTGGGGTATATAGTACAGTAACTGGAAATACGTCAAGAGCCTACACAACCACCTGGCTGCAAGTAGCTATACTGTAGGTGCAACTGTGCGGAGTACACAGTACAGTAACTGGAAATACTTCAAAGAGCCTACACAGGCACCTGGCTGTAGGTAGCTATACTGTAGGTGAGACTGTGCAGGGTACACAGTACAGTAACTGGAAATACTTCAAGAGCCTACATAAGCACTTGGATGCAGGTAGCTATACTGTAGATGCAACTGTGCGGGGTACACAGTACAGTAACTGGAAATACATCAAGAGCCTACACAAGCACTTGGCTGCAGGTAGCGATACTGTAGGTGAGACTGTGCAGGGTACACAGTACAGTAACTGGAAATACTTCAAGAGCCTACATAAGCACCTGGCTGCAGGTAGCTATACTGTAGGTGCAACTGTGCGGGGTACATAGTACAGTAACTAGAAATACGTCAAGAGCCTACACAAGCACCTGGCTGCAAGTAGCTATACTGTAGGTGAGATTGTGCAGGGTACACAGTACATTAACTGGAAATACCTCAAGAGCCTACACAAGCACCTGGCTGTAGGTAGCTATACTGTAGGGGAGACTGTGTGGGGTACACAGTACAGTGACTGGAAATACCTCAAAGAGCCTACACAAGCACCTGGCTGCAGATAGCTATACTGTAGGTGCAACTGTATGGGGTACACAGTACAGTAACTGGAAATACGTCAAGAGCCTACACAAGCACCTGGCTGCAGATAGCTATACTGTAGGTGCAACTGTACGGGGTACACAGTACAGTAACTGGAAATACTTCAAGAGCCTACATAAGCACCTGGCTGCAGGTAGCTATACTGTAGGTGCAACTGTGCGGGGTACATAGTACAGTAACTAGAAATACGTCAAGAGCCTACACAAGCACCTGGCTGCAAGTAGCTATACTGTAGGTGAGATTGTGCAGAGTACACAGTACATTAACTGGAAATACCTCAAGAGCCTACACAAGCACCTGGCTGTAGGTAGCTATACTGTAGGGGAGACTGTGTGGGGTACACAGTACAGTGACTGGAAATACTTCAAAGAGCCTACACAAGCACCTGGCTGCAGATAGCTATACTGTAGGTGCAACTGTATGGGGTACACAGTACAGTAACTGGAAATACGTCAAGAGCCTACACAAGCACCTGGCTGCAGATAGCTATACTGTAGGTGCAACTGTACGGGGTACACAGTACAGTAACTGGAAATACGTCAAAAGCCTACACAAGCAACTGGCTGCCGGTAGCTATACTGTAGGTGAGACTGTGCGGGATACACAGTACAGTAACTGGAAATACTTCAAGAGCCTACATAAGCACCTGGCTGCAGGTAGCTATACTGTAGGTGAGACTGTGCGGGGTACACATTACAGTAACCGGAAATACTTCAAAGAGCCTACACAAGCACCTGGTTGCAAGTAGCTATACTGTAGGTGCAACTGTGTGGGGTATATAGTACAGTAACTGGAAATACGTCAAGAGCCTACACAACCACCTGGCTGCAAGTAGCTATACTGTAGGTGCAACTGTGCGGAGTACACAGTACAGTAACTGGAAATACTTCAAAGAGCCTACACAGGCACCTGGCTGTAGGTAGCTATACTGTAGGTGAGACTGTGCAGGGTACACAGTACAGTAACTGGAAATACTTCAAGAGCCTACATAAGCACTTGGATGCAGGTAGCTATACTGTAGATGCAACTGTGCGGGGTACACAGTACAGTAACTGGAAATACATCAAGAGCCTACACAAGCACTTGGCTGCAGGTAGCGATACTGTAGGTGAGACTGTGCAGGGTACACAGTACAGTAACTGGAAATACTTCAAGAGCCTACATAAGCACCTGGCTGCAGGTAGCTATACTGTAGGTGCAACTGTGCGGGGTACATAGTACAGTAACTAGAAATACGTCAAGAGCCTACACAAGCACCTGGCTGCAAGTAGCTATACTGTAGGTGAGATTGTGCAGGGTACACAGTACATTAACTGGAAATACCTCAAGAGCCTACACAAGCACCTGGCTGTAGGTAGCTATACTGTAGGGGAGACTGTGTGGGGTACACAGTACAGTGACTGGAAATACCTCAAAGAGCCTACACAAGCACCTGGCTGCAGATAGCTATACTGTAGGTGCAACTGTATGGGGTACACAGTACAGTAACTGGAAATACGTCAAGAGCCTACACAAGCACCTGGCTGCAGATAGCTATACTGTAGGTGCAACTGTACGGGGTACACAGTACAGTAACTGGAAATACGTCAAAAGCCTACACAAGCAACTGGCTGCAGGTAGCTATACTGTAGGTGAGACTGTGCGGGATACACAGTACAGTAACTGGAAATACTTCAAGAGCCTACATAAGCAACTGGCTGCAGGTAGCTATACTGTAGGTGAGACTATGCGGGGTACACATTACAGTAACCGGAAATACTTCAAAGAGCCTACACAAGCACCTGGTTGCAAGTAGCTATACTGTAGGTGCAACTGTGTGGGGTATATAGTACAGTATCTGGAAATACGTCAAGAGCCTACACAAGCACCTGGCTGCAAGTAGCTATACTGTAGGTGCAACTGTGCGGGGTACACAGTACAGTAACTGGAAATACTTCAAAGAGCCTACACAGGCACCTGGCTGTAGGTAGCTATACTGTAGGTGAGACTGTGCAGGGTACACAGTACAGTAACTGGAAATACTTCAAGAGCCTACATAAGCACCTGGCTGCAGGTAGCTATACTGTAGATGCAACTGTGCGGGGTACACAGTACAGTAACTGGAAATACATCAAGAGCCTACACAAGCACTTGGCTGCAGGTAGCGATACTGTAGGTGAGACTGTGCAGGGTACACAGTACAGTAACTGGAAATACTTCAAGAGCCTACATAAGCACCTGGCTGCAGGTAGCTATACTGTAGGTGCAACTGTGCAGGGTACATAGTACAGTAACTAGAAATACGTCAAGAGCCTTCACAAGCACCTGGCTGCAAGTAGCTATACTGTAGGTGAGATTGTGCAGGGTACACAGTACATTAACTGGAAATACCTCAAGAGCCTACACAAGCACCTGGCTGTAGGTAGCTATACTGGAGGGGAGACTGTGTGGGGTACACAGTACAGTGACTGGAAATACTTCAAAGAGCCTACACAAGCACCTGGCTGCAGATAGCTATACTGTAGGTGTAACTGTATGGGGTACACAGTACAGTAACTGGAAATACGTCAAGAGCCTACACAAGCACCTGGCTGCAGATAGCTATACTGTAGGTGCAACTGTACGGGGTACACAGTACAGTAAGTGGAAATACGTCAAAAGCCTACACAAGCAACTGGCTGCCGGTAGCTATACTGTAGGTGAGACTGTGCGGGATACACAGTACAGTAACTGGAAATACTTCAAGAGCCTACATAAGCACCTGGCTGCAGGTAGCTATACTGTAGGTGAGACTGTGCGGGGTACACATTACAGTAACCGGAAATACTTCAAAGAGCCTACACAAGCACCTGGTTGCAAGTAGCTATACTGTAGGTGCAACTGTGTGGGGTATATAGTACAGTAACTGGAAATACGTCAAGAGCCTACACAACCACCTGGCTGCAAGTAGCTATACTGTAGGTGCAACTGTGTGGGGTATATAGTACAGTATCTGGAAATACGTCAAGAGCCTACACAAGCACCTGGCTGCAAGTAGCTATACTGTAGGTGCAACTGTGCAGGGTACACAGTACAGTAACTGGAAATACTTCAAAGAGCATACACAGGCACCTGGCTGTAGGTAGCTATACTGTAGGTGAGACTGTGCAGGGTACACAGTACAGTAACTGGAAATACTTCAAGAGCCTACATAAGCACCTGGCTGCAGGTAGCTATACTGTAGATGCAACTGTGCGGGGTACACAGTACAGTAACTGGAAATACATCAAGAGCCTACACAAGCACTTGGCTGCAGGTAGCGATACTGTAGGTGAGACTTTGCAGGGTACACAGTACAGTAACTGGAAATACTTCAAGAGCCTACATAAGCACCTGGCTGCAGGTAGCTATACTGTAGGTGCAACTGTGCGGGGTACATAGTACAGTAACTAAAAATACGTCAAGAGCCTACACAAGCACCTGGCTGCAAGTAGCTATACTGTAGGTGAGATTGTGCAGGGTACACAGTACATTAACTGGAAATACCTCAAGAGCCTACACAAGCACCTGGCTGTAGGTAGCTATACTGTAGGGGAGACTGTGTGGGGTACACAGTACAGTGACTGGAAATACTTCAAAGAGCCTACACAAGCACCTGGCTGCAGATAGCTATACTGTAGGTGCAACTGTACGGGATACACAGTACAGTAACTGGAAATACGTCAAAAGCCTACACAAGCAACTGGCTGCAGGTAGCTATACTGTAGGTTAGACTGTGCGGGTTACACAGTACAGTAACTGGAAATACTTCAAGAGCCTACATAAGCACCTGGCTGCAGGTAGCTATACTGTAGGTGAGACTGTGCGGGGTACACATTACAGTAACCGGAAATACTTCAAAGAGCCTACACAAGCACCTGGTTGCAAGTAGCTATACTGTAGGTGCAACTGTGTGGGGTATATAGTACAGTAACTGGAAATACGTCAAGAGCCTACACAACCACCTGGCTGCAAGTAGCTATACTGTAGGTGCAACTGTGCGGAGTACACAGTACAGTAACTGGAAATACTTCAAAGAGCCTACACAGGCACCTGGCTGTAGGTAGTTATACTGTAGGTGAGACTGTGCAGGGTACACAGTACAGTAACTGGAAATACTTCAAGAGCCTACATAAGCACCTGGCTGCAGGTAGCTATACTGTAGATGCAACTGTGCGGGGTACACAGTACAGTAACTGGAAATACATCAAGAGCCTACACAAGCACTTGGCTGCAGGTAGCGATACTGTAGGTGAGACTGTGCAGGGTACATAGTACAGTAACTGGAAATACTTCAAGAGCCTACATAAGCACCTGGCTGCAGGTAGCTATATTGTAGGTGCAACTGTGCGGGGTACATAGTACAGTAACTAGAAATACGTCAAGAGCCTACACAAGCACCTGGCTGCAAGTAGCTATACTGTAGGTGAGATTGTGCAGTGTACACAGTACATTAACTGGAAATACCTCAAGAGCCTACACAAGCACCTGGCTGTAGGTAGCTATACTGTAGGGGAGACTGTGTGGGGTACACAGTACAGTGACTGGAAATACCTCAAAGAGCCTACACAAGCACCTGGCTGCAGATAGCTATACTGTAGGTGCAACTGTATGGGGTACACATTACAGTAACTGGAAATACGTCAAGAGCCTACACAAGCACCTGGCTGCAGATAGCTATGCTGTATTTGCAATTGTACGGGGTACACAGTACAGTAACTGGAAATACGTCAAAAGCCTACACAAGCAACTGGCTGCAGGTAGCTATACTGTAGGTGAGACTGTGCGGGATACACAGTACAGTAACTTGAAATACTTCAAGAGCCTACATAAGCACCTGGCTGGAAGTAGCTATACTGTAGGTGAGACTGTGCGGGGTACACATTACAGTAACCGGAAATACTTCAAAGAGCCTACACAAGCACCTGGTTGCAAGTAGCTATACTGTAGGTGCAACTGTGTGGGGTATATAGTACAGTATCTGGAAATACGTCAAGAGCCTACACAAGCCCCTGGCTGCAAGTAGCTATACTTTAGGTGCAACTGTGCGGGGTACACAGTACAGTAACTGGAAATACGTCAAGAGCCTACACAAGCACCTGGCTGCAGATAGCTATACTGTAGGTGCAACTGTGTGGGGTACACAGTACAGTAACTGGAAATACGTCAAAAGCCTACACAAGCAACTGGCTGCCGGTAGCTATACTGTAGGTTAGACTGTGCAGGATACACAGTACAGTAACTGGAAATACTTCAAGAGCCTACATAAGCACCTGGCTGCAGGTAGCTATACTGTAGGTGAGACTGTGCGGGGTACACATTACAGTAACCGGAAATACTTCAAAGAGCCTACACAAGCACCTGGTTGCAAGTAGCCATACTGTAGGTGCAACTGTGTGGGGTATATAGTACAGTAACTGGAAATACGTCAAGAGCCTACACAAGCACCTGGATGCAAGTAGCTATACTTTAGGTGCAACTGTGCGGGGTACACAGTACAGTAACTGGAAATACTTCAAAGAGCCTACACAGGCACCTGGCTGTAGGTAGCTATACTGTAGGTGAGACTGTGCAGGGTACACAGTACAGTAACTGGAATTACTTCAAGAGCCTACATAAGCACCTGGCTGCAGGTAGCTATACTGTAGATGCAACTGTGCGGGGTACACAGTACAGTAACTGGAAATACATCAAGAGCCTACACAAGCACTTGGCTGCAGGTAGCGATACTGTAGGTGAGACTGTGCAGGGTACACAGTACAGTAACTGGAAATACTTCAAGAGCCTACATAAGCACCTGGCTGCAGGTAGCTATACTGTAGGTGCAACTGTGCGGGGTACATAGTACAGTAACTAGAAATATGTCAAGAGCCTACACAAGCACCTGGCTGCAAGTAGCTATACTGTAGGTGAGATTGTGCAGGGTACACAGTACATTAACTGGAAATACCTCAAGAGCCTACACAAGCACCTGGCTGTAGGTTGCTATACTGTAGGGGAGACTGTGTAGGGTACACAGTACAGTAACTGGAAATACATCAAGAGCCTTACACAAGCACCTGGCTGCAGATAGCTATACTGTAGGTGCAACTGTATGGGGTACACAGTACAGTAACTGGAAATACGTCAAGAGCCTACACAAGCACCTGGCTGCAGATAGCTATACTGTAGGTGCAACTGTGTGGGGTACACAGTACAGTAACTGGAAATACGTCAAAAGCCTACACAAGCAACTGGCTGCCGGTAGCTATACTGTAGGTGAGACTGTGCAGGATACACAGTACAGTAACTCGAAATACTTCAAGAGCCTACATAAGCACCTGGCTGCAGGTAGCTATACTGTAGGTGAGACTGTGCGGGGTACACATTACAGTAACCGGAAATACTTCAAAGAGCCTACACAAGCACCTGGTTGCAAGTAGCTATACTGTAGGTGCAACTGTGTGGGGTATATAGTACAGTAACTGGAAATACGTCAAGAGCCTACACAACCACCTGGCTGCAAGTAGCTATACTGTAGGTGCAACTGTGCGGAGTACACAGTACAGTAACTGGAAATACTTCAAAGAGCCTACACAGGCACCTGGCTGTAGGTAGCTATACTGTAGGTGAGACTGTGCAGGGTACACAGTACAGTAACTGAAAATACTTCAAGAGCCTACATAAGCACCTGGCTGCAGGTAGCTATACTGTAGATGCAACTGTGCGGGGTACACAGTACAGTAACTGGAAATACATCAAGAGCCTACACAAGCACTTGGCTGCAGGTAGCGATACTGTAGGTGAGACTGTGCAGGGTACACAGTACAGTAACTGGAAATACTTCAAGAGCCTACATAAGCACCTGGCTGCAGGTAGCTATACTGTAGGTGCAACTGTGCGGGGTACATAGTACAGTAACTAGAAATACGTCAAGAGCCTACACAAGCACCTGGCTGCAAGTAGCTATACTGTAGGTGAGATTGTGCAGGGTACACAGTACATTAACTGGAAATACCTCAAGAGCCTACACAAGCACCTGGCTGTAGGTAGCTATACTGTAGGGGAGACTGTGTGGGGTACACAGTACAGTGACTGGAAATACCTCAAAGAGCCTACACAAGCACCTGGCTGCAGATAGCTATACTGTAGGTGCAACTGTATGGGGTACACAGTACAGTAACTGGAAATACGTCAAGAGCCTACACAAGCACCTGGCTGCAGATAGCTATACTGTAGGTGCAACTGTACGGGGTACACAGTACAGTAACTGGAAATACGTCAAAAGCCTACACAAGCAACTGGCTGCAGATAGCTATACTGTAGGTGCAACTGTACGGGGGACACAGTACAGTAACTGGAAATACGTCAAAAGCCTACACAAGCAACTGGCTGCAGGTAGCTATACTGTAGGTGAGACTGTGCAGGATACACAGTACAGTAACTGGAAATACTTCAAAGAGCCTACATAAGCACCTGGCTGCAGGTAGCTATACTGTAGGTGCAACTGTGCGGGTACATAGTACAGTAACTAGAAATACGTCAAGAGCCTACACAAGCACCTGGCTGCAAGTAGCTATACTGTAGGTGAGATTGTGCAGGGTACACAGTACATTAACTGGAAATACCTCAAGAGCCTACACAAGCACCTGGCTGTAGGTGGCTATACTGTAGGGGAGACTGTGTGGGGTACACAGTACAGTGACTGGAAATACTTCAAAGAGCCTACACAAGCACCTGGTTGCAAGTAGCTATACTGTAGGTGCAACTGTGTGGGGTATATAGTACAGTAACTGGAAATACGTCAAGAGCCTATACAACCACATGGCTGCAAGTAGCTATACTGTAGGTGCAACTGTGCGGGGTACACAGTACAGTAACTGGAAATACTTCAAAGAGCCTACACAGGCACCTGGCTGCAGGTAGCAATACTGTAGGTGAGACTGTGCAGGGTACACAGTACAGTAACTGGAAATACTTCAAGAGCCTACATAAGCACCTGGCTGCAGGTAGCTATACTGTAGGTGCAACTGTGCGGGTACATAGTACAGTAACTAGAAATACGTCAAGAGCCTACACAAGCACCTGGCTGCAAGTAGCTATACTGTAGGTGAGATTGTGCAGGGTACACAGTACATTAACTGGAAATACCTCAAGAGCCTACACAAGCACCTGGCTGTAGGTAGCTATACTGTAGGGGAGACTGTGTGGGGTACACAGTACAGTGACTGGAAATACTTCAAAGAGCCTACACAAGCACCTGGCTGTAGGTAGCTATACTGTAGGGGAGACTGTGTGGGGTACACAGTACAGTAACTGGAAATACGTCAAAAGCCTACACAAGCAACTGGCTGCAGGTAGCTATACTGTAGGTGAGACTGTGCGGGATACACAGTACAGTAACTGGAAATACTTCAAGAGCCTACATAAGCACCTGGCTGCAGGTAGCTATACTGTAGGTGAGACTGTGCGGGGTACACATTACAGTAACCGGAAATACTTCAAAAAGCCTACACAAGCACCTGGTTGCAAGTAGCTATACTGTAGGTGTAACTGTGTGGGGTATATAGTACAGTAACTGGAAATACGTCAAGAGCCTACACAACCACCTGGCTGCAAGTAGCTATACTGTAGGTGCAACTGTGCGGAGTACACAGTACAGTAACTGGAAATACTTCAAAGAGCCTGCACAGGCACCTGGCTGTAGGTAACTATACTGTAGGTGAGACTGTGCAGGGTACACAGTACAGTAACTGGAAATACTTCAAGAGCCTACATAAGCACCTGGATGCAGGTAGTTATACTGTAGATGCAACTGTGCGGGGTACACAGTACAGTAACTGGAAATACATCAAGAGCCTACACAAGCACTTGGCTGCAGGTAGCGATACTGTAGGTGAGACTGTGCAGGGTACACAGTACAGTAACTGGAAATACTTCAAGAGCCTACATAAGCACCTGGCTGCAGGTAGCTATACTGTAGGTGCAACTGTGCGGGGTACATAGTACAGTAACTAGAAATACGTCAAGAGCCTACACAAGCACCTGGCTGCAAGTAGCTATACTGTAGGTGAGATTGTGCAGGGTACACAGTACATTAACTGGAAATACCTCAAGAGCCTACACAAGCACCTGGCTGTAGGTAGCTATACTGTAGGGGAGACTGTGTGGGGTACACAGTACAGTGACTGGAAATACCTCAAAGAGCCTACACAAGCACCTGGCTGCAGATAGCTATACTGTAGGTGCAACTGTATGGGGTACACAGTACAGTAACTGGAAATACGTCAAGAGCCTACACAAGCACCTGGCTGCAGATAGCTATACTGTAGGTACAACTGTACGGGGTACACAGTACAGTAACTGGAAATACGTCAAAAGCCTACACAAGCAACTGGCTGCAGGTAGCTATACTGTAGGTGAGACTGTGCGGGATACACAGTACAGTAACTGGAAATACTTCAAGAGCCTACATAAGCACCTGGCTGCAGGTAGCTATACTGTAGGTGAGACTGTGCGGGGTACACATTACAGTAACCGGAAATACTTCAAAGAGCCTACACAAGCACCTGGTTGCAAGTAGCTATACTGTAGGTGCAACTGTGTGGGGTATATAGTACAGTAACTGGAAATACGTCAAGAGCCTACACAACCACCTGGCTGCAAGTAGCTATACTGTAGGTGCAACTGTGCGGAGTACACAGTACAGTAACTGGAAATACTTCAAAGAGCCTACACAGGCACCTGGCTGTAGGTAGCTATACTGTAGGTGAGACTGTGCAGGGTACACAGTACAGTAACTGGAAATACTTCAAGAGCCTACATAAGCACTTGGATGCAGGTAGCTATACTGTAGATGCAACTGTGCGGGGTACACAGTACAGTAACTGGAAATACATCAAGAGCCTACACAAGCACTTGGCTGCAGGTAGCGATACTGTAGGTGAGACTGTGCAGGGTACACAGTACAGTAACTGGAAATACTTCAAGAGCCTACATAAGCACCTGGCTGCAGGTAGCTATACTGTAGGTGCAACTGTGCGGGGTACATAGTACAGTAACTAGAAATACGTCAAGAGCCTACACAAGCACCTGGCTGCAAGTAGCTATACTGTAGGTGAGATTGTGCAGGGTACACAGTACATTAACTGGAAATACCTCAAGAGCCTACACAAGCACCTGGCTGTAGGTAGCTATACTGTAGGGGAGACTGTGTGGGGTACACAGTACAGTGACTGGAAATACCTCAAAGAGCCTACACAAGCACCTGGCTGCAGATAGCTATACTGTAGGTGCAACTGTATGGGGTACACAGTACAGTAACTGGAAATACGTCAAGAGCCTACACAAGCACCTGGCTGCAGATAGCTATACTGTAGGTGCAACTGTACGGGGTACACAGTACAGTAACTGGAAATACTTCAAGAGCCTACATAAGCACCTGGCTGCAGGTAGCTATACTGTAGGTGCAACTGTGCGGGGTACATAGTACAGTAACTAGAAATACGTCAAGAGCCTACACAAGCACCTGGCTGCAAGTAGCTATACTGTAGGTGAGATTGTGCAGAGTACACAGTACATTAACTGGAAATACCTCAAGAGCCTACACAAGCACCTGGCTGTAGGTAGCTATACTGTAGGGGAGACTGTGTGGGGTACACAGTACAGTGACTGGAAATACTTCAAAGAGCCTACACAAGCACCTGGCTGCAGATAGCTATACTGTAGGTGCAACTGTATGGGGTACACAGTACAGTAACTGGAAATACGTCAAGAGCCTACACAAGCACCTTGCTGCAGATAGCTATACTGTAGGTGCAACTGTACGGGGTACACAGTACAGTAACTGGAAATACGTCAAAAGCCTACACAAGCAACTGGCTGCCGGTAGCTATACTGTAGGTGAGACTGTGCGGGATACACAGTACAGTAACTGGAAATACTTCAAGAGCCTACATAAGCACCTGGCTGCAGGTAGCTATACTGTAGGTGAGACTGTGCGGGGTACACATTACAGTAACCGGAAATACTTCAAAGAGCCTACACAAGCACCTGGTTGCAAGTAGCTATACTGTAGGTGCAACTGTGTGGGGTATATAGTACAGTAACTGGAAATACGTCAAGAGCCTACACAACCACCTGGCTGCAAGTAGCTATACTGTAGATGCAACTGTGCGGGGTACACAGTACAGTAACTGGAAATACATCAAGAGCCTACACAAGCACTTGGCTGCAGGTAGCGATACTGTAGGTGAGACTGTGCAGGGTACACAGTACAGTAACTGGAAATACTTCAAGAGCCTACATAAGCACCTGGCTGCAGGTAGCTATACTGTAGGTGCAACTGTGCGGGGTACATAGTACAGTAACTAGAAATACGTCAAGAGCCTACACAAGCACCTGGCTGCAAGTAGCTATACTGTAGGTGAGATTGTGCAGGGTACACAGTACATTAACTGGAAATACCTCAAGAGCCTACACAAGCACCTGGCTGTAGGTAGCTATACTGTAGGGGAGACTGTGTGGGGTACACAGTACAGTGACTGGAAATACCTCAAAGAGCCTACACAAGCACCTGGCTGCAGATAGCTATACTGTAGGTGCAACTGTATGGGGTACACAGTACAGTAACTGGAAATACGTCAAGAGCCTACACAAGCACCTGGCTGCAGATAGCTATACTGTAGGTGCAACTGTACGGGGTACACAGTACAGTAACTGGAAATACGTCAAAAGCCTACACAAGCAACTGGCTGCAGGTAGCTATACTGTAGGTGAGACTGTGCGGGATACACAGTACAGTAACTGGAAATACTTCAAGAGCCTACATAAGCAACTGGCTGCAGGTAGCTATACTGTAGGTGAGACTATGCGGGGTACACATTACAGTAACCGGAAATACTTCAAAGAGCCTACACAAGCACCTGGTTGCAAGTAGCTATACTGTAGGTGCAACTGTGTGGGGTATATAGTACAGTATCTGGAAATACGTCAAGAGCCTACACAAGCACCTGGCTGCAAGTAGCTATACTGTAGGTGCAACTGTGCGGGGTACACAGTACAGTAACTGGAAATACTTCAAAGAGCCTACACAGGCACCTGGCTGTAGGTAGCTATACTGTAGGTGAGACTGTGCAGGGTACACAGTACAGTAACTGGAAATACTTCAAGAGCCTACATAAGCACCTGGCTGCAGGTAGCTATACTGTAGATGCAACTGTGCGGGGTACACAGTACAGTAACTGGAAATACATCAAGAGCCTACACAAGCACTTGGCTGCAGGTAGCGATACTGTAGGTGAGACTGTGCAGGGTACACAGTACAGTAACTGGAAATACTTCAAGAGCCTACATAAGCACCTGGCTGCAGGTAGCTATACTGTAGGTGCAACTGTGCGGGGTACATAGTACAGTAACTAGAAATACGTCAAGAGCCTTCACAAGCACCTGGCTGCAAGTAGCTATACTGTAGGTGAGATTGTGCAGGGTACACAGTACATTAACTGGAAATACCTCAAGAGCCTACACAAGCACCTGGCTGTAGGTAGCTATACTGGAGGGGAGACTGTGTGGGGTACACAGTACAGTGACTGGAAATACTTCAAAGAGCCTACACAAGCACCTGGCTGCAGATAGCTATACTGTAGGTGTAACTGTATGGGGTACACAGTACAGTAACTGGAAATACGTCAAGAGCCTACACAAGCACCTGGCTGCAGATAGCTATACTGTAGGTGCAACTGTACGGGGTACACAGTACAGTAAGTGGAAATACGTCAAAAGCCTACACAAGCAACTGGCTGCCGGTAGCTATACTGTAGGTGAGACTGTGCGGGATACAAAGTACAGTAACTGGAAATACTTCAAGAGCCTACATAAGCACCTGGCTGCAGGTAGCTATACTGTAGGTGAGACTGTGCGGGGTACACATTACAGTAACCGGAAATACTTCAAAGAGCCTACACAAGCACCTGGTTGCAAGTAGCTATACTGTAGGTGCAACTGTGTGGGGTATATAGTACAGTAACTGGAAATACGTCAAGAGCCTACACAACCACCTGGCTGCAAGTAGCTATACTGTAGGTGCAACTGTGTGGGGTATATAGTACAGTATCTGGAAATACGTCAAGAGCCTACACAAGCACCTGGCTGCAAGTAGCTATACTGTAGGTGCAACTGTGCAGGGTACACAGTACAGTAACTGGAAATACTTCAAATAGCATACACAGGCACCTGGCTGTAGGTAGCTATACTGTAGGTGAGACTGTGCGGGTTACACAGTACAGTAACTGGAAATACTTCAAGAGCCTACATAAGCACCTGGCTGCAGGTAGCTATACTGTAGGTGAGACTGTGCGGGGTACACATTACAGTAACCGGAAATACTTCAAAGAGCCTACACAAGCACCTGGTTGCAAGTAGCTATACTGTAGGTGCAACTGTGTGGGGTATATAGTACAGTAACTGGAAATACGTCAAGAGCCTACACAACCACCTGGCTGCAAGTAGCTATACTGTAGATGCAACTGTGCGGGGTACACAGTACAGTAACTGGAAATACATCAAGAGCCTACACAAGCACTTGGCTGCAGGTAGCGATACTGTAGGTGAGACTGTGCAGGGTACACAGTACAGTAACTGGAAATACTTCAAGAGCCTACATAAGCACCTGGCTGCAGGTAGCTATACTGTAGGTACAACTGTGCGGGTACATAGTACAGTAACTAGAAATACGTCAAGAGCCTACACAAGCACCTGGCTGCAAGTAGCTATACTGTAGGTGAGATTGTGCAGGGTACACAGTACATTAACTGGAAATACCTCAAGAGCCTACACAAGCACCTGGCTGTAGGTAGCTATACTGTAGGGGAGACTGTGTGGGGTACACAGTACAGTGACTGGAAATACTTCAAAGAGCCTACACAAGCACCTGGCTGCAGATAGCTATACTGTAGGTGCAACTGTATGGGGTACACAGTACAGTAACTGGAAATACGTCAAGAGCCTACACAAGCACCTGGCTGCAGATAGCTATACTGTAGGTGCAACTGTACGGGGTACACAGTACAGTAACTGGAAATACGTCAAAAGCCTACACAAGCAACTGGCTGCAGGTAGCTATACTGTAGGTGAGACTGTGCGGGATACACAGTACAGTAACTGGAAATACTTCAAGAGCCTACATAAGCACCTGGCTGCAGGTAGCTATACTGTAGGTGAGACTGTGCGGGGTACACATTACAGTAACCGGAAATACTTCAAAGAGCCTACACAAGCACCTGGTTGCAAGTAGCTATACTGTAGGTGCAACTGTGTGGGGTATATAGTACAGTAACTGGAAATACGTAGGAGCCTACACAACCACCTGGCTGCAAGTAGCTATACTGTAGGTGCAACTGTGCGGAGTACACAGTACAGTAACTGGAAATACTTCAAAGAGCCTACACAGGCACCTGGCTGTAGGTAGCTATACTGTAGGTGAGACTGTGCAGGGTACACAGTACAGTAACTGAAAATACTTCAAGAGCCTACATAAGCACCTGGCTGCAGGTAGCTATACTGTAGATGCAACTGTGCGGGGTACACAGTACAGTAACTGGAAATACATCAAGAGCCTACACAAGCACTTGGCTGCAGGTAGCGATACTGTAGGTGAGACTGTGCAGGGTACACAGTACAGTAACTGGAAATACTTCAAGAGCCTACATAAGCACCTGGCTGCAGGTAGCTATACTGTAGGTGCAACTGTGCGGGGTACATAGTACAGTAACTAGAAATACGTCAAGAGCCTACACAAGCACCTGGCTGCAAGTAGCTATACTGTAGGTGAGATTGTGCAGGGTACACAGTACATTAACTGGAAATACCTCAAGAGCCTACACAAGCACCTGGCTGTAGGTAGCTATACTGTAGGGGAGACTGTGTGGGGTACACAGTACAGTGACTGGAAATACCTCAAAGAGCCTACACAAGCACCTGGCTGCAGATAGCTATACTGTAGGTGCAACTGTATGGGGTACACAGTACAGTAACTGGAAATACGTCAAGAGCCTACACAAGCACCTGGCTGCAGATAGCTATACTGTAGGTGCAACTGTACGGGGTACACAGTACAGTAACTGGAAATACGTCAAAAGCCTACACAAGCAACTGGCTGCAGATAGCTATACTGTAGGTGCAACTGTACGGGGGACACAGTACAGTAACTGGAAATACGTCAAAAGCCTACACAAGCAACTGGCTGCAGGTAGCTATACTGTAGGTGAGACTGTGCGGGATACACAGTACAGTAACTGGAAATACTTCAAGAGCCTACATAAGCACCTGGCTGCAGGTAGCTATACTGTAGGTGAGACTGTGTGGGGTACACATTACAGTAACCGGAAATACTTCAAAGAGCCTACACAAGCACCTGGTTGCAAGTAGCTATACTGTAGGTGCAACTGTGTGGGGTATATAGTACAGTAACTGGAAATACGTCAAGAGCCTATACAACCACATGGCTGCAAGTAGCTATACTGTAGGTGCAACTGTGCGGGGTACACAGTACAGTAACTGGAAATACTTCAAAGAGCCTACACAGGCACCTGGCTGCAGGTAGCGATACTGTAGGTGAGACTGTGCAGGGTACACAGTACAGTAACTGGAAATACTTCAAGAGCCTACATAAGCACCTGGCTGCAGGTAGCTATACTGTAGGTGCAACTGTGCGGGTACATAGTACAGTAACTAGAAATACGTCAAGAGCCTACACAAGCACCTGGCTGCAAGTAGCTATACTGTAGGTGAGATTGTGCAGGGTACACAGTACATTAACTGGAAATACCTCAAGAGCCTACACAAGCACCTGGCTGTAGGTAGCTATACTGTAGGGGAGACTGTGTGGGGTACACAGTACAGTGACTGGAAATACTTCAAAGAGCCTACACAAGCACCTGGCTGCAGATAGCTATACTGTAGGTGCAACTGTATGGGGTACACAGTACAGTAACTGGAAATACGTCAAGAGCCTACACAAGCACCTGGCTGCAGATAGCTATACTGTAGGTGCAACTGTACGGGGTACACAGTACAGTAACTGGAAATACGTCAAAAGCCTACACAAGCAACTGGCTGCAGGTAGCTATACTGTAGGTGAGACTGTGCGGGATACACAGTACAGTAACTGGAAATACTTCAAGAGCCTACATAAGCACCTGGCTGCAGGTAGCTATACTGTAGGTGAGACTGTGCGGGGTACACATTACAGTAACCGGAAATACTTCAAAGAGCCTACACAAGCACCTGGTTGCAAGTAGCTATACTGTAGGTGCAACTGTGTGGGGTATATAGTACAGTATCTGGAAATACGTCAAGAGCCTACACAAGCACCTGGCTGCAAGTAGCTATACTGTAGGTGCAACTGTGCGGGGTACACAGTACAGTAACTGGAAATACTTCAAAGAGCCTACACAGGCACCTGGCTGTAGGTAGCTATACTGTAGGTGAGACTGTGCAGGGTACACAGTACAGTAACTGGAAATACTTCAAGAGCCTACATAAGCACCTGGCTGCAGGTAGCTATACTGTAGGTGCAACTGTGCGGGGTACATAGTACAGTAACTAGAAATACGTCAAGAGCCTACACAAGCACCTGGCTGCAAGTAGCTATACTGTAGGTGAGATTGTGCAGGGTACACAGTACATTAACTGGAAATACCTCAAGAGCCTACACAAGCACCTGGCTGTAGGTAGCTATACTGTAGGGGAGACTGTGTGGGGTACACAGTACAGTGACTGGAAATACTTCAAAGAGCCTACACAAGCACCTGGCTGCAGATAGCTATACTGTAGGTGCAACTGTATGGGGTACACAGTACAGTAACTGGAAATACGTCAAGAGCCTACACAAGCACCTGGCTGCAGATAGCTATACTGTAGGTGCAACTGTACGGGGTACACAGTACAGTAAGTGGAAATACGTCAAAAGCCTACACAAGCAACTGGCTGCCGGTAGCTATACTGTAGGTGAGACTGTGCGGGATACACAGTACAGTAACTGGAAATACTTCAAGAGCCTACATAAGCACCTGGCTGCAGGTAGCTATACTGTAGGTGAGACTGTGCGGGGTACACATTACAGTAACCGGAAATACTTCAAAGAGCCTACACAAGCACCTGGTTGCAAGTAGCTATACTGTAGGTGCAACTGTGTGGGGTATATAGTACAGTAACTGGAAATACGTCAAGAGCCTACACAACCACCTGGCTGCAAGTAGCTATACTGTAGGTGCAACTGTGCGGAGTACACAGTACAGTAACTGGAAATACTTCAAAGAGCCTACACAGGCACCTGGCTGTAGGTAGCTATACTGTAGGTGAGACTGTGCAGGGTACACAGTACAGTAACTGGAAATACTTCAAGAGCCTACATAAGCACTTGGATGCAGGTATCTATACTGTAGATGCAACTGTGCGGGGTACACAGTACAGTAACTGGAAATACATCAAGAGCCTACACAAGCACTTGGCTGCAGGTAGCGATACTGTAGGTGAGACTGTGCAGGGTACACAGTACAGTAACTGGAAATACTTCAAGAGCCTACATAAGCACCTGGCTGCAGGTAGCTATACTGTAGGTGCAACTGTGCGGGGTACATAGTACAGTAACTAGAAATACGTCAAGAGCCTACACAAGCACCTGGCTGCAAGTAGCTATACTGTAGGTGAGATTGTGCAGGGTACACAGTACATTAACTGGAAATACCTCAAGAGCCTACACAAGCACCTGGCTGTAGGTAGCTATACTGTAGGGGAGACTGTGTGGGGTACACAGTACAGTGACTGGAAATACCTCAAAGAGCCTACACAAGCACCTGGCTGCAGATAGCTATACTGTAGGTGCAACTGTATGGGGTACACAGTACAGTAACTGGAAATACGTCAAGAGCCTACACAAGCACCTGGCTGCAGATAGCTATACTGTAGGTGCAACTGTACGGGGTACACAGTACAGTAACTGGAAATACTTCAAGAGCCTACATAAGCACCTGGCTGCAGGTAGCTATACTGTAGGTGCAACTGTGCGGGGTACATAGTACAGTAACTAGAAATACGTCAAGAGCCTACACAAGCACCTGGCTGCAAGTAGCTATACTGTAGGTGAGATTGTGCAGAGTACACAGTACATTAACTGGAAATACCTCAAGAGCCTACACAAGCACCTGGCTGTAGGTAGCTATACTGTAGGGGAGACTGTGTGGGGTACACAGTACAGTGACTGGAAATACTTCAAAGAGCCTACACAAGCACCTGGCTGCAGATAGCTATACTGTAGGTGCAACTGTATGGGGTACACAGTACAGTAACTGGAAATACGTCAAGAGCCTACACAAGCACCTGGCTGCAGATAGCTATACTGTAGGTGCAACTGTACGGGGTACACAGTACAGTAACTGGAAATACGTCAAAAGCCTACACAAGCAACTGGCTGCCGGTAGCTATACTGTAGGTGAGACTGTGCGGGATACACAGTACAGTAACTGGAAATACTTCAAGAGCCTACATAAGCACCTGGCTGCAGGTAGCTATACTGTAGGTGAGACTGTGCGGGGTACACATTACAGTAACCGGAAATACTTCAAAGAGCCTACACAAGCACCTGGTTGCAAGTAGCTATACTGTAGGTGCAACTGTGTGGGGTATATAGTACAGTAACTGGAAATACGTCAAGAGCCTACACAACCACCTGGCTGCAAGTAGCTATACTGTAGGTGCAACTGTGCGGAGTACACAGTACAGTAACTGGAAATACTTCAAAGAGCCTACACAGGCACCTGGCTGTAGGTAGCTATACTGTAGGTGAGACTGTGCAGGGTACACAGTACAGTAACTGGAAATACTTCAAGAGCCTACATAAGCACTTGGATGCAGGTAGCTATACTGTAGATGCAACTGTGCGGGGTACACAGTACAGTAACTGGAAATACATCAAGAGCCTACACAAGCACTTGGCTGCAGGTAGCGATACTGTAGGTGAGACTGTGCAGGGTACACAGTACAGTAACTTTAAATACTTCAAGAGCCTACATAAGCACCTGGCTGCAGGTAGCTATACTGTAGGTGCAACTGTGCGGGGTACATAGTACAGTAACTAGAAATACGTCAAGAGCCTACACAAGCACCTGGCTGCAAGTAGCTATACTGTAGGTGAGATTGTGCAGGGTACACAGTACATTAACTGGAAATACCTCAAGAGCCTACACAAGCACCTGGCTGTAGGTAGCTATACTGTAGGGGAGACTGTGTGGGGTACACAGTACAGTGACTGGAAATACCTCAAAGAGCCTACACAAGCACCTGGCTGCAGATAGCTATACTGTAGGTGCAACTGTATGGGGTACACAGTACAGTAACTGGAAATACGTCAAGAGCCTACACAAGCACCTGGCTGCAGATAGCTATACTGTAGGTGCAACTGTACGGGGTACACAGTACAGTAACTGGAAATACGTCAAAAGCCTACACAAGCAACTGGCTGCAGGTAGCTATACTGTAGGTGAGACTGTGCGGGATACACAGTACAGTAACTGGAAATACTTCAAGAGCCTACATAAGCAACTGGCTGCAGGTAGCTATACTGTAGGTGAGACTATGCGGGGTACACATTACAGTAACCGGAAATACTTCAAAGAGCCTACACAAGCACCTGGTTGCAAGTAGCTATACTGTAGGTGCAACTGTGTGGGGTATATAGTACAGTATCTGGAAATACGTCAAGAGCCTACACAAGCACCTGGCTGCAAGTAGCTATACTGTAGGTGCAACTGTGCGGGGTACACAGTACAGTAACTGGAAATACTTCAAAGAGCCTACACAGGCACCTGGCTGTAGGTAGCTATACTGTAGGTGAGACTGTGCAGGGTACACAGTACAGTAACTGGAAATACTTCAAGAGCCTACATAAGCACCTGGCTGCAGGTAGCTATACTGTAGATGCAACTGTGCGGGGTACACAGTACAGTAACTGGAAATACATCAAGAGCCTACACAAGCACTTGGCTGCAGGTAGCGATACTGTAGGTGAGACTGTGCAGGGTACACAGTACAGTAACTGGAAATACTTCAAGAGCCTACATAAGCACCTGGCTGCAGGTAGCTATACTGTAGGTGCAACTGTGCGGGGTACATAGTACAGTAACTAGAAATACGTCAAGAGCCTTCACAAGCACCTGGCTGCAAGTAGCTATACTGTAGGTGAGATTGTGCAGGGTACACAGTACATTAACTGGAAATACCTCAAGAGCCTACACAAGCACCTGGCTGTAGGTAGCTATACTGGAGGGGAGACTGTGTGGGGTACACAGTACAGTGACTGGAAATACTTCAAAGAGCCTACACAAGCACCTGGCTGCAGATAGCTATACTGTAGGTGTAACTGTATGGGGTACACAGTACAGTAACTGGAAATACGTCAAGAGCCTACACAAGCACCTGGCTGCAGATAGCTATACTGTAGGTGCAACTGTACGGGGTACACAGTACAGTAAGTGGAAATACGTCAAAAGCCTACACAAGCAACTGGCTGCCGGTAGCTATACTGTAGGTGAGACTGTGCGGGATACACAGTACAGTAACTGGAAATACTTCAAGAGCCTACATAAGCACCTGGCTGCAGGTAGCTATACTGTAGGTGAGACTGTGCGGGGTACACATTACAGTAACCGGAAATACTTCAAAGAGCCTACACAAGCACCTGGTTGCAAGTAGCTATACTGTAGGTGCAACTGTGTGGGGTATATAGTACAGTAACTGGAAATACGTCAAGAGCCTACACAACCACCTGGCTGCAAGTAGCTATACTGTAGGTGCAACTGTGTGGGGTATATAGTACAGTATCTGGAAATACGTCAAGAGCCTACACAAGCACCTGGCTGCAAGTAGCTATACTGTAGGTGCAACTGTGCAGGGTACACAGTACAGTAACTGGAAATACTTCAAAGAGCATACACAGGCACCTGGCTGTAGGTAGCTATACTGTAGGTGAGACTGTGCAGGGTACACAGTACAGTAACTGGAAATACTTCAAGAGCCTACATAAGCACCTGGCTGCAGGTAGCTATACTGTAGATGCAACTGTGCGGGGTACACAGTACAGTAACTGGAAATACATCAAGAGCCTACACAAGCACTTGGCTGCAGGTAGCGATACTGTAGGTGAGACTTTGCAGGGTACACAGTACAGTAACTGGAAATACTTCAAGAGCCTACATAAGCACCTGGCTGCAGGTAGCTATACTGTAGGTGCAACTGTGCGGGGTACATAGTACAGTAACTAAAAATACGTCAAGAGCCTACACAAGCACCTGGCTGCAAGTAGCTATACTGTAGGTGAGATTGTGCAGGGTACACAGTACATTAACTGGAAATACCTCAAGAGCCTACACAAGCACCTGGCTGTAGGTAGCTATACTGTAGGGGAGACTGTGTGGGGTACACAGTACAGTGACTGGAAATACTTCAAAGAGCCTACACAAGCACCTGGCTGCAGATAGCTATACTGTAGGTGCAACTGTACGGGATACACAGTACAGTAACTGGAAATACGTCAAAAGCCTACACAAGCAACTGGCTGCAGGTAGCTATACTGTAGGTTAGACTGTGCGGGTTACACAGTACAGTAACTGGAAATACTTCAAGAGCCTACATAAGCACCTGGCTGCAGGTAGCTATACTGTAGGTGAGACTGTGCGGGGTACACATTACAGTAACCGGAAATACTTCAAAGAGCCTACACAAGCACCTGGTTGCAAGTAGCTATACTGTAGGTGCAACTGTGTGGGGTATATAGTACAGTAACTGGAAATACGTCAAGAGCCTACACAACCACCTGGCTGCAAGTAGCTATACTGTAGGTGCAACTGTGCGGAGTACACAGTACAGTAACTGGAAATACTTCAAAGAGCCTACACAGGCACCTGGCTGTAGGTAGTTATACTGTAGGTGAGACTGTGCAGGGTACACAGTACAGTAACTGGAAATACTTCAAGAGCCTACATAAGCACCTGGCTGCAGGTAGCTATACTGTAGATGCAACTGTGCGGGGTACACAGTACAGTAACTGGAAATACATCAAGAGCCTACACAAGCACTTGGCTGCAGGTAGCGATACTGTAGGTGAGACTGTGCAGGGTACATAGTACAGTAACTGGAAATACTTCAAGAGCCTACATAAGCACCTGGCTGCAGGTAGCTATATTGTAGGTGCAACTGTGTGGGGTACATAGTACAGTAACTAGAAATACGTCAAGAGCCTACACAAGCACCTGGCTGCAAGTAGCTATACTGTAGGTGAGATTGTGCAGGGTACACAGTACATTAACTGGAAATACCTCAAGAGCCTACACAAGCACCTGGCTGTAGGTAGCTATACTGTAGGGGAGACTGTGTGGGGTACACAGTACAGTGACTGGAAATACCTCAAAGAGCCTACACAAGCACCTGGCTGCAGATAGCTATACTGTAGGTGCAACTGTATGGGGTACACAGTACAGTAACTGGAAATACGTCAAGAGCCTACACAAGCACCTGGCTGCAGATAGCTATACTGTAGGTGCAACTGTACGGGGTACACAGTACAGTAACTGGAAATACGTCAAAAGCCTACACAAGCAACTGGCTGCAGATAGCTATACTGTAGGTGCAACTGTACGGGGGACACAGTACAGTAACTGGAAATACGTCAAAAGCCTACACAAGCAACTGGCTGCAGGTAGCTATACTGTAGGTGAGACTGTGCGGGATACACAGTACAGTAACTGGAAATACTTCAAGAGCCTACATAAGCACCTGGCTGCAGGTAGCTATACTGTAGGTGAGACTGTGTGGGGTACACATTACAGTAACCGGAAATACTTCAAAGAGCCTACACAAGCACCTGGTTGCAAGTAGCTATACTGTAGGTGCAACTGTGTGGGGTATATAGTACAGTAACTGGAAATACGTCAAGAGCCTATACAACCACATGGCTGCAAGTAGCTATACTGTAGGTGCAACTGTGCGGGGTACACAGTACAG
Organism: Lithobates clamitans; assembly: GCA_037952925.1. Classification (NCBI taxonomy): domain Eukaryota; kingdom Metazoa; phylum Chordata; class Amphibia; order Anura; family Ranidae; genus Lithobates; species Lithobates clamitans. The sequence continues at coordinate 1,750,458 of JBBGZY010000924.1, read as the reverse complement.
TAACTGGAAATACTTCAAAGAGCCTACACAGGCACCTGGCTGCAGGTAGCGATACTGTAGGTGAGACTGTGCAGGGTACACAGTACAGTAACTGGAAATACTTCAAGAGCCTACATAAGCACCTGGCTGCAGGTAGCTATACTGTAGGTGCAACTGTGCGGGTACATAGTACAGTAACTAGAAATACGTCAAGAGCCTACACAAGCACCTGGCTGCAAGTAGCTATACTGTAGGTGAGATTGTGCAGGGTACACAGTACATTAACTGGAAATACCTCAAGAGCCTACACAAGCACCTGGCTGTAGGTAGCTATACTGTAGGGGAGACTGTGTGGGGTACACAGTACAGTGACTGGAAATACTTCAAAGAGCCTACACAAGCACCTGGCTGCAGATAGCTATACTGTAGGTGCAACTGTATGGGGTACACAGTACAGTAACTGGAAATACGTCAAGAGCCTACACAAGCACCTGGCTGCAGATAGCTATACTGTAGGTGCAACTGTACGGGGTACACAGTACAGTAACTGGAAATACGTCAAAAGCCTACACAAGCAACTGGCTGCAGGTAGCTATACTGTAGGTGAGACTGTGCGGGATACACAGTACAGTAACTGGAAATACTTCAAGAGCCTACATAAGCACCTGGCTGCAGGTAGCTATACTGTAGGTGAGACTGTGCGGGGTACACATTACAGTAACCGGAAATACTTCAAAGAGCCTACACAAGCACCTGGTTGCAAGTAGCTATACTGTAGGTGCAACTGTGTGGGGTATATAGTACAGTATCTGGAAATACGTCAAGAGCCTACACAAGCACCTGGCTGCAAGTAGCTATACTGTAGGTGCAACTGTGCGGGGTACACAGTACAGTAACTGGAAATACTTCAAAGAGCCTACACAGGCACCTGGCTGTAGGTAGCTATACTGTAGGTGAGACTGTGCAGGGTACACAGTACAGTAACTGGAAATACTTCAAGAGCCTACATAAGCACCTGGCTGCAGGTAGCTATACTGTAGGTGCAACTGTGCGGGGTACATAGTACAGTAACTAGAAATACGTCAAGAGCCTACACAAGCACCTGGCTGCAAGTAGCTATACTGTAGGTGAGATTGTGCAGGGTACACAGTACATTAACTGGAAATACCTCAAGAGCCTACACAAGCACCTGGCTGTAGGTAGCTATACTGTAGGGGAGACTGTGTGGGGTACACAGTACAGTGACTGGAAATACTTCAAAGAGCCTACACAAGCACCTGGCTGCAGATAGCTATACTGTAGGTGCAACTGTATGGGGTACACAGTACAGTAACTGGAAATACGTCAAGAGCCTACACAAGCACCTGGCTGCAGATAGCTATACTGTAGGTGCAACTGTACGGGGTACACAGTACAGTAAGTGGAAATACGTCAAAAGCCTACACAAGCAACTGGCTGCCGGTAGCTATACTGTAGGTGAGACTGTGCGGGATACACAGTACAGTAACTGGAAATACTTCAAGAGCCTACATAAGCACCTGGCTGCAGGTAGCTATACTGTAGGTGAGACTGTGCGGGGTACACATTACAGTAACCGGAAATACTTCAAAGAGCCTACACAAGCACCTGGTTGCAAGTAGCTATACTGTAGGTGCAACTGTGTGGGGTATATAGTACAGTAACTGGAAATACGTCAAGAGCCTACACAACCACCTGGCTGCAAGTAGCTATACTGTAGGTGCAACTGTGCGGAGTACACAGTACAGTAACTGGAAATACTTCAAAGAGCCTACACAGGCACCTGGCTGTAGGTAGCTATACTGTAGGTGAGACTGTGCAGGGTACACAGTACAGTAACTGGAAATACTTCAAGAGCCTACATAAGCACTTGGATGCAGGTAGCTATACTGTAGATGCAACTGTGCGGGGTACACAGTACAGTAACTGGAAATACATCAAGAGCCTACACAAGCACTTGGCTGCAGGTAGCGATACTGTAGGTGAGACTGTGCAGGGTACACAGTACAGTAACTGGAAATACTTCAAGAGCCTACATAAGCACCTGGCTGCAGGTAGCTATACTGTAGGTGCAACTGTGCGGGGTACATAGTACAGTAACTAGAAATACGTCAAGAGCCTACACAAGCACCTGGCTGCAAGTAGCTATACTGTAGGTGAGATTGTGCAGGGTACACAGTACATTAACTGGAAATACCTCAAGAGCCTACACAAGCACCTGGCTGTAGGTAGCTATACTGTAGGGGAGACTGTGTGGGGTACACAGTACAGTGACTGGAAATACCTCAAAGAGCCTACACAAGCACCTGGCTGCAGATAGCTATACTGTAGGTGCAACTGTATGGGGTACACAGTACAGTAACTGGAAATACGTCAAGAGCCTACACAAGCACCTGGCTGCAGATAGCTATACTGTAGGTGCAACTGTACGGGGTACACAGTACAGTAACTGGAAATACTTCAAGAGCCTACATAAGCACCTGGCTGCAGGTAGCTATACTGTAGGTGCAACTGTGCGGGGTACATAGTACAGTAACTAGAAATACGTCAAGAGCCTACACAAGCACCTGGCTGCAAGTAGCTATACTGTAGGTGAGATTGTGCAGAGTACACAGTACATTAACTGGAAATACCTCAAGAGCCTACACAAGCACCTGGCTGTAGGTAGCTATACTGTAGGGGAGACTGTGTGGGGTACACAGTACAGTGACTGGAAATACTTCAAAGAGCCTACACAAGCACCTGGCTGCAGATAGCTATACTGTAGGTGCAACTGTATGGGGTACACAGTACAGTAACTGGAAATACGTCAAGAGCCTACACAAGCACCTGGCTGCAGATAGCTATACTGTAGGTGCAACTGTACGGGGTACACAGTACAGTAACTGGAAATACGTCAAAAGCCTACACAAGCAACTGGCTGCCGGTAGCTATACTGTAGGTGAGACTGTGCGGGATACACAGTACAGTAACTGGAAATACTTCAAGAGCCTACATAAGCACCTGGCTGCAGGTAGCTATACTGTAGGTGAGACTGTGCGGGGTACACATTACAGTAACCGGAAATACTTCAAAGAGCCTACACAAGCACCTGGTTGCAAGTAGCTATACTGTAGGTGCAACTGTGTGGGGTATATAGTACAGTAACTGGAAATACGTCAAGAGCCTACACAACCACCTGGCTGCAAGTAGCTATACTGTAGGTGCAACTGTGCGGAGTACACAGTACAGTAACTGGAAATACTTCAAAGAGCCTACACAGGCACCTGGCTGTAGGTAGCTATACTGTAGGTGAGACTGTGCAGGGTACACAGTACAGTAACTGGAAATACTTCAAGAGCCTACATAAGCACTTGGATGCAGGTAGCTATACTGTAGATGCAACTGTGCGGGGTACACAGTACAGTAACTGGAAATACATCAAGAGCCTACACAAGCACTTGGCTGCAGGTAGCGATACTGTAGGTGAGACTGTGCAGGGTACACAGTACAGTAACTGGAAATACTTCAAGAGCCTACATAAGCACCTGGCTGCAGGTAGCTATACTGTAGGTGCAACTGTGCGGGGTACATAGTACAGTAACTAGAAATACGTCAAGAGCCTACACAAGCACCTGGCTGCAAGTAGCTATACTGTAGGTGAGATTGTGCAGGGTACACAGTACATTAACTGGAAATACCTCAAGAGCCTACACAAGCACCTGGCTGTAGGTAGCTATACTGTAGGGGAGACTGTGTGGGGTACACAGTACAGTGACTGGAAATACCTCAAAGAGCCTACACAAGCACCTGGCTGCAGATAGCTATACTGTAGGTGCAACTGTATGGGGTACACAGTACAGTAACTGGAAATACGTCAAGAGCCTACACAAGCACCTGGCTGCAGATAGCTATACTGTAGGTGCAACTGTACGGGGTACACAGTACAGTAACTGGAAATACGTCAAAAGCCTACACAAGCAACTGGCTGCAGGTAGCTATACTGTAGGTGAGACTGTGCGGGATACACAGTACAGTAACTGGAAATACTTCAAGAGCCTACATAAGCAACTGGCTGCAGGTAGCTATACTGTAGGTGAGACTATGCGGGGTACACATTACAGTAACCGGAAATACTTCAAAGAGCCTACACAAGCACCTGGTTGCAAGTAGCTATACTGTAGGTGCAACTGTGTGGGGTATATAGTACAGTATCTGGAAATACGTCAAGAGCCTACACAAGCACCTGGCTGCAAGTAGCTATACTGTAGGTGCAACTGTGCGGGGTACACAGTACAGTAACTGGAAATACTTCAAAGAGCCTACACAGGCACCTGGCTGTAGGTAGCTATACTGTAGGTGAGACTGTGCAGGGTACACAGTACAGTAACTGGAAATACTTCAAGAGCCTACATAAGCACCTGGCTGCAGGTAGCTATACTGTAGATGCAACTGTGCGGGGTACACAGTACAGTAACTGGAAATACATCAAGAGCCTACACAAGCACTTGGCTGCAGGTAGCGATACTGTAGGTGAGACTGTGCAGGGTACACAGTACAGTAACTGGAAATACTTCAAGAGCCTACATAAGCACCTGGCTGCAGGTAGCTATACTGTAGGTGCAACTGTGCAGGGTACATAGTACAGTAACTAGAAATACGTCAAGAGCCTTCACAAGCACCTGGCTGCAAGTAGCTATACTGTAGGTGAGATTGTGCAGGGTACACAGTACATTAACTGGAAATACCTCAAGAGCCTACACAAGCACCTGGCTGTAGGTAGCTATACTGGAGGGGAGACTGTGTGGGGTACACAGTACAGTGACTGGAAATACTTCAAAGAGCCTACACAAGCACCTGGCTGCAGATAGCTATACTGTAGGTGTAACTGTATGGGGTACACAGTACAGTAACTGGAAATACGTCAAGAGCCTACACAAGCACCTGGCTGCAGATAGCTATACTGTAGGTGCAACTGTACGGGGTACACAGTACAGTAAGTGGAAATACGTCAAAAGCCTACACAAGCAACTGGCTGCCGGTAGCTATACTGTAGGTGAGACTGTGCGGGATACACAGTACAGTAACTGGAAATACTTCAAGAGCCTACATAAGCACCTGGCTGCAGGTAGCTATACTGTAGGTGAGACTGTGCGGGGTACACATTACAGTAACCGGAAATACTTCAAAGAGCCTACACAAGCACCTGGTTGCAAGTAGCTATACTGTAGGTGCAACTGTGTGGGGTATATAGTACAGTAACTGGAAATACGTCAAGAGCCTACACAACCACCTGGCTGCAAGTAGCTATACTGTAGGTGCAACTGTGTGGGGTATATAGTACAGTATCTGGAAATACGTCAAGAGCCTACACAAGCACCTGGCTGCAAGTAGCTATACTGTAGGTGCAACTGTGCAGGGTACACAGTACAGTAACTGGAAATACTTCAAAGAGCATACACAGGCACCTGGCTGTAGGTAGCTATACTGTAGGTGAGACTGTGCAGGGTACACAGTACAGTAACTGGAAATACTTCAAGAGCCTACATAAGCACCTGGCTGCAGGTAGCTATACTGTAGATGCAACTGTGCGGGGTACACAGTACAGTAACTGGAAATACATCAAGAGCCTACACAAGCACTTGGCTGCAGGTAGCGATACTGTAGGTGAGACTTTGCAGGGTACACAGTACAGTAACTGGAAATACTTCAAGAGCCTACATAAGCACCTGGCTGCAGGTAGCTATACTGTAGGTGCAACTGTGCGGGGTACATAGTACAGTAACTAAAAATACGTCAAGAGCCTACACAAGCACCTGGCTGCAAGTAGCTATACTGTAGGTGAGATTGTGCAGGGTACACAGTACATTAACTGGAAATACCTCAAGAGCCTACACAAGCACCTGGCTGTAGGTAGCTATACTGTAGGGGAGACTGTGTGGGGTACACAGTACAGTGACTGGAAATACTTCAAAGAGCCTACACAAGCACCTGGCTGCAGATAGCTATACTGTAGGTGCAACTGTACGGGATACACAGTACAGTAACTGGAAATACGTCAAAAGCCTACACAAGCAACTGGCTGCAGGTAGCTATACTGTAGGTTAGACTGTGCGGGTTACACAGTACAGTAACTGGAAATACTTCAAGAGCCTACATAAGCACCTGGCTGCAGGTAGCTATACTGTAGGTGAGACTGTGCGGGGTACACATTACAGTAACCGGAAATACTTCAAAGAGCCTACACAAGCACCTGGTTGCAAGTAGCTATACTGTAGGTGCAACTGTGTGGGGTATATAGTACAGTAACTGGAAATACGTCAAGAGCCTACACAAGCACCTGGCTGCAAGTAGCTATACTGTAGGTGCAACTGTGCGGAGTACACAGTACAGTAACTGGAAATACTTCAAAGAGCCTACACAGGCACCTGGCTGTAGGTAGTTATACTGTAGGTGAGACTGTGCAGGGTACACAGTACAGTAACTGGAAATACTTCAAGAGCCTACATAAGCACCTGGCTGCAGGTAGCTATACTGTAGATGCAACTGTGCGGGGTACACAGTACAGTAACTGGAAATACATCAAGAGCCTACACAAGCACTTGGCTGCAGGTAGCGATACTGTAGGTGAGACTGTGCAGGGTACATAGTACAGTAACTGGAAATACTTCAAGAGCCTACATAAGCACCTGGCTGCAGGTAGCTATATTGTAGGTGCAACTGTGCGGGGTACATAGTACAGTAACTAGAAATACGTCAAGAGCCTACACAAGCACCTGGCTGCAAGTAGCTATACTGTAGGTGAGATTGTGCAGTGTACACAGTACATTAACTGGAAATACCTCAAGAGCCTACACAAGCACCTGGCTGTAGGTAGCTATACTGTAGGGGAGACTGTGTGGGGTACACAGTACAGTGACTGGAAATACCTCAAAGAGCCTACACAAGCACCTGGCTGCAGATAGCTATACTGTAGGTGCAACTGTATGGGGTACACATTACAGTAACTGGAAATACGTCAAGAGCCTACACAAGCACCTGGCTGCAGATAGCTATGCTGTATTTGCAATTGTACGGGGTACACAGTACAGTAACTGGAAATACGTCAAAAGCCTACACAAGCAACTGGCTGCAGGTAGCTATACTGTAGGTGAGACTGTGCGGGATACACAGTACAGTAACTTGAAATACTTCAAGAGCCTACATAAGCACCTGGCTGGAAGTAGCTATACTGTAGGTGAGACTGTGCGGGGTACACATTACAGTAACCGGAAATACTTCAAAGAGCCTACACAAGCACCTGGTTGCAAGTAGCTATACTGTAGGTGCAACTGTGTGGGGTATATAGTACAGTATCTGGAAATACGTCAAGAGCCTACACAAGCCCCTGGCTGCAAGTAGCTATACTTTAGGTGCAACTGTGCGGGGTACACAGTACAGTAACTGGAAATACGTCAAGAGCCTACACAAGCACCTGGCTGCAGATAGCTATACTGTAGGTGCAACTGTGTGGGGTACACAGTACAGTAACTGGAAATACGTCAAAAGCCTACACAAGCAACTGGCTGCCGGTAGCTATACTGTAGGTTAGACTGTGCAGGATACACAGTACAGTAACTGGAAATACTTCAAGAGCCTACATAAGCACCTGGCTGCAGGTAGCTATACTGTAGGTGAGACTGTGCGGGGTACACATTACAGTAACCGGAAATACTTCAAAGAGCCTACACAAGCACCTGGTTGCAAGTAGCCATACTGTAGGTGCAACTGTGTGGGGTATATAGTACAGTAACTGGAAATACGTCAAGAGCCTACACAAGCACCTGGATGCAAGTAGCTATACTTTAGGTGCAACTGTGCGGGGTACACAGTACAGTAACTGGAAATACTTCAAAGAGCCTACACAGGCACCTGGCTGTAGGTAGCTATACTGTAGGTGAGACTGTGCAGGGTACACAGTACAGTAACTGGAATTACTTCAAGAGCCTACATAAGCACCTGGCTGCAGGTAGCTATACTGTAGATGCAACTGTGCGGGGTACACAGTACAGTAACTGGAAATACATCAAGAGCCTACACAAGCACTTGGCTGCAGGTAGCGATACTGTAGGTGAGACTGTGCAGGGTACACAGTACAGTAACTGGAAATACTTCAAGAGCCTACATAAGCACCTGGCTGCAGGTAGCTATACTGTAGGTGCAACTGTGCGGGGTACATAGTACAGTAACTAGAAATATGTCAAGAGCCTACACAAGCACCTGGCTGCAAGTAGCTATACTGTAGGTGAGATTGTGCAGGGTACACAGTACATTAACTGGAAATACCTCAAGAGCCTACACAAGCACCTGGCTGTAGGTAGCTATACTGTAGGGGAGACTGTGTAGGGTACACAGTACAGTAACTGGAAATACATCAAGAGCCTTACACAAGCACCTGGCTGCAGATAGCTATACTGTAGGTGCAACTGTATGGGGTACACAGTACAGTAACTGGAAATACGTCAAGAGCCTACACAAGCACCTGGCTGCAGATAGCTATACTGTAGGTGCAACTGTGTGGGGTACACAGTACAGTAACTGGAAATACGTCAAAAGCCTACACAAGCAACTGGCTGCCGGTAGCTATACTGTAGGTGAGACTGTGCAGGATACACAGTACAGTAACTCGAAATACTTCAAGAGCCTACATAAGCACCTGGCTGCAGGTAGCTATACTGTAGGTGAGACTGTGCGGGGTACACATTACAGTAACCGGAAATACTTCAAAGAGCCTACACAAGCACCTGGTTGCAAGTAGCTATACTGTAGGTGCAACTGTGTGGGGTATATAGTACAGTAACTGGAAATACGTCAAGAGCCTACACAAGCACCTGGCTGCAAGTAGCTATACTTTAGGTGCAACTGTGCGGGGTACACAGTACAGTAACTGGAAATATGTCAAGAGCCTACACAAGCACCTGGCTGTAGGTAGCTATACTGTAGGTGAGACTGTGTGGGGTACACAGTACAGTGGCTGGAAATACTTCAAAGAGCCTACACAAGCACCTGGCTGCAGGTAGCTATACTGTAGGTGAGACTGTGCAGGGCACACAGTACAGTAACTGGAAATACTTAAAAGAGCCTACATAAGCCCCTTGCTGCAGGTAGCTATACTGTAGGTGAGACTGTGCGGGGTACACAGTACAGTAACTGGAAATACTTCAAAGAGCCTACTCAAACACCTGGCTGCAGGTAGCTATACTGTAGGTGAGACTGTGCAGGGTACACAGAACAGTAACTGGAAATACCTCAAGAGCCTACACAAGCACCTGGCTGCAGGTAGCGATACTGTAAGTGAGACTGTGCAGGGTACACATTACAGTAACTGGAAATACTTCAAAGAGCCTACACTAGCACCTGGCTGCAGATAGCTATACTGTAGGTGCAACTGTATGGGGTACACAGTACAGTAACTGGAAATACGTCAAGAGCCTACACAAGCACCTGGCTGTAGGTAGCTATACTGTAGGTGAGACTGTGCGGAATACACAGTACAGTAACTGGAAATACTTCAAAGAGCCTACACAAGCACCTGGCTGTAGGTAGCTATACTGTAGGTGAGACTGTGCAGGGTACACAGTACAGTAGCTGGAAATACTTCAAGAGCCTACATAAGCACCTGGCTGCAGGTAGCTATACTGTATGTGCAACTGTGCGGGGTACACAGTACAGTAACTGGAAATACGTCAAGAGCCTACACAAGCACCTGGCTGTAGGTAGCTATACTGTAGGTGAGACTGTGTGGGGTACACAGTACAGTGACTGGAAATACTTCAAAGAGCCAACACAAGCACCTGGCTGCAGGTAGCTATACTGTAGGTGAGACTGTGCGGGGTACACATTACAGTAACTGGAAATACTTCAAGAGCCTACACAAGCACCTGGCTGCAGGTAGCTATACTGTAGGTGCAACTGTGCAGGGTACACAGTACAGTAACTGGAAATATGTCAAGAGCCTACACAAGCACCTGGCTGTAGGTAGCTATACTGTAGGTGAGACTGTGTGGGGTACACAGTACAATGACTGGAAATATTTCAAGAGCCTACATAAGCACCTGGCTGCAGGTAGCTATACTGTAGGTGCAACTGTGCGGGGTACACAGTACGGTAACTGGAAATATGTCAAGAGCCTACACAAGCACGTGGCTGTAGGTAGCTATACTGTAGGTGAGACTGTGTGGGGTACACAGTACAATGACTGGAAATATTTCAAAGAGCCTACACAAACAGCTGGCTGAAGGTAGCTATACTGTAGGTTAGACTGTGCAGGGTACACAGTACAGTAACTGGAAATACTTCAAGAGCCTACACAAGCACCTGGCTGCAGGTAGCTATACTGTAGGTGAGACTGTTCGGGGCACACAGTACAGTAACTGGAAATACCTCAAGAGCCTACACAAGCACCTGGCTGCAGGTAGCGATACTGTAGGTGAGACTGTGAGACTGTGCAGGGTACACAGTACAATAACTGGAAATACTGTAAAAACACCTGCCTGCCTGTCAGTATATTAGGAAGAGAAGAACAGAATCTAGCTAAACTGAATACACTGTATATATGTATATATATATATATATTTATGGGTGGAGCCCTATGTCCGATATGGACATAGATAACATTTGTAGTTAACATAACTTACCATCGGAAATAGACCTGGAAGTGTGGACTTACCATATGAAATGGACCTGAAAGTGTGCCTTGGTCTAATGGCCGGTATGCCAAAATAAGGGGGCATACCCTGGTTTTAAGAAATGATTATTCTGCAGAGAGAAATGAAATGAAATGAATGAATGAAATGAATGCCTTGAAATGGGGATGGGAGGGTGGGTATCGCGCACAGGAAACCGACAAGCACCACAGGTGAGCGGGCTGCTTAAATAGCCCCCCGGGCTCCTCCCATAAATTCAGGCCACCATACTGGCCTTCCTACTTATGGGTGGAGCCCTATGTCCGATATGGACATAGATAACATTTGTAGTTAACATAACTTACCATCGGAAATAGACCTGGAAGTGTGGACTTACCATATGAAATGGACCTGAAAGTGTGCCTTGGTCTAATGGCCGGTATGCCAAAATAAGGGGGCAAAAACATTCAGGTAGGGGTATAATTTTTATTGGTTTTCAGGTATTCATTGAGCCAATTTGGAGAATGCCTGTGCCATCTCTACTTGAGGATTGGGTATATACCGGGCTAAGCAGGCTGATTTCCATCTGCCTAGTCTTTTGATGATGTGGTCTGGAACCCCATGGCGGGATGCTGCGGAGGCTGCTCCGATGCGGAAGGAGTGTCCGGAGTACTGACTGGGGTTAAGGTGAAGACTGCGGAGAAGTATCCTTATGTGTTTTACAAACTGCCAGGCGTTTAAGGGTTTAACTGGGAATGGTAGAAGAGGACTGGTGTCCGATTGTTCAGGCAGGAGTGAGAGGAGACGGTTAAGTACGGTGACTGGACACCAGCTGTTATTGGTTCTGTAGAGGTGAATGTCCACTCCAGAGCCTGTTTGCTGGGTTTTAGAAACCTCGAGGTGAAGGATGAAATGGTCTTGGTGGTGAAGCAAGTGCCGTCTGCATAATACTTGGTCTGTGGGGTTGTTATAGGTGAATTCGCCAGGTCGCAAGAACCCGTAGTAAGCCAAATATATGGCTGCTTGTAGGACCGTGCTGGGCAGCAGACCGAATGGCGAAGTAGCCAGAATAGTCGACATATCCCTGAAGATGGGCCCCGTAATGGGTAAGCGCTTAGTGCTGATCACTGGTTGTTGTTTCTGGATGCCCCTTAGGATGGCTCGTATAGCGTGTGATGAGAAAAGTGAAGATTTTGTGGGGTCTTCAAGCGTCAAGAAATGTTGAATGCCGGCTAGGTATAGCCGAATGGTATTGTAGGATAAGGCCAGCTGCGAGTGACAGTGTGCAGTGAAGGCCAGTACCTGTTTGACATCTGTTGGTCCTTTACGGCAGGATGTGAGGAATTTATTGAACGCCTTCCAAGCTGTCTGGTAGGCTTTGAGTGTGTTGTGAGAGAGTGAATGATTGATGAGTTGCGTTGCTCTGTGTAAATGTTGAACTAGTCCAGGGTCAGTTGTGACCAGACAGGGATAGGGGCCGACATTGGTTCGGCATCGGGAACCTGTTCAAAAAAGGAGGTGTAATTAAAACGTGACAGTGCGTCAGCAGCTAAGTTGTATCTGCCGGGAATAAATGCACAGTGTATATTAAACTGACGCTGTAAAGACAGTTGTACCAATCTGCGCAGGAAGGACATGACTGCTAGGGACTTGGACCTGCCTCTGTTGATGATGTCTGCTGTGGCCTGGTTGTCAGTGGTGAAGACTACGGTTTGTCCTGTCCAGTGGTGGCCCCAGAGCTGTGCAGCTGCCACTATGGGATAAAGTTCAAAGAGGGCAGATGTTTGGGTAAAACCGGGTATCAACAGTATCTGTTGAGGCCAGGGTCCTGAAAACCAATGGTGGCCAAAAATTGCCGCGAAACCTGTGGAGGCTTCAGCGTCTGTCACTACCTGGGGTGACAGGGGCGAAACCATAGGTATAAATAGGGATATGCCGTTCCAGGCGGACAAGAATTCCTCCCACATAGATAGGTCCGCTATAGCTGCGGAGTCTAGATTTAAGATCTGATCGGGGTCTTGAGTTTCTGACAGGAATCTAAGCAGGCGTGATACGAAGGTGCGGCCTTGTGGAATAATTTGCATGGCGAAATTAAGCATTCCTAGGAGAGATTGCAACTGCTTTTTGGTACAGCCCTTGGTGTGTGTGAATTCGTGAAGGACTGCCCTAATGCGTGTTAGTTTGTCGAGGGGGAGACTGGCTTGCATAGCGCAGGTATCCAAGCTGACCCCGAGAAAGGTGATGATGTGTGCTGGGCCGTCGACTTTGTGCTCGGCGATGGGAACATTGAGGTTTCCAAATATCACTCTGAGTTTGTCGAGGTCTCCTGGTGGCTTGCTGGGAGGTTCTATTAGTAGGAAGTCATCCAGGTAATGGATGACTTCTTGGCATTGACCCTTGTGTAACAGTATCCAAACAAGGGACTGAGCGAACGTGTCGAAGAGCCACGGACTACTCTTCGAACCGAAGGTCAGTTTTGTGGCAAAATAAATATGCCTCCTTCCACTTGATGCCATGCCAGCACCAAAGGGATGGGTGGATGGGCAGGAGCTTGAAGGCATCCGAGATGTCGGCTTTGGAGAGCCAGGCACCTGTACCTGCTTTGATGATTGCTTGTATTGCCATGTCGACGGAGGAATATTTTAGGGAAAACTCTTCAGAGGGGATCAGGGAATTGAGACTGGGGATGTGGGAAGAATGAGGCGCAGACAGGTCGTACACCAAACGCAATTTATTCGTGAACTTGCCCTTGACAAGCCCAATAGGGCTGACTCTCCATGTGCTGAAAGGGGGGCAAGTGAAAGGGCCTATAACGTACTCTCGATCTACCTCTGCTTGTAAGAGCTGATCTATGGCTTGTTCGTCAATGGCTGCTGAACGAAGATTGGCACATTCGTGAGTACTGTGGGGTAGTGAAATGAGGCCGGTGTGAAAGCCTGCTGTGAAGCCTTGGATAAGGTAGGTGGCCAGGGAAGGGGTGGGATGTGAGGTGAGGTACAGTCCTAACCATAAGAGGTTGATCCGGCTTAGTCATGCCCTCTTGTGTTGTTTGACTTCACACAAATTCCTTGGGTGTGCTCTTTGGCATAAGGTGCAGATGTGGAGTAGGCGGCACTGGCTGAAGTTGCAGGACCCGTAGTTGTAGTTATTACAGATGGCTTCCCCTCCCACGGTTCGGACTGGGCGTCCGAATTTGTCCACCTGAGGCGTTGGTTCGGGGGGCGACTGACCCTGAATTGTACCCGAGGTAGAGGGAAACTCGAAGGGCCGTCTGATCGCCGCATTGGCGCACCAGGTGGCAGTGTGGGTGGAGGACTGACAAATCGCACACAGAGGTGAGCGTAAGCCGGCAAAGTGGCGGCAGAAGAGCTCTGTGTCCATGCGACTCCAATTTGTCGTAGTCTGGAACTGTGTGAGTCTGGCGGCGGCCTTAGCGGAAAAGGAACGGTGATAATCATAAAATGCAAATCCTCCATACTTGTAGCCCAAGTCTACCACCGTATGGAGATACAAGTCCAGCTCTTCCCGTCTGCTGGGGGTGGCTGAGCATAGGACGTCTCTGAGCATGCCAAAGGCCAGGGTAAATTCTGGGACCGATAACTTGCGGTTCAATCTGGGGTCTTTGGCTTTAAGGACCACCGATATGTCACCCCAGGAGTAGGCCTTATTTTCTGCCAGGTCGTGTACGGAAATAAGGAGAGAGGCCAGATTGATGTCCCTGCCATCCAAAATGTCCTTCCTGATACTGGTTGGGACCAAATGAGAGGGGTAGACAATGGGGCTCCAGCCTGAGGTACCTGCAGGAAGGGGTGTCAAGGTTTGAGTCGCGGTTGGGTCGGGGACAGCCGTGGCCGGTCGAGCCTCCAGGAGTGCCACCCTGGTTTGGACGTCTGTAACTGAGGTAGACAAGGATGACACCATCGTGTGTAATTGTGAGATAGCTGATGATATTGACTGGAGGGATGCCTGTTGGGTACTGGGTCCTGCTGCTGGTGGGGGAAAGAGGAGTTTGAAGAGCTCGCCTTTCCTCGCTGTGGCGGGGAAGGGGATACCTCTGCGTCTGAGCTCTGCCATCAGTTTGGGGATAGTCCATCCCCTGAGGGACTGCACGCTGCCGCTCTCTGAGACCGGGGAAGGTGACAGAGGGGCCGTGAAGTCTTCGCTGCCGGCCTGAGACATAGTTGATCTGGTGAGAATCTCCTGTCTTGAGCTCTTATTTTTCGGTTGACTGTAACCTATTGGGGGTGACATGAATTTCAAGTTTTTTCTTTGATCCCCTGAGTCATACTTACCCGACTTATCCTCCCATTCTTCTTTTTTTTTTTTTTTATTACCTGGGGGGATATCGTCCAACCTGGTGCAGGGTGGACCTACTGAACTTTGACTGACCTAGAGAAAATGAAAGGTGATAATTCGTGAAGGGATTGCTAACTAACTTGAAGCAACGATTTGTATGGTGCTTGCAATCTTGTGACAATGAAATGATTCGAAATGTTTGCCTTGATTATGAAATGAATGAACTGCATGACAGAGGTCCGGCCTGGTCGTGTCGTGACTGATCCGACCGTGAACCGGGCTCTGGAGCATGTACTGAAATGAGGCAACTGAAGAAACATTGGTGCACACCGGGACGAATCGGTGCTTGTTTGATGCATCTGGATTCGAATCGGAGCGCAGTATGAAATGAATGAGAGAAATGTTTACCTTGACCGAGGCTCGAATTGGTTGTGCCGTATTTTGCGACTGGCAACGAACCGAGCTCTGGTGTAGGTATGGATACGGCCGAAACAAGTGAGGCATTCCGTGACGAATCGGTGCATCTCAGATGCGACTGGTTTCGAAACGGTGATGCGCTGTGGGAGTGAAATGGTAGTAATTGCATGACAGAGACTCGGATCAGTCGCCCGATATCTGCGACTAGCTATGATCCGGACTCTGGAGCATGTTTGAGAAATGAGGCCGAGCCCTGGGGCACGCCGTAACGAATCGGTGCATGGAAGATGCGACTGGATTCGAAGCGGAGCGCGGTAAGTGCAGGTGTAACATATCGTTTGCCATGACGGAGGCGCGAATCGGTAGTGCTGTTGTAGCGACTACGAATCGGACTCCGGAGCATGTACTGAAATGTGGCCAACCCTGGGGCACGCCGAGACGAATCGGTGCATTTCCATGCGACTGAATTCATGTCGGAACGTGATACGTGGTAATGAAATGATAACCATGACAGAGGTACGAATGACTGAAAATAACGTAACTCTGGAGCATGTACTGAAATGAGGCCATAACTACTGGGGCACACCGGAGCGAATCGGTGCATCTTTTAGGTGCGACTGGATTCGAATCGGAGCGCGGTAGGTGACTGAAATGAGAAATGATTGAAATGATTTGAAATGTTAGAAATGAGTTTTAGAAATGTTTTAGAAATGAGACATGATTGGCATTGAACTGACTTGATCCGATAGATTTGAGAATTGCGACTCGCTGTGGCTGTCTACAGACGTATATTAAATTACCGACATGCTAGAAATGAAGCGACGTCTGCGTCGCAGTGGTTTTCTCGAGTAAGGCGAAATGGTAACATAACGATAGTGCGAGTGATATACATGCGGTTACGTTTGTAAAATGCGAGTGATACGTAAATTTGAAATCACGGTTTAGTGACATGATATGAAACGTAAAACAAAGTCTGACGGGACCCTACCTGCGACAGCCAAGCCAGACGCGTGGTACGAACTACGAACGGTAAACACGGACTTCGAAAGTTTTGAGCACGGAAATACGAATACGGGAACTTGCGAGGCAAGAACTTGGGACGCTGGTATTTGAATAGTCGGCCTAGTGACGTATATCGCGCACAGGAAACCGACAAGCACCACAGGTGAGCGGGCTGCTTAAATAGCCCCCCGGGCTCCTCCCATAAATTCAGGCCACCATACTGGCCTTCCTACATATATATATACACACACACACACACACACACACACACACACACATACATACATACATATATATATATATATATACACACACACAACACCTGGGATGCATATATATACACAATACACTGTAACTGCAGCTAACTGACTCGACCTACCTACTCTATCTAACCTAAATGAAATGTCACTGTCTCTCTCTATCTCTGTCTCAACGCCAGAACACACTACATAGGGCCGACATGCAGGCAGCCTTATATAGTGTGGGGTGTGTACTAAACCCCCTGAGCCATAATTGGCCAAAGCCTCCTTGGCTTTGGCCAATTATGGCTCTCTGTACACACAACGCTGTGATTGGCCAAGCATGCGGGATATAGTGCATGCTTGGCCAATCATCAGCCAGCAATGCACTGCGATGCCGCAGTGAATTATGGGCCATGACGCGCCACTCGAATTTGGCACAAATGGCCCATATCGTTCGTAATTCGGCGAACGACTGAACACACAATGTTCGAGTCGAACATGGGTTCGACTCGAACACGAAGCTCATCCCTAATTGTTACCAATACTTACTGTCATTTTCCTTTCCTGGCCTGCCCTTACGTCAGCACACAATGGGTTAACCCCTTCCTCCAGTCTCTCAGTACCACCTTCTCTTAGCTGATAAAAGGGAGCCCCTCCTCCCCCGTCCTTTTTCCATTAACTAGCGGACAACAGGCTTGTAGGGAGAGAAAAAAGATTATGCTGACATGAGGACAGGCCAGGAAAAGAAAATTACAGTAAGTATTGGTAACAATTTTCTGTTTTCCTGGCCAGCCTCATGTCAGCACACAATGGGATTTGATTTAGCTGATATAGGGTGGGATAACAAAAAGAGGTGAAAAACAACTGGTAATGCTGCTTTAGGCTGGATTCACACCTATGCATTTTTAGTGCTTTTTGCATTTTGCAGATTTGCACTACAGAACGTATCCCATAGGAAACCATGTTGAATGGACTGTAGTGCAAATCTGCAAAATGCAAAAAGCACTAAAAATGCATAGGTGTAAATCCAGCCTTAGTGAATATTTTATTTTACTTGAAAGGATGCTGACACCACTGCGTTTCCAAAATTTGATGCACTAGCCGCTTTGACATCTAAACTGTAATGTCTTGCAAAGGTTTCGCAGGATCTCCAACTAGCGGTCCTGCATATGTCTTCAACCGATATTTTAGCAGAAGCTGCCCATAAGGCTGGCACCCCTCTTGAATGAACTCTAATAACCTGTTTCTTATACATGAGGCTTATCACCTTGGTGATCCAGGTAGCTACGATTCTAGCTAATATAAAAAGAACAGTGCAACACTGGATAAATATCACAAATGTGAAATGTGTTAAATCAATAAATGAAATACCAACAGCAATAAATGACAACCAATAAAATAACAACAGCTGGTATATGATTAATCAACCATGATCAAATATATTAAGGTGAAAATACAATTGATATAATAGGGTGAGAGTGAAAATAAAGTCCAGAAAATATTGGTGTTCTATATTGGATCTATGTTCCACCGCTGGTGCTGCCAACCACCTAGTGATAAAGTAATGGAGGCTTATCAGACAGCCTGCGACCGCCCTTATTCAGGGGGGTCAAAACAGGCTCAGTAGAGATATGTAGACCTCAGGGTATGTCCCGCAGGGAGCTTTGTGGAAATTCCTCCAATCTCCTTCCTGAATGGCTAACCAGCTACACCAAGGAACAATTCGAAGAATGCGATCCCAGGGGTATTTCTTGTATAGCAATCAAGGTTTTGCTTCCAATGGAATCCAGCAAGGGTAAATCAAAAGTGCCAAAAAGAAACATAGACTCCAGTAGTGTAGAGAGACTAGGTTGGTTTATTAAAAGTAAACAGTACAAAACCAATATAAAATTCCTAGCAGGGATAACAGAAAAAACTCCACTGCCGTTTTAAAATGAAATCGCGCATGCGCAATGCGTGCTTACGTTGGGTCATTTTATTGGTTGTCATTTATTGCTGTTGGTATTTCATTTATTGATTTAAAACATTTCACATTTGTGATATTTATAGAGCGCTGCACTTTTCTTTTTATATCTTACTCTCCGTGCTCTCATATCGGGGTTATAGTGTTCAGCAGCAGGACTCCTTTCACGTTTTTTTTATTTATTTATAATAATTTTTCACGTATTGTTTATGCACCTAGCGCAAATCTTTCCTTTTACATTATGATTCTAACTAATGCCACTTCTCTTCTAGGTTCTGACGGCAGGATGAACAAGGTATCTGTTTTGCGCATCTGTAGTGGTTTAAGTAGGTTTAATATAAGTTGACCATGTCCAATGGTCTGAGATTTAGTTCCTCCGCTTGTCTCGGCAGTTGCGTGAAACTGGGTAGAACCGCCTCCCAATTTACATGGAACTTGGAAATCCACCTTAGGGGTTAAGGCTGGCGAGGGTACCTGGGGTACCTGTGCATTCCATGGGGTCGCCATCAGATCTACCGAGGGTGTACCCCACCTGTAAAAGATTGTTTTCAGATAGTCCTTGTTGAGTGTCCACTCGTTTTTGTTGGGAAAATTCTGACTCAGATGGTCTGCTATGTAGTTTTGACTGCCCGGAATGTAGGCTGCCGTCAAGGCTTCCACATGTGACTCGTCCCAGACGAATATCTCAGCTGCCAACTGCAACAGTGGCAAGCTCTTGGTTCCTCCCTGTTTGGTTAATTAAGCGACCGCCATCCGGTTATCCAACATAAGCTTGACCCGAGTTCCCTGAATCAGATTCTCGAATGCCAGTAGGGCTAGGTATGCTGCCTGTAACTCCAGCAGGTTGGAGTGTCTGGTCTCCATCCTGCTCCATTTGCCTTGAACCCATCTGCCGAGGCAGTGAGTGCCCCAGCCCCAGAGTATGGCATCCAAAGTTATCTGGATCCAATCTCCGGGGCTGAGAGGCATACCCTGCGACAGAGTTCCTGGTGCTATCCACCACGCCAAACCCTGGCGGATCCGTCTTGGTATGAAGATTTTTTGGTGGAGTGATATGCCATCCCACTGGTTTAGAAACAATGTTTGGAAGGCCCTTGTATGGAATCTTGCCCAGGGAACAGCTGGGGTTGCTGCAGTAAATATTCCCAGAAATGTCATACAGTCCCTCACTGACAGCGACAAGGACTCTATCACCCTGTTTACGCAGGCTACTTGCTCGGCTATCTTGTGATGTGGTAGCGAGACCTGCCCTTTGCTTGTGTTGAAAACAAGCCCTAGGTACTCCATCTCTTGGGAGGGAATCAACTGGCTCTTCTGCTTGTTGATAATCCAGCTGACTTCAGATAGAATTTTCAGCAGCACTTCGCTTTGTGCCGTTAACTCCTCGCTTGCATGGGCCACTACCAAGATGTCGTCTAAGTAGTGGAAAATTTTTATACCCCTCAAACGCATAACAGCGATGGTAGCTAGCAAGATCTTGGAAAAGACTTGAGGTGCTGTGCTGATTCAGAAGGGCAGACATTTGAACTGGAAATGATCTTCCCCTACCATGAATCTCAGGTATCTTTGGTGATGCCTGTTGATTGGGACATGAAGGTAGGCATCTGCTAAATCGGCTGATTTTAGTCAGTCCCCTGGTTGCAGAATTGATATAACTGTAAATATTGATTCCATTTTGAATGTCTTGGGATCGATGTAGTGGTTTAGAGATCTTAGGTCTAAGACTGGTCTGAGATCTCCGGACGCTTTGGGCACCAGAAAAATTGGGGAGTAAACCCCTGTTCCCTGCTGCTTTAGAGGAACTGGCGAGATTGCCTCTTTCTGAAGTAATTCGGTCACATATTCTTGCAAACACCTTTGTTTCTTCTGATCTTGTGGCCATTCTGTCTGGACAAGGATGTCCGGTGGTTTTTCTCAAAACATTATCTTGTATCTTTGCTTGACTGTTTGCTGGACCCGTTGGTCCTTGACTTTCTCCGCCCATACCTTCCAAAAGGACGCCAACCTGGCACCCACCTGGGGGGGGGTGGGCGGTCAACCCATCAAAAGGACTTCTCCGGTTTCTTATGCCGCGTACACACGAGCGGACTTTCTATCCTACTTGGTCCGGCACACTTTCCGACGGACTTTGTCCGCCAGGTGCGCCGGACTTTAAAACGGACGGACTTGCCCACACACGCCGGGACTTTCCGGCGGGCTAAGTCCGCCCGTCTTTCCGACGGACTTTCGCCGGAGTTCCGGCGGACTTTCAGAATGAACGGACTTGCCCACACACGGACAAGTCCGTTCATTTTGAACGTGACTCAGGTGCGACGGGACTAGAAAAGGATGTCAATCTTGCCGCTTTTATCGGCGAGATTGACACCTTGCGAGCCCCGTCGCGGGGCATACCAGGCCCTTAGGTCTGGTATGGATTATAAAGGGGAACCCCTACGCCGAAAAAACGGCGTGGGGCCCCCCTAAAATCCATACCAGACCCCGATCCGAGCACACAGCCTGGCCGGTCAGGAAAGGGGGTGGGGACGAGCGAGCGCCCCCCCCCCTCCTGAACCGTACCAGGCCGCATGCCCTCAACATGGGGGGTGGGTGCTTTGGGGGAGGGGGGTGCCCTGCGCCCCCCCCCAAGCACCTTGTCCCCATGTTGATGAGGACAAGGGCCTCTTCCCGACAACCCTGGCCGTTGGTTGTCGGGGTCTGCGGGCGGGGGCTTATCGGAATCTGAGAGCCCCCTTTAATAAGGGGGCCCCCAGATCCCGGCCCCCCACCCTATGTAAATGAGTATGGGGTACATGGTACCCCTACCCATTTACCTAGGAAAAAAGTGTAAGTAATAAAACACACTACACAGGTTTTTGAAATATTTTATTAAACAGCTCCGGGGGGGGGGGATCTTCCTCCGGCTTCGGGGGTCTTCTTCCGGCTTCGGGGGTCCCTCCGCTTCATCTTCTCCTGGCGTCCGGTTGGTTCTTCTCCGCTCTCCGGCCTCTTCTCCCGGTGTCGCAGGTCTTCGGCCGGCCCCCTCCGCTGTCTTCATGTAGCTCTATTGCAAGCGGAGGTCCGGACTTCTTGGCTTCTTGGCTTCTCTTCTCTTCTCTTCCCCCAGATGTTGACACGACGCTCTCTCCGGCTGGACTGGTCTCTGAGGGCTGCGTTGTGACTTATATAGGCGGAGACCCCGCCCCCATATGATGTCACAGTCCTTGGGCATGCTGGGACTGTGACGTTTTAGGGGGCGTGGTCGACCACGCCCCCTAAAACGTCACAGTCCCAGCATGCCCAAGGACTGTGACATCATATGGGGGCGGGGTCTCCGCCTATATAAGTCACAACGCAGCCCTCAGAGACCAGTCCAGCCGGAGAGAGCGTCGTGTCAACATCTGGGGGAAGAGAAGAGAAGAGAAGCCAAGAAGCCAAGAAGTCCGGACCTCCGCTTGCAATAGAGCTACATGAAGACAGCGGAGGGGGCCGGCCGAAGACCTGCGACACCGGGAGAAGAGGCCGGAGAGCGGAGAAGAACCAACCGGACGCCGGGAGAAGATGAAGCGGAGGGACCCCCGAAGCCGGAAGAAGACCCCCGAAGCCGGAGGAAGATCCCCCCCCCCCGGAGCTGTTTAATAAAATATTTTAAAAACCTGTGTAGTGTGTTTTATTACTTACACTTTTTTCCTAGGTAAATGGGTAGGGGTACCATGTACCCCATACTCATTTACATAGGGTGGGGGGCCGGGATCTGGGGGCCCCCTTATTAAAGGGGGCTCTCAGATTCCGATAAGCCCCCGCCCGCAGACCCCGACAACCAACGGCCAGGGTTGTCGGGAAGAGGCCCTTGTCCTCATCAACATGGGGACAAGGTGCTTGGGGGGGGGGCGCAGGGCGCCCCCCTCCCCCAAAGCACCCACCCCCCATGTTGAGGGCATGCGGCCTGGTACGGTTCAGGAGGGGGGGGGGCGCTCGCTCGTCCCCACCCCCTTTCCTGACCGGCCAGGCTGCGTGCTCGGATCGGGGTCTGGTATGGATTTTAGGGGGGGCCCCATGCCGTTTTTTCGGCGTAGGGGTTCCCCTTTATAATCCATACCAGACCTAAGGGCCTGGTATGCCCGCGCTCGCTGCAATAGGAAGATTTGTTTTTCCTATTGCAGCGAGCGCGAGATGCAATACCCTGCCCTCGTGTCGTATTTGGTCTGTCGGACCAGCCTACACACGAGCGGGCTTTCCGTCGGACCAGCACACACACGAGCGGACTTTCCGCCCGAAACTGAGTCCGACGGAAAGATTTGAAACTTTCTTTAAATCTAGGTCCGGCGGGCTTTTGGGAAGAAGTCCGCCGGAAAAGTCCGCCGCCGCCCACACACGGGCGGATTGTCCGGCACACTCTGGTCCGCCGGACCAAGTATGCCGGAAAGTCCGACCGTGTGTACGCGGCATTAGCGGTCTGAGCGGCCTTAGACTTCACGTTCCGATAAAAAAGGAGCTTTGTGAGCCTCATCCATCCCCTTATTTTTTGATAATGTTTTTTGAAAATGTCTAGGTGTTTTTAATTTAGCCTTGCTGGAGGTAAATGTATTTTTTGCATATGTGCGCTCTAATATTTTGTTCTGTTGTATAGTCTTATGGCTGCACCATCTTTGATGCATCTTTTAGGGTGTGTCACCCAAATATCTTTGGGTAAGGAGCACCCCACTCTCTCATTAAGTACCACTCATTAGTGTCCACTTGTGTCATGGGTGGAGACCTCAAGTTCCCCCGTATAGAAGAGTGTATTGCTCTCATGGTTCAGAGAAGCAGGATCTCCCAATCTATGGATAATGTAGGATCCACTAATCATGGGGTACTTTGTCGCAATAAGTGGGCTTAGCGCCATATAGCAATATGGTGTGACCAAATCCCCATATCTTTTGATAATGTTTTTTGAAAATGTCTAGGTGTTTTAATTTAGCCTTGCTGGAAGTAAATGTCTTTTTTGCATGTGTGCACTGTAATATTTTGTTCCTCCCCATTGGGGTCTCGTATATTCTCGGCCTGGTCTATATGACCTGGCCTCCTGCGCCCTTCTGAACTCTGATTGGCCTGACCGAGTGGTTTGCTGTCTCCTTTTGGGTCTCTTTGGTAACAGATCCCGACTTCCCTCCAGTAGCTCGTTTAATAGCTTCCTCCAGGGTATCCCCGAATAGCATCTTGTCCTTGTATGGAATGTTACAAAGTGCCTGTTTCTAGGTACTGTTTGCCACCCAATGGCTAAACCATAGGGCCCTTTTCGCCGTTACTGAAAACGTCATAATTCTTGAGAGCAGTTTTGCTAGGTCTATAGAGGCTTCTGCCAAAAAGGCGGCTGAGAGATTAAGTTCCTCCATTGCCGAAATGATTCTGGCCGTCTCTACGTCAGACTTCAGGGCCGTCTCCACATTTGTGACCCAGACCTTCAGAGCCCTGGAGATCGAGGTTAGGGCTACGGCCAGGCGGCAAGTTGCGCCAGCAGTTAAATAGATCTTCTTTGGATCTGTGTCTGTGCGCCTGTTCATCAGGTCTCTGAAGGTTGTAGAATCCTGCAATGGCAGGGACACCTGCCTTGCTGAGCACTGCAAGGCCGCATCTATCCCTTGAGGTGACTCCCAAAAGGCAGCATCTGGGGTGTTAAATGGGTATAATCTTAAAAAGTGATTTTGTACGTTTGACTTCCTTTCTGGCTTTCCCCAGTCCTCATCGAGTAATTTGCAGATCTCTACCATGAACAGGAAGGTTGCCCCTTGCCTTTCCAATTTAGGGAAATAACTTTTAATTTTTTCCGGAGGCTGAGTGTCTTGTTCCCAGTCTATGGCCTTCTTCACTGCTACAATGTAAGGGTCTATGAGTTGGAAGTCGAATAAATATTCTGACGGTTCATCAGAGTCTGAAGAACCTCCTGAAGATATTTCAAGCCCCGGTGATGAGTCTCGCTTCTGCTTAGATGTTCTTAACTCTAGACTTAGTCTCGGAGGCACGTACGCCTGCGACCGCCTGCATACTCTCCGTCACCGCCTCCTGAATATAGTCCTTTATCCTACGTGCCTCTGTTTCTATATCTGTGGCTACATCTCTTATGCATTCTGCGTACAAGAGTTTCTCAGGGGTGGATGGCGCTGAACAGGCCCAGCAGAGGCCTTCGGCGGGACGGCCTCTTGTCGCACTTGGTTCTTTTTTAGGACTTCTACTCCTATAAAGACAAAACACCTTATTAGACTGGTGTTGCACTTTTTTGTTTTGTGGCCTACGTAGACCCCTCCTACCTTTCCGACGATCTTCGTGCACTTTGGGGCTGTGGTGAGCTCATACTACAGCAACAAAAGACAGGATATAGAAATAAGAAAAAAAAAGTTCCTATTCTATGGCTTTTTTTTTTTTTTACTGGATCTTTAAAGGAAATAAATTTACCTTAATACTGTATATGGAGTCACTCGGGGTTGCAGCAGGTTTATAGGGTATCTGAAAAGCTGTAAACACACCGCCTCCTGTGAGGTCATCGCCGACCGACAGAAAACACAGGGGAGGCAACACCACAGCCTTAAATGGTAAGCTCTTTAAGCCTTAGTATGCCCGCATGGCTCCTGCACATAGAGCGTCTAGTGTGATAAAAGAAACTACCTTTATTGTTCTGAAACTTCCGATCCCAGGAGAGGCTTGAACCTGGGTAGGTAGGTTCGGTAGGGGGGTGTAGTCTAATCCATGAGCATGGTGGCCTGGAGTCCGACCAAAAAAAGGAACAAGGACAGGGGAGGAGGGGCTCCCTTTTATCAGCTAAGATAAGATGGTACTGAGAGACTGGAGGAAGGGGTTAACCCATTGTGTGCTGACGTGAGGCTGGCCAGGAAAAAGGGACTTAAGGAGTCCCGTAAATCGAGGGCCAAAGCCCCAGAGCTCCAGTATAGAGAATAAGTAGGACCAAGAGACGGAATTTAACGCCTTTTGCAGGTCTAACGATAACAGCATTCTGGCTTGTTTATGACCACCATCTCATCCACATTGTAATATAGAGACCACATCCACTGCTCTTGTAACTTGGTCTGGGCCTTGTTTTCCGGGGATGAACCCTACTTGGTCTTTGTGTATATATGTTCCTATAAAAGGAAGCTAGGCGATCGGTCATAACTTTAGTCATTATTTTAAGATCATTATTGATCAGGGATATAGGTCTGTAGTTGTTTACTTCACCTGGAGCTTTGGTTTTGGGATGACGGTTATGAACGTGGCATTCAACTGTGTGCCCAAGGGGTCTCCTTTGAATTTGGCATTGATAAATTTTACCAAGTGCGGTGCTATTGTGTGTGCAAAAGCTTTGTAGTAAGGTATAGAGAACCCGTCGGGACCCGGGGCTGAGTTTTTCTTCAGGTTTTTAATTACCTCCAGCACCTCTTCCATAGTAACTGGAGCTTTGAGCCTGTCTCTATGGTCCTCTGATAAAGTCGGAATAGGTAGATTCTCAAGGAATCCAGAAAGATTCGGGGCCTTATTGTCCTGTTGTCTGCTGTACAGATCTGTGTAGAACTTGTGAAAGGCCTCTATGATGCAAAGGGGGTTTGCTGTGGGTGGTTTGCCAGCTATTTTTATTTTGGGGAAGGTGTGTGTGCGGGTGCGTGGTGTAAGTCTGGAAGCCAAGAGGGACCCTGGCTTGTCCCTTTGATGATAGTATTTCGCCCCTTGCAATCTGATACTTTTTTCTGCGGTAGCTGTTAGAGCTAGATTCAGTTCTAGGCGGGCGGAATCTAGGCGAGACGTGGGAAAGCGACGTGGGTTTCTCTTGTGTTCCAGATGGAGAGCAAGGAAGTTCTTTTCCAGCTTCTCAGTGTCAACCCTTTTAAGTTGGGATGTAATTTGGATGATTTTGCCTCTAATCGTGGCTTTATGCGCTGCCCATAGCGTTTCTGCTGAAATTTCGGCGGTGTCGTTCATCAAGAAATATTCGGAGACGGCCTTTTCAATTTTGGATTTTCTAATGGGGTCTGAAAGGATAGCTTCATTTAATCTTCAGTGGGGGAATTTAGATTGAGGCACTCGGTTATTTACCGCGATACAGATCATGGAATGGTCTGACCAGACAGTGTCAGTGATTTGTTCCTTACTAACAGAGGGAATGAGGGCATTAGAGACCAAAAGGTGATCGATTCTAGCATGATGTGCATGTGAAAAGTGCGTACAATCCTTTTTGATGGGGTTCAGTTCTCTCCAAATATCCGTGAGGCCCTGCTGAAATATCAGTTTAGCTATTTTTGAACTGCTCCTGGTTGGGCGAATGATTTGTGCATGTGGGAGTTTGGACTTATCTAGGGCTTGATCAAAGGCTGTATTCGAGTCCCCTCCCAGGATTATAGAACCTTCTAGCTGGGGGCCCAAGGTCTGAAAAAGTTTACTGAAAAATTTCAGTTGGCCGGAGTTTGGGGGACTATATGACACTAAGGCGTAAAGATGGCCAGCAATTGTGCCTTTGATTAGTATAAATCTACCTTCGGGGTCCCTCTGTTCTGACTTCAGTGAGAACCTGCGGTTCCTTGAAATGAGAACAGCCACCCCTATAGTTTTGTCTTCTGCACTAGCTAAGAAAAATAGGGGGAACCGAGCATGAATAAAAGTAGGCTTGTACCGGATCGGGAAGTGTGTTTCCTGTAGGAAAAGGACATCTATCTTGCGGGATTTCATGTAGTCTAGAACCTTCCTGCATTTGGTGCGGGAGTTTAATCCCTGGGCGTTGTGGGTTGCCACTCTCAACGGAGTAGCTGGTGGGTCATTACTAGCCATGGAGCTGGAGGGTCGGGCTCATCCCCAATTCATCGTCACCTAATTGAGGGAAGCGTCAATGCTTGTCTTGGGGTCTTGTGCGAAGTGAGTACTGTATCCTTCGTTGGCCAGGCTGGTTGCCGGAGGTCTGGCAGCTGGCTGAAAGAGAGAGAGAGAGGTGAGCAGGGAGGAAAGAAAGGGAGGGTAAGGTGGGGGTCCCAGGCCCGCTACAGGCCTGAGTAACAAATCACACATTTTTTTGATTTGCCATGCTAATCAGCCTAGTTAAGCTGCAGCTGGGAAAGCTGTTGCATGAACAGTATCAAAAAACATATAAAACATAAAAATTTGCTACAAATGTTATTGGTCAACAAAACAGGACTTGGAAAAGAGCAAGGAAAGCAAAAAACACATGTATGTTAATTTGAGACACTAACAGAATATGGTTTTGAGGTCTGACCATTTTGCGTTGGAAATTAACATGAGTTAAAAGGACTGCGCCCACAAATGGATATCTATTAAGGATTTAAACATTATTCACAACATCTTGAGAAAGATTTTGCAAAATAATGCAGCACAGACAATTAAATCAAAGTTAACAATCTACAAACAACACACATTGACAACATCAAAAATATTTCAGGGGAAAATATCCCCCACCCAAAAAAATACAATAAACCAAAGTAAAAAAACTTGCTCAAACACATCTGTTTTGCAAAGACAAACAAAATACAAAGAGAAAATACATGTGTTACAAACTCGATAAGGACACCCAAATGTACTCTCTTGTTGGCCCCCCACACACACACACACACAATCTTGCTTCTTTTCAGGGCAAGGTAAAGAATGCTAACTGCAAGCCTTATATAAACATAGGTTTGTGTGCTAATGAGGCAATTGAAAACACACGCACAGTCCATGAAACACACAAAATACAAGTTCACCCAGTGTAGAGACTGAACTTCAAAGTGGGTACACATGTTAAGGATGTCCTTAAATCACTAACCCAAAAAACACACTCTCCTGAGCATGCCCAGAAAACATCCAAGTGCTGTTCACACACAAAATGCACAAAAAAAAAAAGTCCTTGAGCATGCCCAGACAAACCCAAATGTATTTCACACACCAAAAGGTACAGGAAAAAATCAAAATCCCTGAGCATCCTTATTTAAGGTTAAGAAAAAAGAAGGTGGGAAAAAAGTACTGGACTGCATCAAAAACGCACCAAAAACGTATCATAAATGCACTGGAATGCATCAAAAACGCACATGCATAAAAGCATCTGGACTGCGTTTCTATGGAGTGAACTAGCCCTAAAGCTAGTAACTTGGGGGGGGGGTAATCTGCCTGTAAAGTGGTGCATTTATTTATCATTTATTTATTTATTTCAGGTACTTATATAGCGCCATCAATTTACGCAGCGCTTTACATAAACATTGTACATTCACATCAGTCCCTACCCTCAAGGAGCTTACAATCTAAGGTCCCTAACTCACATTTATATATTCTAGGGACAATTTAGACAGGATCCAATTAACCTACCAGCATGTCTTTGGAGTGTGGGAGGAAACCGGAGTACCTGGAGGAGACCCACGCAGGCACAGGGAGAACATGCAAACTCCAGGCAGGTAGTGTCTTGGTTGGGATACGAACCAGCGACCCTTCTTACTGCTAGGCGAGAGGCATCTGTAGCATGTATCCAAAATGCTGCTTCAAAGATGTACGTCTTTAGAGAAAATGTACAAATTGACATTGCAGCTGCAAGATTTTAACACAAAACCAAAAATAGCCTGCACCCCCCAATACATACAAGGCCATTTGGGGCTGTATAGGCTTAAAATGAGAACCCCCACGTTAAAAATACCACCCCAAAATCAAAAAATATTGTGCCCCTACCTCACACCAACAAACCCCTAGCCAAACACACAGCAACCCGGCCCATGAAAGGAGGTTGTATGCTTGGGGGCAGGAGGAGCTCGGGCACCCCAAAAGTCAACCACTTTGTTCCCATATTCAGGGGGATAAGGGCCTCTTTCACTCAACCCTAGGCTGGGGTTGTGGGGGGCTGCAGACAGGGGGCTTTATGGAATGTGGAAAGCCCCTTTAAACTAGTGGGTAAAACGGGCTTTGTGCTTGGTATTGGGCTGAGCCCAACATGCCCCAAAGGCAGCCAGCTATATTGAGTGCATGTGGTCTTGTATGGTTCAGGAGGGGGATGGGCGATCACTCTTCTCGCACCTTTCCTAGCTGGCCCTGTTGTATGCCATGAAAAAAGATGTGGTTTGGATTGGTGAAGGCAGCTCACAGCCTTTTGAGAATGTAATGGAGTGTGGAGTTCCCCTTTAAAAGCAAAAGCTAACCCATGGAAATCCAAGGGGTTAGAGGGGGGAGTCAAGAGCATTGGAGAATGGAGTGTGGAGTTCCCCTTTAAAAGCAAAAGCTAGCCCAGGGATCCTCAAACTATGGCCCTCCAGCTGTTGCAGAACTACACATCCCATGAGGCATTGTAAAACTCTGACATTCACAGACATGACTAGGCATGATGGGAATTGTAGTTCCTGAACACCTGGAGGGCCGCAGTTTGAAGACCCCTGAGCTAGCCCAAGGAAATCATATGAATTAGAGGGGGGAGACAAGAGCATTGGAGAATGCAGTGTGGAGTTCCCCTTTAAAAGCAAAAGCTAGCCCAAGGAAATCATACGCATTAGAGGGAGAAGGTTAAATGCCCTTTTAGGAGGAGCTAGAGGAGCGAGAGTCTTTTTATATAATTTTAACAAGGTGCATGTAACATGTTGGCAACGTAACATGTTAACATGACCTGTGTGCAAATATCATTAAAAAAATACATAAAGGTGAACCAACGTAAACAAAAAATTGTCAAGTTTAGAGTTGTGCCCGTTCAACCCATGCAAATTGCATTTGCGTTGCTTAACTAAGATTTTGGATGCGCAGTGAACGTCCCCTGTGGAGATTTTTAGGTACCGTAGTTTGTCGTCATTCCACGAGTGCGTGCAATTATAAAGCGTGACATGTTTGGTATCTATTTACTCGGCGTAACATCATCTTTCACATTATACAAAAAAATTGGGCTAACTTTACTGTTTGTTTTTTTTTAAATTCATGAAAGTGTCCCTTTTCCTAAAAAGTTGCGTTTAAAACACTGCTGCACAAATACCACGTGACATAAAATATTGCAACAATCGCCATTTTATTCTTTAGATTCTCTGCTAAAATATATATATACATAATGTTTCAGGGTTCTAAGTAATTTTCTAGCAAAAAATACAGATTTTCACTTGTAAACACCAAATGTCAAAAATAGGCTAATGCAGCATACACACGACCAGACTTTCTGGGAAACCAGGTCCGACGTTCTTCCCGCTGGACTTCCGCTGGACTTTCTGAACGGACGGACTTGCCTACACATGACCAGACTTTCCGGCAGACTAGGTCCGCCGGTCTTCCCGACGGAGTTACGGCGGACTTTCCGAATGAACGAACTTGCCCACACACGGACAAGTCCTGGTGCTCCAGTTCTTCTGCCGGCTCCTCCGCTATCTTCTGCCGCTCTTTTACTAGCGGTGGCCCCGACTTCTGCCTTCTTGTCTTCTTCCCTCTTGTCTTCTTCCGATGTTGACTCGACGCTCTCTCCGACTGTAATGCTCTCTGCGCGCTCCACTATGACGCATATAGGCGGTGACCCCGCCCCCTTAAGATGTCACAGTCCCTGGGCATGCTGGGACTGTGACGTTTTAAGGGGGCGTGGTCACCGGGTGATGTTGACCACACCCCCTTATGACGTCACAGTCCCAGCAGGTCTATCACCTAAAATCTCAATAAAATACATTTACGTTTTTGGTTGTAACATGACAAAATGTGGAAAATTTCAAGGGGTGTGAATACTTTTTCAAGACACTGTAGCAATTTAATAATTGATTGCATTCTAATAATGTAATTTATATTTTCTAATATCTGAATAATGTGTCGTTTATGAATTTCCAGTCAAAGTATCAGCATCCTATTTATGTGCTACCTTGCATCTTTTTAGCACATATTCTCCAGAAGCACAACTCTGTATGCTCCCACCAGGTAAAATTGCAATTTTAGTGACCCTTGCTGTGCAGCCCAGTTCAGCACTGCATTCCCTTTACAAAAGTAAATTCCAGGCTGGGTCCACTTTCTGCATACACCTGTCATGGTACCAATCATTACTATGAATAAACGTTACTTATGGTGGTAACTAAGGATGGGCCTTAGCTGCACGTGCCAAGCCCGCCAGGAAGTCGGCACTGTGCTCCGCTAATCACAAGCAGTGAGACATTTCCCAATGTGCGGCTGGCGGGCTTGGCACATGCAGCTTGCAAACACGCCTGAGCCCATCCTTAGTGGTGACCATACGTCATGGAAGAACGACTCATTCACAGGTATGATTTGGGAATGCAGCACGTATGCAGTGAAAAGTTACTATCCATAACATTTTGCATTCAAAGGCTGTGTAACACTGGGCAAGCCGCACAGTAAAGCTTGCTGGAGTAGAAATAAAAGTAACTATTTTACCAGGAGGGCTGCAGTTGTGGAGGGGGAGGGGAGCTGTGGTGTGGGATGGTGTAAAAAAAGGACACAATTACAAAAAGTACAGTCGTCCTTTAAAAGTTGACATACTTACCCTATGTTCTTTGCCCTTTTTTGTGCATTTTAAGTTCTGCAGAAATGCAGTACAGTCCATTTAACATGGTTTCCTATGGTACATGTTCACATCTATGTGTTTTTCAGCTGATGCATTTTTGGAAAGGGTCAAGGACTTTTTTTCTGCAGCAGATTGCATGTTGCGTGTAATAGACTTCAATGGAGCCGCACCAGAAAAGCAAGTGTTTCGTTTTTGATGCGTTTTGCTTTTTTTTCACTTTAATACACTGGCTGTATAGCTGGCTGTTAAGGAGCAAGCCGGAAAGCTGGCTGCCGTGTCCTTAACAACCCGATGAGTCATCAGCTGAGCCAGCAAAATAAAATCGGAAAAGAATTACGTGGGGTCCAAATCCATACCAGAACCTTATCCAGTCGTGCAGTCTGGCAGGAAAGAGAGGAGACTAGCGAGTGCCCTCACTGCCTCCTGAAACATTCTAGGCTACATGCCCTCAGCCAGGGTTGTGGGGAAGAGACCCTTGACCCCATCAACATGCCCCCCTGCCCCAAAGCGCCCCCCCATGTTGAAGGCATGTAGCCTGGTATGGTTCAGGAAAGGGGGGCACTTACTTTTCCCCTCCCGTTCTTTACCTGCTGGACTGCATGCTGGATTTTGGAGGGGGACCCCACGTTATTCTTTTAAATTTTCTCCTAAAAATCCATACCAGACACGAAGGTCAGCGGTAAATTCCGCTGACAGCTGACGATTCATCGGTTGTTAGGGATGCGTTGGCTGGCTTCCCAGCCCGCTCCTTAACAACCAGCTATACACAGTTTGTTATGCAGAAAAAAAACGCAAAATGCATGTAAAAATGCAACAAAAACACAACAGTTGCATTTTTGGTGCAGGTCCATTGAAGTCTGTTACACACAAAAGCAATCTGCTGAAGGAAAATAAGTCCCTGACTCTTTCCAAAAATGCACCAGCTGAAAGATGCATAGATTTGAATGTTTACCATAGGAAACCATGTTAAATAGGCCATAGTGAGATTCTGCAAACTGCAAAATGCACTAAAAAATGCATAGGCATGAACCTAGGGTAAGTGTTCTACACTTTGAGAGACTCCTAGTGGCCCCAATATTCATAGTATTCCCATAGCTGGATCCCCTTGTTTCTAGTATCTTTTTGCAAGAACATCTGGAGTGCATTCCAATGTGATCTCTGCACCCCCAGTGTTCCCAGTGTTTACCATTCTGTCCCCAGTGACTCTCAGTATGTTCCTGCTTTCACCTGTATCCTTGCACCTGTTGTGTCCTTTGAGTATTTCGGTGTCCTTGTGCCTCTGTTTCCATTGTGCTAGATTTCAGCCTTCTTGCATTTCTGTGATCCCCTGTGAATTTCTGTCTATCTGTTTGCATCACCTGTGTGTTTAATCTGCTTCATTGTCTCCTGGTGTTTTCTATGAGGTTTCCTTCTTGGTGTCCCCATGTACCTCTACCTGTTTCTGTACAAGCTGTTCCAATAAAATCTTGTGTGCTGAGAGTAGCAATCCTTCTCACAATTTCAGACTCTGTTCTTAAGAGACATACTTTTTTTTCCTCCTTTCAGGTTTGCATAGCTCAACTTTGAGAATTTTTTTTTCCATTGCTTTCACCAGTTTCCAGGTTCCTACGTGAGACTTTTCTTCTGTGGTCACCACTGGCAACCTGGTCACATCAAAATGCATTTTTTCTTTTGGAGAGGATTTGTTTGACATGGTGGAAAAAATGTTTGCTTATAACTCCAATCTGCGTGAAGATCTCATAACATTTATTGAATTCCTTACCATAGCAAAGGACCACTTGTAAAACCATATGCAACTTTTTTTTTTTTTTTTTAACAGAAAATATTTTATTAAACAAATCAGCATTACAGTACAAGAACTTAGTACAGTCATTATGGTGAGAATAATTACAGTGGGATTTACCCTAAAACAATAACTACTGTTTATCAGTTGTTCCAAATGTGCACTCAACAGAATTTTCACCTAACCATAGTTCTCATGGCTTGTGTCATCTTAAAAAAAAAAATTCTTGGATAATATGTAGTAAATAACCCAGTATTCAATCAATCCTGACAGGGGCGTCTGGGGAGGGGGGGGGGAGCGGGGGGAGAAGAAGGTGGGAGGGGGGGGGGAAGGGGAGGGAAGAGGAGGGAAGTCAGGGGGGGGAGAGGGTAAAGGGAGAAAAAGGAAGGGGGTGAAGAGAAGCGGGTATAAGAAGAATAGGCTTGAGATGCAGGATGTCCTCTCCTATGTTTAGTGTCTTACTTGTGGGGTAGGGGGTTCGGGGTCCCCAGAAGTGTCCATCCAGGACGACCAAATTTTGTCAAACTTCCCTGGACTTGCCTGCTTTCGTACATCAGTCTATAGAGGGGAAGTACCTTGTTCACCGACCTTATCCACGAGGCCAGAGTAAGAGGCTCCTCCAGTTTCCATCGCAGTAGAATTTCCCACCTAGCATAGTACAATGCGAAGGTTAGACACAGTTTATCATACCTATCACCCTCAACATCCTCCAGATGACTGAGCAGTAGTATTTTGGGGTCAACCGGCAAGTCTGAACCTATGACATTGCCCAGTGTAGAGGCCACCGCTGACCAAAAGGGTCTTAGTTTGGAGCAAGACCAGACCATATGCCAGAAAGTACCCTCCTCCTGTCTGCATCTCTGACAGTTGGGATCTCTTTGGTGGTATATGCGCGCCAGTCTCTGTGGGGTAAAATACGCTCTGTGTAGGAACTTAAACTGTATGAACCTATCTCTAGCAGCGATCATAGAAGGAATGTAGGAGATTAAACACTCCTTCCACTCCTCTTCGTCTAAAGAGGGAATATCAATCTTCCACTTTTCCCAGGTTTTGGTTAGTTTTGCATCATATTCCACCGTAAGGTATAAATATATTGTTGAGAGAGGCTTCCCCATCACGCTGGAAGTCAGGGGTCTTTCAATGGAGTCCGGTTCTAGAGTGAGGGGGGCAGGGAACTGAGCCTCAAAGGCGTGCTTCAGCTGCCAATATCTAAATTGGAAGGAGGATGGGACAGCAAAGGTTTGCCTCAGGGCTTGGAAAGTCATAAGCCTGCCATCTTTAACTATATGTTTTAATGTGAGGATTCCCTTTTTTGCCCAAAGAGAGGGGTCCGGTATAGTGTAAAAGTGGGAGAGTAGAGGGTTACCCCATAGGGGCATGTGGGGTGAAATGTGGTTGGGTTTCCTATAGATTTTCCTAGCCTCCTGCCATACCCTTACAGTGGTCCGCATCGATGTCGTCATAGACATACTGGCCCTAAGACCGCGAAACGGGAGATTGCTAAGGACAGCAAAGGAACCCATGATGGCTGCCTCCAGAGTGACCGCCGGATTCTGCGTGGGCTGGGAGAACCACCACCTAACCGTGACCAAAACAGCTGCCCAGTAATAGATTTGAAAATTCGGCAGCCCCAGACCCCCCCCCGAAAGCGGAAGGTATAAGATCTGCCTGGCCACCCTGGGTGGCCTCCCAGCCCAAACAAAGTGTATCAGCAGACTCTCCAGCCTACGAAAGAAAATCTTAGGGATGGGTATGGGTGTGTTGCGGAAAAAATATAGATATTTCGGGAGGAAAATCATTTTTAATAAATTTACTCTGCCTACCGGGGTCAGTGGAAGGGAACGCCATGCAGTACACCTAGCCGTAAGTTGTGCCATGAGTGGACGCAAATTGTTATCTATGTAATCTTGGACTTTACCGCTAATTTTTATCCCCAGATATTTGAAGTCATCTACCCATTTAAGCTGGGGGTGAGGTGTTCTAGGGGTCGAGGGATGGAGCGGGAAAAGAACCGACTTGTCCCAATTAATACGAATCCCCGAGTACCCGCCAAATCGGTTAATCAGTTCGAGTGCAGTATGCAACGAGGATGACGCATCCGCCAAATAAAGCAGAGCGTTGTCCGCGTACAGCGACAACTTCTCCTCAATGGGACCCACCTGGAGTCCCCTCACCCCAGGGTCAGCCCTCAATAATATAGCCAGGGGCTCCATCGCCAGAGCAAATAGACCCGGGGAAAGGGGACACCCCTGTCGCGTACCCCGAAACAATTGGAACCCTCCCGAGAGGCTTCCGTTAGTACGTATTCTTGCTGAGGGGCAATGATTTAACATGCGGAGCCATTTCATGAAACCCGGGCCAAACCCGAATCGCGAGAGCACCTCCCATAAGTAGCCCCACTCGACGGAGTCGAAAGCCTTCTCCGCGTCGAGTGAGGCCACCATTCCATTAGTCGCCTCGTCCGCCCTATCTATGTGGGTATGGAGACGTCTAATATTAATGTCCGTACCTCTCCCGGGCATAAAGCCTATTTGATCCCTGTGGATGAGAGCAGTAATTACCTGGTTAAGCCTATTGGCTAGTACTTTAGCCAATACTTTTGCATCCACATTCAAAAGGGATATAGGGCGGTACGAGGAGCACAATGTGGGGTCCTTCCCTGGCTTGGGGATCACCACTATGATCGCTTCGCTCATAGTGTCCGGGAGTTTTCCGAGGAGCGTCGATGCAGAGAAGAGGGCCTGAAGCTTATCGACTAGCTCCACAGCATATTGTTTATAAAACTCCACAGGGACGCCATCAGGTCCCGGAGTTTTCCCTGTCTGCATTGACTTAAGGGCCTGTAATATCTCTAAGGACGTGATTGGGGCATCAAGCCTGTCACGATATGTTACAGTGAGGGTTGGGATATCAATGTCATCTAGGTATGCTACCAGATCCTCCCCTCTATAGTTCACCCTGGACCCATAGAGGGATTCGTAGTACTCTGCAAAACAGCGGTTGATTCCTTCCGGGGTATGAATCAACTGTCCCGAGGGGTCCCTAATATGTGAGATGCTCATTCTGCCTACCTGTTCCCTGGAAAGCCAGGCCAACAGGCGACCCGATCGCTCTCCCTGCTCAAAAATCCGTTGGGATTGAGCCAGCATTTTCTTCTGGGTAAGAAAGGTACGGAGACGAATCACCTCTTTCGTCATAAGTTGTAGATGCGAATAGTGCGCAGGGTCTCGGGTACGAACAAAAAGAGCCTCCGCACTACTCGCCTCCCTTTCAGCCTTAATCAAGTCTGCCCTGCGCTCCCGTCGGACTCTGGCAATGATGGTCTGGTAATGTCCCCTCGTCATGGCTTTAAAGGCATCCCACACAACTACCGGGTCAGCCGAGCCCTCGTTTACAGCCCAAAAATCTAGCATTTCCATTCTAAATTGGGAGTCTACTGCAGTGTCTGAAATCCAAAATCTGGAGAGCCATTATATCCTTTCTACTGAGCCAAGGGAAAGGTCCAATGACAACACCAAGGGTGCGTGGTCGGAAATTCCCCTAGGCAATATTTGTATATCTGTAACCCGTGGAAGGACCTGAGCCCCTGCGAAGACCAAGTCTATGCGGGAGAACGTTCTATGAGAGGCTGAGTGGCATGTGTATGCCCTGGTCTGGGGGTGACGCCACCTCCAGACATCAGTCAGACCAAACGTATCCGCCCACTCAGCCAACCCAGGGTAGTGATGTCCCGCAGGAGCTAGTCTATCCTAGTCCGGGTTAGGGACCAGATTAAAATCACCCAATATAACATTATTGTCCGATGCGAAGTCGGCTATCTTGCTAGTAGGGATGAGCTTCGTGTTCGAGTCGAACCCATGTTCGACTCGAACATCGGCTGTTCGCCCGTTCGCCGAATTGCGAACGATATGGGCCGTTCGCGCCAAATTCGTGTGGCGCGTCACGGCCCATAATTCACTGCGGCATCGCAGTGCATTGCTTGCTGATGATTGGCCAAGCATGCACTATGACCCGCATGCTTGGCCAATCACAGCGCCGCCTGAACAGAGAGCCATAATTGGCCAAAGCCAAGGAGGCTTTGGCCAATTATGGCTCAGGGGATTTAGTACACGCCCCACACTATATAAGGCCGCCTGCACGGCGGCCCTGTGTAGTGTGTGTTCCGGCGTTCATTGAGAGAGAGAGAGACAGACAGTGTCATTTGATTTGAGTTAGATAGATTAGGCAGAACAGTCAGTCAGTTAGCTGCACTTACAGTGTATTGTGTATATATATATGCATCCCAGGTGTTGCATATATATATATATACACTGTATTCAGTTTAGCTAGATCCGTTCCTGTTATCTTCTAGACTATTTACATTTAGTGCAGTGCGTCCTGCTCACAGTGTTCAGCTAGATCCGTTCCTGTTATCTTCTAGACTATTTACATTTAGTGCAGTGCGTCCTGCTCACAGTGTTCAGCTAGATCCGTTCCTGTTATCTTCTAGACTATTTACATTTAGTGCAGTGCGTCCTGCTCACAGTGTTCAGCTAGATCCGTTCCTGTTATCTTCCTACTGACAGGCAGGCTTGTCTGGTTACAGTATTTAAAGCTACCTGAAGAAAATTACTGGTGTTCTATTTGATCCTATTAGTACCACGGTCAGGCAGCTAGACTATTTACATTTAGTACAGTGCGTCCTGCTCACAGTGTTCAGCTAGATCCGTTCCTGTTATCTTCCTACTGACAGGCAGGCTTGTCTGGTTACAGTATATAAAGCTACCTGAAGAAAATTACTGGTGAACTGTTTGATCCTATTAGTACCACGGTCAGGCAGCTAGACTATTTACATTTAGTACAGTGCGTCCTGCTCACAGTGTTCAGCTAGATCCGTTCCTGTTATCTTCCTACTGACAGGCAGGCTTGTCTGGTTACAGTATATAAAGCTACCTGAAGAAAATTACTGGTGTTCTATTTGATCCTATTAGTACCATGGTCAGGCAGCTAGACTATTTAAATTTAGTACAGTGCGTCCTGCTCACAGTGTTCAGCTAGATCCGTTCCTGTTATCTTCCTACTGACAG
The DNA here is from genome assembly GCA_037952925.1 of Lithobates clamitans. NCBI lineage: Eukaryota > Metazoa > Chordata > Amphibia > Anura > Ranidae > Lithobates > Lithobates clamitans. The sequence continues at coordinate 1,711,617 of JBBGZY010000924.1, read as the reverse complement.
GCAGGCTTGTCTGGTTACAGTATATAAAGCTACCTGAAGAAAATTACTGGTGTTCTATCCCAGCTTAGTGCAGCTATAGGCCATTAGTATGTCTGGAAGGCCAAGAAGGAGAGGCAGACAGTCACAAGCCAATAAGAGAGGGCAAACAGGCTCTGTGTCTAGTGCTGGTCGTGGAGACGGTGCATCCTCATCAGCACGTGGCCATGGGACACGCTTGGCCTTTTTTTCGGCAGCTGGCCGTGTTGAGCCGCAACATGCGGAAGACTTGGTCGAGTGGATGACCAAGCCGTCCTCATCCTCCTCATCCTCTCTCACCCATGCCCAGGGTGCTTTGTCTGGCAAAGCAGCGGCCTCTTCCCTCAGCTCAATGTCATCAGTGACTCCTTCCCTAGCTCCACCACGTCCTCATGAGGATTCCCTCGAACTGTTTGACCACAGTGTTGGGTACATGCTCCAGGAGGATGCCCAGCGTTTGGAAGGCTCTGATGATGATACTGAGCTCGATGAAGGCAGTAACATGAGCACGGACAGAGGGGGTGCCCAAGAAGGACAGCAATCTGGCAGTCATGCTCCCCCTGCTGCAGCATACTGCCGGGTTTGCTCCAGTGATGAGGAGGGAGGGGATGATGAGGTCACTGACTCAACGTGGGTGCCTGATAGGAGAGAGGAGGAGGAGGAGGAGGAGGAGGAGGAGGAGGCGGCACATCACCAACGAGGCAGGATGCCCTCCAGGGGCCAGCCTAAGGGCAGCACATTGACTGCATCACACCCCAAAGCTCCACATGTGCAGGGCGCTGCAGTCTCTGCGCGTTATTCAAAAAGTTCTTTGGTGTGGGCCTTTTTTGAGACGAGTGCATCAGATCGCACCGCTGCTATTTGCAACATATGTCTCAAGCGTATCTCACGTGGCCAAAACATCTCCCGCTTGGGTACCACATGCTTGACCAGACATATGTTGACCTGCCATGCAGTTCATTGGCAAGCGTATCTAAAAGACCCACACCAAAGAACAAAGAGGATCTCTCCTTGCTCCTCATCAGCTGAGATTTCCAACCCCACTAGACCTCCAGTCCTCTCTGAGACCTGCACTGAGAGGAATGAAGGTGTAGAATTAGGTGTGTCACAGCCAAGTACTTGTGGGCAATCTGCTTTTGGTACACCGACGTCAGATTGTACCAGGCAAATTTCCCTGCCCCAGCTGCTGCACCGCCGAAAGAAGTTTGCTCCCAGCCATCCACATGCCCAGCGGTTGAATGCTAGCTTGGCAAAATTGCTAGCACTTCAACTGCTGCCTTTTCAGTTGGTAGACTCTGCCCCCTTCCGTGAGTTTGTGGAATGTGCGGTTCCTCAGTGGCAGGTACCCAAACGCCACTTTTTCTCACGGAAGGCGATTCCGGCTCTCTACCGGCATGTGGAAGGCAATGTCCATGCCTCGCTGGACAGGGCGGTCAGCGGTAAGGTGCATATTACCGCTGACTCATGGTCCAGCAGGCATGGACAGGGACGTTACCTAAGTTTCACGGCACATTGGGTGACTCTGCTGGCAGCTGGGAAGGATGCAGGACAAGGTGCAGTAGTGTTGGAGGTGGTTCCGCCACCACGCCTCCAAAATGCTGATTGTGACACACCTCTCTCCTCCACCCCCTCCTCTTCTTCTTCCTCCATGGCCCTCTTCTTCTTCCTCCATGGCCTCTTCCTCGGAACCAGCGGTGCTCCGTAGTCGTTCAAGGGGCTACGCAAGTACGCAGGCCAAAAGATGCCATGCGGTGCTTGAGCTGGTGTGCTTGGGGGACAGGAGCCACACTGGGGCAGAGGTTCTGTCAGCTCTGCAGGGGCAGGTTCAGAGGTGGTTGACGCCACGCCAACTTAAGGCAGGAATGGTGGTTTGCGACAATGGCACCAACCTCCTCTCTGTTCTCTGACAGGGACAAATGACCCATGTGCCCTGTTTGGCTCACGTCCTTAACTTGGTGGTGCAGCGGTTCTTGGGCAGGTACCCGGGCTTACAGGATGTCCTGAGGCAGGCCAGGAAAGTCTGTGTGCATTTCCGCCGGTCATATAATGCCAGTGCTCGGCTGACGGACCTCCAAAAGGAGTTTAACCTGCCCAAGAACCGCCTAATCTCTGACATGCCCACCAGGTGGAACTCAACGTTGGCCATGCTGCAGCGGCTGCACACGCAGCAGAGGGCCATCAATGAGTACCTGTGCGACTATGGCACCAGGACAGGGTCAGGGGAGCTTGGTTTTTTTTCCCCACGCCAGTGGGCCATGATCAGGGATGCATGCACTGTCCTGTCACCATTCGAGGAGGCCACGAGGATGGTGAGCAGTGACAGTGCATGCATCAGTAACACTGTCCCCCTTGTCCACCTGTTGGAGCACACGCTGCGTGGAATAATGGACAGGGCACTTGAGGCAGAACAGAGGCAGGAAGAGGAGGACTTCCTTAGCTCTCAAGGCCCCCTTTATCCAGACAGTGTTCCTGCGTGCCCGCCGATCACACAGGAAGAGGACGAGGAGGAGGAGGAGGAGGAGGAGGAAGATTGTGTCAGTATGGAGGTGGAGCCTGGCACTCAGCATCAGCAGCAGTCTTTAAGGGATCAGTCTCAAGAAACACATGGACTTGTACGTGGCTGGGAGGAGGTGACTGTGGACGTTGTCGTCCTTAGTGACCCAGAGGACTTCGGACCGAATGCCTCAGCAAACCTACGCTGCATGGCCTCCCTGATCCTGCAAAGCCTGCGTAAGGATCCTCGTATTCGTGGTATCAAGGAGAAGGACCAATACTGGCTGGCAACCCTCCTTGATCCACGTTACAAGGGTAAGGTTGCGGACCTTATCTTGCCATCGCAGAGGGAGCAGAGGATGAAACATCTTCGGGAGGCCTTGCAGAAAGGTCTGTGCAACGCGTTCCCAGAGACTGGGAGGTTACAAACTCCTGTTTCTGGACAACGTGTTGCTGAGGCTTCGGTCAGTCAAAGAAGGAGCGGTGGAGAAGGTGGCCGTCTGACCGATGCGTTCAGACAATTTTTTGGTCCGCAGCCCCAAGGTATGATCGGTTCCAGCAACCATCGCCAGCGTCTGTTTTACATGGTGCAGGAATACCTAGGGGCAAGATCAGACTTGGACACTTTTCCCACCGAAAATCCTCTGGGTTACTGGGTCTTGAGGATGGATCACTGGCCAGAGCTTGCACAGTATGCAATTGAGCTACTGGCCTGTCCTGCATCCAGCGTTCTTTCGGAACGCACATTCAGTGCTGCTGGAGGCGTGGTAACCGATCACAGGGTGCGTCTGTCCACCGACTCGGTCAATCGACTGACCTTCATAAAAATGAATCAGTCTTGGATCACCACCAGCTACCAAGCACCTGATGCTGATGTAACCGAATAATTTTTTTTCAAATCTCAGATCCCTTCAAAGACTGCCTATGCTGATGCTGAGTGACTATCCCTGAGTAATTATCCTCTTCCTCCTCAATCATCACGCTGATAGCTTGTAAGAACATTTTTGGTTCTGGGCGCCACCACCAGTGCCTAAGGCACAATTTTTCAGCCCCTGTTTAACAGGGGCGTGTAATTACAATTTTTGATGTAATACTTTGCAGCAGGGCTCGTTCCTGCATTCCAACTAGAGTGTCTGTGAGGGGTTGCAGTGTTGTGGCACCAGCACCAGTGCCTAAGGCCCAATTTTTCTGCCCCTGTCTAACAGGGGCGTGTAATTACAATTTTTGATGCAATACTTTGCAGCAGGGCTCGTTCCTGCGCTCCAACTAGAGTGTCTGTGAGGGGTTGCAGTGTTGTGGCACCAGCACCAGTGCCTAAGGCCTAATTTTTCAGCTCCTGTTCAACAGGGGCATGTAATTACAATTCTTGATCTAATATTTCACAGCAGGGCCCTGTGAGGGCTTACAGTGTTGTGGCCACAGCAACACCTAAGGCCCAAATTTCTGCTGAGTATATAGGGCAGGACCCTACTTTCAAACATCTAACTTACAAACGACTCCTACTTGCAAACGGAAGGAGACAACAGGAAGTGAGATGAAATCTACCCCTAGGAAGGGAAATTCTCTCCTGTAAGAGTTAATATGGGAAAACAATTTCTCCTTTCCACTGATGCTTTCCAATCCTTGTTCCACAAAAAACCCAAATTTTCAAAAAACATTTTTCATTGGGACAAAAAGTGAGGTGAAATCTTCTGAAGAGGAGGAAAGACAGCAAAACAAATGTCACAGGGGTGATAACCTTTCCCTATGTTTTCCAAAAAGCTTAAAAAAGATTTTTTGGCTGGAGCTAAACGCGTTAAAAATGTACCCGTTCAAAATTACAAAGAGATTCTACTTAACAACAAACCTACAGTCCCTGTCTTGTTTGCACCGCCTGTATACTGCTGTTCAGAGTATATAGGGCCTTTCCTTATTTTAATTTGGGTGCGGGGTTCCCCTTAATATCCATACAAGACCCAAAGGGCCTGGTAATGGACTGGGGGGTACCCATGCCGTTTGTCTCACTGATTTTCATCCATATTGCCATGACCCGACATGACATTAAACCCGCAAGCAGTTTTAAATGAGATTTTTTCCTTTAAAAATGACATTTGGTGCAGGGACTGTTCTAAACACTGGAAACACGTGTCACTTTACAGGCATACTATAGACACCCCCCAGGTACGATATTTAAAGGAATATTTCACTTTTTTTTTTTTTACTTTAAGCATCATTAAAATCACTGCTCCCGAAAAAACGGCCGTTTTTAAAAGTTTTTTTTGCATTGATACATGTCCCCTGGGGTAGGACCCGGGTCCCCAAACCCTTTTTAGGACAATACCATGCAAATTAGCCTTTAAAATGAGCACTTTTGATTTCGAACGTTCGAGTCCCATAGACGTCAATGGGGTTCTAACGTTCGTGCGAACTTTCAGTCCGTTCGCAGGTTCTGGTGCGAACCGAACCGGGGGGTGTTCGGCTCATCCCTACTTGCTAGCGATCTGATTGAGCACCAGCAAGGAGGCCGGAGGAGGCAGATATAAGCCCACAATAGTCCACGTTGGAGTGTATATTTTAGCGTGAATAATTACATACCGACCATCAGGGTCCAGGGCCAAGTCCAAGAGCCGGAATGGAAGTGTCTTCAATACCAGTATAGTAACACCTCTAGAAAATGAGGAGTGCGTGGAGTGGTAGTGGTGTCCCACCCATGGTTTTTTAAGGGCCAGAACCCTGCGTCCTGTTAGGTGTGTCTCCTGGAGTACACATATATGTGGGTTTTAGGTTTTAATGAATTGGAACACCAGGGAACGCTTGACCGGGGAGTTCAGTCCCCTGGTGTTCCAGGAGATGATGTTAAGGGAGGACATGACCACTGGGAATATGGAGAGTATTAGGATCAATAGAATTCATAGCTCTCGGACCGGAGCCCGTCCCCCGAAGCGGATACATCTGTAAACAGTGCAATGCTGATGAGTCAATTTTTATTTTGTACAAATATCAAACAAAAACAAAACCAAATTAACAACAGGTAACGGATACCACAATTTAAAGTAGATTAAATTAGCCCCATTAGGGGAACTTACCACACCCCCCACCCCACCCAACCTCCCAGAACTGAGGCAGGTTTCGATCCCTAACTTATACAGCTCGCCGGCTGCAACAGGGGGTCCGTGGAAGAGGCAACTCACCCCCCCGAGACTTCACACGGGGGGGAAAGTAGTAGTTCAAGCGTCTTATGTATGTGAGATCTCCGCTTGTGATACAGCAGGCTGTGGGGGCTTAAAAAAAAAAAAACCCAAACAAAGGGAAGTAGCCATAATGCGACCCCACAGTAAATTCGATCCATCTTTTGGGTGGAGATACCGAACCGGAAGTCCAGCATTCCTCAAGGAAACAAGCATATGTAGAAGAAGATTTATACTTCAACGATCTCCTGACCAAGTTCTTTGGCAGGGGCACTATCTTAGAATTTCCCTGGTAGGGATCATCCCCCCGCCAGTCCGTACACACCATGGAATGAACTGGGCATAACTTATGCAACATAATAAGTCATCCATGTGGAAGTTCGTGTGGTAACGGAGACCTGAGCTCAGGTTATGGTGAGTAAACAATAAAAGGGGGCCACACAGCATATACCAGGTGGATCATCAGCGAATCCGTGGTAGCGAGTCCAGCCAGGCAGAAGCCTCTCTCGGGTTGGTAAAGAAGCAGGTTGTCTCGCTGTCCTGGACTCTCAGACGAGCAGGGAAGAGCACACTGTAGCGAATGCTGCGTGATCGTAGAGCCGCTTTGACTTGGTCAAAAGATTTCCTGAGCTTCTGGGTCTCCACAGAATAGTCGGGGGAGATCATCAACTTCGTGTTCTGGAATCTGAGTTCCCCTACGTTTCTAGATGCATGGAGGACTTCGTCTCTGTCTCTGAAATTAAGGAGACGGAGGATGAAGGTGCGAGGGGGGGATCCAGGAGGCCCCGGCTTAGGCGGGATGCGGTGAGCCCTCTCCACCGTGAAGTAAGGTGACCAGCGGGCCTCGGGTAAGAAATCACGAAGCAGACCTTCTATAAAGGAGGTAGGGTCGCCTCCCTCCGCCCCCTCTGGTAATCCGACAATGCGAAGATTATTACGCCGGTTTCTGTTCTCCGCATCCTCGGCTCTGTATTCAAGGGCCTTCACTTTGGTTTGAAGCGTACGGAGTGATGCTCCATGTTCCGCAATGGTATCTTCAGTGGTACTCAGTCTCTGCTCCGCCTCAGTGACTCGCGATCGGATTTTATCAATATCTTGGCGAATTAGACCCATATCCAGCTGGACTGCTTCGATCTTTGTTGTTAGTGTGGATTGGCAAGTAGCAATGGCCGCCATAACATCCGCCAGCCAGGGGGGCCGAGAGTCATCTGACTCCATAGTAATTGTCTGTGGAGCCCTTTGGGTGCTACGTGTATGGAGAACCTCTGGGGGGGGACAGCCGAGCGCCGGAGGGGAGTCCGGTTGTGGTGGGAAGGTTAACTTTTTACCCCCTTTGTTATATTTTGCGCTGGAGTTCCTGCGCCTCATTCAGATAACAGTGGCCCAGATCTGGGTGTGGGAACCTGTCCGCAGAGTGAGGGGTGTTCAGGCAGTAAATAGGGCAAAGTGAGTGTCCCCTTTAATAGTACTCCCCCTCACCTGCAAATGTATGATGCAGGAGCAGACTAGTTCAGGCCCACACTGAGCCACAAGGATTTTCAGCCCATCCATCTCTCTACACAGCCTGGGTGGGAAGGATGTGGGTGCTCTGTGATCTCCTCCTGCTATCAGGCAGCCCCCCCCAGCTGTACCAGGGTCTCCTCAAAATAGGTCACACTGACAGGCCGGAGCTCCAGGAGAGGCCGCGGCCGTGGCCTAGCAAAACGTGGGGAAAGGAAGAGGCAGCAGGGCCTCATCACTAGGTTTCCAGCCTGTAGAAGCAGCTCACCCCCTTCCATCCAGTGCCTGCGGCGTCCGATGAAGGCCGGGAGCGGGTCCGACCGCCATAGAGGCCTCCGGTCCACCACGCGGGCCGGCAGGAAAGGCCGCGGCTTCGGCCTAGTCACCCGCGGTAGGCCGGGAGCGGATCTCGGGCCAGGAAACGAAAAATTCCCTCACTATCCAGTAGATAGGGATTCCCTGGGTCTCCCCCAGCTAGCAGGGATGCGATTACTGCAGTATAGAGGCCGATGGATCCGGATTTAACAGACGGAGCGGCGGAGCTCACAAAAGAACCAACCGCTCACAGCGCCATCTTGGCCACGCCCCACCATATGCAACTTTTATTGAAATCCAAACAATATGTAAAAATACTCACGCTTTTAAACCAAAGAGTGTTCATAAGTAAAACATTCCCAGGAGATGATGCAGGCAAGCCATACATTACCAAATAAGTATGGCGACATCAAGTGCATTAGCTTCACCTTATGTGTTTCATCATAACTCACATCATCGGGAGCACAGGTATAGTACGGGCATATGATTTTACACTATGTAGGTCTCCCTATTCTAATTTTACGGTGGATCTCGTACAATATATGGATGATACTGACAGAGATACTGTATACCTGGAGACACTATTGGATGGCAATGGAGTAGTGTTTGTTGAAGCTTTTTCAATAAGATTGTCATCTATGGGCTAATTTGACCCTGTAATAGGGTCTGTTCACTCTGGTAAGAGTTTTCTCTTAATAGTGGTGACGGTTCACTTGGTGGTCACAAATTTTGGCTCAACCCAGCATCCGTTACAGTACAAGGAGAACTAACAGAGTTGTTCTAGGGGAGGTGCCCAAGGGTGTGTGTCCTCAAAAGCTTTTTTTTAAAGGTATAATTTTTATTATACACAAACAGAAAGAAAACACACAAAAATAAAAATAACATAACATACATACAAGCAAGATGTTGATTTTGGAGCAAACAGTGCTCAATCATCATTAGTTACATCTGCTATGGCTTATGAACCTATACATCACAGTGTAGAAGAATTGATTTTACATCCTCAGTAGGGATGAGCTTCGTGTTCGAGTCGAACCCATGTTCGACTCAAACATCGGCTGTTCAGTCGTTCGCCAAATTGCGAACGATATGGGCCGTTCGCGCCAAATTCATGTGGCGTGTCACGGCCCATAATTCACTGCGGCATCGCAGTGCATTGCTGGCTGATGATTGGCCAAGCATGCACTATGACCCGCATGCTTGGCCAATCACAGCACTGCCTGAACAGAGAGCTGTAATTGGCCAAAGCCAAGGAGGCTTTGGCCAATTATGGCTCAGGGGATTTAGTACACGCCCCACAATATATAAGGCCGCCTCCACGGCGGCCCTGTGTAGTGTGTGTTCCGGCGTTCATTGAGAGAGACAGACAGTGATATTTGATTTAAGTTAGATAGATTAGGCAGAACAGTCAGTCAGTTAGCTGCACTTACAGTGTATTGTGTATATATACGCATCCCAGGTGTTGCATATATATATATATATATACACTGTATTCAGTTTAGCTAGATCCGTTCTTGTTATCTTCCTACTGACAGGCAGGCTTGTCTTGTTACAGTATTTACAGCTACCTGAAGAAAATTACTGGTGTTCTTTTGATCCTATTAGTACCACAGTCAGGCAGCTAGACTATTTACAGTTAGTGCAGTGCGTCCTGCTCCCAGTGTTCAGCTAGATCTGTTCCTGCTATCTTCTTACTGACAGGCAGGCTTGTCTTGTTACAGTATATACAGCTACCTGAAGAAAATTGCTTGTGTTCTTTTGATCCTATTAGTACCACAGTCAGGCAGCTAGACTATTTACAGTTAGTGCAGTGCATCCTGCTCACAGTGTTCAGCTAAAACTACAAGTTAGTGGGGTGCGTCCTGCTCACAGTGTTCAGCTAAACCTACAAGTTAGTGCGGTGCGTCCTGCTCACAGTGTTCAGCTAAACCTACAAGTTAGTGCGGTGCGTCCTGCTCACAGTGTGCAGCTAAACTTACAAGTTAGTGGGGTGCGTCCTGATCACAGTGTTCAGCTAAACCTACAAGTTAGTGGGGTGCGTCCTGCTCACAGTGTTCAGCTAAACCTACAAGTTAATGTGGTGCGTCCACCTCACAGTGTTCAGCTAAACCTACAAGTTAGTGGGGTGCGTCCTGCTCACAGTGTTCAGCTAGATCCGTTCCTGTTATCTTCTTACTGACAGGCAGGCTTGTCTTGTTACAGTATATACGGCTACCTGATGAAAATTACTGGTGTTTTTTTGATCCTATTAGTACCACAGTCAGTCAGCTAGACTATTTACAGTTAGTGCAGTGCGTCCTGCTCACAGTGTTCGGCTAAACCTATGTTAGTGGAGTGCGTCCTGCTCACAGTGTTCAGCCAAACCTACAAGTTAGTGTGGTGCGTCCACTCACAGTGTTCAGCTAAACCTACAATTTAGTGGGGTGCGTCCTGTTCACAGTGTTCAGCTAAACCTACAAGTTAGCGGGGTGCGTCCACCTCACAGTGTTCAGCTAAATATACAAGTTAGTGCAGTGCGTCCTGCTCACAGTGTTCAGCTAGATCCGTTCCTGTTATCTTCTTACTGACAGGCAGGCTTGTCTTGTTACAGTATATACAGCTACCTGAAGAAAATTACTGGTGTTCTTTTGATCCTATTAGTACCACAGTCAGGCAGCTAGACTATTTACAGTTAGTGCAGTGCGTCCTGCTCACAGTGTTCAGCTAAACCTACAAGTTAGTGGGGTGCGTCCTGCTCACAGTGTTCAGCTAAACCTACAAGTTAGTGTGGTGCGTCCACCTCACAGTGTTCAGCTAAACCTACAAGTTAGTGGGGTGCGTCCTGCTCACAGTTTTCAGCTAAACCTACAAGTTAGTGGGGTGCTTCCTGCTCACAGTGTTCAGCTAAACCTACAAGTTTAGTGCAGTGCGTCCTGCTCACAGTGTTCAGCTAGATCCATTCCTGTTATCTTCTTACTGACAGGCAGTCTTGTCTTGTTATAGTATATACAGCTACCTGAAGAAAATTACTGGTGTTCTTTTGATCCTATTAGTACCACAGTCAGGCAGTTAGACTATTTACAGTTAGTGCAGTGCGTCCTGCTCACAGTGTTTAGCTAAACCTACAAGTTAGTGGGGTGCGTCCTGCTCACAGTGTTCAGCTAAACCTACAAGTTAGTGGGGTGCGTCCTGTTCACAGTGTTCAGCTAAACCTACAAGTTAGTGGGGTGCGTCCACCTCACAGTGTTCAGCTAAAGCTACCTGTAGAAGGTTGGTGGTGTTCTCATACTACAGGCAGGCAGTTGATTTTGCTAGCTGCAGTATCAGTACATATATATATATATATATATATATATATATATATATATCCCAGCTTAGTGCAGCTACAGGCAATTAGTATGTCTGGAAGGCCAAGAAGGAGAGGCAGACAGTCACAAGCCAATAAGAGAGGGCAAGCAGGCTCTGTGTCTAGTGCTGGTCGTGGAGACGGTGCATCCTCATCAGCACGTGGCCGTGGGACACGCTTGGCCTTTTTTTCGGCAGCTGGCCGTGTTGAGCCGCAACATGCGGAAGACTTGGTTGAGTGGATGACCAAGCCGTCCTCATCCTCCTCATCCTCTCTCACCCATGCCCAGGGTACTTTGTCTGGCAAAGCAGGGGCCTCTTCCCTCGGCTCAATGGCTTCAGTGACTCCTTCCCTAGCCCCACCATGTCCTCCTTAGGAGTCCCTCGAACTGTTTGACCACAGTGTTGGGTACATGCTCCAGGAGGATGCCCAGCGTTTGGAAGGCTCTGATGATGATACTGAGCTCGATGAAGGCAGTAACATGAGCATGGACAGAGGGGGTGCCCAAGAAGGACAGCAATCTGGCAGTCATGCTCCCCCTGCTGCAGCATACTGCCAAGTTTGCTCCAGTGATGAGGAGGGAGGGGATGATGAGGTCACTGACTCAACGTGGGTGCCTGATAGGAGAGAGGAGGAGGCGGCACATCACCAACGAGGCAGGATGCCCTCCAGGGGCCAGCCTAAGGGCAGCACATTGACTGCATCACACCCCAAAGCTCCATATGTGCAGGGCGCTGCAGTCTCTGCGCGTTATTCAAAAAGTTCTTTGGTGTGGAACTTTTTTGAGACGAGTGCATCAGATCGCACCGCTGCTATTTGCAACATATGTCTCAAGCGTATCTCGCATGGCCAAAACATCTCCCGCTTGGGTACCACATGCTTGACCAGACATAAGTTGACCTGCCATGCAGTTCGTTGGCAAGCGTATCTAAAAGACCCACACCAAAGAACAAAGAGGACCTCTCCTTGTTCCTCATCAGCTGAGATTTCCAACCCCACTATACCTTCAGTCCTCTCTGAGACCTGCACTGAGAGGAATGAAGGTGTAGAATTAGGTGTGTCACAGCCAAGTACTTGTGGGCAATCTGCTTTTGGTACACCGACGTCAGATTGTACCAGGCAAATTTCCCTGCCCCAGCTGCTGCACCGCCGAAAGAAGTTTGCTCCCAGCCATCCACATGCCCACCGGTTGAATGCTAGCTTGGCAAAATTGCTAGCACTTCAACTGCTGCCTTTTCAGTTGGTAGACTCTGCCCCCTTCCGTGAGTTTGTGGAATGTGCGGTTCCTCAGTGGCAGGTACCCAAACGCCACTTTTTCTCACTGAAGGCGATTCCGGCTCTCTACCGGCATGTGGAAGGCAATGTCCATGCCTCGCTGGACAGGGCGGTCAGCGGTAAGGTGCATATTACCGCTGACTCATGGTCCAGCAGGCATGGACAGGGACGTTACCTAAGTTTCACCGCACATTGGGTGACTCTGCTGGCAGCTGGGAAGGATGCAGGACAAGGTGCAGTAGTGTTGGAGGTTGTTCCGCCACCACGCCTCCAAAATGCTGATTGTGACACACCTCTCTCCTCCACCCCCTCCTCTTCTTCTTCCTCCATGGCCTCTTCCTGTGCTTTGTCCTCAGGACCAGCGGTGCTCCGTAGCCGTTCAAGGGGCTACGCAAGTACGCAGGCCAAAAGATGCCATGCGGTGCTTGAGCTGGTGTGCTTGGGGGACAGGAGCCACACTGGGGCAGAGGTTCTGTCAGCTCTGCAGTGGCAGGTTCAGAGGTGGTTGACGCCACGCCAACTTAAGGCAGGAATGGTGGTTTGCGACAATGGCACCAACCTCCTCTCTGCCCTCCGACAGGGACAAATGACCCATGTGCCCTGTTTGGCTCACGTCCTTAACTTGGTGGTGCAGCGGTTCTTGGGCAGGTACCCGGGCTTACAGGATGTCCTGAGGCAGGCCAGGAAAGTCTGTTTGCATTTCCGCCGGTCATATAATGCCAGTGCTCGGCTGAGGGACCTCCAAAAGGAGTTTAACCTGCCCAAGAACCGCCTAATCTTTGACATGTCCACCAGGTGGAACTACACGTTGGCCATGCTGCAGCGGCTGCACACGCAGCAGAGGGCCATCAATGAGTACCTGTGCGACTATGCCACCAGGACAGGGTCAGGGGAGCTTGGTTTTTTTCCCCACGCCAGTGGGCCATGATCAGGGATGCATGCACTGTCCTGTCACCATTTGAGGAGGCCACGAGGATGGTGAGCAGTGACAGTGCATGCATCAGTGACACTGTCCCCCTTGTCCACCTGTTGGAGCACACGCTGCATGGAATAATGGACAGGGCACTTGAGGCAGAACAGAGGCAGGAAGAGGAGGACTTCCTTAGCTCTCAAGGCCCCCTTTATCCAGACAGTGTTCCTGCGTGCCCGCCGATCACACAGGAAGAGGACGAGGAGGAGGAGGAGGAAGATTGTGTCAGTATGGAGGTGGAGCCTGGCACTCAGCATCAGCAGCAGTCTTTAACCACTTCCCGCCCGCCCTATGGCGGATTGACGTCCGGGAAGTGGTTGTGTTATCCTGACTGGGCGTCATATGACGTCCAGCAGAATAACATACCGCAGCGCGCCCCCGGGGGCGCGCATCGCGGCGATCGGTGGTGCGGTGTGTCAGTCTGACACACCGCTACACTGATCTCGGTAAAAAGCCTCCGGCGGAGGCTCTTTACCACGTGATCAGCCGTGTCCAATCACGGCTGATCACGCTGTCAATAGGAAGAGCCGTTGATCGGCTCTTCCTCACTCGCGTCTGACAGACGCGATTAGAGGAGAGCCGATCGGCGGCTCTCCTGGCAGGGGGGGTCTGCGCTGATTGTTTATCAGCGCAGCCCCCCCTCAGATCACTCCACTGGACCACCAGGGATCGCCACTAGGACCACCAGGGAAGGGGCAACATGTGGATGGCCAGCTATGTACCCCATGGCCATCCACATGTGCCCAGTGTGCCAAATCTGTGCCAATCAGTGCCCACATATGGGCACTGATTGGCACCATTATGTTGCAGTGATGCCCAGCAATGCCACCTTTAGGGGCATCACTGCAAACAAGCAGTGCCATCAGTGCCACCCATCAATGTCCATTCATGCCACCTGTCAGTGCCCATCCATGCCCATCAGTGCCCATCTATCAGTGCCCATCCATGCCTATCTGTGCCAACTATCAGTGCCACCCATAAATAACCATCAATGCCACCTATAAATGCCCATCAATGCCACCTATGAGTGCCCATCAGTGCCGCCTATAAGTGCCCATCTGTGCCACCTATGAGTGCCCATCAGTGCCGCATACCAGTGCCACCTATCAGTGCCCATCAGTGCCGCCTATCAGTGCCCATCAGTGCCGCCTATCAGTGCCCATCATCAGTGCCCGTCAGTGCCACCTCATCAGTGCCACCTCATTGGTGCCACCTCATCGGTGCCCATCAGTGCCGCCGTATCAGTGCCCGTCAGTGCCCGTCAGTGCAGCCATATCAGTGCCCGTCATTGAAGAAGAAAACGTACTTATTTACAAAAAAGTTTTAACAGAAACAAAGAAAAACTTGTTTTTTTTCAAAATTTTCGGTCTTTTTTTATTTGTTGCGCAAAAAATAAAAACCGCAGAGGTGATCAAATACCACCAAAAGAAAGCTCTATTTGTGGGAACAAAATGATAAAAAATTTGTTTGGGTACAGTGTAGCATGACCGCGCAATTGTCATTCAAATTGCGACAGCGCTGAAAGCTGAAAATTGGTCTGGGCGGGAAGGTGTCTAAGTGCCTGGTATTGAAGTGGTTAAGGGATCAGTCCCAAGAAACACATGGACTTGTACGTGGCTGGGAGGAGGTGGCTGCGGACCATGTCGTCCTTAGTGACCCAGAGGACTCCGGACCGAATGCCTCAGCAAACCTACGCTGCATGGCCTTCCTGATCCTGCAAAGCCTGCGTAAGGATCCTCGTATTTGTGGTATCAAGGAGAAGGACCAATACTGGCTGGCAACCCTCCTTGATCCACGTTACAAAGGTAAGGTTGCGGACCTTATCTTGCCATCGCAGAGGGAGCAGAGGATGAAACATCTTCGGGAGGCCTTGCAGAAAGGTCTGTGCAATGCGTTCCCAGTGACTGGGAGGTTACAAACTCCTGTTTCTGGACAACGTGTTGCTGAGGCTTCGGTCAGTCAAAGAAGGAGCGGTGGAGAAGGTGGCCGTCTGACCGATGCGTTCAGACAATTTTTTGGTCCGCAGCCCCAAGGTATGATCGGTTCAAGCAACCATCGCCAGCGTCTGTTTTACATGGTGCAGGAATACCTAGGGGCAAGATCAGACTTGGACACCTTTCCCACTGAAAATCCTCTGGGTTACTGGGTCTTGAGGATGGATCACTGGCCAGAGCTTGCACAGTATGCAATTGAGCTACTGGCCTGTCCTGCATCCAGCGTTCTTTCGGAACGCACATTCAGTGCTGCTGGAGGCGTGGTAACCGATCACAGGGTGCGTCTGTCCACCGACTCGGTCAATCGACTGACCTTCATAAAATGAATCAGTCTTCGATCACCACCAGCTACCAAGCACCTGATGCCGATGTAACCGAATAATTTTTTTTGAAATCTCAGATCCCTTCAAAGACTGCCTATGCTGATGCTGAGTGACTATCCCTGAGTAATTATCCTCTTCCTCCTCAATCATCACGCTGATAGCTTGTAAGAACATTTTTGGTCCGGGGCGCCACCACCAGTGCCTAAGGCACAATTTTTCAGCCCCTGTTTAACGGGGGCGTGTAATTACAATTTTTGATGCAATACTTTGCAGCAGGGCTCGTTCCTGCGTTCCAACTAGAGTGTCTGTGAGGGGTTGCAGTGTTGTGGCACCAGCACCAGTGCCTAAGGCCCAATTTTTCTGCCCCTGTTTAACAGGGGCGTGTAATTACAATTTTTGATGCAATAATTTGCAGCAGGGCTCGTTCCTGCATTCCAACTAGAGTGTCTGTGAGGGGTTGCAGTGTTGTGGCACCAGCACCACCACCACCACCACCAAAGGCCCAATTTTTCTGCCCCTGTTCAACAGGGGCATGTAATTACAATTCTTGATCCAATATTTCACAGCAGGGCCAATTTCTGCACCCACCAAGAGCAAGTGAGGACTTACAGTGCTGTGGCACCAGCACCACCACCACCACCACCAAAGGCCCAGTTTTTCAGCCCCTGTTCAACAGGGGCATGTAATTACAATTCTTGATCTAATATTTCACAGCAGGGCCCTGTGAGGGCTTACGTTGTTGTGGCCCAACAGCACCTAAGTCCCAAATTTCTGCTGAGTATATAGGGCAGGCCCCTACTTTCAAACATCTAACTTACAAACGACTCCTACTTGCAAACGGAAGGAGACAACAGGAAGTGAGATGAAATCTACCCCTAGGAAGGGAAATTCTCTCCTGTAAGAGTTAATATGGGAAAAACATTTCTCCTTTCCACTGATGCTTTCCAATCCTTGTTCCACAAAAAACCCCAAATTCTCAAAAAACATTTGTCATTGGGACAAAAAGTGAGGTGAAATCTTCTAAAGAGGAGGAAAGACAGCAAAACAAATGTCACAGGGGTGATAACCCTTCCCTATGTTTTCCAAAAAGCTTAAAAAAGATTTTTTGGCTGGAGCTAAACACGTTAAAAATATACCCGTTCAAAATGACAAACAGATTCTACTTCTACAACAAACCTACAGTCCCTGTCTTGTTTGCACCGCCTGTATACTGCTGTTCAGAGTATATAGGGCCTGGTGGTTCCACACCTTTCCTTATTTTAATTTGGGTGCGGGGTTCCCCTTAATATCCATACAAGACCCAAAGGGCCTGGTAATGGACTGGGGGGTACCCATGCCGTTTGTCTCACTGATTTTCATCCATATTGCCAGGACCCGACATTACATTAAACCGGCAAGCAGTTTTAAATGAGATTTTTTCCTTTAAAAATGACATTTGGTGCAGGGACTGTTCTAAACATGGGAAACACGTGCCACTTTACAGGCATACTATAGAAACCCCCCAGGTACGATATTTAAAGGAATATTTCACTTTTTTTTTTTTTTTACTTTAAGCATCATTAAAATCACTGCTCCCGAAAAAACTGACGTTTTTAAAAGTTTTTTTTGCATTGATACATGTCCCCTGGGGTAGGACCCGGGTCCCCAAACCCTTTTTAGTACAATACCATGCAAATTAGCCTTTAAAATGAGCACTTTTGTTTTTGGAAGTGCGAGTCCCATAGACGTCAATGGGGTTCTAACGTTCGTGCAAACTTTCGGTCCGTTCGCAGGTTCTGGTGTGAACCGAACCGGAGGGTGTTCGGCTCATCCCTAATCCTCAGTAAAGCAAACATGAAATGGTACGTTCCCACCAGGTGGGTCCTCCCAAAGGATGGCCAAGGTGCGAATCACAGGGATCGGTGCGTCACGCATCAAACTGGAGTGGAGGTTGGTTATATCTCTCAGATGGTATGTGGAGAAAAAACAAACAGGCTCCACATAGTGTAGATGAGCAAGTTGGGATTTTTTATTGCTAAAAAAGCCTGATTACAATAAAAATCTGATTACAGGGTATAAAAACAAGAATGGGCTTTCAGCATCCTCCTTGTTGCCCATTCTTGTTTTTATACCCTGTGATCACATTTTTATTGTAATCAGGCTTTTTTAGCAATAAAAAATCCCAACTTGCTCATCTACACTATGTGGAGCCTGTTTATTTTTTCTCCACATACCATCTGAGAGATATAACCAACCTCCACTCCAGTTTGATGCGTGACGCACCGATCCCTGTGATTCGCACCTTGGCCATCCTTTGGGAGGACCCACCTGGCGGCCCCGGGAGATCCATGCAGAGTTTGACCCATAAGGTTCGCAGAGTCGTGATGTCCGCTTCCAGGCCCTGAGAGGCAACCTGCTCGAGTGATTCCCTGTCGCTGACAAGGGAGTCCAATGTATCTGGTAAGAGTTCCTTACACACCATTTTCACCGAGATACGTGCAGTTGTTGGATACTGTTTTTCGATGATTTGACGATCTACCTGTGTTTGAGCATTGACTGTCACACGTTTATATACACCTTCCAGTGGGACATTTCACCTCACGGGACTTTATTTACCTTCATTTGAGAGACTTTTAAGTGATATCATGGCTGTGTTCACTATTCATGGATATTTATTTTTCAGCTGTTTTCTTGATTGAAAACTTTTTGCACAATTTACGCGCTACATTTTCTCTCACATTATTTCTTGGTTGTTGTCACTTTGTATGTAGCTGCTCCTCACCATATACTTTTAGATTTTAGCGCAGTGTATACTTTTAATTATTTTGCCAACTTTAAACTACTTCATGTGTGTTTCCTCTATGCACTTTGATCTCCTTCCACACTCTAAAGACATTCTGGCAGGCTAACCGGCTCTTGTCTACACTGATCCCAATATGTGCATATAATATGCCCATGCATATGTGTCACTGTATTCTACATGCCAGTCCCACCCCAAGCGATCAAGGAGAATTGAGGAAAACAAAACCTGAGAACCTATTTTATAACTCTTTTTCTTTACCAAGAAAATTTTATTAAAACTCAACCAGGTGTATAGAACAGGGTGGTCAAAGAATCACTGAGTGTCAGATATAACTGACCATTAGGGATGAGCCGAACACCCCCCTGTTCGGTTCGCACCAGAACATGCGAACAGGAAAAAAATTTGTTCAAACACGCGAACACCGTTAAAGTCTATGGGACACGAACATGAATAATCAAAAGTGCTAATTTTAAAGGCTAATATGCAAGTTATTGTCAATAAAAGTGTTTGGTGACCTGGGTCCTGCCCCAGGGGACATGAATCAATGCAAAAAAAAGTTTTAAAAACGGCCGTTTTTTCAGGAGCAGTGATTTTAATAATGCTTAAAGTCAAACAATAAAAGTGTAATATCCCTTTAAATTTCATACCTGGGGGGTGTCTATAGTATGCCTGTAAAGGGGCGCATGTTTCCCGTGTTTAGAACAGTCTGACAGCAAAATGACATTTTGAAGGAAAAAACACATTTAAAACTACCGCGGCTATTGCATTGCCGACAATACACATAGAAGTTCATTGATAAAAACGGCATGGGAATTCCCCACAGGGCAACCCCGAACCAAAATTAAAAAAAAAAATGATGTGGGAGTCCCCCTAAATTCCATACAAGGCCCTTCAGGTCTGGTATGGATATTAAGGGGAACCCCAGCCAAAATTTAAAAAAAAAATTGACGTGGGGTTCCCCCTAAATTCCATACCAGACCCTTCAGGTCTGGTATGGATTTTAAGGGGAACCCCGCACCAAAAAAAAAAAAAAAAACGGCGTGGGGTCCCCCTAAAAATCCATACCAGACCCTTATCCAAGCACGCAACCTGGCAGGCCGCAGGAAAAGAGGGGGGGACGAGAGTGCGGCCCCCCCCCTCCTGAACCGTACCAGGCCACATGCCCTCAACATTGGGAGGGTGCTTTGGGGTAGCCCCCCAAAACACCTTGTCCCCATGTTGATGAAGACAAGGGCCTCATCCCCACAACCCTGGCCGGTGGTTGTGGGGGTCTGCGGGCTGGGGGCTTATCGGAATCTGGAAGCCCCCTTTAACAAGGGGACCCCCAGATCCCGGCCCCCCCCCTGTGTGAAATGGTAAGGGGGTACTTACCCCTACCATTTCACTAAAAAACTGTCAAAAATGTTAAAAATGACAAGAGACAGTTTTTGATAATTCCTTTATTTAAATGCTTCTTCTTTCTTCCTTCATCTTCTTCTTCTTCTGGTTCTTCTGGCTCTTCTGGTTCTTCCTCCGGCGTTCTCGTCCAGCATCTTCTCCGCGGCGTCTTCTATCTTCTTCTCCTTGGGCCGCTCCGCACCCATGGCATGGGGGGGAGGCTCCCGCTCTTCTCTTCATCTTCTTCTCTTCTTCATCTTCTTCTTCATCTTC
Source organism: Lithobates clamitans (assembly GCA_037952925.1). NCBI lineage: Eukaryota > Metazoa > Chordata > Amphibia > Anura > Ranidae > Lithobates > Lithobates clamitans. The sequence goes on along the minus strand of JBBGZY010000924.1, from coordinate 1,691,808 downwards.
TTCTTCTTCTTCTCTTCTTCCTTCTTCTCTTCTTCATGTCTTCTCCGGGCCGCTCCGCAGCCATGCTGTGGCATGGAGGGAGGCTCCCGCTGTGTGACGGCGTCTCTTCGTCTGACGGTTCTTAAATAACGGGGGCGGGGCCATCCGGTGACCCCGCCCCCCTCTGACGCACGGTGACATGACGGGACTTCCCTGTGACGTCACGGGGAATGCCACAGGGAAGTCCCGTCATGTCACCGTGCGTCAGAGGGGGGCGGGGTCACCGGGTGGCCCCGCCCCCCATTATTTAAGAACCGTCAGACGAAGAGACGCCGTCACACAGCGGGAGCCTCCCTCCATGCCACAGCATGGCTGCGGAGCGGCCCGGAGAAGACATGAAGAAGAGAAGAAGGAAGAAGAGAAGAAGAAGAAGAAGATGAAGAAGAAGATGAAGAAGAGAAGAAGATGAAGAGAAGAGTGGGAGCCTCCCCCCCCATGCCATGGGTGCGGAGCGGCCCGAGGAGAAGAAGATAGAAGACGCCGCGGAGAAGATGCTGGACGAGAACGCCGGAGGAAGAACCAGAAGAACCAGAAGAAGAAGAAGATGAAGGAAGAAAGAAGAAGCATTTAAATAAAGGAATTGTCAAAAACTGTCTCTTGTCATTTTTAACATTTTTGACAGTTTTTTAGTGAAATGGTAGGGGTAAGTACCCCCTTACCATTTCACACAGGGGGGGGGCCGGGATCTGGGGGTCCCCTTGTTAAAGGGGGCTTCCAGATTCCGATAAGCCCCCCGCCCACAGACCCCCACAACCACCGGCCAGGGTTGTGGGGATGAGGCCCTTGTCTTCATCAACATAGGGACAAGGTGTTTTGGGGGGCTACCCCAAAGCACCGTCCCAATGTTGAGGGCATGTGGCCTGGTACGGTTCAGGAGGGGGGGGCGCACTCTCGTCCCCCCCTCTTTTCCTGCGGCCTGCCAGGTTGCGTGCTCGGATAAGGGTCTGGTATGGATTTTTGGGGGGACCCCACGCCGTTGTTTTTTTTTTTTTGGCGCGGGGTTCCCCTTAAAATCCATACCAGACCTGAAGGGTCTGGTATGGAATTTAGGGGGAACCCCACGTCAATTTTTTTTTAAAATTTTGGCTGGGGTTCCCCTTAATATCCATACCAGACCTGAAGGGCCTTGTATGGAATTTAGGGGGACCCCCACATCATTTTTTTTTTTTTATTTTGGTTCGGGGTTGCCCTGTGGGGAATTCCCATGCCGTTTTTATCAATGAACTTCTATGTGTATTGTCGGCAATGCAATAGCCGCGGTAGTTTTAAATGAGTTTTTTCCTTCCAAATGTCATTTTGCTGTCAGACTGTTCTAAACACAGGAAACATGCGCCCCTTTACAGGCATACTATAGACACCCCCCAGGTACGAAATTTAAAGGGATATTACACTTTTATTGTTTGACTTTAAGCATTAATAAAATCACTGCTCCTGAAAAAACGTCCGTTTTTAAAACTTTTTTTTGCATTGATCCATGTCCCCTGGGGCAGGACCCGGGTCCCCAAACACTTTTTATGACAATAACTTGCATATAAGCCTTTAAAATTAGCACTTTTGATTTCTCCCATAGACTTTTAAAGGGTGTTCCGCGGCATTCGAATTTGCCGCAAACACCCCAAATTGTTCGCTGTTCGGCGAACTTGCGAACAGCCAATGTTCGAGTAGAACATGAGTTCGACTCGAACTCGAAGCTCATCCCTACTGACCATATATATAACACTAGAACACCTCATGTTGATAGACTTAAAAATTGTGTTCAGTGCAATAATATTAACCTAAATGTACAGTTATAAGTAGACATAAGTACTTTTTTTTCCTTGAAAAACAAAATGATTACTTTAAATTTAAACTGTCAATCATGCAGAAAAATGTACTTTATATGTAAAACCCCAGGCACACTCCCACAGTGGTACCAAAATAATTATGGGAGAATATACAGAAGTAGATGCCGCCATAATTTAGCTTACATATACACAGAAAAGAACAATATGTAAATGTTTGGGTATTCTTACACCCTTCAAACCATTACAAGTATTTTATAATTCCAGATATCAAAACAATCTTTCTGTCAATATTCAAACATTATTTGTTCTATATCATTTTATATTCAACTCAATCAATCAAGTGTATTAGCTGCTCTGGTTTACAATCAGTTCCAATGAAAACTTTCAGTACATTTGCATATTGCATAAAAATAACAACAAAAACAACATAAATTATTCAGTTTGACTGTAATCTTCATCTTTAGTTCTTGGACATCAAACCATATCAGACAGGTGGATTGATGCTGTTTAATATTGTCTAGGAACTAAACAAAACAAAAAGGTTATTTAGTGTGATGTTATTACAGCTCCTTCCTAAAAAGTAACAAATAGTTAGCAACAAACACATTTAACCAACACTTTCCACAAACAACAAAACATATGGCCATTATTTCTGTTATTCATGAGTGCACTTTTATTACCCTTATTAATTGAGCTCATATTTCTTAATTAATTATCACCACGTGGATTTTCATTAAAGGACGTCCATTCAAAGCTGTCATTAACCATGGTTGAAATAATTCACAAGAACATTATATGGTGTTCATTACATTTATGCACAAACATTATACATCACCAAACTCATATTGATGTTTCTATTGCAACCTCTTGTTCAATACCATACAGATCTACGAAACTTCTAGGAATAGATCTGGTTCCTTCTGTATTAACGAAAAAAAAAACATTAGTGTTGTATCCTAGAACATGATACTATTACATTCACCAATAGAATTATAATAATCATGACTGCTATTCAGGATTTTAAAGGGTGTTAACATCAATCAGCCATTTACTTTCTTTGTTTCAAATAATCCTAGATTATAACAAAATTAACAATTTCAACTAGGATGTTATTTTTTCAACATGATTAAGCATTTCTTAGATGTTCAGCACTGCCCCGCCTTTCAAAGGGACAAGCTTTTTTACGGGAGGGGTTTGAGGGGGAATATCTGCAACAAACTCTGTCCCCCTCTCTTAAGGGATTGTCTCCATTCAAGCAGGCTCTCACAAATACAAGCAGTCTACAGCTGCAGTTCCTTTCACAACATGCTGGACTATTGTCCATTGTCCGGAGGGGGGGGGGGGGATGCTGCAGACTAGCTATTCCTGCTAACTCTTCAGTTACACATACAAAAGATTCACTTTTCTCAGAGCGCTTGCCTTAGTTTCATTACTTAAATATTCTAATGTTAAACATACTTAAACATCAGTAGCCAAATACATTTTTACATATCATCCATACAAGCAACTTTTCCTCACCAATAGCTAGCTAAATAACCAACAAAAGAGCTCAACATTTAAATTCAACACATATATTACTGCAGTAATCACAATCTAAGCATCAACACAGGTCATATTTTTCCTTTTCCTACCTGTTTTCTGCTCATCGTTTTCAAACCTTGAGCATCAGCGAAAGGGCCACTCATCCACCTAACGCGGTCATCAGCTCATCTGTCTCAAAAAATCTAAAGCGTGCCGAGGGTTCGCTAAGCACACATTGAGTGGAAACATTCGACCATCTACCCCCTTTTGCTATATTTATCCAATTTAAATCAAACATATTTGCCACTAACTGCCACCAAAGCAAAGCTAGCAACAAACCTCCCATCACAGTGCACACTAATAATACAGTTTCCCAATTGTCAAAAAAAAACATTACAATTCACAACAGTATTACTAGGATTAATCACTGCACTTCAAACCAGCACTGAAAGGGTTAAATATCCTGCTCACAGCGCCATTATGTAACAAGGGGTTAAATTCTGTGTTACATTTATTCATAGGTTCATTTATATATTTACCCTTTCAGATATGTGGTCAGTAAATACAAGGATTAAAACACACAACACAAAGAATGTAATAAAAAGTTTTACTTAGCTTCGATTAAAGATGTATTACAGATGATACGATACAGGATAAATATAGCATATTCAATTCCAGGGGACTTAATAACTACTTAAAGTTCTGGAAGGCGATGATCTGTTCAAAATCTAGGCACATTCATGTCCCACATTCATTTCCGTAGAAGAAGTCCACTGGCCTGCACTATTGTCTGACCTTTTAGATGTAAGGCACGAAAAAGCTGGTTTTATCTGGTACTAACAAAGCCTATCCCAAGACAATGTGACCATCTGTGAATGACTGTCTGTGAGCTCAGAAACATACATTATACATATATATATATATATATATATATATATATATATATATATAAGTAATCACCTCAAAACTATTACTATGTTTCTTGTAATTCAATAACTAAATTTATATATGAATATAGACCCATACTACATAGATAAACTTTCATTATCAATGTAGCCTAGTAGGCATCTCAAGAGGTTACAAATGATTGGTATTTGAGTAATTGAACTAATAAAATCAATGATTCTTTACCAAAATTTCGGAATCTATGGACATTCCCACATCTTATGGTGAAATTTGCCATCAGCCGTGGGGCAGAGGGTAGTCTATTCAAGCGATAGAGCAAACTAGGAGTGTAGTAGGATCTGTATAATAGCTTGGTCTGTATGACCTTGTCTCGAGAAGAGGTGACAGTGGAAACCTGCAGAGGAAGAATTTCCTGCCAGATGTCTTTTGTCAACTCTGGTATGTCAGAACTCCATTTACTTTCCGTGATTCTGGACCTATTATTCGTGGAGTGAAGGGGTGATTTGTAATATGTGGAAATGAGTTTCGTGTGGGAAGGGTCAGTCAATAAACACTTGAGTGGGGAGGGTTGAATATCGATATTACAGGGACCGAACTGTGCCGCAGCGGTGTGACCTATTTGCATATATTGAAAGTAAGCCTTCGGTGAGAGACCAAAGTCCCTCCGGAAGTCTGTAAAGGATCGAAAAGTATTGTCTAGAAATAGGTGTGAGATCAGTTTTACTCCACGGTTAAACCATAACCCACCGTCCGTTCTACAATAAAACTCCTGTAGACCTGGGTTGCCCCACAAGGGGGCGTTAGGTGAGTATGTGATAGGATCCCCCGACAACAACAGTTTGGAGAGTTTAAGCGCTTGCCAACCAGCTCCTGTACATATACGGCGGCAGGTTGGCTCTCCTGCGCAAATCGCTGTATATGTAAAGCGGCTCCTTTAAGAGCCATAGCAGGCGTGCACGTGCGCCCGCTGCACGCTGGGGGACCCAATGCGCGATCGCAGCCACAAGAGCCAGAACGGGTATTTGTGTGTGTAAACACTCAAATCCTCATTCTGACAGGGGAGTAGAGACAGATCTGCTGTTTGCCGTAATAGAGAACAGCGATATGTCTCCTCCCCTAGTCAGTCCCATCCCCCCCACAGTTAGAAACACTAACTAGGGAACACATTTAACCCATTGAGCGCCCCCCTAGTGTTAACCCCTTCCCTGCCAGTGATATTTACACAGTAATCAGTGCATTTTTATAGCACTGATCGCTGTATAAATGTCAATGGTCCCAAAAATGTGTCAAAAGTGTCTGATATGTCTGTCACAATATCGCAGTCCTGCTAAAAATCACCGCCATTGCTAGTAAAAAAATAAATAATAAAAATACCATAAAAATGCCATAAATCTATCCCCTATTTTGTAAATGCTATAACTTTTCACAAACCAATCAATATACGCTTATTGGGATTTTTTTTTTACCAAAAATATGTAGAAGATATATTGGCCTAAACTGATAAAGAAACTTGTTTTATTAAAAAAATTTTTTGGATATTTATTATAGCAAAAAGTAAAAAATATTTTTTTTCAAAATTGTTGCTCTTTTTTTGTTTATAGCGCAAAAAATAAAAACCGCAGAAATGAGCAAATACCAACAAAAGAAAGCTCTATTTGTGGGAAAAAATGATGTCAATTTTGTTTGGGTACAACGTTGCACGACCGTGCAATTGTCAGTTAAAGCTACGCAGTGCCTTATCGCAAAAATTGGCTTGGTCATTGAGGGGGCAAATCCTTCCAGGGCCGAAGTGGTTAAATATCCGCTGTGTCATAGATAGGATGCTCGTGCCCTCCCTGCCATTTTTAGACTGACGGTGTACTAAATGTTGCAGAGATTCATAAGAGGTAAGTATGGCTGCCTCCAAGGCCGTGGCTGCATTGTTAGCCTCAGGGTAGAACCACCAATGTGTGTGTGCTAATTGAGGGGCCACATACTAAGTCTGGAGATTAGGAAGCGCCAGGCCCCCTCCATAACAGGAAATTGGAGTGTGTTTTTTGCAATTCTAGCTGCCCTTCCACCCCAGATAAAGTTGGTGAGAATCAAATCTATCTCTTGAAACTTACGTTTAGTAATATACAGTATATCGGAGAATTACCTAAAATGTAGAGGAAACGCAGTAAAAATATAATTTTAAAGATATTTATCCTACCCAGTAGTGTCAAAGGAATATTGGCCCATTCTCTTTAGTGCACTCCTTAATTTACTAATGAGAGGATCCAAATTAGTTTTAATATATAGTGAAATAGGTTGTTGTATCATAACGCCTAGGTATCAAAAGCTCTGGACAATCTGTAATGGACAAGAGGGTGATAAAATGACTGAGGCCGGCTGATTTAACAGAAATAGGAGGGATTTTTCCCAATTGATCTGGAAACTGGAGAACCGGCCAAATTCTTGGATGATATTCATCAGAATGGGAAGGGACACGTAAGTAATTAATATTTAATACTACATAAGTAAGTGTAGAATCAGTAATTCCCTGAATTGCATATACCAATCTATAGGGAAGCCATCCAAGCCCAGCAATTTGTTCCTAACAAAGGATTGGATAGCCTTTCCTATTTCACCAGTCATCAGAGGAGCATCCAGTAAAGGAACCTGTTGCTCCGATAACCTCTGGAGTGGAATAGCACATATACAATACAGACAATCATACAATTTCATAATAGTGTAGTGGGCTTTAGAAGAGTATAGCTCTGAGTAGAATGTGACAAAAGTCTCCACTACCTCCTTGTTTTGTTCCACTATTACACCATCCGAGTTCTTAATTCTGGGGATGGTACATGACTGATCATCAGGTCTAGAGAAATAGGCTAATAAGCGACTGTTCTTGTCACTAAATTCAAAGAGTCGCTGATTTCGGTATAGTTATTTTTCTGAGTACGTTCTAGAAGCACTAAGTCCTGCTTTCTGGCCTTGTGACCCCATACAGCATGGGTCTCTGAGGTAGGGGACGTGGAATAGGTTGCTTTCACCTCCCGTAGTTCCTTCTCCACATCCACTAGTTTAGACTAAGACGCCTTATGGGCCTGTCCAAAAGCTGCAGCAAAGGATCCACGCATAGTGGCCTTAAAGGAGTCCCATACCATAGGAGTGCAGGAACTTTCAGTCTTAGCAACCCAGTAGGATTTCATGTCAACCGTTCCTTGGTCCATGACAGCCTGGTCCACTAGCCATAGCAGACTCAACCGCCACACCCGGAAGGATGTAGAAATTCCCAGAGCGAGGTCCACCATCAATGGAGAATCGTCGGTGATAGCCCTGGGGGGATATTAATATCACCTACCATGTTAAGCATATCAGAAGAAAGTAGGCATAAGTCAATACGTGACAACGTACCATGAGGATCAGAATAGCACGAATATTCTCTTACATCAGCATGTTTCCATCTCCAGGCCTCCACCAGGTCAAATCGAGTCAGGTAAGTGTAGGGGGTTTCATAGAGCACCCAGACCACTCAATTGAGTTATCAAGAACTGTATTATAATCTTCAGCCAGTAAAAGAGGGCCTTCGGCAATTTCAAGACTGCTCTCATTACACGATTAAAGAATTGTTTTGTAAATGGTGGTGGAACATACAGGTAGTTATGGTATATGGTTTACCAAGGAGTTCTAGAACAAGTATCACAAAGCAACCTCCAGGGTCTAGCTTAATATGCTTGATAGTGATTGGCGCGGATTTAGCTATCAAAATAGAGGTGCCTCAAGCATAGGTGGAGTATGTCGAGTGGATAGCATAAGCCATTTTGGCCCTTTTAATCGCTTGCCGACCGCCGCATGTACATTTACGTCGACACAATGGCACGGACAGGCAAATGGGCGTACAGACACATCCCTTTAAATTTGCCACCGTGCCACCGTGTCACCAGCGGCGTGTGCCCGCCATGAGCTCTGTGAGTGTGATCGCGGGTCCTGCGGAGTCGATGTCCGCGGGGTTACCTGTGATCGTCTCACGGAGAGGAAGAATGGGGAAATGCTGATGTAAACAAGCGTTTCCCCGTTCTGCCTAGTGACAGGACACTGACCACAACTCCTTGTAATCGGGAGCGGTGATCAGTGTCGTGTCACACATAGCCCCTCCCCCCCACAGTTAGAATCACTCCCTAGGATACACTTAACCCCTACAGCGCCACCTAGTGTTAACCCCTTCACTGCCAGTCACATTTTCACAGTAATCAATGCATTTTTAATCGCACTGATCGCTGTATAAATGTGAATGCTCCCAAAATAGCGCCAAAAGTGTCTGATGTGTCCGTCATAATGTCGCAGTCATGATAAAAATTGCTGGTCACCACATTACTAGTAAAAAAAAATATTAATAAAAATGCCATAAAACTATCCCCTATTTTGTAGACGCTATAACTTTTGCGCAAACCAATCATACGCTTATTGCGTTTTTTTTTTTTTTACCAAAAATATGTAGAAGAATTGGCCTAAACTGAGTAAAAAAAAGTTTTTTATATATTTTTTGGGGACATTTATTATAGCAAAAGGTAAAAAATAATGTGTTTTTTTTTCAAAATTGTCGCTTTTTTTGTTTATAGCGCAAAAAATAAAAACCGCAGAGGTGATCAAATACCACCAAAAGAAAGCTCTATTTGTGGGGAAAAAAGGACGTCAATTTTGTTTGGGAGCCTCGTCGCACGACCGCGCAATTGTCGAATCGCAAAAAGTGCTCTGGTCTTTGGCCAGCCAAATGGTCCGGGGCTGAAGTGGTTAAGAGCCTTAACTCTAGATCCCTGTAAATGGGTTTCCTGATGAAGAATCACATGCGGATTATGTCGTGGCAGATATTCAAACATTAATGAGCGTTTCACTTTGGAGTTAAGCCCCCTAACGTTCCAGGAGATCAAACATAACTTAGACATAACCATGTATAAAACAGTGTACTTGATTTGATTGTAGCCGTATTAGTGCAATTGTGACAGAGAAAATTAAGTACTGCCCATGATACTTTTTTATTTGCACTAATACACAATTTTTCAGGACAAGCTTTTGGGGTATGTCCCCTTCTTCAAGGTCCAAGCAGTACTGATTCACAAATTTTTAAGCAGAATGTTAAAGAAGAAGGAAAAAAAAAAAAGAGAAAACCAAACACATACAAATCAATGGTAATAAAGATAGCAGCAGAGTTAGTGAGATAAGACAGAGGGAGAGCTAGGGGGAATGCAGGGGGGATAAGACAGAGGGAGAGCTAGGGGGGTATCCCCCCTGCATTCCCCCCTAGCTCTCCCTCTGTCTTATCTCACTACCTCTGCTGCTATCTTTATTACCATTGATTTGTATGTGTTTGGTTTTCTCTTTTTTTTTTTTTCCTTCTTCTGTTAAATTCTGTTAAATGTTAAATTCTGCTTAAAAATTTGTGAATCAGTACTGCTTAGACCTTGAAGAAGGGGACATACCCCGAAAGTTTGTCATAAAACAGTGTCAAATAATTCTTGGTAAAGTGCGGACATAGCCCATATCACAAATAACTGCATCCCTGGTTTGACATGAGGTATTATAAGCAGCATACAGTAGATGGGAGGAGTAGCAGTAATCCCACCATAAATGCTGCCTGGAAATAAATGCAGCCAGTCATATCAGATAACAGGTAGAAAAAACACATCCCAAAACAAAAAAAAATTAAAAATAGTTCAAAAACAGTTAAAGCAATCCTAACCCTCCCGGCCCCCAAACCCAAACACTTGAGAGCTTTTTCCCCAAAACCAAAACTGCAAAGCATGGGGGACATGGTGCAGTCCTGCAATCAACGAACCAAAAAAAAGGGCTGGTAAAAAGTCTGCGATGAGCATAACAAAGCAAGTTGGACCACCCCGCAGGGATTAAGAGACTAAGAGACCCTGCGACGGCATGAAAAGGTTTCTGTTGCAATGTCAGTATTTGCCTCTGTACTACAGTTTTGTTGTTCTGACACTTGTTCATGTACACATGATATTCAAGATTTCTGTACATTTTTTTTTTTTTTATAATAAAAAATTTCTTGAAAAAAAAAAAAAAGTCTGTGATGACAAGGCCAAGCCCTGTATCAGTATTTCATAATCAGCAACTATATATGTCCTGAAAAACTATTCCCATATCCATCCCGGAACAGTAGCAACAGGAAAAATGTAGCTGGGCTTCAAAAAAGGGGGCCCTTCCGCCAGTCGGGCAATAAGTGATGGTAGGAAAACTTAAAGAAGTTCCTTCTTCCTACGAGTATCCCTGTGGGGTGGAACAAAAGGAAAAAATTAAGATCTTGAAGGGGGACCCTCAATCAGCGAGAGGGAGAGGGCCTGTTCCGGTGTCATAGATAAGGTGGCCTAGGGTATCCACCCAATGAGCCGCATCTTTCGGATCTGTGAAAAAGTGCTCTGCCCTGGTGAATAACGCGTAGTCATGCAGGGTAGAGCATGCTGCAAAGCAGTTTTGGGTCTCCCAGTCGACGTTTGATGGCCAGGAAGGTGGCTCTCTGCTTTTGCGTAGCCACTGAGAAATTAGGAAATATAGTGATCCCAGTACCATTAAAGGAGATACAGCCCTTTTCTTTGGCAGCTTTTAGAACCGTATCTCTATCTCTGAAATGAAATGCAAAAGTTTAATGAGCATAGCACGGGGAGGTACCCCAGCGGGTAGGGAGCGCTCTATGCGCTCTATGCGCTCGCTCTATGGCGAATAATGGAGAGAAGGTGGAGGCGCCAAAAGTAGATATCAGCCATTTTTCCATAAAGGCCTCAGGGGCTCTGCCTTCCAAACCCTCTGGGAACCCAAAATATGTAAGTTATTACGCCTCAGGCAATCCTCTAAATCTGTCAGTTTATCAGAGGTGGATTCCTGGGTTTGATGCAGCTCCCTGACAGAGGCCTGTAATAGGAGTGTCATCTTCTAAATCTCCTATGCGTTGTTCTGCACTATTCACTCTGTGACGGAGATTGTGGTCATCTTGCTTTAAAAAGGATAAATCCATTTTCATAGAATCTATCTGTGTGGTCAGGGAAGCATGACTATGCTGAATGGCCTCCATTATTTGTGGGAAGGACAGGGCTCTGGCGATGTGCATCCTCACATCCCGGTAGTTGACCACACCCCTCATCCTCAAAAGCTTTAGCAGTGCCCAATCACCTAAACATACGAGCTAATAACCCAGGGTCTATGCATTCTTTTTCCTGTGTCCTGTACTGTACCAAGATATGGAATTTACAGGTAAGTAAAATTCCTCTTACCTCCTTCCCAAATCCCCCCTCCGAGCACAAATCCTCTCCATCCCCTCCCAAACCCCCTGCCCTTCTAGTACAAATGCTCTTTACTCCAAGTTCTCCCCATAACAAATCTTCTTATTCCCCCAAAACATTGCTTCCCACCACAGATCTTAGATACTACACAGCTCAATGGTAGGTGATGCCTTTCATCACAGGCTCCAGAGACAAGGCGGAGATTAGGGGTAGCTTCCCCAGGCTCTGACATTTACATTACTGTTCCAACAGGCAGTTGGTGGAGAGAGATGCTGGCTTCAGCAGTGTTGGGTGACTGCAGCACTGGCCACCTGGGGCACCCTGCAGAAGATGTGGGAAAGGCCATTGACACAGACACCAGGACTCTGCTCTGCCCCCGCCTCCCGTGTCACTGGATTTAAATGACAGCAGCAGGAGCCAATGGTCAATGGATGGAAGTTCACCTCTCCTCCTTCTCTCCCTGCAATCTTCTGGGACACTTCACAGGTCCCAGAAGATTGCCCGATCATTCACAATGCGCAGCTCAGCGCCCACAGTTAGAATGTCGGCACTGCGGAGAGGAGAGGGAGAGGAGGGAGGCTTTGTGAGCCTGCATAGCTGGAGCATGGGACAGGTGAGTGTCTGATTATTAAAAGTCAGCAGCTACACTTTTTGTAGCTGCTGACTTTAAAATGGGTGGATCTCCGCTTTAACCACTTGACGACCGCCTCACGCCGATGTACGTCGGCAAGGTGGCACGGACAGGCAAAATCACGTACATGTACGTGATTTGCCTTCCGCGGGTGGGGGGTCCGATCGGTCCCCCCCCGGTGCCCGAGGCGGTCGCCATTTCTTCCTGGGAGATGAGAGGTGAGGGGGCGGCCATCCATTGTTGGCCACCCCCTCCCGATCGCTCCCGGCGAATGAAAATGCTTCCTTTCCCTCTGTAATGTAAACAGAGGGAAAGGAAGTGATGTCATCTCTCCTCGAGCCGGTCTTTTCGTCGCCGCGCCGAGGAGAGAAGACATCCAAGTAAGTCTGCACAACACTACACATTCAGTAGAACACGCCAGGCACACTTGTCACCCCCCATCACCCCCCGATCACCCCCTGATTACCCCCCTGTACCCCCTGTCACTCTGACACCAATAGCATTTTTTTTTTTTTGCATTGGTGTCAGTTTGTGTCAGTTAAAAGTTTTAGGGCAGTTAGGTTAGCCCCCTTTAGGTCTAGGGTACCCCCCCTTAGGTCCAGGGTACCCCCCTAACCCCCCCTAATAAAAGTTAACCCCTTGATTACCCCCCGTCACCAGTGTCGCTAAGCGATCGTTTTTCTGATCGCTGTATTAGTGACACAGGTGACGCTAGTTAGGGAGGTAAGTATATAGGTTCGCTGTCAGTGTTTTATAGCGACAGGGACCCCCATATACTACCTGCTAAAGGTTTTAACCCCCTGATTGCCCCCTAGTTAACCCTTTCACCAGCGATCACCGTATAAGTGTTACGGGTGACGCTGGTTAGCTAGTTTGTTTTTTGTAGTTTATTACAGTTTATTATAGTTTATTATAGTTTTAGGGCACCCGCCGTTTATTACCCTATAAAGGTTTAACCCCCTAATTGCCGGTGATAGAAGTTACGTTTTTAGGATCAGATAAGGTCTGCGTCGCCCCAGGCAGCGTCAGGTTAGCGCCAGTACCGCTAAAACCCACGCACGCAGCATACACCTCCCTTAGTGCTATAGTATCTGAGCGGATCGATATCTGATCCGATCAGATCTATACTCCCCAGCAGTTTAGGGTTCCCTGAAACGCAGTGTTAGCGGGATCAGCCCAGATACCTGCTAGCACCTGCGTTTTGCTCCTCGGCCCAGCCCTGCCCAGCCCACCCAAGTGCAGTATCGATCGATAACTGTCACTTACAAAACACTAAGCACACATAACTGCAGCATTCGCAGAGTCAGGCCTGATCCCTGCGATCGCTAACAGTTTTTTGGTAGCGTTTTGATACAGTCGCTGACAGTCAGGAGCTTTTTTGCCTGTGAGTCTCACTAGTGTACCCCTAAATTTAGAGCCCAAAATGGCAAATAGAAGGTACTCTAGTGAAGAGGCCTACACGTTTCTGAGTATGACAGATAGTGAAGAGGAAGTCACTCATCTGTCAAGTTCAGGCTCAGAATACGAACCTGTAGAGGACAGCGGCTCCATGACAGATAGCTCTGACGACAGAGTTGTGGTCCCTGCTAAGGTCAGGCGTACCAGACCCCAATCTTCTTCTGTCCTTGAAGTGCAAGAACCGCAGGGCTCTCGTATGGAGCAGAGCAGTACTAGCGCCGCTACTCCTTCTGGTGAACTGGCAAGCACCAGCGGCCTAGTACACCCTGGTCGTACATCCAGCACTGCAGTATCACGTGGTGACGTGGCGAGTCCCATAAGTGCAGTTTCAAGCTGGCGAGGTGGCAAGCACTAGTAGTGTCCCGCTGCCACCAAGAAGACAAAGACAGGCCCGTCGTGCCCACAGTGCCCTTCCTGCTGCATTGGCCAATCCGAATTGGGAACCTTCCACTTCTGCAGCACCCGTACTTCCCCCTTTCACTGGCCAACCCGGAATTCAGGTGGAAACAGTTGACTTTACGCCACTGGATTTTTATTCACTGTTTTTCACCGAAGATCTCTATAGATCTATTGTGGACCAAAGCAATTTATACGCTGGTCAACACATCGCCGCTAATCCCCAGTCCTCCCTTGCCAGAGATTGGAGACCAATTACGGTCTCTGAATTTAAGACCTTTCTGGGCCTTTCCCTTCTCATGGGGTTGAATAAAAAGAGTAAGTTGCGGTCATATTGGTCCACTGACCCAATTTACCATTCACCCTTGTTCTCTGCTTCCATGGGCAGGGCACGATACGAGCAGATTTTGCGGTTCATGCACTTCAACGACAATGAACTCTGTCGTCCTCGTGGAGACCCTGCATACGATCGGCTCTACAAAATTCGGCCCCTCGTAAACCACTTCAACCAACGTTTTGCAGACTTGTTTACCCCCCATCAAGTTGTCTGCATTGATGAGTCCCTGATTAAGTTTTCTGGCCGCTTGTCATTCGAACAGTACCTTCCCAGCAAGCGTTCCAGATACGGGGTCAAGATGTATAAGCTCTGTGACAGGGCCACAGGCTATACATGTAGATTTATGGTTTACGAGGGAAAAGATAGTCACGTAGAGCCGACAAACTGCCCTGACTACATAGGAAGCGCTGGCAAGATAGTGTGGGACTTGGTGTCACCCTTATTCGGAAAGGGGTACCACTTGTACGTGGACAATTATTATACGAGCGTGCCACTTTTTAGTCACTTGTTTGATCAGCAGATTGGAGCATGTGGCACCGTGCGACCTAATCGCCGGGGCTTTCCCCAGCGGCTTGTAGATTCCCGTCTTAGGCTGGGGGAGAGAGCCTGCTTGAAGTATAATAATTTGCTCGCTATGAAGTGGAGGGATAAGAAGAATGTTTTCGTTCTCACCTCCTTATAGGGAGGGAGGTGAGAACGAAAACATTCTTCTTATCCCTCCACTTCATAGCGAGCAAATTATTATACTTCAAGCAGGCTCTCTCCCCCAGCCTAAGACGGGAATCTACAAGCCGCTGGGGAAAGCCCCGGCGATTAGGTCGCACGGGAAAGCCAGAGAAAAACATGCAGACACGACGACCCAAATTCCTACGGCGACTGGTGTTGTGGAGAAACCCCTCTGTGTCCACGAATAAAACCTTAATATGGGAGGGGTGGACCTCAACGACCAGTTGTTGGTGCCGTACTTAGTTGCCCGTAAGGCCAGACGCTGGTACAAAAAAGTGTCTGTATACTTATTTCAATTGGCTTTGCTGAATGCTCATGTGCTATACGGAGCTTCAGGACAGACTGGATCCTTCCTTAAATTCCAGGAAGAGATCGTCAGAGCCCTTCTGTTTCCAGACGGTGCTCTACCTCACCTTCCCCAACCAAATGCAGTAAGCCGGCTGCATGAGCGGCATTTTCTTTATGCCATCCCGAGTACCCCTACCCAACGAGCCCCCCAAAAAAGATGTCGTGTCTGCAGCAAGCGCAGATTTAGGCGTGACACCCGGTCTTATTGTCCCTCCTGTCCTGGCAATCCTGGTCTTTGCATGGGTGAATGCTTTGAACGCTACCATACATTAGTTGAGTATTAGCGTAGGGTTCAGCACTGCACAGACTAGGCACACTAACACAGGGTCTCCCAAGATGCCATTGCATTTTGAGAGACCCAAACCTGGAACGAGTTACAAAAGTTAAAAGTTACAAAAAAAATAAAAAAAAAATAAAAAAAATAAAAACACAAAAAAATATATAAAATAAAAAAAACTAAAATAGTTGTTGTTTTATTGTTCTCCCTCTCTCTATTCTCTCTCTATTGTTCTTCTCTTTTTTACTCTATTCTATTCTGCAATGTTTTATTGTTATTATGTTTTACCATGTTTCCTTTTCAGATTTTTCATACTTTACCGTTTACTATTGTTTTCAGGTACGCCATTCAGTTGCAGCGCGGATTTATTTATCTTTGCTCCCACAATATATATAGCCGTGACTCCAGCGCTGTCGGAGGTGATTTCACCACCACAGTTACATACTTCAGCATATATGCCGAAGCGTGGGGGCAGCAGTGGGTGGAGGAGCAATTTGCTCCTGCCTTTTGCGGGAGGATGCCCCCATGCTTCGGCATATATATATTTTAGGCACAGGTTGCGTTAAATGTTTTATTTTTTAAAATTTTTTTTTGTATTTGCTTTGCAGGTATGGTAAGTCATACTGTTATACTGTAATGTTACTTTGTTTTATTGTTAACCATCATTTGCTTAGCAGGTACGCCATTCAGTTGCAGCGCGGATTTATTTATCTTGACAGCAACAGCGTTTGCTCCCACGATATATAAAGCCGTGACTCCAGCGCTGTCGGAGGTGATTTCACCACCACAGTTACATACTTCAGCATATATGCCGAAGCGTGGGGGCAGCAGTGGGTGGAGGAGCAATTTGCTCCTGCCTTTTGCGGGAGGATGCCCCCATGCTTCGGCATATATATATTTTAGGCACAGGTTGCGTTAAATGTTTTATTTTTTACTATGTTTTTTTTTGTATTTGCTTTGCAGGTATGGTAAGTCTTACTGTTATACTGTAATGTTACTTTGTTTTATTGTTAACCATCATTTGCTTAGCAGGTACGCCATTCAGTTGCAGCGCGGATTTATTTATCTTGACAGCAACAGCGTTTGCTCCCACGATATATAAAGCCGTGACTCCAGCGCTGTCGGAGGTGATTTCACCACCACAGTTACATACTTCAGCATATATGCTGAAGCGTGGGGGCAGCAGTGGGTGGAGGAGCAATTTGCTCCTGCCTTTTGCGGGAGGATGCCCCCATGCTTCGGCATATATAAATGGTGCATGTATGCCCATCATTAGAAGTGGGTGGATGAAGGGAGGTATTCTAATGGTGGGCATACCCACCGATCAATATCTTTTTTTCGTTCAGCCCACAGGCTGCATGAAAAAAAAGTTTACAATATATGCCTAACAAGGACCAGCAACGTACTGGTATGTTGCTGGACTTTGAGTGGTTATACCAGAATGATGCCTGCAGGTTTAGGTATCATCTTGATATCATTCTTTTCAGCCAGCGGTCGGCTTTCATGTAAAAGCAATCCTAGCGGCTAATTAGCCTCTAGACTGCTTTTGCAAGCAGTGGGAGGGAATGCCCCCCCCCCTCCCCCACCGTCTTCCATGTTTTTCTCTGGCTTTCCTGTCCGAACAGGGAACCTGAAAATGCAGCCGGTGATTCAGCCAGCTGACCATAGAGCTGATCAGAGACCAGAATGGCTCCAAACATCTCTATGGCCTAAGAAACCGGAAGCTACGAGCATTTCATGACTTAGATTTCGCCGAATTTAAACAGCGCCATTGGGAAATTGGGAAAGCATTTTATCACACCGATCTTGGTGTGGTCAGATGCTTTGAGGGCAGAGGAGAGATCTAGGGTCTAATAGAGCCCAATTTTTAAAAAAAAGTGTACCTGTCACTACCTATTGCTATCATAGGGGATATTTACATTCCCTGAGATAACAATAAAATTAATTAAAAAAAAATAAAAATGTAAGGAACAGTTTAAAAATAAGATAAAAAAGCAAAAAAATAATAAAGAAAAAAAAAAAAAAGCACCCCTGTCCCCCCCTGCTCTCGCGCAAAGTCGAACGCAAGCGTTGGTCTGGCGTCAAATGTAAACAGCAATTGCACCATGCATGTGAGGTATCACCGCGAAGGACAGAACGAGGGCAGTAATTTTAGCAGTAGACCTCCTCTGTAAATCTAAAGTGGTAACCTGTAAAGGCTTTTAAAGGCTTTTAAAAATGTATTTATTTTGTCGCCTCTGCGCGTTTGTGCGCAATTTTAAAGCATGTCATGTTTGGTATCCATGTACTCGGCCTAAGATCATCTTTTTTATTTCATCAAACATTTGGGCAATATAGTGTGTTTTAGTGCATTAAAATTTAAAAAAGTGTGTTTTTTCCCCAAAAAATGCGTTTGAAAAATCGCTGCGCAAATACTGTGTGAAAAAAAAATATGAAACACCCACCATTTTAATCTGTAGGGCATTTGCTTTAAAAAATATATATAATGTTTGGGGGTTCAAAGTAATTTTCTTGCAAAAAAAAAATATTTTTTCATGTACCGTATTTATCGGCGTATAACACGCACCGGCGTATAACACGCACCCCAATTTAGGAGGGAATTTTAAGGAAAAAAAACTTTTAGGAGGGAAGTTGAAGGGAAAAAAACTTACATTTAAATGCCCTTCATTGCAGCCTTGTCAGTGCAGCCTTCCCCAGTGCAGCCTTGTCAGTGCAGCCTTCCCCAGTGCAGCCTTGTCAGTGTAGCCTTCCCCAGTGCAGCCTTGTCAGTGCAGCCTTCCCCAGTGCAGCCTTGTCAGCCTTGTCAGTGCAGCCTTGTCAGTGCAGCCTTCCCCAGTGCAGCCTTCGTCAGTGCAGCCTTCCCCAGTGCAGCCTTCCCCAGTGCAGCCTTGCCCCAGTGCAGCCTTGCCCCAGTGCAGCCTTGCCCCAGTGCAGCCTGGTATCCCCTGTCCCTGCTTCCAGGGCTTCAAAATCGCGGTCCGCGATTTGAAAATGGCGCCGCCGGCGCCGAAGTACACAGAGCCGGTCCTCGTACTCAGGAGAAGCAGCTAAATGTATTTTGGGGTGCAATTCCACATATGCCCATGGCCTGTGTGAGAAATATATCATTTACTTGTGTCAAAAAATAAAATATTCCATGGACTCAACATGCCTCTCAGCAAATAGCTTGGGGTGTCTACTTTCCAAAATGGGGTCATTTGGGGGGGTTTTGTGCCATCTGGGCATTTTATGGCCTTCAAAACTGTGATAGGAAGTGAGGAATGAAATCAAAAATTTATGCCCTTAGAAATCCTGAAGGCGGTGCTTGGTTTTCTGGGCCCCGTACGCGGCTAGGCTCCCAAAAAGTCCTAAACATGTGGTATCCTCATACTCAGGAGAAGCAGCTGAATGTATTTTGGGGTGCAATTCCACATAGGCCCATGGCCTGTGTGAGCAATATATCATTTAGTGACAACTTTTTGTAAATATTTTTTTTTTTTTTTTGTCATTATTCAATCACTTGGGACAAAAAAAATAAATATTCAATGGGTTCAACATGCCTCTCAGCAATTTCCTTGGGGTGTCTACTTTCCAAAATGGGGTCATTTGGGGGGGTTTTGTACTGCCCTGCCATTTTAGCACCTCATGAAATGACATAGGCAGTCATAAACTAAAAGCTGTGTAAATTCCAGAAAATGTACCCTAGGTTGTAGACGCTATAACTTTTGCGCAAACCAATAAATATACGCTTATTAACTTTTTTTTTACCAAAGACATGTGGCCGAATAAATTTTGGCCTAAATGTATGACTAAAATTGAGTTTATTGGATTTTTTTTATAACAAAAAGTAGAAAATATTATTTTTTTTCAAAATTTTCGGTCTTTTTTCGTTTATAGCGCAAAAAATAAAAACGGCAGAGGTGATCAAATGCCATCAAAAAGAAGCTCTATTTGTGGGAAGAAAAGGATGCAAATTTCGTTTGGGTACAGCATTGCATGACCGCGCAATTAAAAGTTAAAGTGACGCAGTGCCAAATTGGAAAAAGACCTCTGGTCCTTAGGCAGCATAATGGTCCGGGGCTCAAGTGGTTAAGGTTTCAAAAACCGTGAGGGTTTACAACCCCTTTAACTTTGAGCTTTTAGATGGTGAAAAACTTGCTTAGTTACATTCCTGATATTTCTGTATATAATTGGTAAAGGGAAGGGCTAGGCATTTAGTAGAGTATGTGCTCTTACCTGTTTATCTTGTTTTTGGCAGCATGGACTAAACATTAATTGAGTAACATTGCTTAAAAATAAAAGCTCTTCCACATAACTGTAAATCACACATACAGTGCCTTGAAAAAGTGTTCATGCCCCTTCAACTTTTCCACATTTTGTCATGTTACAACCAAAAACGTAAATGTATTTTATTGGGATTTTATGTAATAGACCAACACAAAGTGGCACATAATTGTGAAGTGGAAGGAAAATGATACCGGTAAATGTTTTCAAAATTGTATACAAATAAATATGCAAAAAGTGTGGCATGCATTTGTATTCAGCCCCCCGAGCCAATATTTTGTAGAACCAACTTACGCTGCAATTACAGCTGCAAGTCTTTTTGGGTATGTCTCTACCAGTTTTGCACATCTGG
Source organism: Lithobates clamitans (assembly GCA_037952925.1). Taxonomy (NCBI): domain Eukaryota; kingdom Metazoa; phylum Chordata; class Amphibia; order Anura; family Ranidae; genus Lithobates; species Lithobates clamitans. Next base: position 1,671,517 of record JBBGZY010000924.1, on the reverse strand, counting down.
AGAGTGACATTTTTGCCCATTCTTCTTTGAAAAATAGCTCAAGCTCTGTCAGATTGGATGGAGAGCATATGTGAACAGAAATTTTCAACTCTTGCCACAGATTCTCAATTGGAGTTTGGTCCGGACTTTGACTGGGCCATTCTAACACATGAATGTGCTTTGGTCTAAACCATTCCATTGTAGCTCTGGCTGTATGTTTAGTGTCGTTGTCCTGCTGGAAGGTGAACCTCCGCCCCTCTTTTGCAGACTCTAATGCCGTGTACACACGACCAGACTTTTCGTCAGACTGAACTGCGAAGGACTTTTAGACGGAGTTCCGACGAAGTTCCAACGAAACGGACTTGCCTACACACGATCACACCAAAGTCCAATCGTTTCGAACATGATGACGTACGACCGGACTAGAATGAGGAAGTTCATAGCTAGTAGTCAATATCTGCCCTTCCATCATTTTTTGTCCATCGGACTAGCATACAGACGAATGGATTTTTCGATCAGACTCAAGTCTGTTGGAAAGATTTCAAACATGTTCTATTTCTAAAGTCCGACAGATTTTTCGACAGAAAAGGTCAGATGAAGCCCACACATGATCAAATTGTCTGATGGATTCTTGCCTGCTTCTCTGATTAATGCTCTCCTTGCCTGGTCTGTCAGTTTAGGTGGATGGCCATGTCTTGGTAGGTTTGCAGTTGTGCCATACTCTTTCCATTTTTGGATGATGGATTGAAGAGTGCTCCGTGAGATGTTCAAAGCTTGGGATATTTTTTTATAACCTAACCCTGCCTTAAATATCTCCACAACTTTATCCCTGACCTGTCTGGTGTATTCCTTGGCCTTCATGGCCTCATGATGTTTGTTCACTAAGGTTCTCTAACAAACCTCTGAGGGCTTTTTTGTTCAAGAGTGGTGGGTCGGGTGTACGGTCTTTTTTTGCCATCGTAGTCCTCCCTTCTCAATGTGGACACCATCTCCACCATCTCTTCAAAGGCCATGTTGGTGGCCTTGTATCTCCTCCTGGATCTGGATAGTTGTGGCTCCGGGCTTTCCTCCGCGCTACTTGCAGATAATCTCTCCGCCATCTTTCTCTATATCCTGCGCAATGAAGAGTGAAGGGGCGGGGACAAATCATACTAAAGATCGTCAGGGGCGGGCGACGCAGGCGTAGCATGACACATGCGCAGTGTATATAAAGCTATTACGCTGGCCTACGTATGTCCGAGCAGAAGTAGCGAGCATCAGAAACTAAGGTAAGATTAAACGTGGGTGTGTGTTCGGTGAATGTGTTTGGTGTGTGTGTGTACCCTAGATTGAGCCAAATATAATACTGGGAGTTTGGACTGACATTACAGTTTTTATCTTGTGTCTTGTCTTTCAGCAAAAATGAATCCTTTTAAGGAGGAAGAATTTTTGACATGTTTTCTTGATTTGTATCAAGAAAACAGAAACCTGTGGGAGGTTGTCAGGGAAGACAGGCTTTCCATGTAAGCGCCCGGCGTGCACGCATGCGTACTAGCACTTTAAGACACACACCTGTTACTAATACTGAAGTCAGGCGGGCTATTTAAACAGGGCTCCTACAGAGGTTTATTGCTGTTTGGTCTGCAGCTCCTGTGTTGTATCCTGTTTCCTGTGTGACCTCTGATTCTGATCCAGCTTGTTATTACCTGTGATTGCCTGCTGCCTGTTCTGATCCCGGCTTACCATAGACTCTGATCCTGCCTGCTGATTCTGTCTGCTGATCTTCCGGTACTACTTGGCTTGTGACCTGACCTCTCTTCTGCCTACCGTCTATGCCTGATCTGCCTGATTATTACCGACCCGGCCTGTCTGACCCTGCATCTCGCTCATCCAGCCTGCTACAGCTCCCAGCCCTGCAAGCCTGCATCTGGTACTGCTCTATGGCTCATCCCAGCCTGCCACCAGTCAAGCATAGTGTCAGCTCATCTACTATCTGCCTGCTGATCACCGCTACTACACGGACTATAGAACTGTTTACAGGCACTCATACCCCACCGTGCTCCTGTGGCTGCTGTATCACTACCAGTAGTCCGCGAGCCGAAGTTGTACGAGAGGCCTTCCTCTACACGTCAGGCTCACATCCCAGGTACGTAACAGAGGTCAAGATCCTATTGTATTTTAATAGAGATGTAAGGAAGGCAACACTGGGCACACTTTTGGAATTTGTGAAGACTCGAGTCCCCCAGGCAGACCTTAAGTTTGTGGACAATAAAATTGGTATCTTGCGCAACATGTACAGGCGGAAACACAAGAAGATCCAGGAGTCGCACAGATCCGGAGCAGCAGCAGACCAGGTTTATGTCCCCAAGCTGTGGTACTACCAAAAAATGTGATTTCTGGGTGACCAGACAGAAGCAAGGCAATCACTTTCGAGCCTTCCCTCCACCCTTCCCTCCAGCCTTCCCTCCACCCCAGCTGAGGAGTCCCAAGAAGAACTGGGCCCTTTCATCCTTGATGAAGTGGATGCGCCCAGCTTCAGCCAGGTATACTTTTTTGGTGAATTTGGGATTGTGTAAATATTAATGATGTAAACCTAAAAAAATTTTGAAGTGCTTCACCAAAAATGACTTCATCACAATTATTAATATGTAGACATATCACTAGACAGTAGTGGCCAAAAATATACTTCAAATATTGGTGAGCAGCTAGAATAATGGTAGGGTCAAAAAGATAGCCTTTACTATTTGTTTAGAATTATATTTGCAAGTCATGAGCTGAAAATTGTGTGTGATTACGTAAGCAAAAATTACAACTACCGGTATGTCCCTTTTTTTGACCCAGGATGAGCTCAGCCAGGAGGAGTCCGTGCCCAGAGGTATAGAGGAGGAGGCCTTGCCCAGTGGGAGAGAGGAGGAGGCTGTGGCTGGGCCCAGTAGAAGCCTCATGGAGTGTCAGGTGCCTCCCCTCCGCATTACCACCAAAAGGCCCAGAAAGATGACCCTTACAGAGGAGGAATCACTAACCCTCATTCGCGAAGCCAGCCAAATCCTCAGCACACCACCCAATGCTGAAGAGGCGTATGGAACCTATATGGCCACCAGATTGCTGGAACTAGAAAAGGTGCAACGCCTCCTCTGTGAGGGTCTGATTTTTCAAGCGTATCAGAAGGGCTTTAGAGGGGAGCTTACTGCAAAAACATATATAGCAGATGAAGCCACTCCTCCTGCTACTCCTCCTCCTCCTCCTGCCCCAAGTACACTACCAGAAGCACAGCCTCCAAGGAAGGCTGCAGCGAAGCGTGGAGGGAAGCCTGCAGGGCAGCGTGCAGGGAAGGCTCCACGGAAGAGTCGAAAGTGATTGTCTGGCTTCTGTCTGGTCTGACTTCTGACTGTGCTCCCTGTGCTCCCTAGTCGCAAGATACCAATTTTATTGTCCTCTAACTTGATGTGTGTCCTGGGGGACAAAAGGATTCACACATTCCAAAAGTGTCTGCAGTGTTGCCTTCCTCATTTCTGTTTTGACCAAAATAAATGGATATTTTCATTACCTTACATTATTGACTATGTGTTTTGATTCAAAAAGGACATTTGGTTTGTGAGTAGGCAGGTACAGGTCAAAAAGACTATATGTGGGTTATATACAAAAGGCTAAATCATTTTGCAATTCAAGTGCAAAGTGTTAATGCAAAGTACACTTGATAAATTGCACTGCAAGTGCACTTGTTGGAAGTGCAGTCCCTGTAAATCTGAGGGGAAGATCTGAAATGAGGGGAAGCTCTGCTGATTTTATCATACAATCATGTGCAAGAGAAATTTTTTTTTGGGGTTCCTTGCATGTGCCCCTCGATCCACAGCGAATGCACTTCCAAATGCTCTTTCAGGGCAATTTCAAGTACAATTTGCACTTGTAGTGAAAAATGATTTTGCCTTTTTAAAATAACCCCCCTATGTATAATTAACAAGGGACACCAACCTCATTAAGGTTCATTAAAACAATAAAAATTATTAAGGTTATTGTGGTAACTTGAAACTCAAAATCCAAAAACAAAAAATTTTTTAAATAAAACATTTTGTATAATTTAGCACACATTGTAAAATCTATATTGTTGAAATCTGTAAAAAATAAAGATGAGTCCAAAAAAAATGTGCTACTTAAGTTCTGGAGATCTGGCTTTTAAAAAATATCATATTAGTCATGGCATGAGGATAAATCATGAAGTAGTTTGTGAGAACTCTGTGTGAATATAAGCGGCAAAACAACTTCCTTCTTCTCGCATTATAAAGAAAAAAAGAATGCGCTGTATTAAAAGATCACAGAAGAGGAATGTGCTAGCTTCAATACGAAGGCTAGTTTTACCAGACCGAGCGCTTCTGTCTTGTACTTGCTTCAGAGCATGTGTCAGTTTGGGTCGGACTAGCACACAGACAAACGGTTTGTACGCTAGAAAGCAGAGTCCGTCGGAAAGATTTGAAACGTTTCAAATCTATGTCCGTCAAACTTTTGAGAAAACAAAGTCCGCTGGAGCCCACACACGAACTGTCCGACGAAATCCGGTACGCCGGACCAAGTATGCCATAAAGTCCTATCGTGTGTACGCGGCATCAGTGTGTTCCTGCTTTCACACGTGTGTTCCTTTAGTCGTTGTTGGCTGTGTGTTTTACTGCCTGATAAAGTTGAGGAATCTCGTAAGTGTTAGCCAATAAAGCGTGACTATTTCATTATACAGTGAGCACTTAGATCCTCTCTTTTTTATGTTTTAAATGTCATTTGGATGTCGGTAAATATTCCTACCAGCTGAGACGAGGTACCATCTGCATAATTCCCCAGGATAGTGAGAAAAAGGCTCAGTATGACCTTCTGTGTTACAGGGCTTATTAATTAAGGTGAGCGAAGCAACCCGTACACTGGTGTGGATATTACATACTCAATGGTCCATTGTTTCCTGCACTTTCTGTAGATCTGTCTCTGGCTGTGGACTTTTTATACATTTTTTACCTTTTATTGCGCTGCGCTGCTCTATATAAGACGCGATCGACGTTCGGATCTTTGGGAAATGTAGGCAGATGACTTTGGCCACTGCGCATGCGCCCCGTCCGCCTCTCGTCCGCTCCTGATTGGCTGATTATCATCATGCTGATCAGGTGGGGGTTTTAAAAGGCAGCCACATTTCAGTAACTTATATCCCTTCGCTGCGGGACCACTATGGGGAACTGGTGACACATGTTAAAGGTAAAAGACTTTATATTCTCCTTCATCTTAGCCGGCGCTTTCATTTTTACTATTACTGTTGCATGTGGTTATATTGGCTGAGCCTTACGCTGACAGCATCTTCACATGTATTGATTTTTAGATCATCTAACATAGCTGGTGTTATCTGAAGGACATGCTGGGGAGGTTCCAATGTTCAGCCTATACACTGGCGGAACCTCATCTATAGAATGCATTTTTACTTCCAGCTATATGCATTTTTGGTAAGCCTTTTTCAGTATATTAAATATTCACTACGTCCCCCAATTTGACACTAATAAACACCATCCGACTCATTTAATTTATATGTTGTCAAGGTCACCTCACTCATATTACTCTCTTTAATTCTGTTTTTCAGTTTTTCTGATTACACTTAAATCATTCGATTTTTGTATGTATTCATTGCGCTGTGAATCTTTTCCACGCAACATCGAGTGCTCCGTTTTTGCATATAATTAGGGTATGTAATTGAGGCTGAGTTCCCTTTGTTAATAAGAATAAAAGAATCTCTGAATATTTATATGCTAATTTTCATCTTTTAGGCGCCTTTTAATTCCTCTGTAGCCAATTACTGGGCTGAGTGTGACTACCATTCCCAGTGCTCTAGTGGTGTCTCCCTTGTGTCCTGGAATTCCTGCATGGTATGTTCTGGGTGTGGGGACCGGGGGACCGGGGATATGGTTAAACAGCAATTTGACCGCTTTGCGATGTGATGGTTTACCTCAACGCTGCAAGATTATGTAGATTTAATAATACACCTCCTTTTTTTTCTTTGTTTCAGTGGTTTTATTCTCTGCATTATATCTATATACTTCCCTGATGAAGCCAATGTTTTGGTGAAACTAGTTGGGAATAAATGACTACGATCACCCTTCAACATCATTGGTGACAGTCAATATCTTGAACTGCACTTTTGTTTTTGTGTTCTTGAAATTTTTCTATGTATGAATGTTTAATGTACAATTTTTAGCTCTCTTTGATACTAAATAAAATAAATAAGATGATTTTACAATATAGTTGTTCTATCTTATTGGTGGCACCGCAATAATCCCATCCCCCCTCTTTTCCCCATCTTGAGAGCTCTATATAAGACTTTATTTTGTGGATTTTTGAATTTTTCCTTGGTGTTCAATTTGCATTTTAAATATGTTATAGGGTTGCGCTGATTTTATTTTTATCTACTGGAGATACTGTATACCTGGAGACACTATAGGATGCCAATGGAGTAGTGTTTGTTGAAGCTTTATCAATGAGATTGTCATCTACAGGCCAATTTGACCCTGTAATAGGGTCTGTTTGCTCTGGTAAGAGTTTTCTCTTAACAGTGGTGACTGTTTACTTGGTGGTCACGAATTTCGGCTCAACCGAGCATCCCTTACAGTACAAGGAGGACTAACAGGGTTGTTCTAGGGGAGGTGCCAAAGGGTGTGTCCCCTCAAAAGCTTTAGCAGTGTCCAATTACCTAAAGGTATGAGCTAAAAACCCAGGGTCTATGAATTCTTTGCCTGTGTCCTGTACTGTACCAAGATATGGAATTTACAGGTAAGTAAAAATTCCTCTTACCCCCTCCCCAAATCCCCCCTCCAAGCACAAATCTTCTCTATCCCCTCCGAAACCCCCTGCCCTTTTACTACAAATGCTCTTTACTCCAACTTCTCCCCATAACAAATCTTATTCCCCAAAACATTACTTCCCACCACAGAATTCAGATACTACACAGCTCAATGGTAAGTGATGTCTTTCCTCACAGGCTCCAGATACAAGGCAGAGATTAGGGGAAGCTTTCCTAGGCTCTGACATTCACATTACTGTGCCAACGAGCAGTTGGTGGATAGAGATGCTGGCTTCAGCAGTGTTGGGTGATTGCAGCACTGGCCACCTGGGGCACCCTGCAGGAGATGTGAGAAAGGCTCTGGGTGCCTGGAACCATTGACACCACTGGTGCCCCCATTCACATTAAAACACTGTGCCCTGAGCTCCTCACCACCCCCCCATTCCGGCCCGGCCCTGGTGTTATGCCCTTTTCTTTTCTTAGTGTCCACCCACCTAAAGCAGCTGTTCCCATCAGTAAAGGGTTTACATGTCTCCAGTAAATGCTGGGAGAAAAAAAGCTTTGCCTGGAGGCTTTACAGTGATAATAAAGTCTTGTTTATTTTACTTTAAAAATAACAAACATGTTATACTTACCTGTTCCTAGTGGTTTTGCACAGAGCAGCCTAGATCCTCCTCTTCTCAGGTCCCTCTTCGGCGCTCCTGGCCCCTCACTCCTGTTGAGTGCCCTCACAGCAAGTAACTTGCTATGGGGGGACTTGAGCCGAGCCGCAGCTCCGTGTGTCCATTCAGACATGGAGCTGCGGTTCGGCCCCACACCCTCTTTCTCCTATTTGGCTAAGTGACTTTGATTGTCTCAGCCAATCAGGGGGGGGAGTCCCGGACAGCCGAGGCACTCGTGCACATGAGATGGAGCTCAGGTAAGCATTGGGGGCTGAGGGGGGCTGCTACACACATAAAATGCATTAAAATAAAAAACCTTCTGCCTTTACAACCACTTTAAGTTTATGAGTTTTCCTTCTTTGACCCAACCACATGGTCATGCAAATATATATGAAATTTATCTTAAAGTGATTGTTAAGGTTATTTTTTTTTTATAACAAACATGACATACTGACCTGCTCTGTGCAAGGGTTTTGCACAGAGTGGCCCCAATCCCCCTCTTTTGGGGTCCCTCAACGGTTCTCCTGGCTCCTCCTCTTCTCAAGTGCCCCCCACGGAGAGCCACTTTTCATGGGGGCACTCATGCGGGCGTGCTCCCGAGTCCTGCTGCTACATCAATTGACACAGACAGAAGGACTGGGCCCCCGACTCCAGTGTCACTGGATTTGATTCACAGCAGCAGGAGCCAATGGCTCCTGCTACTATCAATCTATCCAAAGAGGACCCAAGACAGCGTCTGGAGCTGCTGTGCTTGTCCCCGTCGCTGGAACGATCGGGCTCAGGTAAATAAAAAGGGGGGGGGGGGGTCTGCGGGGATGCTGCACTACAGAAGGGTTTTTCACCTTAATGCATTAGGATGAAAACCCTTGAGAGATTTTAGATGGTGCAAAACTTGCTTAGCTACATTCCTGATGTTTCTGTATATAATTGGTAAAGGGAAGGGCTGGGCATTGAGTAGAGTATGTGCTCTTACCTGTTTATCTTGTTTTTAGCAGCAAGGACTAAACATTAATTGAGCAACACTGCTTAAAACTAAAAGCTGTTCCACACTTTTTCAAGGCACTGTATGTGTGATTTACAGTTGTAAATCACACATACAGTGCCTTGAAAAAGTGTTCATACCCCGTGAAATTTTCCACATTTTGTCATGTTACAACCAAAAACGTAAATGTATTTTATAGGGATTTTATGTGATAGACCAACACAAAGTGGCACATAATTGTGAAGTGGAAGGAAAATGATAAATGTTTTCAAAAGTTTATACAAATAAATATGTGAAAAGTGTGGGGTGCATTTGTATTCAGCCCCCCTGAGCCAATATTTTGTAGAACCACCTTGATTTTTTTTCCACATGCAGCTGTCAGTGGGGAAGCCCGCTGACAGCTGATGACTTATCAGTAAAAGAAATAAAAAAATGACCCCCCCCAAAAAAATACATCAAAAAAGCATGTTCAAAAATGCACCACAAAACATGTCTGTTCAAAAACGCATCAAGCGCAGCCCGCATAGATGTAAACCTAGACTTACAGTGTAATATTTTTGGAAAAGAGATTTATTAACTTGAATATTTAGAAAAAGAAAACTTTTTTTTTACATTTTTCTCTGGGCACAAATTTGTTTAGGAATAAAATATAGCAAGTACTATGGCTTTACTACCACCCTCCTAGTTGGTCTGCCAGGTAAATGTAGTTGTTGGCTTGCTCTGTAAGAGCGGAGAAGTGAATGTTTGTTCTGGTCTTTTCAGGGATTCACAGGCTGGGAGTTTGATTGCTTTCCCCTGCCTCTAGCAGACATTTCTAGAGCTTAGGAAGGGATAATTCACATAACCAACCTGAATATTTATCAGGGCCTGGCAAATCCCTGAGGAAGTGTGCCCAGATGGTGGCTGGGCTGGTGTTAAATAGTCTGGACCCTAAAGAGTTCTGTGAGCTGGGAGGGAACTGATCTGCAAGCTTCAGAAGGCTGTCTGCCCCGGAGCACCTCTGGACTGGCTGCTAAATTAGTCTCCTATGGACAGAGCCCATGGATTTGTTCTCTAACCCTGTGTCCAGGCTGGACATACTCCTTGATTAAAGAATGAAGACTTGGGAAAATGATGAAAGCAAGTGATTGTTCTCATTCTATGTCAGATATACATTGCTTTCATACACTTATTACGACCCAAAAATATGAGCTGATATTACCTAACATATTACAGAACCAATGAGATGTACATATTTAACATAATTATTTATCTAAGTTCAAAACAACTGTTCTGTCTTCCAGCTGAAGGCTACGCATAACCTTAGACCTTAGATCTCACTGGAACTCTTAGGCCTTGAGTTGGCATCATGGTTCTTCCTCTAGACATTTACAGGTATCTTCACAGGAGTCTCTTTCAACCTTCAGCATCGGAAGAGTAGAGAAGCGTCTTACTGGGATGATGGCTTGGCAGAGTCACCGGGATCATCTCAGGACTAGGGATGAGCCGAACACCCCCCGGTTCGGTTTGCACCAGAACCTGCAAACATACCGAGAATTTGCACGAACGTTAGAATCCCATTGATGTCTATGGGACTCGAACGTTCGAAATCAAAAGTGCTCATTTTAAAGGCTAATTTGCATGCTATTGTCCTAAAAAGGGTTTGGGGACCCGGGTCCTGCCCCAGGGGACATGCATCAATGCAAAAAAAAGTTTTAAAAATGACCGTTTTTTCAGGAGCAGTGATTTTAATAATGCTTAAAGTAAAAAAAAAAAAAGTTAAATATTCCTTTAAATATCATACCTGGGGGGTGTCTATAGTATGCCTGTAAAGTGGCGCGTGTTTTCCGTGCTTAGAACAGTCCCTGCACAAAATGACATTTTTAAAGGAATAAAAGTAATTTAAAACTGCTTGCGGCTTTAATGTAATGGGTCCTGGCAATTTGGATGAAAATCGGTGAGACAAACGGCATGGGTACCCCCCAGTCCATTACCAGGCCCTTTGGGTCTTGTATGGATATTAAGGGGAACCCCGCACCCAAATTTAAAAAAAAAAGGCGTGGGGCCACCAGGCCCTATATACTCTGAACAGCAGTATACAGGCGGTGCAAACAAGACAGGGACTGTAGGTTTGTTGTTAAGTAGAATCTGTTTGTAATCTTGAACTGGTACATTTTTAACGTGTTTAGCTCCAGTCAAAAAATCTATTTTAAGCTTTTTGGAAAACATAGGGAAGGGTTATCACACCTGTGACATTTGTTTTGCTGTCTGTGCTCCTCTTCAGAAGATTTCACCTTAAAGATGTTGGGTTTTTAGTGAAACTCTTACAGGAGAGAATTTCCCTTCCTAGGTGTAGATTTCATCTCACTTCCTGTTGTCTCCTTCCGTTTGCAAGTAGGAGTCGTTTCTAAGTTGGATGTTTGAAAGTAGGGGCCTGCCCTATATACTCCACAGAAATTGGGGCCTTAGGTGTTGGTGTTGCCACAACACTGTAAGCCCTCACAGGGCCCTGCTATGAAATATTAGATCAAAAATTGTAATTACATGCCCCTGTTGCACAGGGGCAGAAAAATTGGGCCTTTGGTGATGGTGGGGGTGCTGGTGCCACAACACTGTAAGTACTCACAGTTACTCTTGGTGGGCGCAGAATCGGGCCCTGCTGTGAAATATTAGGTCAAGAATTGTAATTACATGCACCTGTTGAACAGGGGCAGAAAAATTGGGCCTTTGGTGGTGGTGGTGCTGGTGCCACAACACTGTAAGCCCTCACAGTTACTCTTGGTGGGTGCTGGAACGGGCCCGGCTGTGAAATATTAGATCAAGAATTGTAATTACATGTCCCTGTTGAACAGGGGCAGAAAAATTGGGCCTTAGGCACTGATGCTGGTGCCACAACACTGCAACCCCTCACAGATACTCTAGTTGGAGCGCAGGAACAAGCCCTGCTGCAAAGTATTGCATCGAAAATTGTAATTACACGCCCCTGTTAAACAGGGGCTGAAAAATTGGGCCTTAGGCACTGGTGCTTGTGCCACAATACAGAAACCCCTCACAGATACTCAAGTTGGAGCGCAGCAACAAACCCTCCTGCAAAATATTGCATTAAAAATTGTAATTACACGTCTCTGTTAAACAGGGGCTGAAAAATTGGGCCTTAGCCACTGGTGGTGGCGCCCAGAACCAAAAATGTTCTTACAAGCTATCAGCATGATCATTGAGGAGGAAGAGGATAATCCCTCAGCATAACAGGATAGTCACTCAGCATCAGCATAGGCAGTCTTGAAGGGATCTGACATTTCAAAAAAAATATTTGGTTACATCAGCATCAGGTGCTTGGTAGCTGGTGGTGATCCAAGACTGATTCATTTTTATGAAGGTCAGTCGATCGACCGAGTCGGTGGACAGACGCACCCTGTGGTCGGTTACAAAGCCTCCAGCAGCACTGAATATGCGTTCCGAAAGAACGCTGGATGCAGGACAGGCCAGTAGCTCAATTGCATACTGTGCAAGCTCTGGCCAGTGATCCATCCTCAAGACCCAGTAACCCACAGGATTTTCGGTGGGAAAGGTGTCAGATCTTGCCCCTAGGTATTCCTGCACTATGTAAAACAGACGCTGATGATGGTTGCTGGAACCGATCATACCTTGGAGCTGCGGACTAAAAAATTGTCTGAGCGCATCGGTCAGACGGCCACCTTCTCCACCGCTCCTTCTTTGACTGACCGAAGCCAAGAGTTTGTAACCTCCCAGTCTCTGGGAACGCGCTGCACAGACCTTTCTGCAAGGCCTCCCAAAGATGTTTCATCCTCTGCTCCCTCTGCTATGGCAAGATAAGGTCCGCAACCTTACCCTTGTAACGTGGATCAAGGAGGGTTGCCAGCCAGTATTGATCCCTCTCCTTGATACCACGAATACGAGGATCCTTCCGCAGGCTTTGCAGGATCAGGGAGTCCATGCAGCATAGGTTTGCTGAGGCATTCGGTCTGGAGTCCTCTGTATCACTAAGGACGACATGATCCGCAGCCACCTCCTCCCAGCCACGTACAAGTCCATGGGTTTCTTGGGACTGTAAATGATCCCTTAAAGGCTGCTGCTGATGCTGAGTGCCAGGCTCCACCTCCACCTCCATGCTGACACAACCCTCCTCCTCCTCTTCCTGTGTGATCGGCGGGCACACAGGAACACTGTCTGGATAAAGGGGGCCTTGAGAGCTAAGGAAGTCCTCCTCTTCCTGCCTCTGTTCTGCCTCAAGTGCCCTGTCAATTATTCCACGCAGCGTGTGCTCCAACAGGTGGATAAGGGGGACAGTGTCACTGATGCATGCACTGTCACTGCTCACTATCCTCGTGGCCTCCTCAAATGGTGACAGGACAGTGCATGCATCCCTGATCATGGCCCACTGGCGTGGGGAAAAACAAGCTCCCCTGACCCTGTCCTGGTGCCATAGTCGCACAGGTACTCATTGATGGCCCTCTGCTGCATGTGCAGCCGCTGCAGCATGGCCAACGTTGAGTTCCACCTGGTGGGCATGTCACAGATTAGGCGGTTCTTGGGCAGGTTAAACTCCTTTTGGAGGTCCGTCAGCCGAGCACTGGCATTATATGCCATAAATGCACACAGACTTTCCTGGCCTGCCTCAGGACATCCTGTAAGCCCGGGTACCTGCCCAAGAACCGCTTCACCACCAAGTTAAGGACGTGAGCCAAACAGGGCACATGGGTCATTTGTCCCTGTCGGAGGGCAGAGAGGAGGTTGGTGCCATTGTCGCAAACCACCATTCCTGCCTTAAGTTGGCGTGGTGTCACCCACCTCTGAACCTGCCTCTGCAGAGCTGACAGAACCTCTGCCCCAGTGTGGCTCCTGTCCCCCAAGCACACCAGCTCAAGCACCACATGGCATCTTTTGGCCTGCGTACTTGCGTACCCCCTTGAACGGCTACGGAGCACCGCTGGTTCCGAGGACAAAGCACAGGAAGAGGCCATGGAGGAAGAAGAAGAGGAGGGGGTGGAGGAGAGAGGTGTGTCACAATCATTAGCATTTTGGAGGCGTGGTGGCGGAACAACCTCCAACACTACTGCACCTTATCCTGCATCCTTCCCAGCTGCCAGCAGAGTCACCCAATTTGCAGTGAAACTTAGGTAACGTCCCTGTCCATGCCTGCTGGACCATGAGTCAGCGGTAATATGCACCTTACCGCTGACCGCCCTGTCCAGCGAGGCATGGACATTGCCTTCCACATGCCGGTAGAGAGCTGGAATCGCCTTCCGTGAGAAAAAGTGGCGTTTGGGTACCTGCCACTGAGGAACCGCACATTCCACAAACTCACGGAAGGGGGCAGAGTCTACCAACTGAAAAGGCAGCAGTTGAAGTGCTAGCAATTTTGCCAAGCTAGCATTCAACCGGTGGGCATGTGGATGGCTGGGAGCAAACTTCTTTCGGCGGTGCAGCAGCTGGGGCAGGGAAATTTGCCTGGTACAATCTGACGTCGGTGTACCAAAAGCAGATTGCCCACAAGTACTTGGCTGTGACACACCTAATTCTACACCTTCATTCCTCTCAGTGCAGGTCTCAGAGAGGACTGAAGGTATAGTGGGGTTGGAAATCTCAGCTGATGAGGAGCAAGGAGAGGTCCTCTTTGTTCTTTGGTGTGGGTCTTTTAGATACGCTTGCCAACGAACTGCATGGCAGGTCAACATATGTCTGGTCAAGCATGTGGTACCCAAGCGGGAGATGTTTTGGCCACGCGAGATATGCTTGAGACATATGTTGCAAATAGCAGGGGTGCGATCGGATGCACTCGTCTCAAAAAAGGCCCACACCAAAGAACTTTTTGAATAACGCACAGAGACTGCAGTGCCCTGCACATGTGGAGCTTTGGGGTGTGATGCAGTCAATGTGCTGCCCTTAGGCTGGCCCCTGGAGGGCATCCTGCCTCGTTGGTGATGTGCCGCCTCCTCCTCCTCCTCCTCTCTCCTATCAGGCACCCACGTTGAGTCAGTGACCTCATCATCCCCTCCCTCCTCATCACTGGAGCAAACCTGGCAGTATGCTGCAGCAGGGGGAGCATGACTGCCAGATTGCTGTCCTTCTTGGGCACCCCCTCTGTCCGTGCTCATGTTACTGCCTTCATCAAGCTCAGTATCATCATCAGAGCCTTCCAAAAGCTGGGCATGTACCCAACACTGTGGTCAAACAGTTCGAGGGACTCCTCAGGAGGACATGGTGGGGCTAGGGAAGGAGTCACTGATGACATTGAGCCGAGGGAAGAGGCCGCTGCTTTGCCAGACAAAGTACCCTGGGCATGGGTGAGAGAGGATGAGGAGGATGAGGACGGCTTGGTCATCCACTCGACCAAGTCTTCCGCATGTTGCGGCTCAACACGGCCAGCTGCCGAAAAAAGGCCGAGCGTGTCCCACGGCCACGTGCTGATGAGGATGCACCGTCTCCATGACCAGCACTAGACACAGAGCCTGCTTGCCCTCTCTTATTGGCTTGTGACTGTCTGCCTCTCCTTCTTGGCCTTCCAGACATACTAATGGCCTGTAGCTGCACTAAGCTGGGATATATATATATACTGATAATCAACTGCCTGCCTGTAGTATGAGAACACCACCAACCTTCTACAGGTAGCTTTAGCTGAACACTGTGAAGTGGACGCACCCCACTAACTTGTAGGGTTTAGCTGAACACTGTGAACAGGACGCACCCCACTAACTTGTAGGTTTAGCTGAACACTGTGAGCAGGACGCACTGCATTAACTGTAAATAGTCTAGCTGCCTGACTGTGGTACTAATAGGATCAAAAGAACACCAGTAATTTTCTTCAGGTAGCTGTATATACTATAACAAGACAAGCCTGCCTGTCAGTAAGAAGATAACAGGAACGGATCTAGCTGAACACTGTGAGCAGGACGCACTGCACTAAACTTGTAGGTTTAGCTGAACACTGTGAGCAGGACGCACCCCACTAACTTGTAGGTTTAGCTGAACACTGTGAGCAGGAGGCACCCCACTAACTTGTAGGTTTAGCTGAACACTGTGAGCAGGACGCACCCCACTAACTTGTAGGTTTAGCTGAACACTGTGAGGTGGATGCACCACACTAACTTGTAGGTTTTGCTGAATACTGTGAGCAGGACGCACCCCAGTAACTTGTAGGTTTAGCTGAACACTGTGATCAGGACGCACCCCACTAACTTGTAGGTTTAGCTGAACACTGTGAGCAGGATGCACCCCACTAACTTGTAGGTTTAGCTGAACACTGTGATCAGGACGCACCCCACTAACTTGTAGGTTTAGCTGAACACTGTGAGCAGGCCGCACCCCACTAACTTGTAGTTTTAACTGAACACTGTGAGCAGGACGCACTGCACTAACTGTAAATAGTCTAGCTGCCTGACTGTGGTACTAATAGGATCACAAGAACACCAGCAATTTTCTTCAGGTAGCTGTTTATACTGTAACAAGACAAGCCTGCCTGTCAGTAAGAAGATAACAGGAACGGATCTAGCTGAACACTGTGAGCAGGACGCACTGCACTAACTGTAAATAGTCTAGCTGCCTGACTGTGGTACTAATAGGATCAAAAGAACACCAGCAATTTTCTTCAGGTAGCTGTATATACTGTAACAAGACAAGCCTGCCTGTCAGTAAGAAGATAACAGGAAGGGATCTAGCTGAACACTGTGAGCAGGACGCACCCCAGTAACTTGTAGGTTTAGCTGAACACTGTGATCAGGACGCACCCCACTAACTTGTAGGTTTAGCTGAACACTGTGAGCAGGACGCACCCCACTAACTTGTAGGTTTAGCTGAACACTGTGATCAGGACGCACCCCACTAACTTGTAGGTTTAGCTGAACACTGTGAGCAGGGCGCACCCCACTAACTTGTAGGTTTAGCTGAACACTGTGAGCAGGACACACCGCACTAACTTGTAGGTTTAGCTGAACACTGTGAGCAGGACGCACCCCACTAACTTGTAGGTTTAGCTGAACACTGTGAGCAGGACGCACCCCACTAACTTGTAGTTTTAGCTGAACACTGTGAGCAGGACGCACCCCACTAACTTGTAGTTTTAGCTGAACACTGTGAGCAGGATGCACTGCACTAACTGTAAATAGTCTAGCTGCCTGACTGTGGTACTAATAGGATCAAAAGAATACCAGTAATTTTCTTCAGGTAGCTGTAAATACTGTAACAAGACAAGCCTGCCTGTCAGTAGGAAGATAACAAGAACGGATCTAGCTAAACTGAATACAGTGTATATATATATGCAACACCTGGGATGCATATATATACACAATACACTGACTGTTCTGCCTAACTTGTAGGTTTAGCTGAACACTGTGATCAGGACGCACCCCACTAACTTGTAGGTTTAGCTGAACACTGTGAGCAGGCCGCACCCCACTAACTTGTAGTTTTAACTGAACACTGTGAGCAGGACGCACTGCACTAACTGTAAATAGTCTAGCTGCCTGACTGTGGTACTAATAGGATCACAAGAACACCAGCAATTTTCTTCAGGTAGCTGTTTATACTGTAACAAGACAAGCCTGCCTGTCAGTAAGAAGATAACAGGAACGGATCTAGCTGAACACTGTGAGCAGGACGCACTGCACTAACTGTAAATAGTCTAGCTGCCTGACTGTGGTACTAATAGGATCAAAAGAACACCAGCAATTTTCTTCAGGTAGCTGTATATACTGTAACAAGACAAGCCTGCCTGTCAGTAAGAAGATAACAGGAAGGGATCTAGCTGAACACTGTGAGCAGGACGCACCCCAGTAACTTGTAGGTTTAGCTGAACACTGTGATCAGGACGCACCCCACTAACTTGTAGGTTTAGCTGAACACTGTGAGCAGGACGCACCCCACTAACTTGTAGGTTTAGCTGAACACTGTGATCAGGACGCACCCCACTAACTTGTAGGTTTAGCTGAACACTGTGAGCAGGGCGCACCCCACTAACTTGTAGGTTTAGCTGAACACTGTGAGCAGGACACACCGCACTAACTTGTAGGTTTAGCTGAACACTGTGAGCAGGACGCACCCCACTAACTTGTAGGTTTAGCTGAACACTGTGAGCAGGACGCACCCCACTAACTTGTAGTTTTAGCTGAACACTGTGAGCAGGACGCACCCCACTAACTTGTAGTTTTAGCTGAACACTGAGCAGGACGCACTGCACTAACTGTAAATAGTCTAGCTACCTGACTGTGGTACTAATAGGATCAAAAGAACACCAGCAATTTTCTTCAGGTAGCTGTATATACTGTAACAAGACAAGCCAGCCTGTCAGTAAGAAGATAACAGGAACGGATCTAGCTGAACACTGTGAGCAGGATGCACTGCACTAACTGTAAATAGTCTAGCTGCCTGACTGTGGTACTAATAGGATCAAAAGAATACCAGTAATTTTCTTCAGGTAGCTGTAAATACTGTAACAAGACAAGCCTGCCTGTCAGTAGGAAGATAACAAGAACGGATCTAGCTAAACTGAATACAGTGTATATATATATGCAACACCTGGGATGCATATATATACACAATACACTGACTGTTCTGCCTAATCTACCTAACTCAAATCAAATGTCACTGTCTGTCTCTTTCTCTCTCTTAATGAACGCCGGAACACACACTACACAGGGCCGCCGTGCAGGCGGCCTTATATAGTGTGGGGCGTGTACTAAATCCCCTGAGCCATAATTGGCCAAAGCCTCCTTGGCTTTGGCCAATTACGGCTCTCTGTTCCGGCGGCGCTGTGATTGGCCAAGCATACGGGTCATAGTGCATGCTCGGCCAATCATCAGCCAGCAATGCACTGCGATCACGCAGTGAATTATGGGCCGTGACGCGCCACACGAATTTGGCGCGAACGGCCCATATCGTTCGCAATTCGGCGAACGACCGAACAGCCGATGTTCGAGTCGAACCTGTGTTCGATTCAAACACGAAGCTCATCCCTACTCTCTAGTCAACATGAATAACCAAAAAATCAGATAAACTAATAGGTGAAGTCCTTCTTATCCTTTGGAGGTGTTAATGGAATTTTGCTATTTAAATATTCAAATATATAACTTAGTTGCATGGAGAAATATAGGGTTTCATATAAGGTTTCATATAACGTAGAAACAATTTTCCGTAGAAGATATACATTTTACCTAATTGAACATTTTTCTTAAGCTTACTATTGCAGGGAGATCCAATGAAACAGTTAAGGGCTCCCAATCCCAGATTGGATCCAGAAGTGGCCTGAGGCAAAAACACCTTCAGTTCCTATCCTCAGGATTTAAGTGGAACCAGGGGGTCCCAAAACAGTATGTCAGGTCACCTGAGGCCAGGTGACAGATGCACACCATTGGGATCAGGAGTGCACCCTAAGGTAGTGGACCCTACGGCTGACTGCTGCGGATGAGAGTCTGGGTGGTAAAGGAAGGCAGGGCCGCTGGAACACCAACACGGATCGCACTGGGGTTAGAGCGTAAGATTCCCTAGGGCGCGGAGTCTAAGAGCTAGCGGGTGTTCACCAGAGCCTCTAGTGGTGAGGATGGACTGGGCTGCAACTGGCTCCAGGTCGTGACCCACAGGGTCCCCTAGCTCATGCCCACAGTAGGCAACAGGAGGATAGGGATAGTAAGGGAATAAGCCAAGGTCGGGGCCACTAGCAGACAAGGACAACAGAGTACACGTCAAAGGTTCAGGGTCACAGGCACACAGGGATAGTTGGAGACATGCCAAAAGGTCAGGGTCATGAGCAGACAGGAATAGTCGAGAACATGCCAAGGTCGGTAACAGAGACAAACGTAGCGCACACGGCAAGCAGGAAACAGGAAGCCAAACACACAATGGTTGATCAGAAAGGTTGGCTTGCAATGCACATGTTAATATAGGGTGATAGTGGCTGGCCTCTAAAGGAACAGATGGAGAGAGGTAAGCTGACAGACACACATTACTGCATAACCATGACACAGTACATCTTACCTCAGAGGTAGCCCTTTCTCTGATCCTTCTAATAGGTGGCATCCATTCAAAGGTCAGAGATCTGCAAAAGTTTGCAATGGATCTCCCCTAAGTCACTGGTCTCACTGCTCATCAACAAAACATATTTGCATAACCAAGCATAAATTTAAGCCTCAGAACTTAAATTAACCTTGCAATACATGATTATCATAAGCAAATAAAACACAGTAATAATTATAAGCAATATAACTATCAGATGAAGTAAAATATTCAAAAAGGCGGTTGCTTTGGGACTTTATCCAAATAAACTTTCCCACCAAGAAACCTTAACGTCTTCTTCAGGGTGTTGTGACACTTGCAAAGGTTTATTTCGATCATGGGCTAGACATACAGTTGCTTGTTTTTCAGCAACTCTTATGCAACGTACACACGGTCGGACTTTTCGACCGAACTGGTCCGACGGACTTTCTGACGGACTTTTGGCAGACTTCCAACGGACTTTTCTTTACAAACGGACTTGCCTACACACAACCGGACTACGGATGGACTTGCCTACACACGACCAGACTTTCCGACGGACCTATTTCCCGACGGAGTTACGGTGGACTTTCCAAATGAACGGACTTGCCCACACAGGAACAAGTCCATTCATTTTGAACGTGACTCTGGTACAACAGGACTCGAAAAGGAAGTCAATCTCACCGCTTTAATCGGCGAGATTGACACCTTGCGAGCCCCGTCATGGGGCATACCAGGCCCTTAGGTCTGGTATGGATTTTAAGGGGAACCCTCTATGCTGAAAAAACAGCGTGAGGTCCCCCCAAAATCCATACCAGACCCCTATCCGAGCATGCAGCCTGGCCGGTCAGGAATAGGGGTGGGGACGAGCGAGCACCCCCCTCCTGAACCGTACCAGGCCGCATGCCTTCAACATGGGGGTGGGTGCTTTGGGGCCTCTTCCCGACAACCCTGGTCGTTGGTTGTCGGGGTCTGCGGGCTTTTCGGAATAAGGGGGCCCCCAGATCCCGGCCCCCCACCCTACATCGTACCCCTACCCATTCACCTAGGGAAAAAGTGTCAATAAAAAAAGCACACTACACAGGTTTTTAAAGTAATTTATTAGACAGCTGCGGGGGTCTTCTTCTGACTTCGCCGCTCTCTCTGGCCTCTTCTCCTGGTGTCTGGTTCTTCTTCCGCTCTCCGGCCTCTTCTCCCGCTCTCCAGCCTCTTCTCCTGGTGTCCGGTTCTTCTGCCTGGCTACTCCGCTATCTTCTGCTCTTTTGCTAGCGGTGGCCCGGTCTTTGCCATCTTGTTCCTTCCTCTCTTCTTCTCTTCTTCCGATGTTGACACAATGCTTTCTCCCGCTGTAATGGTGTGTGAGCGGTGCGCGATGACTTATATAGACGGTGACCCCGCCCCCTTATAACGTCACAGTCCCTGAGCATGCTGGGACTGTGACGTCATAAGGGGGCGTGGTCACAGGGTGATATTGACCATGCCCCCTTATGATGTCACAGTCCCAGCATGCCCAGGGACTGTGACGTTATAAGCGGGCAGGGTCACTGCCAATATAAAAGTCATTGCGCACCGCTCACACACCATTACAGCGGGAGACAGCGTCGTGTCAACATTGGAAGAAGAGAAGAAGAGAAGAAGGAACAAGACGGCGAAGACCGGGCCACCGCTAGCAAAAGAGCAGCAAAAAAGCAGAAGATAGCGGAGGAGCCTGGCAGAAGAACCGGACACTGGGAGAAAAGGCCAGAGAGTGGGACAAGAGGCTGGGGAGCGGGAGAAGAACCGGACACCAGGAGAAGAGAGCAAAAAAATGGCACTGATCAATGTATAAATGCACACTGACAGGGAAAGGGTTAACACTGGGGGCGATCAAATGGGTTAACTGTGTTCCCTGGGTGTGTTCTAACTGTGTGGGGGATGGGCTCACTGGGACAACACAGAGATCGCTGTTCCTGATTACTAGGCACAGCCGATCTCAGAGTTGTCCCCTGTCAGAACGGGGATCCACCTTGTTTACATAGGCAGATCCCCGTTCTGCCTCTCTGTACCGCAATTGCGGGTGGCTGGCGGACATCGAGCCCGTCTGACCCACACGCTCCCCCGACCCACACTATCTAATGCACAGACCGGCGTACAGGTACGTCGGTTTGAACAGCCGAGCCTTCTTGCCATGGTATATCGGCAGGAGGCAGTCAGCAAGTGGTTAAATATGACTCAGGTTTATCCAAACACTGTTGGATTCTTATCCTATTTTGTTTTCCCTGCCACAATAAAACACCTTCTCCTTTCCAACACTCATCAGTGTCAATCATCCGAGGCTGTTTCAACTCATAAACCATCAAGTCATACAGTCAGGTCCATAAATATTGGGACATTGACACAATTCTAATCTTTTTGGCTCTATACACCACCATAATGGATTTTAAATGAAACAAACAAGATGTGCTTTAACTGCAGACTTTCAGCTTTAATTTGAGGGTATTTACATCCAAATCAGGTGAACGCTGTAGGAATTACAACAGTTTGTATATGTGCCTCCCACTTTTTAAGGGACCAATAGTAATGGGACAATTGGCTGCTCAGCTGTTCCATGACCAGGTGTGTGTTATTCCCTCATTATCCCATTTAAAAGGAGCAGATAAAAGGTCCAGAGTTAATTTCAAGTGTGCTATTTGCATTTGGAATCTGTTGCTGTCAATTCTCAATATGAGATCCAAAGAGCTGTCACTATCAGTGAAGCAAGCCATCATTAGGCTGAAAAAACAAAACAAACCCATCAGAGAGATAGCAAAAACATTAGGTGTGGCCAAATCAACTGTTTGGAACATCCTTAAAAAGAAAGCAACACTCAGCAACACCAAAAGACCCGGAAGACCACGGAAAACAATTGTGGTGGATAAACAAAGAATTCTTTCCCTGGTGAAGAAAACACCCTTCACAACGGTTGGCCAGATCAAGAACACTCTCCAGGAGGTAGGTGTATGTGTATCAAAGTCAACACTCAAGAGAAGACTTCACCAGAGTGAATACAGAGGGTTTACCACAAGATGTAAACCATTGGTGAGCCTCAAAAACAGAAAGGCCAGATTAGAGTTTGCCAAACAACATCTAAAAAAGCCTTCACAGTTCTGGAACAACATCCTATGGACAGATGAGACCAAGATCAACTTGTACCAGAGTGATGGGAAGAGAAGAGTATGGAGAAGGAAAGGAACTGCTCATGATTCAAAGCATACCACCTCATCAGTGAAGCATGGTGCTGGTAGTGTCATGGCGTGGGCATGTATGGCTGCCAATGGAACTGGTTCTCTTGTATTTATTGATGATGTGACTGCTGACAAAAGCAGCAGGATGAATTCTGAAGCGTTTCGGGCAATATTATCTGCTCATATTCAGCAAAATGCATCAGAACTCATTGGACGGCGCTTCACAGTGCAGATGGACAATGACCCGAAGCATACTGTGAAAGCAACCAAAGAGTTTTTTAAGGGAAAGAAGTGAAATGTTATGCAATGGCCAAGTCAATCACCTGACCTGAATCCGTTTAAGCATGCATTTCACTTGCTGAAGACAAAACTGAAGGGGAAAATGCACCAAGAACAAGCAGGAACTGAAGACAGTTGCAGTAGAGGCCTGACAGAGCATCACCAGGGATGAAACCCAGCGCCTGGTGATGTCTATGCATTTAATTGACTGCAAAGGATTTGCAACCAAGTATTACAAAGTGAAAGTTTGTTGGATGATTGTTAATCTGTCCCATTACTTTTGGTCCCTTAAAAAGTGGGAGGCACATATACAAACTGTTGTAATTCCTATACCGTTCACTTGATTTGGATGTAAATACCCTCAAATTAAAGCTGAAAGTCTGCAGTTAAAGCACATCTTGTGCGTTTCATTTCAAATCCATTGTGGTGGTTGTATAGAGCCAAAAAGATGAGAATTGTGTCGATGTCCCAATATTTATGGACCTGACCGGAGTTCAGCCTTGGATTCAGTACAACGTTATCTAACAGGATTGTACCCAGACTGACTGCAGCATATATACAGTGCTCTACCCTAGAAATGGGCACTAATGAAGAAACAGTATAGGTCAGATTAAAGCACCCATGGAACTGAGTCATCTCCCACTTTACATGACTCATGGCAAATTTTGGTACCACCCTGTCAGCCAGTCTTTTCAAATGAAGTAGAAATTGTCCTGAATACGGAGAAGTAATCATTAACTTTAGGTCTTGAGTATCTGGGTACAAGACAGAGCAAGTTGCACATCCTCCAGTTGCTGGGTGAGCCCAAAGATTAACCCGTTAAAAAAATTTCTTCATGAGTTTAGACAAAGAAGCCATTGTGTTAATGTTTGCATATTGTAAATCTTTTGGAACATGATTTATATCTAAGTGGGTTTTAACTCCTTCAACTATATATACATAGTATTAGAGTCTCCCATAGCTACACCTTCCAATCCCAATGCAGGGTCCAACACATTCTTTTTACACTCTTATTAGAATAACCCAACTCCAACCATCCCTTTAACACATAGACTTATCTTTTCACAAAGGCATCATCATCATATCTTTTATCCCAATGATCAACCCTGAAATCATTCATACAAACCCTCTAATGCCGCATACACACGACTGGACTTTCCAGCAGAAAAGGGCAGACGGAATCATTTCATCGGATATTCCGATGGTGTGTGGGCTTCAACTGACTTCTACTTTTGAAAATTCTGACGGATCTAGAAATAGAACATGTTTTAAATCTTTCCAACGGAATCAATTCCTATCGGGAAAACCGTTCATCTGTATGCTATTCCGAAGGACCAAAAACGATGCAAGGGCAGCTATTGGCTATTTAACTTCCTTTTTCTAGTCCCGTTGTACGTGTTGTACATCACCGTGTTCTAAACGATCAGACTTTGGTGTGATCGTGTGTATGCAAGTCCGTTTCAGTGGAACTCCGTCAGAGTTTATTCTGATGGAAAACCTGGTCGTTTGTACGCGGCATTAGTATACAGTGTGAACTGGATTTCTCTCCATTGTGATGATAACTGTAGGACCACCAGATGTGCAGCCTTGGCTATGGGAACTTCACCAAAGGAAAAGAAACACAGCACCTCTAAGTGCAGTATTGGTGAACCATTTAATGAGAAGTCAAGAGTGAAACTACTCACAAAGGGAGCATAAACACAAGCATGATAGTAATCCTGCAGCAAAACCTGGGGTTGGTTTTCTCCTAAACGTCCGTGTCCTTGAAGTGCAGCTGACAGCTCATGCGGGTGGATTCCAGCATTCACAACCTATGGGAACAGCAGGGAACACAGGGGAGATTGGAGATGATGTCACTTCCGGATGCAGGGTGAGAGGAGGTGGCTTCATGTTCTGTGCATGCTTGCTCCTTCCTCAGGCCATACCACCTCAGGGTCTCTCCTCAATGAGCGCTGAGTTCATTTTTTGTATGGGAACTTCACATTCAATAAGATTAATTTTTTCTGGTTCTAGAACATTTTCTCATTTGGTATTCGACCTATAGTAACACCAATTTTACCTCAACCTTCCCAAGTATGCCCTTGTCTTAGGTCCAGGGTGAAAATTCAGATAGATCAGTTTTTCAACTTAAACTCATTAACTGTTTAAATGTCCAACAACCTTCATTAGTGGCCAAGTAAAAGGCCACTGTACTGTACTGTACTGAAAGGCCACGTAAAAGGCTCATCTAAATTTAAATTCTGGGTCCAAATCATATCTGTGTGGGTCCTGCCAGAAAGTTATCACAAACACAACTCTCATTCCGTCATTCATTGGCCATCCATTCATTATTATTATTATTATTATACAGGATTTATATAGCATTCATCCACTCATTTACATCCGTTTTTACATTTAGACCAGTGTTGTTCTGTTTCAATCGTTTTTTATTAATTGTTTTTAGAAAAACGAAGAAAGAAGATCATTTGGTAGAGCAGCGAACAATCCTTGCATGCTCCAAGCATGTAACAAAAGGAACATATAAATGTGAGGCTTAATAGGAAATAGTAAAGACCATAACACACAGGTTAGGTCTTGTGTATAAGGAAGGACAGTAACTGATTATAAACTACATATAAAGCAATTGAACATCATAAACTCTGTGAGGCAACCATCCGGAAAACCACCTAGTGAATCATGCATGTGAGAATTAACATAATCTCCGGTGCACAATATTACTAAGACACAACCACAATAAATTGGTACAGGTGGTGATAGTGCCTCTTACCCATATTGTGCAATAATTAAAGGAGTTGTAAAGGCAGAAGGTTTTTTATCCAAATGCATTTAATGCATTTAGATAAAAAGCCTTCTGTGTGCAGCAGCCCCCCTAACACTTACCTATTGGTCTCTCTCTGTCCAGTTATGTCCACTAGTCCCTCGCCATCCGAGATTCTCCTTTCGGATTGGCTGAGACACAGCAGTGGCACTATTGGCTCCGGCTGCTGTCAATAAAAGTCAGCTAGCCAATCAGGGGAGAGAGGGGGTGGAACCAGGGCATTGCTCCATGTCTGAATGGACACAGGGAGCCGTGACTCAGCTTGAGTGCCCCCATAGCAAGCTGCTTGCTGTGGGGGCACTGAACAGGAGGGAGGAGCCAGGAGAGCAGAAGAAGGACCCTATAAGAGGAAGATCTGGGCTACCCTGTGCAAATCTACTGCAACAGAGCAGGTAAGTATAACATGTTTGTTATTTTTATGGGAAAAAGAACAAACCTTTACAATCACTTTAAGGCACTTAAACTTATCAAACATTACAACTGTTCAATATGACAGGAGTGTCTGGGTTAAAAAAAAAAGAAGAGGAGAAGCCAGAGGGCTATGGAAACACGATGCCAAGGTTGGCATGAGACAAAGAGATGAAAGGGAAAGAAGAAAACTGAATAGAAGAAAGAATGCATCCGGGAACCCTCCGTCGGGAACCCTCCGTCGGTCAGTACCAGTGTTTTTGCATGCTTATTCACATCATCCTTCTGTGATTTTTCAAACCAAGTACCTTGATGTGTTAGAGAGGTACAGATAGGCATGAGGACAGGTAGTATCCATATATTTGGGACTTTTAGTAATCAAAATTTCCTGAAGACCATCTGAAGATCCTGAAACAGCGTCAGGAATATCATAGTTATATCTTCTATGTTGTTCCACTTCTCCCTCATTGTTAGTAATGTAAATAGCATACCAAGATACACAATTTCTCCTGTTGGATCCTCAAGATATAACTCATCTCTTTTCACACTTTACCAAAAATGGATCTTACACTCCAATAAGGCTCACGTTCATAGGCACTGCAGGTAAATTACTGTGTCAATACCCATGAACTCTATTGCCCCGTACACACGGTCGGACATTAATCGGACATTCCGACAACAAAATCCTAGGTTTTTTTCCGACGGATGTTGGCTCAAACTTGTTTTGCGTACACACGGTCGCACAAAGTTGTCGGAATTTCCGATCGCCAAGAACGCGGTGACGTCAACCACGTACGACGAGACTAGAAAAGGCCATTTCAGAACCAAGTGCGGCACCCTTTGGGCTCCTTTTGCTAATCTCGTGTTAGTAAAAGTTTGGTGAGAGACGATTCGCGCTTTTTCAGACTCGTGGCTTTCAGATCGTTTTCTGCGGTTCAGTTTGTGCTTGTGGGTTTGTATCTGCTCTTCAGTGCGTGCAAGCAAACTACGCGTGACTTGGATTAGTCATTGTGTTCTTGTTCGTTCGTTGCTGTTTTTCAGGTCGCTCTTCACAGGCCTTGCTGTTCTTCAGTGCGTTCTGTTACTTCGTTCTGAGCAGCCGACCGTTTTCTAGCCATGTTGCGTATACGTACTCCTCGTAGAGTTCATGCTGTGCGGGGGCTTGGTGTTGGGGTCCTGACCTTCACACAAGTCCAGTCCATGAACAGGGTGGGGAGGAGTTCATGGACCAAGAATTGGTTGCTTCAGCGTGACCAGTTCTGTCATATGCCTTTGCTCCGTGAGATCCGTGAGAATAATCCTGATGATTTCAGGAACTTTGTCTGGATGACGGACCCCGTATTTCACTGTTTGTTGGCTTCGCTGACCCCCTATATCAGCAGGCAGGATACCTGCATGAGGCACGCCATCACTCCGGAGCAGAGGCTTGTCGCTACCCTGCGGTACTTGGCGACAGGGAGAAGCCTGCAGGACTTGAAGTTCTCGACAGGCATCTCCCCCCAGGCTCTGGGTATCATTATCCCAGAGACCTGTTCTGCCATCATCCAGGTCCTGCAGAAGGAGTATATGAAGGTAAGATTTTTATCCTTTAATATCACATTTTATTGTATTGAATGTTGGCTAATATATTGTATTTCTTTCCTCATTCCCTAATTACCATGATTGTAATATGCTGTGAATGTCCCCTTTGTCCTCATGCATGCTGGATTTTTATGTATTTTTTTTTTGTCCTTCATACATATTTTCCTTCACTAACCTCCCCAGCATGCTCTCCTGGCCCTATATTCACCTCATGTAGTCACTTAACAATGTATTTTATCAGCTCCATAGTAGTGCTTTACCCCAAACAACCCCTAAAATGTTTAGAAATGTGTTTTGTGCTTTAAATGCAGGCAGAGTGCCAGAGGCTTTTTTTTGTAGTGTCCCCAAATCATTTTCATTAACCCTCCCTCCCCCCAACTGCTAAGTCAACTGATCCCAATTCTCTATCTATCCTCAATCATCTATCTGCTGACTTTGCCAAACCCATACACACTATACCCACCTCTTTTGTGGTCAGATTTATGGATGAATTCCCCAAAGCATGTAGTGCAAGGGCCTGCCTGTATACTTTCAAAAGGTACTGTTTAAAGTTTTTGTATTATATTATTATCTTGATAGGTAATAACAGAATGTCCAAATGTGCTCAAATGTGTACAGTGTGTATTTATATCTTTGTATTATGACACTTCTTACCTGTCCAGTGGTCTGCCAACAGTGTAACTAAGGAGGGGCTGTTCCAAGTAATACCCATTATTGAGGCATTCATCTCTCAATGAAGTGGAGAGGGTTACCTGTCCAAGATTCCCCCACCCCCTATAATGTTAGAAATGGCCCATGAGAGGGGGGGATATGATAGGTGTACCTTATACTTTGGTGTTGTAAAATTCCCCTTAATAAATGTTATCTGGATGTTGGCCAAGAATGTTTGTGTCTAATCTGCTTTCCATGTTTATGTGCAAAAATACTAATTTATTTTTGTTTTCATCAACAGTTTCCTTCCACGCCACAGGAATGGCAGACTGTGGCCTCCCACTTTGCCCAGCGGTGGGACTTTCCTAACTGTGGAGGGGCAATTGATGGGAAACACGTCCACATCGTCCCACCTCCCAACTCGGGGTCGTACTATTATAATTAAAAGGGGTTCAATAGTATTGTGATGCTGGCGGTGGTGTCGGCTAATTACGAGTTCCTGTATGTGGATATGGGGAAGAATGGCTGGATGTCCGATGGTGGAGTCATCGCCCAGACGGAGTTTTAGAGGCATCTCTAGAATGGCAGCTTGGACTTGCCACCTCCAGAAGAGAATGTGGAAGGACTCCCATTCGTCTTCGTTGCGGATGAAGCATTTGCACTGGGGGACCATCTTATGCAGCCATTCCCGATAAGGACCCTCACCCCGGAACAGAGGGTTTTTAATTACCGGCTGGTCAGAGCCAGAAGAGTGGTGGAGAACACATTTGGAATCATGGCCAGCCGGTTCCACCTATTTCTTACACCCATCCATATGGCGGAGTATAAACTGAATCATATAATCCTGGTGTGCGGTGTTCTACATAATTTTTTACGGCAACATTCTGCCAACTATGCTGGCTCAGTTGGGCCTGAGGCCAGAATTATAAATGAAACAACCCTGACGGCGCTTGAAAGTGGCCGTCCTGGCTGGCCCTCCCTGAGTGCCTGTGATGTCCGGTTAAGATACCTTGAGTTCTTTGCGGGTAGGGGGGCTATCAATATGCCAGACAATTTGTGAAACCTTGATCCAATAAAAGAAAAAAATTGCAAATCTTTGGTGACATTTACTGCTTGTGTTTGTTTTAGCTGACCCTGACAGAAATGTGGTCCAGAAAATGGCGTGATTGTGTAACCTTACAAAGCACTGTTGGGTGTTATTTACTAAAGGCAAAGACACTTTGCACTACAAGTGCACCTGAAACTGCACTGAAACTGCACTGGTAGTGCAAAGAGGATTTGCCCTCAGGAAATAACCCCCATTGTCACAGAAAACAGCAATTACATCACCACAAAAGTGTTGTAGCATTCAGACAATAATCAACACATTCTTGATTAACAATCTTTTTAATACCTGCACAATCACATGTGCATTTAGAAAAGGTTTTTAAAACAAACCAACATGTTTGTTGTATAACAATTTTTGGGGTGGCATTATCACAAATAGAAATGTCCATTTAAGATAAAACAGGCCTGTGTAAAACCAACAAGAAAAGACACAAATCTTTGAACTTACAAAGTTCACATTTGGTAGAACTTGAAGGCAATATCAGACATGAGTATTTAAGAACTGTGTTTGATATTGCGTTCAGATGGGGTGAAGTCACCCCAGGAAACGCCAAATTTAGCAGATGCACACAAATTTCCGAATGTTAACATGTGCAACCTGCCATCACGGGGGATCAAGGGACGTGTTTTGGGGGAGAAACCCCTTCCTCTCAGCTACTTTAATATTGAGGAAGGGGTTGCACCCCCAAAACGCGTCCATTGATCTCCCGTGATGGCAGATAGCACATGTTGGCACACTGTGTGCATCCTCCAAATTTGGCTTTTCTAAAAATCCCTAAAACAATTAGAACATTGTAGCACACAAAAAAAGAAAGGGATTTGGAGGGGTTTAAACTCTACCAAAAACATCAATGATGTTCTTATTTTTTTGAATAACATCATTGATGTTTTTATTGAAGTTTTCCAATGCTAAATTACACCCCATGATCTCCCCGATCAGGATCTGTGCACTTTCAGAGGTGAAAGGATCTGGATCCACAACATCACGATCACCTAAAAAGAGAGAAACCAAACAAAAACAGGTATAAAAAATATGCCGGCATCCATCTCTTACCTGAGCGTGTGGTCGCACTCACCTGTTGTGGTGACTAGTTCCACCCTGTCTTCTTCCTCCTGCTATTCTTGTGTTGGGGGGATTTCCCCTTCTTTCAGAGGTGGGGGGTCTCTGGTCTCCTCGGATGAGGGGTGTCCTCCGAGTCTTTTATCCCCTATGTAAAAAAAAAATGGTATACTTAGCACACAGATATTTGATGGCAGAACTATAAATAGGAAACATTGCTTGGAAGTGGGGTACAATTGTCTGTTTTGGCAGAGTTCCAAGATGTAGAATTTTCAGTGTCGTTTGTCAAGCTTCAATACTTTACCTGTTTGGTACAAGCTTCACAGATGGAGACACCCCTATAGTATACACTGGAGGACCTGTGTGGCCCCCCTAATAAAAATGGTGTTCTGGTGTCCCACACTAGTGCTCCAGTGTGAAAACAGCTGCTCAGTGTCCTCTCCTTACACAGAATCTAGTTGGCATTTCATTCTAGTAACAAAGCCATCTACACAACCAAATTAGTTTCATACAAGTAGGGCGTAAAAAATGTGGCCAAATGCATATGGCCAAAACAATGGTGTTTTATAGGCCGAAAGAAAAATGTTTGATACGAACAAATAATGTGCCGATGAACATGAAAGTTGCCATTTTAAAATGTACACTTTTAAGAAAAGCACATTGAGCAGCACGAACATAATAAAGCCAAAAAGAATAGGAACACAGCACAACTACTTACTTTTTTGCAGCACTCTCCGGATCTTTCTGTACTGCTCATGTTCACTTAATTTGAGGTCCGACCACCGTTTCCTGAGCTGATCTTTCGATCGACGTACCCCAAAATACCGGTGCAGACTTTTGACCACTTTCGCCATGATCTTGGCCTTTCTGACATTGTGGTTTGGGTAAGGTCCATACTTTCCATCATAGTGGGCCTTCTTCAGGATGTCCACCATCTCCAACATCTCCCCAAAGAACATATTTGAGCCCTTAAATCGTCTCCTTCTGGATCGGGACGTCTCCGATCCGGGTGTTCCTCCTCCTCGTTGCTGTAATTAGCACTCACCTGTTGTGTCTCCGCCATGTGCTCTTCCCCCACTGCGCAGAACCAAAAGCGGCAGGGAATACACTAGAAAGAACGTCAAGGGCGGGCGGAGTTACACGCATGCGCAGTGTGTATAAAGCGTAACACGCGTGCGTATTACGTACGATCTGTGAGCAGAGGAAGGAGCATCGGAGGCGCCGATCGTGATAACGAAGGTAAGATCTAAACTTGGGCCTATACTGCTTCGAAATTGAAGCCTATATTGTAACAAGATTAGGAGAGTTTGTAACAGACCTTAGGGTTTGTCTTGTGTTGTGTCTTGCAGAGAAAATGGTTGGCATCAACGACCACAATTTCCTCCCCCTATTCATAGACAAGTACAGGGAGCTGCCCTGTCTGTGGCAGGTGAGACATCCCCATTATAATCATAAACAAAAGAGGCAGGCAGCGCTGGAGAAACTGCTGGAGTTGGTGAAGCCAGTGGTCCCTACAGCAACCATCCCTTATTTAAAAAACAAAATTGGTGGCCTGAGGAGCACTTATCTAAGGGAGCGCAAGAAGGTCACAGATTCCCAGAGGTCCGGAGCTGCAGCAGATGACGTTTATGTCCCCAGGCTGTGGTACTATGAGAGACTGCGATTTCTGTCAGACCAGACTGAAGTCAGGGAATCCCTCTCCACTCTTCCTTCCACTCTTCCTTCCACCCCAGCTGAGGCTTCCGATGTCCAACCTGGGCCTTCCAGCCAGGAAGAAGTGGAGGAGCCCAGCTGGAGTCAGGTATAGCATTCCTCTACAGATTTCTGGTCAATAAAGAAATTATGTTTACTAGATATTATTATTGATCACTAATTGCTGATTGCAAAAAGTGTTTTACATATCAATAGACAGTAGTGGGCACCCAAAATTGGGACAAGAATGAAAAATGCTGGCCTCAGAAGGATAGTCTGTTATATTTGTTAACATTCAATTTGCAACAGTCAGAAGGTGAAAATTGTGTGTGATTGATGAAGCAAATACTAAAACAATGTCCCTTGTTCATACACAGTTGCAGCCAGGAGGAGGAAGGGCTAAGTGTCAGTCAGGAGAAGCCTGGGACAAGTCGAAGCCTAACCGAGTCACAGGTTCCTCCCCTCCGCCTTCCATACAAAAGAGCGAGGAAGGCGACTCACATGCAGTATTCTGCACTCAGGCTAATTCAGGAGGCTTCTGCGTCCCTCTGAGCCTTACCCACTCCTGAAGAGGCCTTTGCCTGCATGGCTGCCACAAAGCTGCAGGGCATGCAGGAGGGTCAGCACAAAATATGTGAGGACCTTCTGTATAAAGTCCTAAGTAAGGGGGTGAGTGGGGAACTAACACCCAATACACACCTGAGTGAGTTGGCCCCTCCTCCTCCTCCTCCTGCTGCCACAACTCCACCACCAGAGCCATAGTGTGGAAGGAAGCGTGGAAGGAAGACCAGAGAGTGATGGCCCTGGGTTCAGTCTGGTCTGGCAAAAGATTCAGTCTCTTGTATGACCACAGCCTGGGGACACAGATGTCATCTGCTGCTTTCCGGATCTCTGGGACTTCTGGACCAGACTGCACTCCCTTTTAGATAAGGACTCCTCAGGCCACCAATTTTGCTTGAAAATAGTTGATGTCTGCCCTGGGGGTCCAAGGCTTCACCCATTTCTGCTGTATCTCCAGCGTTGCCTCCCTCTTTGTTTAGTTGTGAGCCCTTAATAAATTAATTTTTTTTTCTATTATTCTCTCCTATGTGTGTTTTCATTCAAAAAGGACAGTTTGTTGGTGACGATTCAGGTACATTTCTACATAACAATGTGAATTTAACAAGAGACAACAACACCAAACAATCTCCTACAGATTAAATATAACAACATATCAATGGTGTTGTGGTAACTTGACACACGAAACACACACAAAAATATTCTGGAGTAAAACTAAAAATACAAGAAAACAAAGATCAGCCTTGAAAAAAATACAAACCAAAAAACAAAAAAAACAAAACAAAATACAACACCAAAAAATGTTGTCAGATGTGACAAATCAAAATATATTGAGCGAATCCCGATAAATAGTAAAGAAATAAGTTTGTGAGAAGTCTGTGTGAATATGAGCAACAAAACTACATTCTTCTCACATTATAAAGAAGAAGAGAGTGCGCTGTGTTAAACCATTTTTAACATTGCAGCGTGACGAAAGTGCTGTATCCATTGCGAGCGCTAAGTTTACTAGACCGAGCTGTTCCGTCTCGGAATTTCTTCTGAGCATGCGTAGCACTTTGTGCGTCGGAACAGGCCACACACGGTCAGAATTGACGCCATCGGATTTTGTTGTCGGAAAATTTTATAGCCTGCTCTCAAACTTTGTTTGTCGTAAAATCAGATGGAAAATGTTCGATGGAGCCCACACACGGTCGGAATTTGTCCATCGGAAAATCCGACCGTGCGTACGGGGCATATCTCTTTGGGTATGGCATTACTTGTTATATCAGGAAATATCCTAGGTATGAGGCACATTTCAATCTCAGGGTTGTAACCCTCCTCATGGACAGGGATAGCCTCATTCTGCTTATAGGTAACAAACAGAGGAATTTCAGATTCACCCTTTAATTTTATTTAAAATATTCTCAGTAATATGGATCAAATTTACTATACGCTATATCACAAAAATCTTCCAATAGTACATTTTTTGTAGATTTCTCAAAAGGAGGTTCAGCATGTATAACATATTCATGCATGTCCCATCAAAATTTGCACTAAATATAGGATGAACATAAACCTTCCCATGGAAAAGCACCTGCTTTAATATACAATTGGGCAAGCAGTCCCATCTCTCAAGGTCCCCTACACATTCTTGTGAGATTTCTTACAATGTAAGACATGAATTCAGAAATTTTCCCTTTTATACAGATATTTCAGTTTTCATCAAAACCTGATAAGGATCATTGCATCCGGGTTCCAATCTCTTCCTTTGCAACCTCTTAACTACTATCCAGTCTCCAGGCTGTAAGCTTCAGAGACAGGATCTGGAAGAGAAAACTCGGGCATGCGACTTAGTAAACTGTCTGTTGCGCTCATGTTTATACATTTTTAATAACCAGTGTATCAATGTCATCTATTGTGGGAAGAACAACCCAATCATAAAGGCTTTATCAAATAATATTTTAATAGGGGTGTTCTGCCCTCACAATGTGTCTGAAGCACAAGGCTTGGCAGACAGCTAACAACTTCCCAATAAAGACTGAGGCCGTAGGGTCAACAGTTATAATCTTTACTGAGAATTAGATATTTTCGTAAAACTGCAAAACACAAATTATAAAAACATGCATCAGCATTTAACATTACATTACAAAATGCAAGTACAGTCAGGCATGCTACATTAGTGTAAGGCCCTAGCTAACATAAATGTGGCCTAGCTGAAAGAAACGCCCTGGCAGGGACTACCATCAAACACACATAAAATGCAGTACAATTAGAATAACACATACTACTTATTGAATGCTAATTATTATTATTATTAAACAGGATTTTTATAGCGCCAACAGTTTGCGCAGCACTTTACAACATGAGGGCAGACAGTATACTTACATAATAAATCACTACAGGAGGAATCAAAGGGCCCTGCTCGTTAGAGCTCACAATCTAGAGGGGAGGGTCAATTGGAAACAAAAAGATAATAACTGTGGGGGGTAAGCTGATGGAGAAAATTAAAAAACAGTTGTTAGGTGTGGGTAGGGTAGGCTTCTATGAAAAGAAGGTTTTCAGGGATCGTCTAAAAGCTAATAGAGTAGGAGATAAGCAGACAGATTGGGGTAAGGCATTCCATAAGATTGGAGAGGCTTTGGAAAAGTCCTGGAGGTGAGCATGGGAGGAGGTGATGAGGGAGCTAGAGAGCAGAAGGTCTTGAGAGGAACGAAGAGAACGAGTAGGTTGGTATTTAGAGACTAGGCTAGCGATGTAGCTGGGGGCTAAATTGTGGATGGATTTGTACGTAGTTGTTAGTATTTTGAATTTGAATGACAGCCTACATACAGACTTATGCTTCCAAGGCCAGTTTTAAGAAATGATGGAGCTAATGCCATGCTTCCTTCACCGCAGGAGGTTTAAAGTGGTTGTATACCCTCTGTTTTAATTTTTACCTACAGGTAAGCCTATAATAAGGCTTACCTGTAGGTAACATGCATATCTCCTAAACCTGTACGGTTTAGGAAATATTCACTTTGTATGCAGCTGCTGACATCAGCCGCACATGCACTGTGAAGGCCTTTGTGAAGGTCCGGCAGACCTTCCTTGCCGGGAAGAAGACTCCCGTGCGCATGCGCGGGAGGGAAGTAATTGCGGCTCCGGCCACTCACAGTGCCGGAGGAAACGCTGAGGGCAGAATGTTAGCTCCCTCGGCGTGGACCAGGATCTGATGCAGATGCCTCATTCTAAAGGTAAGTATTTCATAATGAGCTAGCTCATTATGTCTTTGCCTTACAGGTTTTTTTTTTTCCTGTGCGGGTATACAACAGCTTTAAGCAAAATGTCTGCTGGACAGGAAGTGGGAGTAATATACTACAGTTTCCTGCCAGCAATGGATGCCAATTTAAAGCAACAGTATCATTAATATATACTGTATATATATAACCAGAACACTCCCCATCTGGCATAATAAACATTGTACCACTATGTTTCTTTTTTAAAGAGTAAAACAACTTCTGAGATAGGTCTAAGGTACACCTTAGGGGTACCCTGTCTCATGACTTTGACTTGGACCTTTCTAACTTTACTGTCATTACTAGGTACAGTCTCAACAATGAGTCAAACTGGCCATTTGTTTCTGTGGACCTGAGCATGTTTTAGTAGAACGACATCTCCGACTTGGAGATTAGACTTATCAACTTGTCATTTTTTGCCTGACTGGAGTGTCACCAGGTACTCTTGTTTCCATCTTTTCCAGAAGATGTCTTCAAGACTCTGAACTTGCTTTCATTGCTTGGTGTATAGATCTTTGAGACCAAAGACTCCTGTGGGAGGCGTCACTGTTTCAATCTGCTGAGTCAAGAGCACTGCAGGTGTTAAGACTGCTGGCATTTCTGGATCTGACACTGGAACTAAAGGTCGAGTGTTCATGATGGCCACGACTTCAGCCATAAGTGTGGTCAGAACTTCATGTGTAAGGCATATGATGATGATGATGATTTTGGCTTGCGCAAGATGATTGCTATTACAATTGTCAGAGTTTGTAGCTCTGCAGAAGGATTTAGCTAAGTGAATAAACTTCCTTATTGTTTGTATGAGTGATTTCCAGCTGGAGAATCTTTCAAACGTGTGTGCGCCAAGATTGTGTCCAGTAGTTAGGAGGCCTCATGCAAACTGGATGTTTTTTGATGTTTTTACCGCAGCTGTTTTTTTTTTCTCATACCTCTTGTGCTGGTGAAGAGTAGCAGTACATCCATACCTCTGTCTTTGGCAGTGTCCGCCGGGTTTAGCCTTTCCCTGCGCAGTCCCTGTTCTTGGGCCACTCACAGCACTAATAAGACTGGGAACCCTTCTTTCCAGCTGTCATACTGCAGGTGGCACTGCGGGTCAGCGTCCTCGCTGCCATATTGACTCGACGCGGTTGCCGGCTGGTGAGGGATCTGCATGCGCCGTTGCCTGACTGGCCGGCGGCCTTCTTTGTTACTTGAAAACGTTCCAGTTTTGCCCTTTTCCTCAGTATTGACGATAGAGGTGGACTTTGGGATTACCCCACCAACTTTTTTTGCATATAAGAGTCAGCTTGTAAGGGTCATGGCTGTCAGTTTATGCTCAGCTGTGCCCTGGAAGGTCCCTCGCTGACTCTGCTCTGTGGTAGGATATAAAAAATAAAAAAAAGACACCAAAAAAAAGGGGGGGGGATAACCTGTGTATGTATATGTGTACATGTATATATATAGTGGGGCAAAAAAGTATTTAGTCAGCCACCAATTGTGCAAGTTCTCCCACTTAAAAAGATGAGAGAGGCCTGTAATTGTCATCATAGGTATACCTCAACTATGAGAGACAAAATGTTGAAACAAATCCAGACAATCACATTGTCTGATTTTTGAAAGAATTTATTTGCAAATTATGGTGGAAAATAAGTATTTGTTCAATATCAAAAGTTCATCTCAATACTTTGTTATATATCCTTTGTTGGCAATGACAAAGGTCAAACGTTTTCTGTAAGTCTTCACAAGGTTGTCACACACTGTTGCTGGTATGTTGGCCCATTCCTCCATGCAGATCTCCTCTAGAGCAGTGATGTTTTGTGGCTGTCGCTGGGCAACAAGGACTTTCAACTCCCTCCAAAGGTTTTCTATGGGGTTGAAATCTGGAGACTGGCTAGGCCACTTCAGGACCTTGAAATGCTTCTTACGAAGCCACACCTTCGTTGCCTGGGCGGTGTGTTTGGGATCATTGTCATGCTGAAAGACCCAGCCATGTTTCATGCTCTTGCTGATGGGAGGAGGTTTGCACTCAAAATCTTAGGATACATGGCCCCATTCATTTTTTCATGTACACGGATCAGTCATCCTGTTCCCGTTGCAGAGAAACAGCCCCAAAGCATGATGTTGCCACCCCCATGCTTCACAGTAAGTATGGTGTTCTTTGGTTGCAACTTAGCATTCTCTCTCCTCCAAACACGACGAGTTTCTACCAAACAGTTCTACTTTGGTTTCATCTGACCATATGACATTCTCCCAATCCTCTTCTGGATCATCCAAATGCTCTATAGCAAACCTCAGACGGGCCCGGACATGTACTGGCTTAAGCAGGGGGACACGTCTGGCACTGCAGGATCCGAGTCCCTGGCGGCGTAGTGTGTTACTGATGGTAGCCTTTGTTATGTTGGTCCCAGCTCTCTGCTGGTCATTCACTGTGGTTCTGGGATTTTTGCTCACCGTTCTTGTGATCATTTTGACCCCACGGGGTGAGATCTTGCGTGGAGCCCCAGATCGAGGGAGATTATCAGTGGCCTTGTATGTCTTCCATTTTCTAATTATTGCTCCCACAGTTGGTTTCTTCACACCAAGCTGCTTGCCTATTGCAGATTCAGTCTTCCCAGCCTGGTGCAGGTCTACAATTTTGTTTCTGGTGTCCTTCGACAGCTCTTTGATCTTCACCATTGTCGAGTTTGGAGTGTGACTGTTTGAGGTTGTGGACAGGTGTCTTTTATACGGATAACAAGTTCAAACAGGTGCCATTAATACAGGTAATGAGTGGAGGACAGAGGAGCCTCTTAAAGAAGAAGATACAGGTCTGTGAGAGCCAGAAATCTTGCTTGTTTGTAGGTGACCAAATACTTATTTTCCACCATAATTTTCAAATAAATTCTTTCAAAATTCAGACAATGTGATTGTCTGGATTTGTTTCCACATACCTCTCATAGTGAGGTATACCTATGATGACAATTACAGGCCTCTCTCATCTTTTTAAGTGGGAGAATTTGCACAATTGGTGGCTGACTAAATACTTTTTTGCCCCACTGTATATATATATAGCGCTGGTAGATTTTTAATCTACCGCTTATATGTAAATTTAGTGGGTCATTTGTGCTGTACATAGTTCAAATTTAATCTATGGCTAAATTAGCCTCTGTTCCAGCGTTGGCTGTGTTGCGTGCAGTTCCGCACTGTTGCCTGTAGGTGTCGTTGTCACCATAGGTCAGTTTTGGAAAGCAACAAGCTGAAGTATATTGAGTGCTCTTCTTTCTCGGAGACAACTCGGCAGAGGTGGTCTGCTGCTGTGCACTCTGGGAGAGGGTACTTAAGCGTCAGACGCCATTTTTCTTTCTCTTTCACCTGCTGGCTCTCCTGGCCTAAAGGTATGTGACAGGGAGTTCTATCTCGTGGCCCTCCAGGCCGAAGGGTTGTGTTGCTGCAGCTGTGCAAGTGGGCCCAGAAGCTTGTCAGGGGCCTACTACTACGGAGATGGTCCTGTGGTGTCTGTCCTGCGGGAAGAAGCAAGACAATTGAGAAGACCCAGGGGAGGACCGGTCTTTGGAGAGGACCGTGTGTGCCTCTGGGTGTAGAAGAGAAGTCATTTATTGTTTAAAAAGCAGTGTGCAAAACAACTCACATTTTGGAAGTATAACAAAGGGCGTCTAAGAAGCCAGAGGGGGGATCCATCATGGGGTTGTACATCAGATGGGTCACGGTGGTGCAGTGATGCCTGATGGTGTCCGTATGGCTCGTAGTTACCGCTGAAGCCGGCCGCAGTATCAATGTTTTCCCAAAACGAGGCCTGGAACGCACATGGAAAGCAGGCGCACAGCCATGACGTCACTGGTAAAGCGACGCATTTCCTGAGCGTATGGGCTACGATATTCTGGTAGCCGCACTCCTTCGTCAAGCTATAGAGGGATCGTGTAACTGGCTTAAGAGGACAAGGGGGGAGGGAAGGGGAGGGCCTATAAGACACACATAACGATGCAGATAGAGTTTCATATAAAAAGTAAAATGAACCAGAGGTAATTTAAAAATGAGTAATTTAAGAAAAGGGGGCTATTGTTTAAAAAAGTTTAAAAGAAGGGTAATTATTTAAAAGAAAAGCAATCATTTAGGGAGTGAGCAATTGTATAAATGAGCAGTTATTAAAACAATTATTCAGAGGAGCTCTCCAAGTCACAGTGCAATATACCAAGTACATATGTAATAGTATACAATAAAGAGTAATATGGAAATGATACATGGAGGGGGATATATGTACCTATCTCTCTATGCGCATATAGGTGATATATAAATTTAGAGAAATAATAATAATAATATTGATTTATGAATTTGAAAAAATAATGATAAAAATAAATAAAAATAATAATATTAAAAAGAAAAATAATAATAAAAAAAAGAAAAAAAAAACGAAGATAAATATAAATATAGAAATAAAATAAAGATAGTAAAATTAAAGATAAGAATAAAAATAATAAAAAATAATAAAAAAAAAAAAAAAAAAAATATATAAATAAAAATGAAATTAATAATAAAAAATTGGGGTAACTGGTGCGAGCATATGTGCCCCATCTATTATCATGAACCCATGCGCATATAGGTACAGGGATAGGAAAAAACTAATCCAATCATGAACAATTGGAATAATCACTGAAAAAGAGGGGGGGGGGGGTTAAGAGCCATAATTCACAAAAAGCAAGAACACTGAATAATAGGTTTATAGGATGGTAGCGATCTCAATACTCTCGTTTATACCCCCGGGCAAAAGTACATCTAAGGTGTAGATCTAGTAGGTCTCACGGGTGCAGAGTTTCTTAAATCTCTCCGCAGCCGGAAGGGATCTGGGGATCTGTTCAATAACCCAGACGTTTAGGCCAACCGTGGAGCTCTGGTGGGTCATAGCAAAATGCCTTGGAACACTATGAGGGTCTGTGCCCTCTTCAACAAGTCTTCTGTGCTCGCCGAACCTTTGTCTTAGGGTCCTAATTGTTCGGCCCACATAAATTAGGCCACAAGGACAAGTTAGACCATAGATGACAAAATCAGATGAGCAGTTAAAAAATTCTTTAAATACGTAGGTCTCCCCCTTGGTGGTAAATGATTTTTGTCCGTGTTGGACAAAAGTGCAGGTTTTACATAAAGCCTTACAGTATTGATATATACCCACCAGAGGCATTAGAATAGGTACAGATGGTATGATTGGAGTAGATTTTAATTTGCTTGGTGCAATCTTGTTTTTTAAGTTGGGGGCCTTACGGTAGATAACCTTTGGGGCGGGCA
Source organism: Lithobates clamitans (assembly GCA_037952925.1). Classification (NCBI taxonomy): domain Eukaryota; kingdom Metazoa; phylum Chordata; class Amphibia; order Anura; family Ranidae; genus Lithobates; species Lithobates clamitans. The sequence continues at coordinate 1,630,287 of JBBGZY010000924.1, read as the reverse complement.
GGAAGAGAGATTTTTAGGTGGGGATCTTGGTGTAGGATCCCCCAGTGTTTTTCTAAAATCTTCTCCATATTTTTATGCTTGTGGTGGAAAGTGGTTATAAACCTACTAGAATGGTCGTGTGCGGGTTGATGGGTTTTGGGAGGCTTCCCGTACAGATAGTGATTGTAGGCTTCCTCGACAAGAGTTTCTGGGTACTTTTTGTCGAGGAATTTTCTTTTTAGGGTTTTGCCGAGTTCGGCATAATCGGAATCCTTAGTACAATTCTGCCGAAGAGGGCAAAACTGTCCTTTGGGGATATTGGTAATCCACTTAGGGAGGTGGCAGCTCTCAAAGTGCAAATACGAATTACCCGCTGTAGGCTTAGTATAGTTTCTAGAAGTAATGATATCACCATCATGTCCTAGCTCGAGATCCAGGAAGGCCATGGTGGTAGAATCTGTAGTTGACGTGAAGGACAACCCATAAGGGTTGTTATTACAATGTTGAACAAACGTGGTAATCAACTCAGTATCACCATCCCAGATAATCATCAGATCGTCTATATATCTCCCAAAAAATATTATATTGGCTGCAAAGGGGTTGTTTTGGTAAATAAAGTAATTTTCCCATAAGCCCATGGCCAGATTGGCGTACGAGGGGGCAAAGTTGGCCCCCATCACTGTACCCTGTATTTGTTGATAATATTCATCGTTAAACGAAAAATAATTATGCGTCAGGCAGAATCTGGTTGCTTCCAGAATAAATTTTTCGCCTGGCGCATATTGATCAGGGGGTCACAGGACAGGAATTGTTCTAATGCCATGAGACCAAAGTGGTGTGGAATTGAGGTATAAAGTGAACACACGTCAAGTGAGAGCCAAACATAAGTGGGCTCCCACTTGTACGGTGACAATAGCTCTAAGAGATGGGTGCCATCACGAATATATGATTGTAATTGGGATACCATAGGTTGTAGGAACTGATCTATGTATAGGCTGAAGCCTGTCGTAACGCTATCCATAGCTGCCACGATAGGCCTGCCTGGAGGATCCTGTAGGCTTTTATGGATCTTCGGCAGGTGGTAAAAGTAAGGTATCTGATAGAAGTTCTTGTGCAAAAAAGAACACTTGATTTTTGTGATGATACCTTCTTGGAGGGCAGTGGAGATGAGTAAAACAGCTTCTACAGCATAATCGGCTGTGGGGTCCTTGGTAAGTTTGACGTATGTCGTAGTATCAGAAAGTAGTCTATATGCCTCTCTCAGGTAATCTGATTTATTTTGAAGTACTATACCACCTCCTTTATCTGCTGATTTGATTATCAAATCTTCAGTGTGAATAAGTTGGTCAAGTGCTTTAATTTCTGAGGGTGATAGATTGTTAGATTTGGAAGCAGAAGTGGATTCACAGAGTTTCTTGAAATCAGCAAAAACAACTCTGTAAAAGGCTTCTATGTATGGGCCTTTGGACTGGGTAGGGAAAAAAATTGATTTGGGCTTAAGAGTAGGGATGAGCTTCGAGTTCGAGTCGAACTCATGTTCTACTCGAACATTGGCTGTTCGCAAGTTCGCCGAACAGCGAACAATTTGGGGTGTTCGCGGCAAATTCGAATGCCGCGGAACACCCTTTAAAAGTCTATGGGAGAAATCAAAAGTGCTAATTTTAAAGGCTTATATGCAAGTTATTGTCATAAAAAGTGTTTGGGGACCTGGGTCCTGCCCCAGGGGACATGGATCAATGCAAAAAAAAGTTTTAAAAACGGACGTTTTTTCAGGAGCAGTGATTTTATTAATGCTTAAAGTCAAACAATAAAAGTGTAATATCCCTTTAAATTTCGTACCTGGGGGGTGTCTATAGTATGCCTGTAAAGGGGCGCATGTTTCCTGTGTTTAGAACAGTCTGACAGCAAAATGACATTTGGAAGGAAAAAACTCATTTAAAACTACCCGCGGCTATTGCATTGCCGACAATACACATAGAAGTTCATTGATAAAAACGGCATGGGAATTCCCCACAGGGCAACCCCGAACCAAAAAAAAAAAAAAAAAAATGATGTGGGGGTCCCCCTAAATTCCATACAAGGCCCTTCAGGTCTGGTATGGATATTAAGGGGAACCCCAGCCAAAATTTAAAAAAAAAATTGACGTGGGGTTCCCCCTAAATTCCATACCAGACCCTTCAGGTCTGGTATGGATTTTAAGGGGAACCCCGCACCAAAAAAAAAAAAAAAAACGGCGTGGGGTCCCCCTAAAAATCCATACCAGACCCTTATCCGAGCACGCAACCTGGCAGGCCGCAGGAAAAGAGGGGGGACGAGAGTGCGGCCCCCCCCCTCCTGAACCGTACCAGGCCACATGCCCTCAACATTGGGAGGGTGCTTTGGGGTAGCCCCCCAAAACACCTTGTCCCCATGTTGATGAAGACAAGGGCCTCATCCCCACAACCCTGGCCGGTGGTTGTGGGGGTCTGCGGGCGGGGGGCTTATCGGAATCTGGAAGCCCCCTTTAACAAGGGGACCCCCAGATCCCGGCCCCCCCCTGTGTGAAATGGTAAGGGGGTACTTACCCCTACCATTTCACTAAAAAACTGTCAAAAATGTTAAAAATGACAAGAGACAGTTTTTGACAATTCCTTTATTTAAATGCTTCTTCTTTCTTCCTTCATCTTCTTCTTCTTCTGGTTCTTCTGGCTCTTCTGGTTCTTCCTCCGGCGTTCTCGTCCAGCATCTCCTCCGCGGCGTCTTCTATCTTCTTCTCCTCGGGCCGCTCCGCACCCATGGCATGTGAGGGAGGCTCCCGCTCTTCTCTTCATCTTCTCTTCTTCATCTTCTTCTTCTTCTTCTTCTCTTCTTCCTTCTTCTCTTCTTCATTTCTTCTCCGGGCCGCTCCGCAGCCATGCTGGCATGGTGGGAGGCTCCCGCTGTGTGACAGCGTCTCTTCGCCTGACGGTTCTTAAATAACGGGGGGCGGGGCCATCCGGTGACCCCGCCCCCCTCTGACGCACGGTGACTTGACGGGACTTCCCTGTGACGTCACGGGGAATGCCACAGGGAAGTCCCATCATGTCCCGTGCGTCAGAGGGGGGCGGGGTCACCGGGTGGCCCCGCCCCCCGTTATTTAAGAACCGTCAGACGAAGAGACGCCGTCACACAGCGGGAGCCTCCCACCATGCCAGCATGGCTGCGGAGCGGCCCGGAGAAGAAATGAAGAAGAGAAGAAGGAAGAAGAGAAGAAGAAGAAGAAGAAGAAGATGAAGAAGAAGATGAAGAAGAGAAGAAGATGAAGAGAAGAGCGGGAGCCTCCCCCCCCCATGCCATGGGTGCGGAGCGGCCCGAGGAGAAGAAGATAGAAGATGCCGCGGAGGAGATGCTGGACGAGAACGCCGGAGGAAGAACCAGAAGAGCCAGAAGAACCAGAAGAAGAAGAAGATGAAGGAAGAAAGAAGAAGCATTTAAATAAAGGAATTGTCAAAAACTGTCTCTTGTCATTTTTAACATTTTTGACAGTTTTTTAGTAAAATGGTAGGGGTAAGTACCCCCTTACCATTTCACACAGGGGGGGGGGCCGGGATCTGGGGGTCCCCTTGTTAAAGGGGGCTTCCAGATTCCGATAAGCCCCCCGCCCGCAGACCCCCACAACCACCGGCCAGGGTTGTGGGGATGAGGCCCTTGTCTTCATCAACATGGGGACAAGGTGTTTTGGGGGGCTACCCCAAAGCACCCTCCCAATGTTGAGGGCATGTGGCCTGGTACGGTTCAGGAGGGGGGGGGCCGCACTCTCGTCCCCCCCTCTTTTCCTGCGGCCTGCCAGGTTGCGTGCTCGGATAAGGGTCTGGTATGGATTTTTAGGGGGACCCCATGCCGTTTTTTTTTTTTTTTTGGCGCGGGGTTCCCCTTAAAATCCATACCAGACCTGAAGGGTCTGGTATGGAATTTAGGGGGAACCCCACGTCAATTTTTTTTTTAAATTTTGGCTGGGGTTCCCCTTAATATCCATACCAGACCTGAAGGGCCTTGTATGGAATTTAGGGGGACTCCCACATCATTTTTTTTTTTTAATTTTGGTTCGGGGTTGCCCTGTGGGGAATTCCCATGCCGTTTTTATCAATGAACTTCTATGTGTATTGTCGGCAATGCAATAGCCGCGGTAGTTTTAAATGTGTTTTTTCCTTCAAAATGTCATTTTGCTGTCAGACTGTTCTAAACACGGGAAACATGCGCCCCTTTACAGGCATACTATAGACACCCCCCAGGTATAAAATTTAAAGGGATATTACACTTTTATTGTTTGACTTTAAGCATTATTAAAATCACTGCTCCTGAAAAAACGTCCGTTTTTAAAACTTTTTTTTGCATTGATCCATGTCCCCTGGGGCAGGACCCAGGTCCCCAATCACTTTTATTGACAATAACTTGCATATTAGCACTTTTGATTATTCATGTTCGTGTCCCATAGACTTTAACGGTGTTCGCGTGTTCGAACGAATTTTTTTCCTGTTCGCATGTTCTGGTGCGAACCGAACAGGGGGTGTTCGGCTCATCCCTACTTAAGAGTGGTGTGAATGATGGGAGGGGAGGACATAAGGTGCTGCCTAAGAGAATGGAGCACCAAGTCATCATTATAGGATACATCAAGATCGTCAATGTCTAGAGACAGTTCCGAACTGGATGTAGGTGAGGTAGTGGTAAGAATGGTGGGAGGAGTGACATTGCAATTACTAGAAATGTTTATTTCTTTTTGGGATTGAATATGAAAATGTCTCTTCAAAGTAAGATTCCGTATGTAGCCATTCAGATCTTTGAAAAGAACGAAGGGATTAGGTTTATTTGTAGGAGCAAAATTTAGTCCATGACTGAGAAGGGACAAGTCTGCATGAGATAAGGTACGGGAAGATAAATTAAATATTTTTATAATTTGGGGTATTTTGGTGTGTTCTTGTTGTTTCTTGCCTCGTCCTCCTCTGCAGCCTCTTCTGCAAGCTTTCTTTTTCGGGAGGCTGGAGGCAGAGGAGGACTGAGCGCTAAAAAAGGAGAAGCTGTGGAGCAGCCAGCATTGGACGATGTGTTAACAGGGGGAGTGGTAGACTGTGGGACACAGGGAAGTGATTGCTTTGGGATAGAGGGTGTCTTTATAGGGGGAAGTGTCTGTGCACTGGGGTTCAGTTGAGCAACTAAAATTGTGTTGTTGCAGGGAACAGTAGCAGCATTGGAGGTATCCCTAGCTGAAGCTAGAGGACTTGAAATGGAGAATGTGGGTTGCATAATTGTTGATGAGTAAGAAGACCTGTTGTAAAACTGATGGAGAGCACCAATTAGCTCCTCTTTTTTTATTATTATTGGTATGTGATCCGGAAGTGGTATGGTTATTCCGGGAATGGTGAGGGGGCCTTTGTTGGCGGACATTGGGATGAGAGTTATCTTGCTTACGACAGATAGAAATGTTATTGTTATCTAGTCGTATACTCATGAGTGGGACGGGGGGGTGACTAGGGGATACAGGATGATGTCGATCCTGATTGGGGGGGTAGGGATTAGAAGAGGAGAGAGATTGGTATGGGATGCTCTTTTTGTTCCATTGGAAGACTCTATTAAAGTTATAGTCGCCCAGATCACGCTTAAATTTACCCATTTTTTTAATAATAAGATGGTCCTCATCTCTTTTGGTATTTTCTTTCAATATTTCTAGCCATGATGATGGGATATGAACTGTGAATTTGGAGATTTCTTCTATAATGGAGAAAACTTGCTGAATTTATTGAATCTGTGTGTTCGGTGGGAAATGAGTGTTCCCATCCACTTGGTAGTACAAAACTCTGCGATACTAGCCCATTCTTTTTTGCCGTCTTCATCCAAGAAAGAAGGGCAGTCTTTTATCACTCTTAGACCTCTGGGGGAAACTTTTAAATCAATATACTGCTGTAGGAAAAATCTGTCCCACCATTGGGAATTAGTGGTACAGATCAGTCTCTCCAGCTGTTTAAATTTGCCACAGAGGCTATGGCGTACCTTGCCCTGAAGCTTGGCTGTATCCAAGAACAAGACATCCGGCGTTAATTTGGCAAATAGTGAATCAAGAGTCGCATATTTGTGACTAGCTATACTGGAAATTATATCCATGAGGGGTAAAAAGTATGAACAAATCACACCTCATCAGTGAACCATATGTGTGAGTGATGTTTTAAGCAGAAAACCAGTATGCGGCACAACAGGCTTCAGAAGCACAATATACAAGGAAAGGCGCAAAAACCTGGAAAATGCCCAAAACCATCCCAATCAGCAGCAATTGGTCACAATTATAACAACATATATATAATATATAATGTGTAGACAGGAAAGGGATTTGTCTATATAATCCCATAAAGTCAGTTAAAAAACGGTCTGTAGGAAAGGGTGTTGATGTGCATCCACAAGCAGGGCTGCCTTCTAGAGAGTTGAAACCAAGCTCCAAAGATCTGTAGAAAAAAACAAGGGGGAAGGCGCCTCTGGGTGTAGTAGAGAAGTCGTTTATTGTTTAAAAAGCAGTGTGCAAAACAACTCACATTTTGGAAGTATAACAAAGGGCATCTAAGAAGCCAGAGGGGGGATCCATCGTGGGGTTGTACATCAGACGCAACGTCTTGACGTCACTACGTCTCAAATTGGCGCTACGTCTTAGCTCCATGTAGACGTCGGCGGACGTATGGACTGTAAGCACAGCATATCTCGCTGCCATAGTGACGCGCATGCTTGCGCTCCATTAGATCTCCCAGAGAGAGGTGTGCAATGCACGCGGCCGGCGCCATCTTTCTTCCACCCGAAAGTAACGTCTCATTCACACGAGTACCGATTGGGGCCATAATTTTACAGGGGGTCACTTATTACATATAAAGGGCAGTGAGTGAAGTGGTATGGCACCCCAGATGATGTCCAGTAGGACGAAACGCGTCGGGACCCGTCTGCTGATACCACCTACACTGCCTGGTTTTATCTACTTTCAGCGCTGTATTTTATCTTCACAAATGTGAGTGTTTTATCTTTAATAAATGGGCTGTAAAGCTTTTCTATACAGTATCACGCTATGTGTTCTCACATCTTTTTTATATATGCTGTGGATATCTGATTGGATTTACCTCTGTCATACACATCTCCTACAAGTATCCTGGTCATCCTTACTACATTTCCAGAGATCCTAATTCAAGCCTAATTGGCACAGTGGGTGTACACCTGTCTGTGTCCAATTGTTCTGATAAGCCCCCCCACTTCTTCATATGGTGGTGCATCTGCTATCAACACTACATTACCATTTCCCTACACCTCTTCATATCCTGGTTATCCTTACTATATCTCCAGAGATCCTCATTTATACAAGCCTAATTGGCACAGCTGGTGTATACCCGTCTGTGTCCAATCGTTTTGGTAAGCCCCCCCACTTTTTCATAAGGTGGTAGATCTGCTATCAACACTATACTACTATTCCCCTACACTTTTTTTGGTGTTTATATACACCCCAACGGATGTTTTATAGACTCACCTTTTTATATTATTTTCTACTGGATATACATATATTCAAGTGGACGTTCTTTGGACTTTACTCTCAACAAGTGTGCCATTTTGAACATTTGCTTAATTATGTCTAATATTTGTTATTATGTATATCAGGAACAACAGATAATCACTATATACTTTTTAGCGCTGCACTTTCCCATTTTCCCCATTGTACATCAGATGGGTCGCGGTGATGCGGTGATGCCGGATGGTGTCCATATGGCTCATAGTTTACCACTGAAGCCGGCCGCGGTATCGATGTATTCCCAAAATGAGGCCTGGAACGCACATGGAAAGCAGGCGCACAGCCGTTACATCACTGGTAAAGCAACGCATTTCCTGAGTGTACAGGCTACGATATTCTGGTAGCCGCGCTCCTTCGTCAAGCTATAGAGGGATCGTGTAACTGGCTTAAGAGGACAAGGGGGGAGGGAAGGGGAGGGCCTATAAGACACACATAACGATGCAGATAGAGTTTCATATAAAAAGTAAAATGAACCAGAGGTAATTTAAAAATGAGTAATTTAAGAAAAGGGGGCTATTGTTTAAAAAAGTTTAAAAGAAGGGTAATTATTTAAAAGAAAAGCAATCATTTTGGGAGTGAGCAATTGTATAAATGAGCAGTTATTAAAACAACAATTATTCAGAGGAGCTCTCCAAGTCACAGTGCAATATACCAAGTACATATGTAATAGTATACAATAAAGAGTAATATGGAAATGATACATGGAGGGAGATATATGTACCTATCTCTCTATAATCTAACATGGATTCCTTACATCGTAGCCCTGCCCACTCCAAGAGGTCCAAAAAATCCTCAAGACACCGTGATGATGACAGCCCAGGCTGCAGGTCTCATTCTTCACACCATAGGTCCCGCTCTTCACGTCATAGATCAGAAAGGTCAAGATCCAGAAGTCGATCGGTCCCCCTCTCCTAGAACTTATGCAAGGAAGAAATGCTGGACATGTGGGGCTACACCACTACCGGACAAGCTGGTCTGTAAGAGCTGTTTTGTGGATTATACAGCCAACCGTGAGCTGGAGAGTCAGCAGGTTGTGGATCTGCTCAAGCGGACAATGAAAAACTCCTTCTCGGAGCTAGCGGCCTTGGTTCCTTCTCAGTTGGTCCCACAGACGTCCCAAGTTCAGGATATGGACCCCAATGTTCCCGGCCCCTCAGCAGTCATTACCCCTCTGCCCCCGTCAGGCCGTCTGGAAAGAGATTCACCATTTGGGGGGACTCTTCAGAGGAGTCAGAACCTTCTGGATTCTGTTATTCCTTGGTGCAGCCATTCATCCAAGCAGTCAAGACTGCAATTGCATGGGAAGACGCAGAAGAACCTCCTCAAAAGTCTAATGCCCCGTACACATGGTCGGACTTTGTTCGGACATTCCGACAACAAAATCCTAGGATTTTTTCCGACGGATGTTGGCTCAAACTTGTTTTGTCTACACACGGTCGCACAAAGTTGTCGTAAAATCCGATCGTTCTAAACGCGGTGACGTAAAACACGTACGTCGGGACTATAAACGGGGCAGTGGCCAATAGCTTTCATCTCTTTATTTATTCTGAGCATGCGTGGCACTTTGTCCGTCGGATTTGTGTACACACGATCGGAATTTCCGACAACGGATTTTGTTGTCGGAAAATTTTATCTCCTGCTCTCCAACTTTGTGTGTCGGAAAATCCGATGGAAAATGTCCGATGGAGCCCACACACGGTCGGAATTTCCGACAACACGCTCCGATCGGACATTTTCCATCGGAAAATCCGACCGTGTGTACGGGGCATAAGAGTTACTTCCCATTCCTCAAGAGAAAGCAGGTTCTCTTCCCTCTGATGGGCAAGATTAGTCAAGTCATTAAGAATGAGTGGTCAAAGACTGTTAAAAAAAACTTTCATTGGGCCGGTTCAATAAACTATGCCCCTTACCGGAGTCTGAAACGCAGTCGCTAAACTCCATGCCAGTCGTAGATGCAGCGATTGTGCGCCTCGCAAAAAATATAACTCTTCCAATGGAGGACTCCACTTCCTTCAAGGATCCTCTAGGTAGGCGGATAGACCTGGACCTTAAGAGGAGCTACTTAGCCACGGGAGCAGCTTTTAAGCCAGCTATCGCCCTCACCTCTGTGTCAAATGCCATCAGGGCCTGGACAGAAAACATTAAGAGGACTTTATGCCAGGATGTCCCCAAGGAGGATATAATTAAGGCCTTGGAAGAGCGTAGATTATCAGCAGACTTTGTCGAGGAAGCGGCCATTGACATGATTAGCTGCTCAGCAAGATCCATGCTGCACTCAGTAATGGTGAAGAGGGCCTTGTGGCTGAAACCCTGGTCGGCTGATCTAGCTTCCAAACAGAACTGGTGCAAGATCCCATTCGACGGCAAAGCATTATTTGGAGATAAGTTGGATAAAGCTATCTCCAGGGCGACAGGAGGGAAATCCGGCATGCTTTCCCAAGACAGAAGGATGCGAAGACCCATAGGCAGTTCTTCTAGGTTCCGCCAGTCGAACCCAAGGGATTTCAGACAGTCAAGGCAGTTCAGAGACAACAAAAGATCTTGGAAGGGCACTCAGGCATCCTTTTTGAACAGGAAGAATAAGGCCCTTACGGCTCTCCAGGAGCAAAAGCAGTCTTTTTGACGCCAGAGTAGCTCAGACACTTCCAGTAGGAGCCAGGCTAAGGTTCTTTGTACCAGTCTGGGCCACCCATTGCCAGGGCCCCTGGATTCTGTCAACAATCCAGTGGGGACACTTTTGGAATTTTTCTCATCCTCCACCTCGGACATCTTTTAAAAGAACAGAGATTCCATCCTCTCTGCTGAAGGCTCAAGCTCTAAAACATTTCATAACATCACTCCAGTTTCAGAGGGCAGCTGTGCCGGTTCCCTTGGCAGAGCGCTTTGCAGGCTTCTACTCCACCCTATTTCTGGTGCCAAAGAGGACAGGTGGGTGGAGGCCTGTGATAGATCTAAAAAAGGCTCAACCGGCACATCCACCCCGAAAGCTTCAAAATGGAATCCCTGAAAACGATTATTCAGGCAGTCCAGCCAACGCATTGAATGATCTCATTCAATCTGCAGGATGCATACCTACATGTTCCAATTCTACCTGCATTTCAAAAGTACCTAAAATTTGCTGTGGGACAGACCCACCTACAGTTTCAAGCTCTGCCTTTCGGTCTGTGCACCTCTCCCAGTGTGTTCACCAAGATACTAATATCCGCTCTGGCGCCCTTGCAGGAGAAGGACTTGAGGATATACCACTATTTAGAAGACATCCTCCTCCTAGCAAGCAATCCGGATCAGTTGGTATATCACCGGGAGAATCTTCTACAATCCCCAGGAGAGATAGGGTGGCTGATAAATTTCGACAAGAGTCAACTAGCACCGACACAGCAAATGATCTACCTAGGTGCATTATTCGACACTCAGGAGGGGACAGTGCCATTACCACCTCCAAAGGCGAAGATTGACATCCAGAGAATGGTCAAGGTCATCCAGAGCCCGTATCTGACGGCTTCACAATGCCTGAGCCTCATTGGCACAATGTCTTCCTGCATACCCCTGATCCCTTGGGCCCATTGGCACTTGAGGTATTTCCAGACGGGTTTCTTGGCGCAGTGGAGGAAAAAACAGCTCTCTCAGACAATCCTGCTGTCGGGAGTAATGCGCAGGAGTCTTCACTGATGGACAGTTCCGGAGAACCTCTCCAAGCCTCGTCACCTGGGCTCCCTTTCCTGGATCATAATTATGTCCAATGCAAGTGGGCAAGGCTCGGGAGCCCATTGCGGGGAAACCAGGATACAGGGAAGATGGTCCTGTTCCACCCAGGGAGTGGTATCCAACATCTTGGAGATAAGGGCAGCATTCTTAGCGCTGACTTCATTGGCATCTCAAATCAGAGGCCAGAGAATACTCTTACGCCTGGACAACAGGGCAGCTGTCGCATATCTGCAGAAGCAGGGAGGCACTTGCAGCAGATCTCTCCTCAGAGAGGTAGAGCCGATTATGCTCTGGGCAGAGAAGAACCTCCTGGACCTCAGAGAGATGCATCTTCCAGGCAAGTTGAACACGGAAGCAGACACGCTGTCAAGGAACTTCCTGGACAACAACGAGTGGGCCCTTCATCCCCATGTCTTCCATCAGACCGCCAGCCTGTGGGATCCCCCTCAGGTAGACCTGTTTGCCACTCCGGAGAATGCCAAACTGGCCAGATTCTTCTCTCGCCTGTCACATACACAAGCCAAGGCAGTCATGCCCCTGGAGGTTCACCACGGCGTATGCCTTTCCCCCCGGCCAATAATATTCAAGTTCCTGCTGAGGCTCCTCAGAGAGTCAGTCCAAGTGGTGGCAGTATTCTGTATTGGCCGAAGAGACCCTGGTTTCTTCTAGCCATGTGCCTCAGTGTGAGCTCTCCAATCAGGATCCCTCCTTTTCCTCAACTTCTGTCGCAGAGCAGTCTAGTTCATCCAAACCCTCAGAAGTTGGATCTTCGAATTTGGAAGCTGAGAGGTGAAGGTTTGAGTCTTTAGGGTGTTCCCCAGGGGTCACATTAACCCTGCTAAAAGCCAGAAAGCCTACAAACAATGCTATATATTCAAGAATCTGGGACAAGTTCTTGTCATTTGCTGCCGGGAATGGCTTTGATCCAATCCTTCCCTCTACGTCCAATATTTTGGGTTTTCTTCAGAAAGGTCTTGATCTGGGGCTTGGGCAAAGCTCCCTCATACTGCAGGTAGCAGCAATCTCTGCAGCAACAAATAAGAGATGGGCAGAGGATCCTTTGGTGGTCGGTTTCCTCAGGGGGGTATTAAAGATTCGCCCACTTGACAGACGATCATTCCCTAAGTGGGATTTGTCCCTAGTCCTTGAGGTTCTATCTGACCATCCCTTTGCTCCAGTGGAACAAGTAGCAATATGGAACTATGAAGTGTATTTGTACTATTATAGACCATAGGCTGTTTCAGTTTGCTAGGCATTTTGCTTGTTATAGATATCTGTCAGTCTTGTATTGTATTCCTAAGATTGTAATAGTTTTGTATGTACAGCATCTTTGTATAGTAAAGCACATTTACACACTGCAGAAATCTCAGCTTCCCTGCTTATACCACAGAGTAACCTTGCTAGATAGACGCAAGCAAAACATTTGGGGGCTCGTGCCGCGATCTGTGCTATAATTCAACTGAAGCAAACATGTTTTTCTGTAGTGTGTTGTGTAGCTTGTGCTAGGTAAAATGCTGTGTAAGCTGTTTAGGAAAAGCAAGGCTGCAGAGGGTTCTGGTGGCCAGAAGGAAGTGTGCAGCTTACCTATCTGGGCCAGAGACAATGAGTGGGAGTCTCTTGCTAAAGGATTTGTGAAGTATGCTTCTCCCTAGAAGCTGACTTGGGGTGATAAAGTCTCAGATCATTTTGTAGATTTTAGCCTTAAGGGGTTGGATTTAAGTAAAAAAGAGAAGAGGACAGTGTCCACAGTGGGCTGGTATTTCCTTAATGCTATTTACACTGAATCACAGAGAAGGAAGAAGGCATAGGCAGAAGTTAAGGTATTAAAAGACCAGCTAGCAGTTGCTTCAGAGTGTGTGCATTCAACTGCTAGTCGGGCTGATGATTTGCAAGAGCGGTGTGCAGCCCTCATGACCAAATCAAATAATGCCTTAAGGAAAAGGAAGGGCCGTAAACCTGTTAGTAAAGCCAGGGTACGTGCCATTGTCACATCCCAAAATTGGGATTGTGAGGATATGCTCTCCTCAAATGATAGTGAGGATGAGGAGATAGAGTTTGATATTACGCATGATGATCTGCTAGTGCGAAAGAAAATGTATGCCAGACCTCTCATTACTAAGCATAGGAAACGGCAACATGATAGAGAGGATATGGCAGATGGGGAGGTGCATTATCGCAACCCCAGAGATGTTGAATTTGAAGAAGTACGGGAGTTTACACAAACTGAACTCCATGAGCTGCCAAAACAATACAAACAAAGGTCTGGGGAGCCCCTATTGACCTGGCTCCTATGCTTATGGGATGAAGGGGCGGACAGTCTTGTTTTGTCAGGTAAGGAAGCAGTGACTATGGGAGTGTTAACCCATGATCCACAAATGCGAAAAGCCCGAGAGTTTAGCGTGAATTTTTCACTGTTAGACCTCGTGAGAGATGCACCACAGAGCCGTGCGTGATGTGACGCACACGTACCGGGGGAGGGGCCTGATGGCGGCGCCAAGGAAGCGGGCGGTGAAGCAGCTCGGGATGAGAATGGCAGCTGCTCACGAGACGAGGAACCGACAACCCCGCTGGAGCCATAAGTAGGTCAGCGGCTGTGGTTCCTGGCAGTAGATCCCGGGTCTCCAGGACGCACGGGGCGGGCTCTCCTTCCCACTCCCCATTCACCATACCGGACCTGCTCTGGGTCTGAGTCGCCCTCCACCATCATCCCTGAGCCCCCCCCACCCGCTTATAAGCCTCTCTGTCTCCCCTGTGACTCTTTTGGATTGCTGACAGGCCAGCAGCACATTAGTCTCACTGCATCCCAGAAGCAGGGCGAGCTACAGCAGCCCATGAGATGGTAACCTCACAATCCTCCGGCTATACCAGGGCTCTGCCTGAGTTGGAGGCAGGTTGAATAGCCTCAGTGGGAATCCAGCCTACGAAGCGGACAGGTGCTGTGCCATCAGCGAGACCACGGATAGAACCCCTGTGAAGACATTTCAGGTCTCTGAGGTAACGCATTGATAACTGTGGATTGAGAGCAGGTTCATTAAAAGAAATGTAATTTCCGTAGTTACCTATACAAATATGGGTGAAGTGCTGTTCGGTTGCTGCATAGATCAATGCCTTAAAAGGTTTATGGAGGAGGTGGTGTTATAATTAATGTCAAACCTTGTCGCTTTTAAAGGAAGATAAAGGAAGAAAGGAAAAGGGGATTTCCTTTTTGTTTGTGTTTTTTTTTTTTTCTCTCTCCTTTCTCTCACCGCCTGAGTATCATCGATTAAAGGGTGTATAAGAGCAGTTAGTATTGAAATTATCTGAGCTTAAAGAACTGTTTCGCCAAAGACTCAGAGTGTTTTGCAGATTGCTGGGTTTTGCAGGGTTCTGTGTTAAGGATTGATGGGGAGGCACAGAGTGTGGTGAGGACAAGAAACAGAGAAGCGAAAAAATTTGGCAGGCGGGGAGAGAGAGAGGAGGTGATCGAGCGGCAGTGAAAATGAGAGGGCGCCCTCAAAGAGGAGCGGAAGTGAAGCAGCCGAGAGAGAGCCTAAATTCTAGTTCTATCCAGAAGTACCTGAAGGAGGCAAATCTGGGAAGTCCTAAAAATCCAGCTCAAGAAAGTAAACAGCAAAATGGGAAGGACAAGAAAGAACCAGGGAAGAACCAAGGTGCTTACGGTGATACATCCGGGGAGGAAAGGGAAGTCCCCTGCACGGCGTAAGACAGCACCATGGAAGCATTATTAACAAAATCTGAACTACTGGAGATGTTCGCTAAATCGGAAACTGTAATCAAAACAGACATCCATAGTGTTAGAACTGCCATGAGCCACTTGCTGAAGAGAGTGGAAATAGTGGAGGAGGCCTCAGAGAAACAGAATTGAGAAATAGCCGACCTAAAACAACAAGTAAAGGATCTGCAATTGGTCCAACGAGATACTCTTTATAAATTAGAAGAGCAAGAAAACCAAAGTCGCAGACAAAATCTTAGACTACGTGCCTTACCAGAACAACATGGTGAAGACCTGCCTTCTAAAATGAAAGCTATCTTCAATCCAATTTTAGACAGAGGCCCAAATGAAGAACTGAAGATTGATAGGGTCCATAGGTTAAGGAAACTACCAAGCGTCAGCGAAGATAAACCTAGAGACGTCATTATTAGGTTCCACCACTATGAAGATAAAGCAAGAATTTGGAGTAATCTCAGAAAAGTACAGCCTGTAAAATTTGATGGGGCAGAGATTCAGTTCTTTGCCGATATTTCGGCAGGGACTCTGGCCAAGAGAAGGCAGCTAAGACCCCTCCTGGAAGAACCGAGGAAGGCAAATATGAAATACAGCTGGGGTTTTCCCACTTCATTGAATGTAGTGAAAGCGAGTAGAACAGTCAGATTGAAACACATAGAGAACTTGCAAGATTTTTGTAGCGAGCTTGACATTCCTGTCCCAATTTTGTCTAACTAGCAGGAAGACGTTCCAGTTTGCTGTCAGGCTCCCAAAGACATTAGACGATGGAATTGGAACAGTGATTTTGAAATAGTGAGGGGGGACGGGGGGGCGGGGTTGAGGTTTTGGGAGGAGGAGTGGCGCCCTGTGTGGGGGGGATTGGCGGTTCTCCGGCCACCTGCTCGCTTTGTTCCCTCCCCCCTTTCTACTTAATGGGGGGGAGCAGGGCGACCGTGGTGATCCGTCATTAGAGTTGCACCCCAATGGTTTGGCTGGTCGTATGCTGAGAAATATGGTATTTCTCTGCTGCGGACTTGTTGCCAGGTATAGGCAGGCAGGGAGAGAGGGGATGGTGGGTAGGGCATGGGGTGGGTGCTGGGGGGGGGTTTGGGGGGAGGGGGGAGGGAGGTGGGTTTGGGATGTGGGGGGGTTGTGGGGGTGGGATCTGGTCCTGCAGAGGCTTCGTAGATGGGTCCAAAGTGCTTCAGGCATCATTGCAATGAAGTTCTACCCTAAGAATGAATGACAGAGTTTACTTGCTTGACTTACAATGTAAAAGGGCTGAATTCCCTGCATAAGAGACACAAGGTTCTAAGAGAATTGGAGCACCTCAATGCAGATGTGGTGTTTCTACAAGAGACCCACCTTTCACAGGACACACACATTAGAGTGTTTTCAAACTGCTTCCCTAATTGGTTCTATAGTGATTCTCCGATAAAGAGGGCCAAAGGGGTGGCAATTGGGTTCTCCAAAAAGACCAAGTTTGCACTCTTGGAGAGGAGCGTAGATCTGGAGGGTCGCTACCTCTTTTTGAAGGTGAGGGTTGGAGAAAGGATCTTTACTCTGGCAAATATTTATTGCCCTAATAGAAATCCGATTGAATACCTGTCCCAGGTCCTGAACAAGTTGATGGATTTTAGGGCAGACGAAGTGATTCTGGCAGGAGATCTCAATTTCTGCATAGATCCAATTATGGATAGTACAAACAGAGTACAGGGAGTGAGTGGGAAGCTATTAAAAAAAATTGGGCACAAGCTGCATAACTGCCAAATGATCGATGCATGGAGAGTACAGCACGCGAAGGACAGGGACTACACTTTTTTTTCTTCAGTCCAGGGGTCCTACTCTCGGCTCGATTATTTTATAGTTGATCATAGATTGTTAGAATACGTCAAGGATACAAAGATCGAAATCATCACATTGTCTGACCTTGCCCCAGTCTTGATAAGGGTGGGGATCCCGGGTTTCCGGAGGTCCCCATTTTCATGGCATTTGGATGATAAGCTCATCGATAATCCAAACATCAGTCGCAAAATTCAGGAAGAAATCGATGGGTTTTTCTCGATAAATGACAATGGTGAGATTTCTGGATCAGTATTGTGGGAGGCGGTAAAAGCTTTCAAAAAAGGTATTCTGATCTCAGTAGGGGCAAATGAGAAAAAAGCAAGCGCAAAAAGGAAAATAGATCTCATAGAGGAAATACATCACCTTGAACAGTTACATAAGGCCGCTCGAGGGAGTCATAGTGCCCTCTTACATCAATAATAAAAAGAGAAGAACTAAAAGACCTAATGGAGATAGAATCTAAGCGTATTTTAAACAAAAATTTAAAACAGAGATTCAGATGGAGTAATAAGGCGGGGAAGCACTTGGCATCATTTTTGAAGAGGAAAGGAGGGGCCAATTATATAGATAGAATACAAAACAAAAAGGGGGTACTGAAATATATTTCCAGGGATATAGCCGAAGAGTTTCAAAATTATTATGCATCCCTTTATAAGGTAAAGCAAGGTGGGATAGGTATCATGGAAAGAGAGGACAAGATGGATGAGTTTATAAAGGAGGCAGGTTTACCAAGTCTCCCGGACAGTGTTGCAAAAGAACTAGATGGGCCGATCACTGTTGAGGAGATCGAGAGGGCCTTGAAAGCTTCTTCCTCTGGTAAGAGTCCAGGGCCAGGCAGCTTCACAACCTATTTTTATAAAAAATTCAAGGAGTCTTTGATTCCTAAGTTTTGCCAGATTTGGAATGGGTTGGGGTGTCAGGGAGAGTTATGTGAGGGGGCACTGACTGCGTCAGTAACTCTAATACCTAAGGTAGGGAAAGATAGCTCGCTGTGCTCGAGCTATAGGCCGATAGCACTGCTGAACGCTGATATTAAATTATACGCCAAGGTATTGGCCAGTAGATTAAAGGACAAAATGTTGTATTGGATCCACCCAGATCAGACAGATTTTGTGCCTGGGAGAGAGGGGAAGGACAATGGCGTCAGGTCGCTCCTGGTTATGGATGCGATGAAAGCAAATGGGACCCCCGGTCTGCTTCTGTCAATTGACGCTGAGAAAGCCTTCGACAGAGTAGACTGGGGATTCATGCTGAGGACGTTGAGGGCAGTCGGTCTGGGTGGTTCTATGCTGAACTGGATTAATGTACTGTATAAATCTCCCTCGGCATTTGTTAGAGTAAATGGGACACCGTCGGCGGAGTTTAAAATGGAAAACGGGACCAGGCAGGGCTGTCCTTTGTCCCCCCTCCTGTTTGTCCTGACCCTGGAACCTCTACTGGCCTTGATCCGTAAGAACCCGGACATAGGCGGTTGCGTAGTGGGGAGTGACGAACACAAGCTTTTGGCTTTTGCCGACGATATATTGTTCTACATTGTAAAGCCGAGAATCTCGATCCCCAATTTACTTGCTACCCTAAGGAGATACGGTGAGCTATCAAATTATAGGGTTAACCTTAGTAAGTCAGTAGTTTTAAATATCAACGTTGATAGACAAGAAGTAATTAAACTTAAGGAAATATTCCATTTTCCGTGGAGGAAAAAAATTAGTTATCTTGGAGTTACTTTAGCAAATTCCCAAAGGAAAATGTATCTCTTAAACTTTATCCCACTCCTTGACGAGATCCAGCAGGAAACTAAAAAAAGTATGCATCTACCGATAAATGCGGTTAAAATGACTCTGGCCCCGAAGATCCTGTATAAAATGCAGCTACTCCCAATCCCATTAGGGCAGACCTTTTTCAGGGTTTTAAACAATATTATCACTAGATTTATATGGAAAAATAAGAAACCACGGATTGCTTTCAAAGTCTAGACCAGGGGTAAAGCACAGGGTGGTCTGGCTCTTCCAGACTTTAAAAAATATCATAGAGCGATAGTATTATCATGGGTGATAGATTGGGGAAAGGAATCGATAGATAAAAGATGGGTACATTTAGAAAAAGATTTGAGTAATGCAAAATTACACCAATTAATTTGGAATCCCCCATACTTTAGGAAGTTAGGCCCCAAGGCACACAATATAGCAAGATACACTTTGAAGTTATAGGATCAGTTACACAAACAAACTGCATGGGAGTTTACCTCACCATTTATTTATTTAAAAGATAATGAGTTTTTTTAGCCAGGGATGAGGGAAGTGGGAGGGAATTGGATAAAAAATAAGGATACACAATTGATAGATATAATGAAAAAGGGTAAAATTGTCACTTTTCAGGAATTAGACCTGCTCAAGGACTTAATGAAAATAGACATGTGGCGATATAACCAGCTTGCGTACTTTATTAAAAGCCTCCCTGGTCCCATTAGAGATAAGAAGAACCTCAGGCCATTGGAGAAATTATTCCTGAAGAATAGAGCAATAAGGAACATAACAGAACTATATAAATTGTATGCCTCACACTCGCACACACCTTTGAATGAAACCTTTTCCCATTTTTTTTTTATTCCATCATTTAACAATTGAGTGCGCACATAAGACCCGAAACCTCCTGGATTCCCACCTCCCCGATACGGAAGGAGTGTGAAGCGAATTGCTTACAATCCAGCCGTGCCGCCCTAAGGCATTTGCAGAAAACTGCAATGAACTGAAACCTAGATAAAAAGGTCCCATCCCCATGCAACAACAACGGCCCACCTCCAACAGGTCGAACCTTTCAAAAATTCCTCCACCACCCTTATCGGGCAAACCCGCGAACCAGGCAGCGTAAACAACTGCACATTTACCCCTCTTCCTCTCTGATCTGTTTTAGACCTGCGCAAGCTTAACACCACCCTATCCCCCCTTAAATCCACGTCCTGTACCAGCAGACCCCCTTCTGCTCGTTTTGCAGGGCTCACCAACTCCCCCACTCGAAATGCTACAAAAAACGCAATAGAAAATGCTGCCCTAAACAAAATTACATCATAACCCGACGAACACACAGCACCCAATTTTTCACAAATGACCTGAAGTATTGAAAATGAGACCGGCCTCCACGTATTTTTTGAGAGTGACCCTTCCGATATCCTTTTAGCGCTTGTTTTACCCAGAAATCTTTAGTGAAATCCATCAGGCCTTGAAGCTTGAATAAAAAGGCCAAATCTGCCAGCTTCTGTTCAATGGCGGACACTGACTCCCCTCCCTCCATATATCTGGAAACAAAATACACCACCAGTAACCTCATCTCGTGCCCGCTCAGCTCGGCTCCCGCCAGCCGTGTAAAAGCTAACCACTCTTTCCATACCTTGGTATAAGCTGCCCAGGTCGACCCACTTACCGACCTCCTGATCCATCCCGCGACGACTCCAAGGCCATCTCCCAAAGCCACCCCGGGCAAGGAATCCCTTCCTTCTCTGCAGCTGGGGCCAGCTTCCTGAACCTGTCCCACTGAAACCGAGACAAGGAGTCAGCCAGCGTGTTGTCAATGCCTGGGATATGAACAGCATATAGGAAAACGTTTAACTGTAAGCAACGCAACACTAGGTGGCGCAGCAATCGTATCACCGGCTGCGATGGCGCGGATATCCAATTGATGACTTGCACCACCCCCATGTTGTCACAGTTCAACCTGATATTTAAGTTCTGACATGCTGTACCCCATAACTCCATAGCCAAGACCACTGGAAACAGTTCCAACAGTACCAGGTTACGAGTAAATCCTGCCTCCACCCAAAACTCCGGCCAAGCCTCTGCGCTACATTGCCCTTGTAAGAAAGCCTCGTAACCAGTAGATCCCACCGCATCCGTAACCAACGCTAGATCAAAATTACTTACCGGCCCCTCCATCCAAACCGATCGACCATTGTACGTTTCCAGGAACGTGTGCCAAACTTTCAAGTCCTCCTTGTGTTCCCTGGTAAGTCTGATGAAATAGGTCAGGGCCTGTACCCCCGCTGTAGCTGACGACAGCCGTAGGCAAAAAACCCTACCCATCAGAATAATGCAACATGCAAAATTCAACTTATCCAACAAGGACTGCAACCTCCGGAGCTGCACTTTCATCTTCTCCATCATCTCTCTGATGTCCACCTTGAGCCCTTCTACTTTGTCCCCCGGCAACCTACACTCCATAGCTCTGGTATCGATCTCAATGCCCAAAAAAACTCAGTTCTGTCGTTGGATCCTCCGATTTTCCATCGCTAACGGAACACCAAACTTACCCGCAATGTGCTGCAACATCGCCAAGAGAATCGCACACACATTGGACGAATGAGGACCTATGAACAGGAAATCGTTCAGGTAATGTATCACTGGATCCAAACCTGACACGTCCCGTATCACCCATTCCAGGAATGAGCTAAACAATTCAAACTTGGTGCAGGAAATGGAGCAACCCATGCGCAAACCCTGATCCATGTAAAATTCCTCCTGTCAACAGCACCCCAACAGCCAAAAACTGTCCGGGTGTACTGGTAGCAAGCGAAATGCTGACTCAATGTCCGACTTTGTCTTGAGTGTCCCCTGACCATAGTGCCTAACCCATCCCACAGCCACATCAAAAGATTTATAAGACACTGTACAATCTTTGGGATCTATAGCATCGTTCACAGACTCCCCTTTTGAAAACGAGAGGTGGTGAATAAGACGAAACTTATTCAGTTCTTTCTTAGGCACCACTCCCAAAGGTGACAATACTAAATTCTGCAGCGGCTTTTTTGCAAACGGCCCGCTCATGCGCCCCTACGCCACCTCCTTGGCCAATTTTTCTGAAACCACCCCAGGATTCTGCAGTGCCGAACGCAAATTCTTTGCCATAGGAGGTACCACCGCTAGGGAGCATGGTATCCTAAAACCCTCGGAAAACCCCTCAGCCAACACCCTCGCTGCCTCTCTATCCGGGTACCTATTTAGGAAAGGCCCATCCTTACCTTCTTCACCGGTGTTGTCCCTCTTTTGAGCAAAGTCCTCTGCCCATTTCCCTTTTTTGAAGCAACGGGACAAGGGGAGATTTCCTCCACATCCGGAGAATTCGTGCTTGAAACGACAGGACCCCCAAACTTACAGGATCCCTTGTTGAATTGCCAACACCCCCTCCATTTCTTTCCAGACAGCAGTCCAGAGGGTGGTGATCCCCTGGCCCCCCTTTGAAAAAACTGGATTAGGGCCCTAGCAGAAGACATCAAACGCATCCATAGGCTGATATGATCCCACCTGAGAGCTGGCCGAACCGCCCTCCCCTGCCTAAACTGCTTGTCATACTGCAGCCACGCGTTCCTCCCATACACTCTATGAGCCTCTCTTATGGTGTCCATATAACAGAACAATGCTGAGCAATGTTCTGGGTTCTTCTCACCTATGACGCTAGCCATGATGGCGAATGCCTGTAGCCAATTCACCATAGTCTTAGGGATCAACCGATACCTCCTCTTCTCCTCATCCTCCTTTTTGGAATCATCCAGTTTTACCCTATCCAAATTGAATTTTTCTAGGGTTAACAGTGAGAAGATTTCCACATACTCACCTTTTCCGATCTTATCTCTAACCTCTTGCTTCAAATGGGCTCCCAACGGCCCCTCGTAGCAGACATAGACTTCGCATTTTGCAGCATCCCCTAACCTGACCACATCTGCTCATGCCCCCGCCGCAGGCTCCCCCGCTTTTTCTCTGACCGCTGTACTCACCATCACTCCTGCCGCTGGTGTAGCATTGGACTCCCCTGTTACCCCAGGGGTCCCCCCAGTCCCCGTCTTCTCAGCTTGCCCCCAACCCACAGTGCTACCTGTGCTGGCACTACTTGGATGCCCGCAAAACGCTCCCCTTACCCCCCTAGTAGCTCTTGCAATGGCTCCCCTATCCCAGAGGCGACAGTTGTGCTGCCCGCCACCCACGGGCCAGACGCCAGCCCCGCAGTGGCCTCCATTGTGACCCCACCTACGCTCGTGAGCCCCCCGCTCCCCACACCTAACAACCTGCACAATTCATCATTCACATCACCAGCAGATATAACAGGTGACTTACCGGGCTGACTGGGCCTGCTCCCCATATCCGCTGCTCTGGTGTCTCCTGGCGGTACGATCTGCTGGCGCTCCTCCTCTTCAGAGCCCGAAATCTCCCCCTCCGACCGTACTTCCGTGGCTGGTAGCATCGGCTTCAGTAGCCCCCAGGCGAAGCAGGCCTGGAGGCCGTGGATTCTGACCCTGCTGCAGCTTGCCTCCTCTCCGTGTGTCTTCCCTCTGACTCCACACTGCGCAGGCCTGTACACATGGCTCCTCTGTTAGGCCCTGCCCGTCTCCCTCTGTCTGGCCTTGTGTCCCTCCATCCTCTCTGAGTCACGGAACCGCCAGCAGCATCTGGTAGCTGCCCCACGGCGTGGCGCTGCTTCTCCCCCACCGAATCTCCCCCCTGTCAGCAACATGTAAATAGAGGGGGGGTCGCTCTCTCCCTGGTCTCAGGCCTTGAAGGCGAGGCGTGGGCGGCATTACGGCCCGTAGCCCCACCCCCGAGCTCCGCCGATGGTGAGGATTCCGCACGGTCTCTCCAGTGGCCGAGGCTGCTGCCTGTTTTCCCGGAGGTGCCAACAGGTCTGCTAATGGGCTTCTAGTGTGGCGCTGAGCTCTGCTGGAGGGGCCTGGAGAGAAGCGCTCCGGAGGCCAGGACCTCCGAGTGCGTGGCCGACCCCCCCGTTTCGTCCTGGATAAGGGCAGCTACCTGGGCTTGTAGCCATTCAGGCCCTCTAGTCGCCGCCGCCACCTGCAAGCATGCTAGGATTGAATCGATATCGGCCATGCTGGTGCAGCGTGTGGAAACTTTCTCCGCTCTTTTATCTCCCCCACTGCTCCCGGAAGTCCCTGCCTCCTTCTTTTATAGCACTCCTCCCTCTTATTTCATTTTCCACCTCTCTCCTCCCCTTTTCTTTCTTCTCCAAATGAACCCTTTGCTGTCACTCCTCACCCACTTGTGATGCCCGGCCCTTCATTACTTTGTCATTCTTTCTCTCCATTCCGGGCCTCTCTGTACTGATGTAGTGGCAGTGTTCTGAGTGTGTGGACTTTCTGATGCGTGTCACTCTGTTTGACACGTTTTAAGAAAGTTAATAGCCTCTTCGTTGCTAGAGAAAAGCAAGTCCATCATCCACATAAAAATTTCTCATGATGAACTGTTGGACATCTGTGCCATGCTCTTCTTTACCTTCCTGAGCTTCTTGTCTGAGGTTGTAGATAGCTACAGCTGGAGAGGGGCCGTTTCTGAACACATGTACCTTCATCGTGTATTCTGTAAAATCTATTTTGAAGTCATTATCTTCATACGACAGGAACCTCAGGTAGTCTCTGTGATCTTTGGAGACAAGGAAATAGTAGAACATTTGATGTACATCTGCTGTTATTGCAACAAGTTCTTTTTGGAATCTGATGAGGACTTCAAGGAGTGTATTATTCAGGTCGGGTCCACTGAGGAGAACCTCGTTTAGGGAGATGCCTTCATGCTTTGCACTGGAGTAGAATACTATTCGTATCTGTCCTGGTTTCTGATACACTCCAAATATTGGTAAGTACTAATATTCTTGTCTTTCTTCCAGTGGTGGTGCTTTTTCAGCTTGACCACTGTCGAAGATCTTCTGCATGAACTCAGGGAAGTGTTCCTTTATATCTGGCTTTCTGTATAGAGTGCCTAGAGAGGCCATCTTTAACAGATGGTGCTGGTTTGTCATCATCTGGCGTTCTTTCAAACTGTATCTTCAGCTGAGCAGGGGAGGGCTGGCAGCCTTAGGCCTGGGGGGCAAGTCCAGTCAAGTGGCCCATTGAACCACCGAATCAGCTCACCATCCATCTACACAACATTCCAGAGAGAGAGAGAGAGAGAGAGAGAGAGAGAGGGGACTGCTCCATATTGTCCCAGAGAGAGAGAGAGACCGCTTGACACTGCCTACACAGAGAGAGAGACTGCTCCACATTGCCCGCTGTGCGAATCGGTCACTCTCTGTGGGGGAATTGCAAATCGGTCACTCTCTGTGGGGGAAGTGCGAATCGGTCACTCTCTGTGGGGGCAGTGCGAAGGGGTCACTCTCTGTGGGGGCAGTGCGAAGGGGTCACACTCTGTGGGGGCAGTGCGAAGGGGTCACACTCTGTGGGGGCAGTGCGAAGGGGTCACACTCTGTGGGGGCAGTGCGAAGGGGTCACTCTCTGTGGGGGCAGTGCGAAGGGGTCACTCTCTGTGGGGGCAGTGCAAAGGGGTCACTCTCTGTGGGGGCAGTGCAAAGGGGTCACTCTCTGTGGGGGCAGTGCAAAGGGGTCACTCTCTGTGGGGGCAGTGCAAAGGGGTCACTCTCTGTGTGGGCAGTGCGAAGGGGTCACTCTCTGTGGGGGCAGTGCAAAGGGGTCCCTCTCTGTGGGGGCAGTGCGAAGGGGTCACTCTCTGTGTGGGCAGTGCGAAGGGGTCACTCTCTGTGTGGGCAGTGTGAAGGGGTCACTCTCTGTGTAAGCAGTGCGAAGGGGTCACTCTCTGTGTGGGCAGTGCGAAGGGGTCACTCTCTGTGGGGGCAGTGTGAAGGGGTCACTCTCTGTGTGGGCAGTGCGAAGGGGTCACTCTCTGTGTGGGCAGTGCGAAGGGGTCACTCTCTGTGGGGGTGAAAGTTTTCCCAGCCATCAGAATACAGTGATCACTGCTGGCAGCTATAGCAGCCAGCAGTGATCGCCAAAAAAAAAAAAAAAGAAAGAAATGCTGGCTGTACTGAAGTCAATTGATAGATTGAATTCTGTACAACCAGTCTGCACATAGATAGATCAAAATTCTGCTGGTTCAGCAGAAAATTAAATCTGTCTATGGTGGCTTAAGTTCACCAGTCTTTGGGTTTAATAATATCCTCAAATCTTCTGAAAGGGGGGCTCCACTTAGGTGTAGAAATTCACTTTGAACTGCACCTTATTTACAGAACCCTTTAGGTATTAGATGTGCAAACAATAAGGTGAGAGCGCATCGAATACCTACAGAGAGTAAGACCCCTTTCACACTGGGGCACTTTTCAGGCGCTACAGTGCTAAAAATAGCGCCTGCAAAGCGCCCTGAAACAGCCGCTGCTGTGTCTCCAGTGTGAAAGCCCCGAGGGTTTTCACACTGGAGCGGTGCGATAGCAGGACGGGAAAAAACTCCTGTTAGCAGCATCTTTGTAGCGATGTATACACCTCTACTGCCCATTGAAATCAATGGGGCAGCGCGGCTTTACCGCCGGCATAGCTCTGCTGCAGCGACGCTTTGCGGGCGTTTTTAACCCTTTTTTGGCCACTAGTGGGGGTTAAAACCACCCCGCTAGTGGCCGAAAAGCGCCGCTAAAATGATGGTAAAGCGGCGCTAAATATAGCGCTGCTTTACCACAGACGCCGCCCCAGTGTGAAAGGGGTCTAATGGAAATAAGGTGGAGTTCAAAGTGAACAGTGCCATTACCTGCAGGGACTGGCATTTAGGGGGTTAAAACAGGCAGGGTGGAAATGTGATATCATCTCCTCTGTCACTCTTCAGAGGAGTGGCAGTGCCTGCTGCAAGTGAATACAAGCCTTTGGGCTCACACTGGTGTGCTGGCAGTTTTCCATAGCCACAGTCCCTCAGACTTCTTTTAGGTTGCACATTTTTGCAGAATTTTCTGGAAGTACACCAAAGATGCAGCATGCAGGACATTTTGTACACTTTCAAAACATGCAGTAAAAATGTGCAGCCTCTATCGGACCAGGGGCAACATGCAGGAAGACTGTCAGTGAGAGCCCACTTCATAACACTTAGGAGGGCAAGGTTGCTGCTAGGAAAAAAAAAACTCTTTAGCTGCAGAGAGGGAGGGGGAGTTCACTTACTTGGACGGTCCTCCCAGGAGACTCACTGTATTTGAGCCGACTGCTCAGATTTAACTTTCCCGCCCACACATCCTCTTCACAGACAGCACACGGGCTGCCCAGAGTGTGGGCAGGGCAGCCCGGAGTGTGGGCGGGGAAAGAGAGAGAACAGGTACAGCCTCTGCCAGCCATTCATGTGGAGGAGGGAGGGGCTGGGCGGGGCTGTGCTCTGTAACACAGTCTGTCAGCCCTGAGACATCGCTGGATCACAGTAGTGGATGGAGATGCCGCATGTGCGGTTTTGAGCTGGCGACACAGTGGCCTTTATAGAGCATATGAGAGCAGCCCAGGGGGCAATTGCATCTCTGCCCCCTGGCCCAGCCCGCCCCTGGAGCTGAGGCTATAGCCTCCATGCAGCTCTGAACTCCTTGCTGTTGTATTGGATTGACTAGTCTCTCTTTTTTTTTTTAATCAAAAGGTTTTTATTGCTCAAAAAACAGACAGTACATTCAAACATGAAATACATTACACGTTGTTCAGATCTTACATACAATCCATGGTTACATTTGTCAACATTTTTAAGTTAGCTTATGCTCGTAGTACCTACTTATATGGACCACTAAAGTTGTCACAGTGCCATATAAATACCCTGTACCGTCTCCTCCACGCTACCTGTGCCCTTGTCCTTGTCCCTGAAAGTGGTTCAATATCCATCTGGATGTCTTGCTCATTCTGCACCTATACTCCTGTGATCAGTCTTATTTGTACTAGCTCCGTGGGGCTTATTCCTGGTGTATTGAGCCATTGGCAGTGCAGCTGATTTCCAGCTCATAAGGATTCTTTTCCTAGCCTCGAACAGTGCTCTGGCAAAGGCAACTCTTGTCCCCTCCTCTGCTATCGCCCCCTCCAGAACTCCCAGAAAGCAGCTTAGTGGGTCAAGAGGAACATTGGTCCGGAACACCTGATTCAGTGTAGCCATAACCTCCGTCCAGTATCTATGAAGCTTTGGGCAATGCCAGAGGAGGTGAATCAGTTCCCCAGGCACCGTTCTACACCTACCGCACAGTGGGTCCTGTATTCTGCACATTGTGTGAAACTTTATGGGTGTATAGTGTACTCTCAGTAGTATGCATAGTTGGGATACCTTTTGTGCTTCATTTAGTGAACATGTGTTGACTGCCTGTAGTGCCTCTTCCCACAGTTCCCCTGCAATGGGCCCCAAGTCCGCCTCCCATTGTGTCACTGCCTTCATGGGGTGCCCTTCTAAGAACGATGACTGTAGCATGTTATAGCATTGGGTAATTATACATTTGTGTTGGACACATCCTGCAGCATATGGAAGACTGGAGTGGAGGACTGATTCCATTCCATAGCGTCCCCCTGTGTCCTAACGGCGTGTTGTAGTTGTATGTAGTAAAACAGCATGTTGGAGGGCAGTGCATATTTAGATTGTAGGTTCTTAAAAGAGAGCAAGGTCCCATTGTGAAAGATGTGCCTCAGATGAGTTACACCTATGGGGCGCCACCTAGGTCCCTGTTGAATCTTGGTAAATTCTGCGTATGTTTTGTTTCCCCATGTCGGGCTGTAAGCCGTGAACCCCGTTATGTTTTGTAAATTGTTTAGTTTTGTTCCACACCTTCTGAAGGAGTGTATACGTGGGCATTAGTTTGTTGGGCTTTTGAAATTGTTGAGCTTCCAGTCCCTTTGGGTATAGATTCCGCCCCCGAACCGACTAGCATGAGCCTAGCCGATGAGCTCGCTGGTGAGGGAGCCATGGCCCCTATCAAGTGCTGTAGCTGTGCGGCCAGGTAGTATATCCAATGGTTGTGTAGGGCAAGGCCCCCCCCCTTGGGTATTGCAGTTGCTCTAGTTTAATTCTAGGGGGTTTGGTGTGCCACAGCAGCAGCCTGAACAGGGAGTTGACCACTCTGAATATCTTCAGTGTGATGAGTACCGGTGTGTTATGCAGCATATAAAGGAACTGCGGCATCAGAATCATCTTGATGAGATTTGTTTTTCCTGCCAGTGACATTTTAAGTTTATTCCATATATTTATTTTATCTCTAAAACGAGTTAGCATTGGGTATATGTTCAATTTGCAAAAGTCTGTTGGTTTAGGGTAGATGTGTATGCCTAGATATTTGAAAGTGGTCACTATGGGTACAGGGAAAGAGAGCCTCCTGCTTGGCCCGGGTGTCCCATCTATAAACATTAAGGCCGATTTGGACCAATTTATGGTAAGGCCTGAAAAATGGCCGAATTCCGTGATAAGGGACATTACCTTAGTCAGTGAGTCCTCTGCATCCCCTAGAAAGAGAAGCATATCGTCGACATAAAGCATGATTTTTTCATGCATTTCGCCATAGCGGAATCGCTTAATCTGTGGGCAATTCCTTACCTGAGCCGCAAGGGGTTCGATAGCCAGAGCAAAGAGCGCGGGGGACAGGGGGCATCCCTGCCTGGTCTCCCTGCCCAGTGCAAAAGCGTGTGACAGCCTATCCGATAAGTGTATGGCGGCCTGTGGTGAATCATACAGTAGTCTCCCCCATCTGATGAACCTGGGTTCAAACCCGAACCTAGCCAGTACTGCCCACAGGTACCGCCAACCCACACTGTCGAATGCCTTATTGGCGTCAAGAGACAACAGTGCTCAGTGCTTCTGACTCAGAGGGAGTTTGCATGTTCAAGTAGAGTCGTCTGAGCTTGGTCGCAGTAGATGTTCGTGGCATGAATCCTGCCTGGTCTGGGTGAACAACAAATCAGATTATTTTATTGACCCTCATGTCCAGTACCTTGGCCAAAATTTTAACGTTGCTCTGTAACAGTGAGATAGGGCTGTAGGAGCTAGGATCTAACGGGTCTTTGTCTGCTTTAAGTAGTAATATAATATTGGCTCTTGTCATGGTAGTAGGTAGTTTTCCTAACGAAGAGTTAAAGACCTCCAGAAGTTTGGGTAGAATCACTTCTCTTTATTGGGTATAGACCTCCATGGGGATCCCATCATCCCCCGGGGCCTTGCAAGGAGGCTGCAGCCTCACTCAGCTCATCCAGTGTAACTGGTGCTTCCAACTCCACGCGCTCTTTGCGGGTCAGAGTTGGAATAGTCATTTCACCCATATAGTTTTGCAGCTGTTCGTCAGTATAGTTGCCAGATGGTTTGTATAATACTACATAAAAAGATGCTAGTTCAGCTATTAGTGCATTCAGCATACCCGCATGAGGCGAGGGTAAACTCCCTCCATCCAACCTCATGCCAAGAGTTGTTCAGTGAACTCGTGCCAACTGGCCACCCAATAACCCGCCCCCTTAACTGGGGCACAGTGTAAATTTTTGAGCCCCCGTGGGCATGTCCTCCCCACCTTGACTCAGGTTTCATCTTGATCAAATGTTTTCTGTCAAAGTTCTTGTCAAGCGCTAGCTTTGAAAAAGTGAACATTATCCCGCACTGTAAGTGGTAAACTTA
Source organism: Lithobates clamitans (assembly GCA_037952925.1). Lineage (NCBI taxonomy): Eukaryota > Metazoa > Chordata > Amphibia > Anura > Ranidae > Lithobates > Lithobates clamitans. The sequence continues at coordinate 1,600,145 of JBBGZY010000924.1, read as the reverse complement.
GAACATCAGCAGGTTACACGCCTCTGTTAGGCCTCTCGGTGTCTCCTGAGGTCCTGTTCATTGCGGTCCAGTCATGCGGATGCATCTGAGGCAGATTAAAAAAAAGTAGATTGCCCTCTGGCAGTAATGCGTAATTTGGACGGATACAACATTGCATAAGTGAGTTGAATCCTCTGCAGGCGCTTCTTCACCTCGGCAAACTTGGCCCTTTTGCGTTGCACCTCTGCTGAGAAGTCAGGGTAAAACTTTAGTCCCATTATAGTGTACTGCACCTCTCTCTCTAGCCAGCCTAAGTATGAACTCTCTGTCCTTATAGTTCAAGAGCCTGGCCAGCATGGATCTTGGTGGGTTACCAGGGGGGAGGGGTCTTGGCAGCTTTCGGTGTGCCCGTTCCACCGCAAACAGTATGGTGAAGGCCAAATTTTGCCAAATATGTCCTGGAGCCATGCTTCTGTGAAGGCCTTGGGATCCCTGCCTTCAACCTTCTCTGGGCGCCCGACAATGCGGACATTGTTCCATCTGAGACGGTTCTTGATGTCGTCGGTTTTAGCGTTAGCCTGTGCTGATTGTTGTAATGCTGCTCTGGTGAGGGGGGTAGCAAATCCTCCACCTCGCTAATCCTGCCCTCCACCGTCGTGGTTCTCTCACTGATTTTCTGGAGATCCTGCCTCATAAGTGACACAGTTTCAGTGAGGTTTCCAAACTGCACTTTCAGTCCATTCACAGATGCTGTGCATCGCTGCACAGCATGCAGGATTTCAGTTAATGCGGGCTGTTGTGTCTCTTCCTGCATTATCTCAAACAGGTCAGGGGTGCGTACTGGGGAGCTCTCTAATGGCAGTGTGTCATCAAGTGTGGGAGTGCCATTTTGTCTGTCAGGCCCTTGTACTGGTGACTGTAGCAGTGGGGGAAGAGAGCAGTTTGGTCCCTGCATCTTCTGTGCATAGTACAGCATCTTCTGTTCCCTGTTGTTTTGGAGTCTTGTGTGACTTACCGCCCATCTCCTGCGCTCTGTCGGCACCTCGTGCTGTTCATTGAGGCTGAGGGGGACCGGTGCCATCTTGGCCCTCCATTGCTGCCGCTTCTGCGGCGTCTTTTCCTCCCTTTCAGGTCATCATGGAAGCCTGTGATTGCCGGTCGTCTCAGGCTCAACGGAGGATCAGTAGCGGGAGCTCCGTGCAGTGTGACCGCTCACATGCCCGTCCAGGCCACGCCCCCGACTAGTCTCTCTTTAATCTGTATTCTGTTGGTACAGGGGCTAAGACATGATGTGCGACCATTTTGCAACATGTTTTCTTTGTAGGCATTCACCCTTGCTGGCTTGTGAGCTCTGTCCAGACTTACATCACCAATAATGACCCATCCAAGTTCAAGACATCGTGCAAATGGTGCATTGTGTAGCCCATTGTACTGTTCTCTGATCTTGTGCACTCTCAGTATGTCTCTTCCTAGTAGAAGGATAATTACAGCGTGTGGGTCAAGTGCTGGAATCATGTATGTTATTTGTGTCAGATGAGGGTAGCCTGAAACATCCCCGCAGCAGCTGGGGAGGGAGGGAAGCCAGACGTACAGCAGGGTGGGGAGCTCAATACAGGGGAAGCCTGGACAAAAGTGGAAATTGGCACCACACGTAGTGATTAGGGTGTGCCCAGACACACCTGGCACACCCCCTGTGCACACCTATGGCCCTAATGCCACGTACACACGATCAAAATTTTTGTTGGAAAAGGCTTGGATGGTTTTTCCAACGGAATTCCGCTCAAGCTTGTCTTGCATACGCGGTCACACCAAATTCCGACCGTCAAGAACACGTTGACGTACAACACGTACGACGGCACTAGGAAAGGGAAGTTCAATAGCCAGTGTGCCACCCTTTGGGCTCATTCTGCTAATCTCGTGTTTATCTCGTGCTAGTAGAAGTTTGGCGAGAGACGATTTACGCTTTTCAGCCTCAAGCTTTTCAGATCGTTACTGCTCTTCAGTTTGTGCTTGTGGGTTTGTATCTGGTTTTCAGTGCGTGTAGTCAGTTCGTATTTGTTTTTCAGTGCGTTCTTGTCCGCTCGTTTCTGATTTTCAGCTTGCTCGCCTTTCTGTTCTTCAGTGTATTCTCTTAGTTTGTTCTGACCAGCCGACCATTTTGAAGCCATGTTGCGGGTCTGTGCTCGTCGTAGAGTTTGTGCTATACGGGGGGTTGGTGTTGGAGTTCTTGCTTTGACCCAAGCCCAGTCCATGAACAGGGTGGGGAGGAGAACATGGACCAAGAATTGGTTACTCCAGCGTGACCAATGCTCTCACATGCCTTTGCTGTGGAAGATCCAGGAGAATAACCCTGATGATTTCAGGAATTTTCTCCGGATGACGGACCCTGTTTTTCACCGTCTGTTGGCTTGCTATCCCCTTATATTATGAAGCAGGACACCTGCATGCGGCAAGCTATCACTTCGGAGCAGAGGCTAGTCACCACCTTGCGGTACTTGGCGACAGGGAGAAGTCTACAGGACCTCAAGTTCTCTACAGGCATCTCCCCCCAGGCTCTGGGGATCATTATTCCAGAGACCTGTTCTGCCATCACACAGGTCCTGCAGAAGGACTATATTAGGGTAAGTTTTCTCCTTTAACATCACATTCTATGTATTTAATATATGCTAATGTTTTGTATTTCTTTCATCATTCCTAATTACCATGATTGTAATATGCTGTGAATGTTTCCTTTGTGCCCATGCATGCTGTAAGTTTTTAATGCTCCTTTTTTGTCCTTCATCCATATACACCTAGTCTAGTCACTTAACAATGTATTTTGTCAGCTCCATTGTAGTGCTCTACCCTAAACACCCCCTAAAACGTGTCCAAATGTTATTGTTGTCCTTGAATTCAGTGCCAGAGGCTTTTTTTTGGGGGTCCAAAGCTCATTTATACCCCCCCTAAAATTTTTCCAATGGGCCATCAGAAGGGGTGAGGAATCTGATAAGTGGACCTTATACTTTTGTCTTTAAATACTCCTTAAAATAAATGTTACACTGATGTTGGCCAAGAATGTTTGTCTAATCTGCTTGTAATGTTATGTGCAAAAGTACGGTAATAATATTTTTTTTTTTTTTTTGACGCCACAATTTCCTTCAACGCCACAGGAATGGCAGACTGTGGCATCCCAGTTTGCCCAGCATTAGGGCTTTCCTAACTGCGGAGGAGCAATCGATGGGAAACACATTCAAATCGTCCTACCACCCTACTCGGGGTCATACTATTTTAATTATAAGGGTTTCAATTGTATTGTATTGATGGCGGTGGTGTCAGCAACATACGAGTTTCTCTATGTGGACGTGGGGAAGAATGGCCGGATGACGGATGGTGGAGTCTTTGCCCAGACCGAGTTCTACCGACGTCTCCAGAGTGGTGGCTTGGGATTGCCACCTGTGGAAGAGAACGTTGAAGGACTCCCATTTGTTTTTATCACTGCTGAAGCATTTGATCTGGGTGATCACCTGATGAGGCCATTGCCCCAGAGGACCCTCACCCCAGAGAAGAGGGTTTTTAATTACCGGCTGGCCAGAGCCAGAAGAGTCGTGGAGAATGCCTTTGGGATAATGGCCAGCCGGTTCTGCCTATTTCTTATGGCTATTAATATGGCAGAGTACAAACTGAACCACATAGTTCTAGCATGCTGCATACTTCACACCTTTTTAAAGAGAAATGCTCCAAATTATGTTGCCTCAGTTGGGCCTGAGGCCGGACTTCCAGAAAATACAATGGCCCTGGAAGCTGGCTGTCCTGGCTTGCCCCCCCAAAGTGCCTGTGAAGTGCATCAAAAATATGTAGATTATTTTACAAGTAGGGGGGCCATTGCTATGCCAGCAAATTTTAATTATTTTCTATTTTATAAAAAAAAATGTATCTGATACAATCTTGATTTTGATTTACTGCTTGTGTTTCTTTTAGCGGTCTCCTAGGTTCTCCTAGTGCACTTGTAGTGCCAAGTGGTTTTTCAATTTTTAAATAACACCTATTGTCACTGTAAACACCAACTTAATACAAAAACTGGTATTGAGCATTGAAAGAAGAAGCCACAGATTGTTGAGTATAAAACCTTTTACTCCGTGCACATTCACATGTGCGTTGTAAAACATGTTTGGGTAAAAAAAACATCATCTTGGTTTTATAAAGTTTTACCTTGAATTTTTTTTTTAACACATAAACAGGCATGTTTCAAAACATAACATACACAACTCAGGAATTTACAAAGTTCAACATTGAAAAACTGAAGGCAATATTAGACATTATAGTGTCAAAAATGTGATGATCTTGCCTTCATCAGATGGGTTGATGTTACCCCTGTAAAAGCCAAATTTTGAAGATGCACACAAATTGGGATCTCCCTTCTGGTCCCATGCCTAATGTCAACATGTGCTATCTCCCATCACGTGAGATCAATGGATGTGTTTTAGGGGTGCAACCACTTCCTCTCACCTACTTGAGTTGCGAGGAAGGGGTTGCACCCACAAAATGCGTACATTGATATCCCCTGATGGCAGATAGCACATGTTAACACACTGTGTGCATCTTCAAAATTTGGCTTTTAAAATGTGTCAAAAATGTAGAAAACTTGGTTCGAAAATATATAAAATGGGGTCATTCTGTGGTTATTTAGATTCTTCCTAGTACATCAATCATGTTCTTCAGTTTTTATTCAACCTCATTTGTTTTTTGCTTTATGAGGTCTAAATCCCGACTACACCACATTATGTCCTGGATTAATCTTTGTGCACTGTCACTGGTGAAATGAGGAGATTGTTCTTCCACAACATGCACATCACCTAAAAAAAAAAATACACACCATGTATTATAAATATGCAGGTATACCTCTATTACCTGAATCTGTGGTGTCAGACACTGACCTGTTGTGGTGACAATTTCAACCAATTCTTCCACCTCTTCTACCTCCACATCCTGAGGTTGTGGTGTCCTCTGTTCCCCTTCTTTCGGAGGTGGGGGGTTCCTGGTGTCCTCAGACGTTCCGAGTCTTTTCTCCCCTATGAGAATGAAACAAAGGGTATACTTAGCACACAGATATTTGAGGCCAGAAATAGGAATATGAAACATTGCTTGGAAGTGTCGTACAATTGTCTGTTTTGGCAGAGTTCCAAGCTGAAGATATGATTTTTTCCCTTACCAAACCTGGAATACTTACTTTTTTTGGACAAGTTCACACATGGAGACACACCAAGTATCCACTGGAGTACCTGTGTGGGACACCCTAAAAGTTTGTTCTGGTGTCCAACACTAGTGCTCCTGAGTCCAGATGTGTAAACAGCTGCTGAGTGTCCTCTCCTTACATTACAATGAATCAAGTTTGCAATTCTTTCTAGTTTCAAACACATCTGGACAACAATGTCCTAAACTTCTTTTAATACAAATTAGCATGATCAAATGTAGTTAACCCTGTATCTGCCAAAAACATCATATTTAGTTGGCAAACAATGTTTACTGTGACCAATTACTGTGCCCACGCACATGAAAGTAGCCAATTAAAACTGTACAACAGTAAAGAAAAGCACATGGAGCAGCATGCAAGTCATAATAATAGGAACACATGACAAGTACTTACTTTTCAGAAGCACTTTCTTGATCCTTCTGTACTGATCCTGCTCCCTCAATTTCAGGTCTGACCAGTGTTTCCTCAATTGCTCCTTGGATCGTCATACCCCAAAATTCCTGTGCAGACTCTTCACAACTTTAGACATGATCTTGGCCTTTCTCACATTTGGGTTTAGGTATGGTCCATACTTCCCGTCATAGTCAGCCCTCTTCAAGGTGTCCATCTCCACCATCTCTCCAAAGGCCATATTTGAGGCCTTAAATCTCCTGCGGGATCGTGACTTTTCTAGCTCCAGGCTTTCCTCCTCGTTACTGCTATTACGCACCTGCTGTGTCTCCGCCATGTTCCTCTCCCACTGCAACAAAAGAGATGGGGCGGGGAATATTCTAGGAAGAACGTCAGGGATGGCGACGCGGGCGGAGTTTCACGTATGCGCTGTGTATATAAAGCCAACACGCGTGTATCGTACCTACGATCTGTGAGTGGAGGAAGTGCCGATCGTGAGAACAAAGGTAACATTTTAACTTGGGACGTCAGTGGCCTATACTGATTCGAGATTGAGACCCATATTGGTATAAGATTAGGAGAGTTTATCCTGATATTAGTGTTTTTGTCTTGTGTTTTGTCTTGCACCAAATATGAAACAATTCAAAGACCCGGAATTTATGGGCCAGTTCATAGACAGATACAGGGATCTGAGAAATTTGTTGGAGGTTAAAAACCCCTATATCGAAATAAACCAGCTAGGAAGGCATTGCTGGAAAAACTGCTGCAGTTTTTGAAGACGCAGGTCCCCGATGCAGACTTCAAGTTTGTGGATAAGAAAATTGGTAGCTTGAGAAGCACGTATAGGAAGGAGCTTAATAAGGTCCAGGCTTCCATGAAATCAGGAGCAGCAGCAAAGGATGTGTATGTACCCAGTCTGTGGTACTACAACAGGATGCGGTTTCTGGAAGACCAGATTGAAGCCAGGGAATCACTTTCTACACTTCCATCCACCCTTCCCTCAACCCCAGCTGACGCTTCCGAGTACCAACCTGGGCCTTCCATCCTGGAAGAAGTTGAGGAGCCCAGATGGAGCCAGGTATAGGTATAGGACATATTTATTGTCCAAAAATTATTGTTGTTAACTAGATGTTATTATTGATAAAAAATGAATGATTTACAAAAAGTGTTTTACATATCAATAGACAGTAGGGGCCACAAATGATTGTGACAAGAATGAAAAATGCTGGGCTCAGAATGATAGTCTTTTCTATTTATTAACATTCAATTTGCAGTCATGAGCTGAAAAATGTGTGTGATTGATGAACCAAAAACTAAAAATGTCTCTTTTTCATACACAGGAAGACCTCAGCCAGGACGAGGCTCTATAATGTGGCAGACAGGAGGAGGGGGTAAGTGTCAGCCAGGAGGTAGCCAGGCCCAGCAGCCTCACCCAATCCCTGGTGCCTGCCCTCCACTTTACAACAAAAAGGGCCAGGAAAGGGAGTAACATGGAGGAGGCAGCACTAAACCTCATTAAGGATGCTAATTGGGCCTTATAAACACCCCCCAACACTGAAGAGGCCTATGGCTGCTATGTAGTTGCAAAATTGCAGCAAATGGAGGAGGGCCAATGCCTCATCTGTGAGCATATTATTTTTCAGGCCCTTCATAAGGGGTTGAGGGGCCAAATAACTGATAACATGCACTTATGTGCGCTCACCCATCCTTCTCCTCCTGCTGCCACAAGTCTACCTCCAGAGCCACAGCCTCCAAGGAAGGCTGCAGGGAAGGCTGCAGGGAAGTGTGGAGGGAAGGCCGCAAGGAAGACAAGAAAGTGATGGCCTGGGTTCAGTCTGGTCTGACAGAAGACACAGGCTGTTTTAGTACCACAGCTTGGGGACATATATGTCATCTGCTGTTGTTCCTGATCTCTGGGAGTCCTGGACCAGATTGTGCCCCCTATTAGTAAACGATAAGAAAGAGAGCGCACCAGCCTAGTGTATCATCCCAAGGTATATTTATTATTATTCACAGAGGGATCTTTTTGGATGAAGGTGAGAGCTAAAGCCATCTTTTCTATATACATGACACTTGATATTCTTCATCTGAAATCTACAATACCCAGGCCAACTAGATGTACGGCACTCACCAATAGAGTCAGCCTATTGCCGGGTGCTTACACTCCCATTGTGCACACACTTAAAATAAAGTAAAACAAAATAAAATTATAAAATAATAATATAAGATTTGAGAGACAAATTATCATTATACATATACAACAATGTGGTTAAGGTCTGCCCTTTGTAAGACCTCCTACTAATTAGGCGAGGGGCTTCAGTACTGATCTGAGATGTGATTCCCAGATGAACAGATAGACACATGTATAAATAGCTGCAAGAGAGTGGCACAGATAAGGCTCTGAAGAAGAAGGGACACCTTCGAAACGCGTTAGCCAGCAGCGGTTCGTACGTCCTCTTCCAAGGACCTGGAAACTGCTACCAGTGGACCAATCACCTTGTGATCGTTAATAGTGCGATTTTTTCTTCCTACCATTGTGAGTTGATTTTAATCTTGGTTTTAATAAATAAATATACCTTGGGATGATGCACTAGGCTGGTGCGCTCGCTTTCTTTCATACCGTTTACTACTAGGATATTCCAATCCTGGAGAGCAGCAAGGCCGAAATTCATTGTCCTTTTTGAACCCTTTGGATCATCTAGCTTACACACCTGTGCGCAAGAGTATTTGTTTCTATAGTACTGTGCTCCCTATTATATGGACTTTTCAGGCTACCAATTTTTAGTTACAAAGAGTTGATGTGTGCCCTGGGGTACAAAGGCTTCGCAAATTCATGCAGTTTCTCCAGCGTTGCCTAAAAATAATTCTAAACATTATTATTGAGATCTGGCTTTAAAAACAAAAAAGATTATTCAGGAGATCACGAGAAATAATAAAGAAATACATTTGTCAGAACTCTGTGTTAATATGAGCAGCTAAACAACTTCATTCTTCTAGCATTCTAAAAGAACAAGAGAATGTGCTGCATTAAAAGATTCAAAAATTTCCAGCGTGACGAATGTGCTATCTCAATTATGAACGCTAGTTTTACCAGACCGATCTTTTCCGTCTCGTACTTGATTGAGCATGCGTGATTTTTTGCACATAGACGAAGGCATTTTCAGATGGGAACTTTTTCCAACCGAAAAATAGAGAACCTGCTTTCAATCTTTTGCTGGCGGGAATTCCATCAGCAAAAGTCCGATTGAGCATACACACGGTCGCATTTTCCGACCAAAAGCTCCCATAGGACTTTTGCTGGCAGAATTTCCAATCGTGTGTATGGGGCATTAGACAGAAGAACTTTTATCACATTCCTTTTGGTGGCCTGGTTACAAGAAAGATGTCAAAAGCTATGTAACCTTGTGCATTATCTGTGCATGCAATATGACACCCCAAGCTTCTCCCTCGGGGCTGCTCCAACCACTTTCTGTTCCATCAGGACCGTGGGGGTCAATTTCTATGGACTTTGTTGTTGATTTACCTCACTCAAAAGAAATGACCGCTATCCTGGTAGTTGTCAACCGTCTTACTTAAATAGCTAATTTTATGCCAGTTAAGGGGCTACCTTCTGCTGAACAAACTGCTGAGTTGATGGTTCAAGAAGTCTTTAAACTACATGTAATTCCCGATGATGCGGTGTCTGACAGAGGAGTGCTGTGTAACACTACACCCGTGAAGGCCGCTTAAAGATACTGTACCCCAATGGTTGCCTTGACCTTACAAGTCCTCCGACACCTATTACACTCTGAGTTCTGACATTTTTGATATAGACAAAAGAATTCAAAGGCACGTACATGCAAAATGAACCAGTTAAATTTGTTTAATGGCAGATTAATGGCAATATATTCAGAAACAAGAGTTTGCAACACCTACCTACAGTAGGTAAGACACAGTTAATAAGATGGTGGAAAACTCAACTAAGGAACAGCAACCAGAACACTTCAAGAACATACAAATGGCAGAATTTAACCCTGGACAGAGTCTATGGTTACAGGCAAAAAGGGTAGAGTGATCAGGCGTCTGTAAAACGTCAAACCTCTCCATTTTAATCCCCTGCCACCACAGTCCTAGCAATGTGTAACTCTGATTTAAACTAAACAAACACTCTGAAGTGCTTTCACCTTTTTCTCTAGCAAATGGAGTCCTTGGTTTAAATATATATATTTAGGCCTTGGTGGCACTGAATATTCTTATCCCTGGGGGGAGGGGGATATTCTGTAGTCCTTTAAAGAAGAAGGTTTGGAAGAGTCTTGAGTCTTCATCTAGCTCTTTGAAATATGCACAATGTGTCCTAACAAACAAGATGTTCACTAGATTCTTTCTCTGTGTGGGTTAGAGTGTAACAAGGGTCCCCTTGCAAGCTTGGTGGAATGACTAAGCCAATGGTGTAAGCATGCATGCAGTGTCCTTTGGTGTGCCTGCTCACCAATCCCAGTGACCTACAGTGTTGAAGAGTGGCGTGAGGGCTCTGCAGCAGGCCTCTGCAGAATCTGGCTCAAGGGACAGCGCTCGACCCCGCATCGGTCCACGCTACCCCAGCTGAATCTGGCGTGATTTGATAAGAGCAGCCTCCAGGCTGCCGCTGAATGACCAGTAGTGGCTGGCTGAGGGTGCTCCAGCACCAACTCGCGATAACTCTCAGACATGTGCAGAACTGAAAAATGCGCTTGGTTTTATTTCGTATATATTTGCTATGTTACTAATTTTGTTTTGTTTCAGAATTTAAAACAATGCCGGCAATAGAAAATTCTGAAAAAAAAACTGTGTGGGTTCCCCCCAATCCATACCAGGCCCTTCGGGAATGTGGAACCCCACGAAAAATGAAACCATAAAAATGAAAAATTCCTTTAAATATAGTGCCTGGGGGGTCAACCTGCTGCAGCAAAAATCACATTTCTAAAGAAAAAAAAAAAAAAAAGAGAGTCAAATCACACTTAAATTGACTTGTTATTGCAATTGCCGACCCAGCGATTTAAAAAAAATTAAATAAATAAACGCCATGCCCCCCACACTGCCGGACCCGAAAAAAATAGCTCTACCCGCGACAAAGGCTGACCGCCTAACAGTGGCGTAGCGTGGGTTGTCAGCACCCAGGGCAAGGCAAGGCATTTGCGCCCCCTAACCTACACTGACCTACCTGACCACTACATTGACCTGCCCGATTCCTATACTGACCATTACACTGACATACCTGATTCCTACACTGACCACTATGCTTACCTACCTGTCCACTACACTACACTGACCACTACACTACACTGACCACTAAACTAACCTACCTGATTCCTACACTGACCATTACTCTTACCTACCTGTCCACTACACTACCCACTACACTGACTACTACACTGACCACTACACCAACCACTACCTGACCACTAAACGAACCTACCTGATTCTTACACTGACCACTACGCTTACCTACCTGTCCACTACACTACACACTACACTGACCACTACACCAACCACTACACCACATTGACCACTACACTACCCATTACACTGCACTACACTACCTGACCACTACACTACCTGACCACTAAACTAACCTACCTGATTCCTACAATGACCACTACACTGGCCACTACACTACACTGACCACTAAACTAACCTACCTGATTCCTACACTGACCATTACTCTTACCTACCTGTCCACTACACTACCCACTACACTGACTACTACACTGACCACTACACCAACCACTACCTGACCACTAAACGAACCTACCTGATTCTTACACTGACCACTACGCTTACCTACCTGTCCACTACACTACACACTACACTGACCACTACACCAACCACTACACCACATTGACCACTACACTACCCATTACACTGCACTACACTACCTGACCACTACACTACCTGACCACTAAACTAACCTACCTGATTCCTACAATGACCACTACACTGGCCACTACACTACACTGACTACTACTCTGCACTGACCCCAATTTATTACACTGCACTACCCATTACACTGCACACTACACTGACCACTAAACTAACCTACCTGATTCCTACACTGACCACTATGCTTACCTACCTGTCCACTACACTACACTGACCACTACACCAACCACTACACCACACTGACCACTGCACTCACCACTACACTGCACTACCCACTACACTACACTGACCACTACACTAAACTGACCACTACACTACACTGCACTGACCACTACACCACACCGACAACTACACTGACCACTACCCTACACTGACCACTACCCACTACACTGACCACTACTCACTACACTACACTGACCACTATTCACTACACTGCACTGACCACTACGCTGCACTGACTACTACACTAGACTGACCACTACACTACACTGATCACTACCCACTACACTACCCACTGCACTGACCACTACACCACACTGACCACTACACCGCACTACCTGACCACTAAACTAACCTACCTGTTTCCTATACTGATCACTAACACTGACATACCTGATTCCTACACTGACCACTACGCTTACCTACCTGTCCACTACACTACACTGACTACTATACCACACTGACCACTACACTGCACTACCCACTACACTGTCCATCACACCATGCTGACGTCTACACTGCACTACCCACTGCACTACCCACTACACCACACTGACCACTACCCACTACACTACCCACTACACATGACTCGTCTCTGACAAGGGAGTCTCACCTGTGTTTTTTCTTTCATCCATGATCGATCTGCGCTGCCACAATGGTAAATGATTGGAGATCCGGAGGAGAAGAGGAGGAGGAAAAGACAGCGGCGGCAGATCACAAGGCAGAGGCGGGACTCCAGGAGCAACCTTTGCGCAAGTGCCACCCAACATCATGGACAGGCCAGGCCTGCCACTGCACATGACCCCATTCGCCCAATCACAGGGCGCCGGCCGTTCTGCCTGAGATTAAACATGGCGGCCGGAGCACGGGGACACAGTATATCGGAATTAGGACAGTGACACACACTGGCTTTGAATTGCGCCCCCAAAATGTTGCGCCCGGTGCCACGGCCCCCCTCGCACCCCCCACGCTACGCCACTGCCGCCTAATGCCTAATCTGCTAGCTGACAGTTCTTAAATAGGTAAGGGGCGGGGCCACCTGGTGATGTCACCTGGTGACCACACCACCTTGTGATGTAATCGACCCAGCATGCCCTGGATGGAGGAGACAGCAGTCTGCAGGGATCATTTGACTAGGCTAGAGGTTTTTCTTTGTTTTCTTTTTTTGGGTTGGGCGGTGTGGTGGGCGGCATGAGATGGATCTACATCAGAGGACATTGTCCTTTATTTTTAATAAAGGAATTGTCAAACTCATGTACTGTCTTTATTCACTTTTTGCACATCTTTTGTAATTGGGTAGGGGTACAATGTACCCCATACTCATTAACATAGGGGAGCCGGTATCTGGGGGCCTCTTCCCCACAGCCCAGAGTTGTTGGGAAGAGGCCCTTGTCCCCATCAACATGGGGATAAGGTGATTTGGGGTGGGGGGCAGAGCCATAGGGATGCATGTATGTCCATATTTCACAAAAACGGATAGATGAAATACGGACATACTGTCCGCACGTGTGAAAGGAGCTTAAGTCTAGGCTGAGCACTAGGAGAGAACAGTCCTACTGTAGCAATGCTGCAGAGTGTCTGCTGATAATGCAGGCAATATTAGCCAGTTCCTGGCTACCTCCTCCCCCACTTGAAATCTTTTGCCCTTCAAACAGGCAGGGATGCTATAAAGAACTAATCAATCAGCCTTATGGAAGATGGTTTTACAACTTATAGCAACATTAATCACAATTCAAACTTAACGAATGGTGACACACTTCTGGATTTTGCTGGAACTATTTATATACATTCTCAGTTAACTCAATCAGTTTGTTCGCAGGCCAGAGCAAACAGCAATGTCAAAGGGCAGATCAAGATCACCTTCTACCCATCTGATGACAGTGGGATCAGGCATAGAGGTTTGTCTTTTGATGGTAGGGATTAGTTCATCAGAGTTACCTTCTAAGATGGCAAGTTTCTTCGGGGGATTTATATTCCGCCTCAGTTTGATGGGCGAATGGTTTTCAGGCATCCAGCTTTAGGTTTCCAACTTCAAAAGGGTCACAAAGCTCCAATAGGGAATCTGTAGACAAGGCCACAGGGTTAAACCCTGGGACAGAAAGGTCAGCTTCTTCAATGGAGCTAAGAATAGGCACCTGATTTCCACTAACTTCTTCATCTGGCAATGATATTTTGGCCTCTGGAGAACAACCTGGCTCGGGTAGCAATGAGGCTCAATTCACATCTGTGCATGTTGCTTTTGAGCGTTTCTGCAGTGTTTTTTGTGGTGCTTGCCACGTTTTGGAGCAGTGTTTTTACAGCGTTTTTGCCGCATTTTGCATTTTTTTTTACAGTTTTTTTAAAAAAAGTCAAAAACACAAAATGCGTCAAAAACGCCACAAAAACGCTGTAAAAACGCTGTACTTGCATTTTTGATGCTGGTCCATTAAATTCTATTACATGCAAAAGGCTGCATTTTACATGAAAAAAAGTTCCTGACCCTTTCCAAAAACGCAGAGGCACAAAAATGCATTGATGTGAACATGTTCCATAGGAACCAATGTTAAAAAATTCCCATGCATTTCTGCAAAATGCATCAAAAAACGCGTTAGTGTGAATGGAGCCTAAGTCTTCATCAACAAAACTGATCAAGTCTTCAGGAGATGGGCTGGTGCTTTCCAATTTCATTTCCTCAACCTTCCCAGGCTGTGAAAGGATCTCAACTCCTGAACTGGAGGTGCTTTCTCTTGCTCTTTCTGGTTCTCTTTCCTTCCTTGGAACACTGGTTTCCGCATCAACCTCTGAGGTCAAAGGCCACAACCAGTGCGGCACCATTTCTTCATGTTCGCTGTCTTCATTTTCCCTTACCACAAGCGGAGTGGGAGGTCGCCGACATGACCGAGTCTTGGGGGGTGTCGGTTCTTGATGGGGTGGAGTGGATGTCTGAGGTACCCGAACAGCATTTAACAGAGGAAGCAGATGCTTTCGGTGCCACATCTTCAAGGGCCCTGCCTTTCCTTCAGATCTAATCTGGTACATAGGTAATCCGTGAGCTGCTGGCAGATGACATTAGGTTGGGGCTGCCAGCGATCTGCCAACTTATGCATTTCAGGTACCCCCAGATTCCTTAACAGGACACAATCTCCAGGTTCCAAGTTCTTGCACCCTTACTTTCAGGTCAAAAGTTTTCTTGTTTCTCATTTCCCTGGTGGTGGCATGTTCTACTGCCCTCTCGTAGGCTTGCTTCAAATTTTTTCTCAATCTGTCTACATATCATTTGTGAGAAGTCAAAGAAGTGTTATTGACAGATGTTCCGAAAGCCAGATCAATTGGGAGCCAAGCTTCTCTTCCGAACGTCAGTCTGTAAAGCAAGCATCCAGTAGCGTCACTCACAGTGCTATTGTAAGCACACACAACAGCTGTAATTTGGTTTCCCCAATGTTGTTTTTTCTCGGTGGGTAAAGTTCCCAACATGTTTAGCAAAGTTCGGTTGAACCTCTCCAGCTGAGGGTCTCCCTGGGGGTGGTACTGGGGAAGTCCTAGATTTTTTCTATATACAGTAATTGGCACAGTTGATGTATCAGTCGACTCAAAATCTCGGCAAATGATATAGATAGAGAGAGATATAACGTATTTATTGGCGTATAACATGCACAGGCGTTATAACATGCACCTACAATTTAAGAGGGAAGTTTCAGGAAAAAAAAACTTTTTTTTTTTAATAAACCACTTTAAAGCAAAATAATGGTCAGTGCCCATCAATGCAGCCTGATTAGTGCCCATCTGCAGCCTCAATGCAGCCTAATTAGTGCCCATCTGCAGCTTCAATGCAGCCTGATCTGTGCCCATCTGCAGCTTCAATGCAGCCTGATCTGTGCCCATCTGCAATTTCAACGCAACCTGATTACTGCCCATCTGCAGCCTCAATGCAGCCTGATTAGTGCCCATCTGCAGCTTCAATGCAGCCTGATCTGTGCCCATCTGCAGCTTCAGTGCAGCCTAAATTTGTGCCCACCTGCAGCTTCAATGCAGCCTGATCTGTGCTCATCTGCAGCCTGATCTGCACCCATCTGCACTCATCTCCCATCAATGCACCTGCCTGATTAATGCCCATCTGCAGCCTCACCATCTCTCATCAATGCAGTGCAGGAAATCACTAAGCCGTCATCTCATGTTTACTCGGCTCAGTTGGCAGTCACATACACAGTCCCGCCTCCGCCATCGGCATTGGACCAGCCCCTGTGATAAACAGAACACTGGTCCAATGCCGGTGGCGGAGGCGGGACTGTGTGTGTGACATGAGAGCCAAGTAAGAGTCGAGTAAACAGGAGATGACAAATACGTAAATGGAAAGAATAACCGCGCTTAGGATAATGGTAGGGGGATAGGTGTGCTGCCTCCCCTAGGGGAACACTAGATAATGGAAAAACAAACAGGTGGGGTATGTGGCGCTACCTTAAAAATAAAAAATAAATATAAAGGAATGTGAAAAAGGGCTAGTGAGCCCCTAAAATGCACAATACATAAACAACCCGACCTCAGATGGTATCAGTGTCTCATGTATTGAAAAATCTGTAAAGTGTGTATACCAACAAAAACCATGTGCACCTAACGGTGTAAGTGAACTTGCCATGCAAGATGGCTCCTGTTAGGCAGCCACAAAACACAACCTATAAGTGTGTGCTATATGTACTTGCATAAACAGAGTGAGATGGTGACATGTGAGTCCCAATAGCTACGCCAGAACATAGACCATAATAGGTCAAAATCAAATGATATAGCAATAGTAAGTACCTAGTGAAAACACAATACAAATTAGGTGAACTAAATTAAGCCACTAACAAGCATGTCATGTCATAAGTGTCAAATATAATGCCCTGGTACATAAATTATACCAAGATACCAGAATCAAGGCACATATCAAAACCATGTAAAAGTCCGTTGCAATAATGAAAATTGCGTTCACATGTAGGTGAAAATCTGACAGTTCATATGAAGTGTGGGTCCGGCAATGTTCAGATAAGGGCAAACAATATAATGGTGACTTGAGTGCTCACAATATCCTTGGGTGACTTTGTGCTCCCCCTCAAGGATCCCCACTCACCGAATCCTCTCACCCCCTAAGGGGCAATGACATCAGTAGCACTTCCCCTGGAACATGATAGCACCTGCTGAATCACGTTCCAAGGGGAGTGCTACTGACGTCATGCTGCTTCCCTAGGTTTTCCCTTAGTGCTCCGTCTCCCCATTCTCCGCCTCCTCCTGCACTGACTGTCACATCTAAAGCTGCAGGGTCCTCTGGCTCTGGAATAGAAAGGGATTTATTAAGGATTACGGCCTACCCATCTGAAGTTAGAGGCGTGTTTCCGGAGCAAACATTACAGTTATCGTGGTGAATTGGCTACAGTGGCCTACCCTTATGCGCATTGCCCCTTAGGGGGTGAGAGGATTCGGTGAGTGGGGACCCTTGAGGGGGAGCACAAAGTCACCCAAGGATATTGTGAGCACTCAAGTCACCATTATATTGTTTGCCCTTATCTGAACATTGCCGGACCCACACTTCATATGAACTGTCAGATTTTCACCTACATGTGAATGCAATTTTCATTATTGCAACGGACTTTTACATGGTTTTGATATGTGCCTTGATTCTGGTATCTTGGTATAATTTATGTACCAGGGCATTATATTTGACACTTATGACATGACATGCTTGTGTTTAGTTCACCTAATTTGTATTGTGTTTTCACTAGGTACTTACTATAAAATTTGATTTTACCCTATTATGGTCTATGTCCTGGCATAGCTGCTGGGACTCACATGTCACCATCTCACTCTGTTTACGCAAGTACATATAGCACACACTTATAGGTTGTGTTTTGTGGCTATCTAACAGGAGCCATCTTGCATGGCAAGTTCACTTACACCTTTAGGTGCACATGGTTTTTGTTGGTATACACACTTCACAGATTTTTCAATACATGAGACACTGATACTGGTGGTACATTTTTTAAAAAGCCAGTTGGAGGAGAGCAGGGAGAAGGGGTAGCTGTGATTTTTAGAAGCCTGACATGATGTTTGTCTCTGTCCTTCCTCAGCCCACTGCTCTCTTTCTTTCACCTCCACCTGTATTTTCCTCCCTGCAGTTGCCGCTGCTATGATGCCTTTGCTTTTCCCCTCAGCTGCAGCTCGGCCAATAGGAGCAGAATGGGCATTGTTGCCAGAGCTGGGCCTGTGTCCGACAACCACCACACAAGCAGAAGGGAGAGTAGCCATTTCAGGAATAAAGGCAGACATTATAGGCGCAAAGCTGTGGGGAAAAGAAGAGACAAGCAGGCGTAAAAACAAGTGGTGGAACGAGGAAGGACAGAGGCAGACACGGAAGGATCATTCAACCTTCTGGAGCCTCAAGTTGATGAAGAGTCACATGTGGTTACTTCCAGAGTAAAAGGAGAAAATGCATGGACGTACAGGGGAGCTGGCGGAACATGCCAATCAGAGTGGCAACAGTGCAGCCGAAGATCTGCTGCCATATCATTGCCATTAACAATAAGAAAGTCCTTGGAACTGGCAGGATCAACTTGGTATTTATTAGTAAAGAACATTTCAATGCTGGAAAGCTTCTGCACACAGCTTTAGGATCGATTTAAACACAATAGTAGAACAGACAAACATTTTGGGGGGTTTAATGATACTTTACGTTTATGATCTACCAGAACACCCAGCTCCTTCTTGACCATTTGTATGCATCCTAAAATGTATTATGTATGCATGTTTTTAGCCCTCCAGTGCATAACTTTACATTGCTAAACATTGAAAACTTAATTTGCCACATAATTTGTCCAATTAAATAGTGCACTGAGGCTTGTAAGTTGGAGACATCCTTTAAGGACATTATTCCACTACATAGCTTGGTGTCATCTGCAAACACTGAAATGGTACTTTTAATCCAAAACTCTATGGTGTTAATTTACTAAAACTGGAGACTGCAAAATCTGGTGCAGCTGTGCATTGTAGCCAACAGCTTCCAATTTCAGCTTGTTCAATTAAGCTTTAGCAAAAAAAAAACTAGAAAACTGATTGGTTTCTATGCAGAGGTGCACCAGATTTTGCACTCTCCAGTATTAGTAAATCAACCCCTATATTATCCCTTTCATGACTAAGCCTATTTTTGAAATTTGGTGTTTACAAGTTAAAATCCATATTTTTTGCTAGAAAATTACTTAGAACCCCCCAATATTATATATATATTTTTTAGCCGAAAAAATTCCCCGAATCTTTTAAGTCCTTTCATTAAATTTGGGATAGTTATGATGGGATTGGTTATATATATTAGCAGATCATCTGCATATGCCGCTATCTTATATTCTTCCCCCCCACCTTTATCCCCCTAATATCTTTATTATTTCTAATTGCAGTGATTAGATGTTCCATTATAAGTACAAACAACAAGGGAGAGAGGGGACACCCCTGATGAGTGCCGTTTGATATTTTTTTATCCTTTGATAACATACCATTTACTCTCACTTTTGCTTTCGAGTTGGAATACAAAGCCGCTATCCTGTTACGCATTTTCGGGCCCATACCAAGTTGTTTTAGTGTTTCTTCTAAGACGCACCACCCTATCCTATCGAATGCTTTTTCTGCATCTACGGCCAGTATACACGTTTCAATATCTGTTCTTTGGGCGAATTCTATCAGTGAACAAGTTTTTATGATGTTATCCTTAGTTTCTCTCCCTTTTGTAAATCCCGCTTGGTCTAATTTTATATAATTCGGTAGAATTGGTGTTATTCTATTTGCAATGATTTAAGAATATAGATGTATATCTATGTTGGTTAAAGAGATTGGCCTATAGTTTTTACATAGCGTGTGGTCCTTCTCTGGTTTTGGAATTAAGGTAATGTGAGCTTCTGTGCTTTGTGATACAAAGCTTTGTATGTCAGATATGGAATTGTATGTTTTTTTTCAATATAGGGGCAATTATATCCTGAAAATTCTTATAAAATCTAGTAGTATACCCATCAGGTCCTGGACTTTTTCCTGGAACTAGTTCTTTGATTTCTTGTTGAATCTCTTCTAAGGAGATATCGTTTTCCAACATCTCGAGTGTTTCTTTAGGGAATCTAGGAAGGGCTGTCTCTTCAATATATTCTTTAATTTTCTCTCTGTTCAAATCCCACCCCTTATTCCCTCGTGATGTTTTAATATTGTACAGATTAGAATAGTATATTTAAAATTCTTCTATCATTTCTTTTGGATCGTATGTGTAATCCCCATCTGTTTTTAATAATTTACTTATAGTTGTTAAGGTCTGTTGTTCCTTTAATGTTTTAGCCAGTATTTTCCCTGTCTTTTTCCCATACTGATACCATTGTGCCCTCCTGCGGTCCCTGATCCTAAGGGATTCCTCATCGAGCAAGGTTTGTAATTCCAATCTTTTCCCTTTCAGTTTTATTTTATCTGATGATTTTAGGTTCTGCTTATGTTTTTTATCCAATTCTTCTATTTCCTTTATCAGCTGAGATTTCTTTTGATCCTTTCTTTTTTTAATCTTGATCCGTGCTTGATGAGTGTCCCCCTTAGTGCGCATTTTAATGTTTCCCATTGCATGGGAATTGATGTTTCATCCTTCTCATGAATTTCTACAAATTCCTTTATTGTTTTACGTATATCCTTTATACAGTCTTTATCTTAACAAATTATCATTTGATCTCCAATTCCCTTTTGTTTTTACTCGTTCTGTTACCCTAATTTCCAAAAACAACGGGGCATGATCTGACCATAAGAACCCCCCTATATCCGATGATGGCGTCATTAACATTAATAAGTGGTTAATAAAAAAATAATCTATCCTATGATAGGAATCATGTATATTCGAATAGTATGAGTAAATTTTTTTCCGTTTGATGCTGGGCTCTCCAAATATCCACCAAATGATATTTCTCTAATATCCCCTTAAATTCCTCTATTTGGCTCTTATTTCTATAAGCGTGGGTATTAGTTGTATCAATTTTTATATCCATAACAAAATTAAAGTCCCCGCCCATAATCACTGTACCTTCTGCCTTTTCCATACTGCTCTTTAGGGCCCTTATCCCCGTCCTTATCTGATCGTGATTTGGCAAATACAGATTGATAATTGTAAAAATTTTCCCATATATCGCTACTTTTATATCCAAAGATCTTCCATCATTTCCCGTATATTTTTGTATTATTTGTTGAGGTACGTTCCTATGAAAAGCAATAGATACCCCTTTTGACTTAGAATAGACGAATGTTTTGTGTATCCAGTTGTTATCATTTCGATTATTCAATTTCGGAATATGATTTGAACGAAAACGAGTCTCTTGGAACAGTATAATATCCACTTTTTGTTTATTGAAAAAATTTAAAATTTGATTTCTTTTATTAGGAGAGTTACGGCCTCTTGCATTAAAGGAGCAAAATTTAATCTCACCCATTCTATAGGGAGAGGAGAGAGAAAAAAAACCCCAAAAAAACAAAAAACAAAAACCCACACACTCCACGCACTCAATCTACCCTACTTCTACTTGACTTAAATAAATAAAGTCTATCTTACTATCTATAGTAAGTTCCCTACTATAAGGGGTTTTGAGCCTGCTGACCAAGACTAGCCACCCGATCGTCGTCCTCATGCCGCATTTTAATTGCTAATTTAACCTTCTCTTTCTTCTCTCTCCTTCCTCTACTACCTTCCCTCCCTCTTACGATCTATATTCTTTCTTTCAGTATTCAGTATTTTATTTCTTATTTACTACTGTTACCCCTGTATTAGGGTCAGAAGTTTTTCCTAAACTGCATGATGAAAAAGATGTGGGGAAAGGGGGAGAGGGGGAAAAAAAAAAAAACTCTAATTGCTACTTTTATCCTATATATAAATACTTCCAATTCGCTATCCCCGTTTGCATATCCTGTATATTAACTCAGCTGTACTCGTTTACACTCTATTGTTTTCTCTCACTCTTCCTTCAGAAGGGGGAGAAGAAAGAGAAAAAAAAAGAATTTTTTTTACCACATTACATATTCCTTACCCGTGTGCATAAATCAAATAAATTCGCATTATACCTTATTATTATGCCCAATCCTAATGTTATCCCTTCTGTGCTTGTTGTTTCATTGTAAATAATTAAAAAAAAAAAATACTTCAAATTCAATACCTCAGTACATAAACCATTAAATCAGTATTTCACCTGTTACATTACTGTTAACCCTTTTTCAAAAAAAAAAAATCAGAATATTCCATCAATTCAAATTCAATAATACCACGGTACATAATCCACCAAATTAATATTTCACCTTGTACATTATTTTTAACCCTTCACGAAAAAACAAACAAAAAAAATACAGAATATAATCAAAATAATAAGCTTTTTCCTTACCTTCCAATCCCTTCCCTCCCCCCATCCTCACCATCCCCCAACATCCCCCCCTCCACCCCAACAGCCCCCACCCCTTTTACATTTTTTTAACTGTCTGCATGTACAAAATGGGCCAGTCCGGTAATGTTATTTCCGGAATTTTAAGAATATCCCAAAATTCCGGCAAGTCTTCCAAGTCTCAGAATGATATAGTTCGTCCCTCTTTTTGAACCTGCAGTTGGAATGGAAATTTCCATCTGTATTGGAGGTTATTTATTAATTGCTCCACTAGGGGCCTTAACGCTCTTCTGCGATCCAGCGTGAATTTCAATAGATCTTGCAAAAATAATAAAGGCTCTCTGTCATATTGAATGTTTTTATTTTGACGGGCTGCAAACATAATTTTATCCTTTATATGGGCAAAATGCATCTTACAAACAATATCTCGAGGCTTTTTTAAATCTGACTTCCTTATCCCTGTAACTCTGTGTGCCCGATCAATGATTGGGTCTTTTATGTCAATATCTTGGGCGACTTCCTGAAAGACTTTTTGTAATGTTGTTATAAGTTCTCTTGAGCTTACCTCTTCTTTTAATCCTCTAATTCTTATATTTGATCTTCTATTTCTATTTTCTTGCTTCTGAATCTTTTCCTCTACCCTTTTCAAATCTTGTTCCATTTATAAAACTTTCTTGACTACTGTGTCTATTTTTTCTTGTGTGTTTTTGGTGGTTATTTTTAGTTCTTGTATCTCCATTGTATATGATTCTTCCAACCTATGTACGTATTGATCCATGTCAGCCCTGGTTGGGAGCGATCGAATATACGCCCTTATGTCCCATTTCAGTTTATCCTCCTCTTTTTGTTTATTTATTATTCCTGTTTTATCAATTGGTGAACTATTTCTAGGGTGGCTTACTTGTTCCTCGCCTGATGATCTGGATGTTGCTGATGATTCTGCTAGATTTGATAGTTCCTGTGATGTTTGTAATTCCTGTGTTGCATGGGGGGATTGTAGTTGTAACTGTTGGAAGAATTCCTTAATGTCTGTTGTTTGTATTGGTTGCGCCCCTGTAGTGTTTCTACTATTAACTTCTGCCTTATCTTTTTTACTTGTTTGGGTTTGCAGTGTTTTACTCCCTTTCTTAGCTGCCATCTCTCCTTCTCCCTTTCCTTTTTTTGAAAGGATAGACGTTTAAATAATGTGCCGGGGAGTGTGTGTGTGTGGGGGGGAAGGGGGGGGGGCACTGAAAAGGACCTGTTTCCTTGTAGTCCTTTGATAGCCCTTAAATATCCCTTTTTCATTCTATCTGTCCCGCAAATAATAGACAATTCAGTATTGGATTCTGAACCTTAAATTGGTAAGCTCTTCTTTCCTTTGATTATTTGTCTTTCTTTATTTGAGTGTTGTGTCCTTCTGTGTGCTTATTTACCAGAGTTTACAATCATCAGAGATAGGTTTTACCATTCTTTATATTATTGTTTCCGAGGTCATACCTGTTTGTCCTGTTTGTCCGGATTGCGGAGGTAATTATAATCTTTACCGTGAGCGGCTGCTAGCTTCTCTCGTGGATATCCCCGATTCCGCCCAGTCCGCCTGATCTCTGCCATCCGGCTCCCGAGGCCTCCGCCGGAGAGGGCGTCCGTAGCCGAGTGTCTCCACCGTCCCCTTCCGCAGACTCGCAGAGGCTTCCGCCTGTCCACGCCCGCTGTCTCCTGGCTCTGCCCCTGGAAGCGATCCCGACACCACACAGGCTCGTCTCCTTCCGGTTCTTTCGGGTCTCTCATTCACGCGAGTGCTTTTGCTCTGTCAGCCGCTCCTTCTGCCACTCCTACTCCCACTCTTACTTAGCTCTGTTGTGTCCCAGCGGAAGATTCAAAAGGATGACTCCGGAGCCATCAATCTCGCTCCAGGCGTGTATATTGACTATGTAAGCCTCCAGTGTCTGTGACTTTTCAGCTTGTTAGTTTTGCCAGTTTGTCAGCGTGTCAGCTTTCCAGCGTGTCTGCTTCTCAGCATGTCTGCTTATCAGCATGTCGGCATGTCCGACTACCGATCTCCTTACGCGGCCATCTTGGTCAGCAGCTCCTCCCCCTGTTTTCTATCCATTTTCAAACTGAAATTTCTAAGCCTGTAGACTTTAAAGGAGACATATAGCCAAAGCTATTTAGTCTATACTTCTATAGATCACAGGAGTTCAGTTTGCTCAGAGTCGGTCCAGACCCAGAAGCCTGAACCGATAGCTGGCTCAGCTTCTCACCGATCTGCTGAGAGCCTGAGCTAGCCCCTCCACAGCCCAGTGCTCCAGTGAGCTGGGGGGGGGGTTGGGCGTCAAAGCAGAGACTGACAGTTCCCGGCTCTCTGCTCACAGAATGCTGAAGATGATCTTTGATTATACTTGATTATTAATGTTTTTTTGTTTTTCATAATCCATACTTCTCTTTTAACGTGCACATTAGGCATGTGTAGAGGGACTACTTTAAATGCTTTGGCAAAATCCAAGTGTAATATATTCACAGCCACTCCTTTGGCTTAGGCGGGTTAACGTTACAACATACAGCTGCTGGAATGCTTCATCTCCCCAGCACCTGTCCATTGTTGGCTGTGGTAAGGGGTAGTGTGGTTTGTTTTGTACAAACTTTATGTGAAGTGTACATAACGTACAGTTCATTCATGGCAATGTACAATAGTGCGATGTGCTGCAATGCTGTACAGTGCCATGCAATTAAGCATGGCTCATTGCGATAAAATGCAGCTTTTCTGCATTTAATCACAGCATTCTGCAGCACAGCCCTAGGCTGTGTTGCAGTGTGAGTGGGAAATAATAGGAAACAATTGTATCCTTGCAGTGAGAGACATTTTACAATGAAGTAAAAAGTCTGTCACTGCACATAGTGCGAATCCAGCCTAAGTGTTTGCTCACTTCCTCAAAAAAAAAAATCTGATCTGTTCAACAACTTCGGCCATTCGCGAATCCATGTTGATTGTTGCTTAAAATATTGTTTTCCAGAAAAAAAACTTTTCTGTGTAGTCTTTTATTAATCTCTCTGGTATCTTCCCAACTATAGAAGTTAAATGAACTGGTCTGAAGCTTCTTGATAAAGAAGTTTGATTCCTTTTTAAATATAGGCACCACATTGGCCTTACACCAATCCAGTGGTACAAAGCTAGTCATTAAAGGTCCCTAAAAATTAGAAACAATGGCTTTGAAATAACAGAGCTCAAGTGGTCCAAGTGCTCTATTCCCTTTTATTTTGGCTGAATGTTACTGGACCATACTATGTCAATTATGAGTCATTGTGGTTCATTTGGGGCTATGTCAATACTATACCTATGACAGACCTGGGCTCCCCCATTTTCCTTTGTATACACAGAGCTGGGGAAGGTATTTAATACATTTGCCTTTACTTTGTCCCTAGTCACCAACTCTAAATTATCTTGTAAACTGCCTACATAGTCAGAATTGACCTTTTTCTATTAATATACTGTTTTTTGGAGAATTTTTTTTGCACCAGGTGCTTTATTCACCTTTACTTATTTTTTTTTACCTGGGAAAATCCTGCTGGCACATTAGAATAATGAAATGTGCTTCTCTTTTTTCTGAAACTGTAAATTCATATGATACTGCTTGAGAAAAGGGTGCTGAATACTGATGTGCTAATGTCACTAAATGCAATCCTTTCCTATCTCTTGGCAGTGCGGCTGAGAGGAACTTTTGCTGAACAATCTAAATAGCATAGTGGCATTACACTTAGGCATTACAGCTTCTAAGTGTCCCATATTGGATCTATTCCAAAATGTCTGCAAATATTCTGTAGGTGGTAAAGGGAATGGATGACATAAGGAGAAAATAAGTAAAGGATGAGAAGCCCTCTAGCAAGCACAGTGTCCGTATGTGAAGAATGCATTTCTAGAGAACATAGTTTCAAAGTTGGTAAGCTGAATAAAGACACCAGTCCATCCAGTTCAGCTTGTGTGTGTGTGTGTGTACTGCATTTATGTCTCTACCACTTCCCATATCATTGTATATTGTGTTTAATAAGTCTAAAAGTTTTGACCGCCGGGCTCCCACGATCCAATGACCGCCAGGCTCCCGCGATCGCTTGTGACACGACAAGAACCAGGATCTCTGTGTGTAAACACAGAGATCCCGGTTCTCTGAGGGGAGAAGAGACTGATCTTGTGTTCATACAAAAGTATGAACACCGATCTATCTCTTCCCCTAGCAAGTTCCATCCCCTCTTCAGTTAAAACACAGAGAGGGGACACATTTAACCCCTTGATCGCCCCCTAGTGTTAACCCCTTCCCTGCCAGTGACATTTTTACAGTAATCAATGCATTTTTATAGCACTGATGATCGCTGTATAAATGCCAATGGTCCCAAAAATGTGTCAAAACTGTCCGATGTGTCCGCCATAATGTCGCAGTCACGATAAAAATCAAAGATCGCCGCCATTACTAGTAAATAAATAAATAAATAAATAAATAAATAAAAATGCTATAAATCTATCCCCTATTTTGTAGTCGCTATAACTTTTGCACAAACCAATCAATATATGCTTATTGCGATTTTTATTATCAAAAATATGTAAAAGAATACATATCGGCCTAAAGTGTGAAAAAATGTGCTTTTTTTTTTTTTTTTTTTTTAAAAAGGGGGATATTTATTATACCAAAAAATACAAAATATTGTGTTTTTTCAAAATTGTCGCTCTTATTTTGTTTATAGCGCAAAAAATAAAAATCGCAGAGATGATCAAAAACCACCAAAAGAAAGCTCTATTTGTGAAAAAAAAAGGATGTCAATTTTGTTTGGGTGCAGCACTGCATGACCGCGCAATAGTTAAAGTGGCGCAGTGCCAAATCGCAAAAAATGGCCTGGTCATTCAGCAGCCAAATCTTCCGGGGCCGAAGCCGTTAAAGAACCCCTTACGCAGTTTAAGGTTAAACCACTTCTCATCCAAATTCATTGCCACGTGTCTTCTTGAGTAACCAGAGACTGAATAATATCCTCCCAATGTTAGAACCACCTATAAGATATTTTTATATTACTAGTGTTGGGCGAACCGTTTGAGCCGGGCAAACGTTTGGCCCCAACATTACCTGTGTGCTCGTTCGGCGAACACCCAAATTTGCTGGTAGCTCAGCAGGATATTCGCTCGCTGAGTGCCCCACAATGCACTGTGCGCTTCAGTATATTCTAGGGCCCCAATTGGATGAAGCCTTGCACCGGACCACTTCGCCAATTAGCACTGTCAGAGCCCTGACTGGACAAAATGATGATGACTTTCTCCAATCACAGCTCAGTGCTCATAGTCCCACCCCACACTATAAAAGGTAAGTTCCAATAGAAAGATTTTGCAGTGTGATGGAGTGTTGATAAATAGAGCAGGGCTCAGTTTGCTACTAGCGAGTTAGTGTGTTCACTTATTGTTACCCTGATTGTAGAGTGTTACGGCAGTGTGAGTATAGTGTAGTGTGTTAGTGTAGTGTTTAACAAAGCATTACATAACATTTAGTGCTGTATACAGTGCTTTATGGTCTTTATTTTTTTTTTTGGTCATTGGACAAGTTTTTGTTTTGTTTTTTGTCCCCTGTCTGCTCCCTTTTTTTTTAAATTGTCAGCCGCAGTTTTTTTTTACTGTGATGCTGATGCTCCCCCCCACCCCAAAGCAACTTACCTACAAGGGTCTCTTCCCCACAACCCTGGGCTGTGGGGGTCTGCGGGCAGAGGGCTTATTGGAATCTGGAAGCCTTCTTCAAGAAGAGGGCCCCCAGATCCCAGCTCCCCCCCCCCCCCATGTGAATGAGTATGGTGTACATAGTACCCCTACCCTTTCACCAAAGAAGTGTCAAAAGGTAAAAAAAAAAAAAAGACCGTTTTTGACGATTCCTTTATTCAAAAATAAAAAAAATCCTGGGTATGATAAAGTTTGAAACACAAAATCATAAATTATAATATAATAACTATAAATAACAAATAATAATAGAATAGTAATAATACTTTTTATTCAATACATTTTAGTAAATAATATAAATCAAAAACACTGACTTTTTTTGGCCAAACAAGAGTGCAATATTAGTAGTCATATTGCTTTAGTAAACATCTCGGTATGGAAAATTTTAAAACAGGGTACAGCACAAAGTTCGACGTCACAATCAGGACAGTAGAACCGGGTTTCTTTTCTGATTTTCCTTCCTGTGTCGTCACATTTAGAGCAGCAAACCACACACATCCTTGTGGGTGCTGCCTTCTTTTCCGTTGGTGGAATGTGGTCCATAAAGTGTCGACCTGTCAGGCGTTCCGGGTTCACAATGCCAGCAGCATGACGTCCAGATCTATTTACAGTGATTGGTGTTTGGTGCTTGAGAAATATAAGTTCGGCAACTTTCCAAACGAAGTCTGCATGAATCACAGGCCTGTCACTCTTTTATTTTAGAAAAATGAAAGCATTCCACAGGCACTGTTCAAGAAGATGCCTGAAGATTTTTTTGTAATATTTTTTTTGTTGCTTTCTCATAGCAGGATAAAAAGTCATGGCCTGGTCAGCTCTGTCAACATCTCCCATGGTGTTGTTGTAGTCCATTACGACTTGAGGTTTCATTACGTCTTTTCCACCTTTTGTATGTACCATGAGAGTAGAGGTGTTGTGAATGGTACTCATTAGGCACACATCTTTTTTATCGTGCCATCTTAGTGGCATCATTTTGCCTTTTTGCCAGGCAACTATTTCTCCTGCCTTGAGCTTTTTATTACCAAAGGTTGGCGGCATGTCACGCCGGTTAGCTCTAACAGTCCCGTATGCATCCGTCTTGTGTTGTATAAGGAACTCATAGGGTTCTGGAGAAGTATAAAAATTATCTGTGGTTACACAGTACCCCTGATTCAGCAATGGCTCAATCAAAGTGGGAACAGAAGCGGTTGCCATTCCATAATTATTGAATCTTTAGTTGAATTTGGTCCCTTTCCCGGTGTAAAGGACCGAATTCCAAATGTAACCAGTGCTGGCTTCACAGAGCATGAATGATTTTATGCCGAGTCGTGCTCTCTTAGATGCGATGTACTGTATCCAGCTAAGTCTTCCTTTGTAGGCCATTAGACTTTCGTCGATACGGACGTCTCTGTCTGGTACATAGGTCTGCTGGAAATTTTTCAGAATAATTTGATATAGGTCCCAAATCTTTTTCAGTTGTTTTGGAGCTGGATGAGAAGTCTCATCAAATTCTTCATTATTTTGAAAATGCAGATATTTCATTATGAGAGAAAATTTGTATTCCGACATGATGGTGCCAAAAAAAGGAGTGGCTAATATTTTGTTGGTTGTCCAGTACCACTTCTGCAGGGGTTTCCCCACCACTCCCTGGAGAATAATTAGGCCCAGAAACTTCCAGATGTCCTCCTTGGTCACTGGTTCCCATTTTCTGCTATTTGAAAACCTCTGAGGTATAGCAGCTTGTTGCTCCTGGTACCGATTGGTCTCTGTAACAATTCTTTCTATGACCTCATCAGTCAAAAAGAGTTGGAGGTATCCCAAGGGGCTGTCATCTTCAACCTCCGCTTTGATACCAGGCGCTCCGGTAAACGGGAATCTTGGGGGCGCTGTGTGCTCCGTACCGCAATCAATCGAGCACCAAGTCCGCACATCGCTGGGCACAGTCGCAGGATCAGCGCTGAAATTGCTTTCCGTGCCTGATGACGAACTTCCTAATGAATCGCTATCACTCACTTCTGCAAGCGATTCTGTCTTGCTGTCTCTGTTTTCCAGCAGGTCATATGCCGCTTTTGGAGGTTGAAGCGCGCTTTTTTGATGCCATGGTCGCTCTGCAGTCTCCAGACAGAAAGTACAGTAAAACTGCAGACAGGGGCACTGGACAAAGCACTGGGGGGCAATCTGAGGTCAATTTTATTTTATTTTATTTTATTTAGTAATGTAATCCAAAAGGATTACAATGTGTCAGTGTGTTATACTTTTTGAATTTTCCGCCGGTTCCACCCCCTGCGTCTCTACGCTCGCAGGGAATGGAAGCCAGGGCACACAGTGCATCGGGCGGAAGATCCGGCCGCCGAACACAGCGGGAGAACATCGCGGGATCCCGGAGACAAGGTAAGTCATGTCTTCCAGAATCCAGCGATGCGATCCCGAGTCTGGCTCGGGGTTACCACTTCTGGTACTAAAATCTCACCCCGAGCCAGACTCGGGAATACCGCTAGTGGGGGTTAAGGAGGTTCCATCTCTGATGATTGGGCCCCAGCTTCAGGAACACAGTCTGGTTAAGGTAGTAGTAGGTCTTCGTCCCTGAAGCTGATCAGGTCTCTCACACCTCCTTCAGTAGACGGGGGCTGATGTTTTCGGTCTTAAATTCATTATTATTATTATACAGGATTTATATAGCGCCAAGAGTTTATGCAGTGCTTTACAATATAAAAGGAGACAATACAGTTACAGTACAATAAAATACAAGAGGATTAAGAGGGCCCTGCTCAGAAGAGCTTACAATCTAATAGGCTGGGGCACGTGGTACAAAAGGTTATAACTGTGGAGAATGAGCTGATGGAAGTGGTAGGAGATTAGTTGGAGACGTAAAAAGGCTTTCCTGAAGAGATGAGTTTTCAGGAATCGCCTGAAGGTAGCAAGAGTAGCGGATAGCCAGACCAGTGCAGGTAGCGAGTTTCAGAGGATGGGAGAGGCTCTGGAGAAATCCTGGAGATGAGCATGGGAGGAGGAGACAAGAGAGCTTGAGAGTAGGAGGTCTTGAGAAGAGCGGAGAGGATGATTTGGGTAATATTTGGGAGACAAGGTGGTATAGCTCGGGCCAGAGTTGTGAATTGCTTTTGTATGTTGTAGTTAGTATTTTGAATTTAATTTGCTGGGTGATTGGAAGCCAGTGTAGGGATTGGAGGAGAGGGTTGGCAGACACTGAGCACTTGGTAAGGTGGATAAGCCTGGCAGCAGCATTCATGATAGACTGAAGAGGGGATAGCCTATGGAGAGGCAGGCCAATGAGAAGGGAGTTGCAATAGTCAAGGCGAGAAATAACAAGGGAGTCAATGAGGAGCTTGGTGGTTTCATTTGTTAAAAAGGGTGATTTTTAGAGATGTTACGGAGGTGAATTCTACAAACTTATGACAAAGATTGGACTTGTGGCTGAAATGACAAGTTAGAGTCTAGGATTACACCTAGTACCCTGGCATGAGGGGAGGGACTGATAGTTGCATTGTTGATTTTGGTGGAAATATCATGGAGGGGGGCACATGCAGGGGGGAATATTAATAGCTCAGTTTTTGGGAGATGGTATTTATTATCCATGGGCGGTTATCAAGTGACCAAGGGAGGAGGTGTAGATAGAGAAGAGAAGGGATCCAAGAACAGAGCCTTGAAGGACCCCCACAGAAAGGGGCAATGGAGAGGAGGAGACAGAGTTTTAGGTGACACTGGAGTGCTGTGTAGGCAGAGAACCAGGATAGAGCAGAATCGGAGGCCAAGGGAATGTAGTTTATGGAGAAGGAGCAGGTGGTCAACAGTATCAAAGGCCGCAGATGGTCAAGTAGTCAGAGAGGTCATTAACCCTCTCATTGAGAAACAAAATCTCCACTTTTGAATTGGAGGGATCTGCTCTTTCTCTTTAAATATTGCAGGGTCCTAGGTTAGTTTTTGGCATTAGAGGCTCAAATCAGTGAGGCATTCTTTCCTCATCTTCCACCGTCAAAGGTGACTGCTGGCGCAACTGGGTTTTGGGAGGTGTCGGTTTACTACTCAAGGGAGTGGTTATCTGAGGGACTTGGACAGCGTTATAAAGTGGAAACAGGTGGTTCCAATGCCACATCTTCAGAGGGCCTGCTTTCCATATGATCTGATACCACAGTATAACGGGGAGTTGCTTGCAGACAATGTAAGGTTAAGGTCGCCAGCGATCTGCTAACTTGTTCTCCCCAGGCACCCCTAAGTTCCTTAGCAACACAATCCCCAAGTTGGAGATCCTGCACCTACACCTTTAACAAGAAAAGAAAATCCCCCTTCGTTGGGACTTTGTAGGCAACAATCACAAATAAGTAGATCAAAAAATATATTTATTGTGTATACATAAAATCATTTGATCATTCACAAATGAAATGATAATTTTTTAAAAAACATATACATAGTTCAAAATAAAAAAAAGACAAAAAAAACATGACAGGTTACATGGTCTGCATGACATGAAAAATTACTCTCCGGTATAAAGTAGTCTCTGGTACTGATGCGTTTCTGGTTCAAGCACCTTCGTCAGGAGTATTGGTAAGAGTATATGCAGTCATAATTTTGTCTTACTAAAAAATAGAAAAAACATATATCATAGCAACAAAACATGGATATTGGCAACCATGAGGGACGAATGGACAACAATTGCTGTATGCGACACCTACTATGCAAAATGTTCCATCATGCAACTTGAAAAAATGAATGAATGAAGCACTGCCAGCGGAGGTGTCGACAGATGTCCACCAAGAACACCAGTATCGCACGGTATTATCAGAGGGAAAAACTTGTTTATTTGATTTCCAAAAAGAGGGTCCTAGTTGATTTAGTACCTTAAAACAGGGTGACGTTGTAGGTACTTGCAAAAAATGTGCCAACGTCCCTATAATTTAAATACAGAAATTGGAAACTAAAGAAGTGGGACTTTGGGGGCACATGGGTATTTATACTATGAAACAGTAAAAATGGTTTTTAAGTTTTATTAATTTTACAAAAAGACATATTGGTTTAAAAACAATACAACATGCATGTAACAACCTTATTACATATATCAGGTGGATCCTACCCTGCATTTAACATCTAGAACCCTTGCTCATAGTACATATAATCCAACATTCAATTGAAAAAGGAAAGAAACCTTCCCCAAGAGGTAGTAGTTATGAATGTGGGAATGAAGTTGGGTTGAATTGCAGGTATGGTGGTCCACTTTGAATGCTCTCTATATGCTCAACATGTTTCATGTTATGGAACGCTTCTTCAGGAGCTAGAGGTAGTTCTGTTAAATATGTATGGAAAAAATATAATAAGGACATGTACATAATGTGCCAAAAACATTAAAACAGGGTAGACATAAATGAAATAAACAAAATATAGTAAAATTTCAACCCTTTTGTTTTTTTTGTAAAATTAATAAAAAAAAACTTAAAAAACAATTTTTACTGTTTCATAGTATAAATACCCGTGTGCCCCCAAAGTCCCACTTCTTTAGTTTCCAATTTCTGCGTTTATTTGATTTGCCTGGTGATCACAGGGAGTCATATGTAGCAAATTGCAAACTACTATGTAGACAAGAGAAAAGAAAGAAAGAGTGAAATAAGGGCAAGAAGGGTGAGATAAAAGTGAGAGATCACCTTTAGGTTCAAGAAGTGTCTTTTGTTTCTTTGTTCTCGAGAGGTGGAATTCTCTACTGCCTT
Source organism: Lithobates clamitans (assembly GCA_037952925.1). Taxonomy (NCBI): domain Eukaryota; kingdom Metazoa; phylum Chordata; class Amphibia; order Anura; family Ranidae; genus Lithobates; species Lithobates clamitans. The sequence continues at coordinate 1,566,638 of JBBGZY010000924.1, read as the reverse complement.
CCCATGAGCCTGTTTCAGGTTCTTCCGCAATCTATTCACATATCCCTTGTAAAAGGCCAAGGAAGTTTGATCAATAGATGTGCCGAAAGCCAATTCGACTGGAAGCCGTGCCTCTCTCCCGAACATCAGTCTGTAAAGGGAATAACTAGTAGCGTCATTCACCCTGCTATTATAAGCATGAACAATGGCGGCAATGTGGTTTCCCCCAATGCTGTTTCTTCCAGGGTTCCTACCATGTTTAGTAAAGTATGGTTGAATCTCTCAGGCTAAGGGTCCCCCTGTAGGAGGTATGGGGATGTCATTGATTTTTTTAAGCCCAGCAACTGTCAAAGCTGGTGTACAAGTTTGCTTTCAAAATCTCTGCCTTGGTTGTAATGTACCCTTATCGGTAAGCCATAATGGGACAAGCTTGAGCATATTGGGTGAAGCGTATTCAGGCTCTAGGCACAGAAAGTCAATGCAAACCAACTCCATGGGCCAAGTATACAAAAACTGCTGCTCCAGGTTTATGAGATAAGACTCGTTGGAATATCTCTTGGGTTACCAGCCCCTCCATGGGAATTTTGAATAGAAGAAATAAATGAGTGCACATCCAGAACTTCCGATTGCCTTTTATTGTTCACAAAGATAACACCAAGAATACCAAACTGTGATCACGTAGACGTGTTTCACACATACATAATACGCAATATTCCAACCAAGGCAGAGATTTTGAAAGCAAACTTGATGTTTTCTTTGTGAACAATAAAAGGCAATTGGAAGTTCTGGATGTGCAGCCATTTCTTTCTTCTATTCAACTCCATGGGCCGTTGACTTTGCAGATGTCTCTTGTGTGCAGCTCTTACTGGTAGAGTTTTTCTTTGGATACACGGGAGACAAGAGTGACAGTAACTTTCTACCTCTCTGACTAACCGGAAAGTTCTATCTGGGCCTAGGTGTCCATGTTCATCATGTAATGCTTCCAGCACAGTTAGCTGGTGTTTCTCTGGAAGCAATAACTGCCTCTGAGGAAGGGCCTCTCCTGTATAACAGTCCATCTCTCATCTGCAGTTGGTTCCAATCCCAGTGTATGACCTTGGAACTCACGATGGTACTCTTTAGCAATAAACTTGGATCTTGTTTGGTACTGCTTCTGTAGCCAGGCGACATAACGAGTCTTTACTCTGGTTCGCCTTCAGGTCTCTCTTGGTTAACTGAGGAAGCTCCTCACTCGTGTCAAATCACAGTAGCACCTTGGTATTCCTGAAGGGTGTGCTTCTATGGACTTGACTCCAACGGTCCCCTTCAGTCTCTGGGCAGTGCCCCGACACAGAGCTCACACACCTTCAGCTGTCACATAAGTCCAGTCTTCCGGGTTGTGTACTGTTCTGTAGGTTCTTCAGGACACAGCATTAGCATCTCTATTTCCGGCCCTAGGTCGATACTTTAGACTGAAATGAAACCCTGAGAGGGCCACCAGCTCTGTGTCCTGTGGCATCCAGCTTAGCTGAGGTCAGGAGATTCTGATCGGTCTTCACCATGCGGCCCCAAACAGATAAACCCTCAACTTGTCCACCACCGCCCATTTCAAAGCCAGAAACTCCAACTTGTGCACCAGATAGTTCTTCTTGGATGTTGTTAAACTGCGGCTCACATAGGCTACCGGTCTAAGCCCCCCTCCTGTTCTTGGTATAGAACTCTGCCTAACCCCTGGCATCCACATGGAACTCGTAAGGCTTGGTCGGGTCAGCATAAGCCAGAACGGTTGCTTCAGTGAGACCTCTCTTGAGGTGCTGAATTTTTTCTTTCTAGTCCCTTGTTCTTGTATTGAATCCCTTGCTTTCCGGGCCCCATGTCTCATGGTACTTGGCCTACCTTTCTCATCTCCCATCTCAACGTGTTGAGTGGTCAAGCGATCTTTGTGAAGTTCACCACAAATATCCGATAATAGGAGCAAAACCCAAGCAAGGATCTCAGTTCTGTCATGGTAAGCGGTCGAGGCCACGTAGTGACCGCCTCCAACTTCCTTGGGTCTGTGGCGATGCCCTTTGCAGAGACGACATGGCCTAAGTAGGTGACTGAAGTCCTGTAAAACTGACATTCCCTAATGACAGCTTCAGCCTTTCCTCATAAAGTCTTGCGAAAACCTTCTTAAGCCTTCCTTCATTTTAGAGCAATCAATTGGGACAACTTTTATATACTCTCAGGTATATACCCAAGAGTATATAAGTTGTCCCAATTGATTGTTCCAAAATTCACCAATTGATTGCTCTAAAATTCCCTGGGCATCCCATAGTTCCTATACCCTATCCAGGTTTAACCCCCTCAATAAGAAATAAAAACAAAGCTAATGGACTGTTCATTGCCTTTGGAGTGACTGAGGATTGAATGCCGGGCTGGGCAGGGTGACAGATGGGCCACAACACTCAGCAGCCCCTACAAGGGTATAATATATATATATATATATATATATATATATATATATATATATATATATATATATATATATATATATATATATATATATATATATATATATATATACACACACACACACACATACACATACATATACATATATACACACACACACACACACATATATATACACACACACACACACACACACACACACACAGTATCTCACCCCTCACATTTTTGTAAATATTTTATTATATCTTTTCATGTAACAACACTGAAAAAATTACACTTTGCTACAATGTAAAGTAGTGAGTGTACAGCTTGTACAGTATAACAGTGTAAATTTGCTGTCCCCTCAAAATAACTCAACACAGAGCCATTAATGTCTAAACCGCTGGCAACAAAAGTGAGTACACCCCTAAGTGAAAATGTTCAAATTGGGCCCAAAGTGTCAATATTTTGTGTGGCCACCATTATTTTCCAGCACTGTCTTAACCCTCTTGGGTTTGGAGTTCACCAGAGCTTCACAGGTTGCGGCTGGAGTCCTCTTCCACTCCTCCATGAAGACATCATGGAGCTGGTGGCTGTTGGAGACCTTGCGCTCCTCCACCTTCCATTTGCGGATGCCCCACAGATGCTCAATAAGGTTTAGGTCTGGAGACATGTTTGGCCAGTCCATCACCTTTACCCTCAGCTGCTTTAGTGTAAGGTACTCATTAAGGTCGAGTTGCAGAGAGAGGCTCCCCTTGCAGCTGGGTGTACAATACCCTCTGTAAGTGGCACAGCGGGTATTGGGCACGAAGAAGCACGTGTCACCGGCAGGTAGAAGAGTAGCAGGAAGGTACCCAGGTAGAGAGAAGATCCGTGCAGGATGGTTTGACACTGGACTGGAACTGGCTAGGCTGATGCTCAAGCAGAGTCTGGAGAAGAAGACTGAAGCCGGTTCAGAGAGGAGGCCGAGGGTCAAACACAGAGGCAAAGTCCAGAAACAAGCCAGGGGTCAAACACAGGAAGTCAGGGAGTAGTAAGCAGGCTGATGATCAAACACTTGGATCAAGGCAGAGGCATGTCCAAGAGGAGGCCGAGGGTCAAACACAGGAATTAAGCAGGTAGAGAAGTCCACAAGACAAGCCAAGGGTCAAGGTGCTGGAGAGGTTCAGGTGAGGTCAAGGTCAATCTGGGTCACAACAAGCAGGCACAGGTACACAGGTTCAGGAACAGGTTACAGGAAGCTGAAAAGACAAACCAGCAATGACACAATACACAAGGTTGACTTTTATAGGCCTGGCCGGGAGACTTCCGCTGTGCGCACAACGGAGCGCACGTGCCCACGTGCTTGCAGCGCATCGCACACCCGCATGCGCCGGCCCGCAGTACTGTGTGCTTGAACACGTGAACCCACCATCTCGCACACCCGTGAGCGCCGTAGCGCAACTCTTCTGCGCAGGTGCACAGGAAAGCGCCTATGCTGGCAGGTCAGATTACTACTATTCCTCTGACCTTTAGCAAGGCAGTGATCTTCTTGGAGGTGTGTTTGGGGTCGTTATGTTGGAATACTGCCCTGCGGCCCAGTCTCCGAAGGGAGGGGATCATGCTCTTCTTTAGTATCTAAAAAAGGAAGGGACCATCCAGCTAGACCATGAAAGTTGCCACATCCCTAGGATAAGGAAATAAGAATACCCCTAAAGATCAGTGGGACTTTAACGGCAACATTTACAATTTAACAAGTTTATTGATATAAACAAAATTATACAAAAAAAAGCAACAATATATATATAGAAAACAGAAAAAAATTGTGCAAAATGTTACAACATTAAAAGCAAGGATATGAAGTGGAAATGATGCTTGTACAGTCTTCAGCACAGCCCTACGCATTTCGGCACTTGATAAGACGTCCCTTCGTCAGGGGCAGTTTGTGGAGAAGAATACTCACTGTATATTAACAATAGATTAGAAAAAACCAAAGGAGTATATTAACAATTCTATATAAGCAGTAGATTATAGTTGCTATTGTATCATAGAATAAACAGCAGGGTGATCACATAAAAGGGAACACATACCCAAGCACATTAAAAATTAGAGTCCCACTGCCGAGATCGCGGTGACAGTACGTCCGGAAATGATCACCCCAATAGCCAAACGGAGAACTGAGGTGGGTAATTGGTCCCCCCTTATCCACACTGGTCCACCAAAAATCGCAACAGACAGGCAACCTCACCGTGGCGATTGTACCCCCAAATAGAGTCATATATAGATCTAGAGAAAGAAATGCATAAATAGGCTAAGCCCTTGTGTATTTAGGTAATTGATACCCTAATAATTTATAGGTATATAAATCACAAAACAAAGACTTCCTACCCCTGAATAATTGGACACCACAGAAGGAAAAGCGGCACCCAAATACGGGGTGTAAAACACCTGATATAAGGTCTATACAAAAGCTAGATTTGACCGCTGCACCACCATGAACGCTATTCGCAGAGAATGAGTTCTATAAACAAAAATAAAATAATTGAAAAAAATATCCAAAAAATTGCAAAGAGTGAAAAACTCACAAACAATGAGAGCCTACAGGGAATCTGGAGGTAACTTACTGATGATGAGGGTCCGTCTGGGTCAGCAGACCGTCCCGTTGTGCATCGTCCCGTGCAGTGACAAGCTTGCATGTTGCATCAAGCCTTAAAAAGACTACAAGCGGCGTCACGTGACGATGCGCCGCTTCCTGTACAGCGTAACCTTGTCATCGCCGGGGGGGAAGAAAGGAAACCACCTACCGTGCCCATGACAATTGCGACGCCGCCACGTAAATCAAAAGGGAAAAGAGAACACAGAAAGCGCAATCTAGCAACGGGGGAACCCCATCCAGGCATGCGCATACTGACCAAAATACGTCAGGTCTCAATACAACCCGGGAGAGAGTGGTACCAGCAGTAAAAACCAGACCTGTAAAAAATAGGTAAACATTATATGAAACGAAAATTAGCTTATAAAAACCAATCAGTGGGATGCCTCAAGGAATCCTAGGAGTGGGAAAGGGGAACACTATTATATGCCCTATACCCAAGGGAGGAGGGGAAAAAAATGCTCTGCTTCAGTATGTGACAGTACATGTTGGCATTCATGGTTCCCTCATTGAACTGTAGCTCCCCAGTGCTGGCAGCACTCATGCAGCCCCAGACCATGACACTCCCACCATCGTGATTGACTGTAGGCAAGACACACTTGTCTTTGTACTCCTCACCTGTTTGCTGCCACACATGCTTGACACCATCTAAGTTTATCTTGGTCTCATTAGACCACAGGACATGATTGTAGTAATTCATGTCCTTAGTCTGCTTGTCTTCAGCAAACTGTTTGCAGACTTTCTTGTGCATCATCTTTAGAAGAGGCTTCCTTCTGGGATGACAGCCATGCAGACCAATTTGATGCAGTGTGAGGCATATGGTCTGAGCACTGACAGGCTAACCCCCCCACCTCTTCAACCTCTGTAGCAATGCTGGCAGCACTCATACATCCATTTCCCAAAGACAACATCTGGATACGACGCTAAGCACGTGCACTCAACTCCTTTGGTCGACCATGGTGAGACCTGTTCTGAGTGGAACCTGTCCTGTTAAACCACTGTATGGTCTTGGCCACCGTGGTGCAGCTCAGTTTCAGGGTCTTGGTAATCTTCTTACATGTATAGCCTAGGCCATCTTTATGTAGAACAAAAATTATTTTTTTCAGATCCTCAGAGAGTTCTTGTCAGGGCTGGGCTCAGCCCTTCCTTCTCTGAGCTGGCCGCTCAGCTATTGGCTAATTGCCAGCTCCCATCTCTCTCCACAGTTACCCAGCTGTTGTTGATTATGTTCCTCAGTCCTGCCTACTTTAAGCCGTCCAGCTCAATTGATCTCTGCCTTCGCCTTTGTCAACCTCACAGAGACTTTCTCCTGCATTCCTGTTAAAGACTTGCTTGGCTGACATCCCTTTTGGCCTAATCCTGCTTGCTGTACTACTACGTTTATCTCTGGCTCTCTGACATTTGCTTGGCTGACTACCCAATACGGTTACTGAACTCTGGCTTGTTTTGACTACGCTTACTCTGTTTACCTTATTATTATTTTTATTATTAAACAAGTGTGATTTAACTTTACTTCTGTCTCGGTCTGAAAGAGGGGGGAGGCTTACCAGATAACATTGACTTGGCGGGGCATATACCACCCAAGTCAACAAGGCTTGTTGGGTTCAAACCACCCAATGGGAGACAGCAGATCCTGGAACTCCATCAGTCGATCAGCCTTAGACGGTCATGAGATGTTAGCTGAAGGCTGAAGGCTCCAGGAGTCTCGGGGATCATGAAAAATTATTGTCACAGGAAGGGTATCATGTAATAGAAAAAGGGGGCTGACCTTGTATGACTTGGGTGGTATATGCCCCGCCAAGTCAATATTATCTGGTAAGCCTCCTCCCTCTTTCACGGTGGTGGGGTTTGCTTCCATTTTTTCACTCCAAGGTTCCCAGGAATGCGAGGAACTTGTGTATTGGATCACAAACCTAATTGGACTGTATTTCATCATTTCGTTCAATTTGGACATTTGTGTGTAGTGCAGTCACTATATTAGCACATTACTTAATATCCATTCACATCTATTATGTTAGAGTTTGTGTCACATTGTCACATATATGTTTGAATCACATACAATTTTTTCCCTTTTTTTGCAATCATAGCGCTGCACTTATTTTCTACATGGAAAAAAATATAATAAAATTTTTACAAAAATGTGAGGGGTGTACTCAGATTTGTGAGATACTGTGTATATATATATATATATATATATATATATATATATATATATATATATATATATACACACACACACACACACACACACACACACATATATATACACACACACAGTCAGGTTCATAAATATTGGGACATCGACACAATTCTAATCTTTTTGGCTCTATACACAATGGGTTTGAAATGAAATGAACAAGATGTGCTTTAACTGCAGATTTTCAGCTTTAATTTGAGGGTATTTACATCCAAATCAGGTGAACGGTATTGGAATTACAACTGTTTGTATATGTGCCTTCCACTTTTAAAAGGACCAAAAGTAATGGGACAATTGGCTGCTCAGCTGTTCCATTGACAAGGTGTGTGTTATTCCATCATTATCCCATTTACAAGGAGCAGATAAAAGGTCCAGAGTTCATTTCAAGTGTGCTATTTGCATTTGGAATCTGTTGCTGTCAACTCTCAATATGAGATCCAAAGAGCTGTCACTATCAGTGAAGCAAGCCATCATTAGGCTGAAAAAACAAAAAACAAACCCATCAGAGAGATAGCAAATCAACAGTTTGGAACATCCTTAAAAAGAAAGAACGCACCGGTGAGCTCAGCAACACCAAAAGACCCAGAAGAATTCTTTCCCTGGTGAAGAAAACACCCTTCACAACAGTTGGCCAGATCAAGAACACTCTCCAGGAGGTAGGTGTATGTGTGTCAAAGTCAACAATCAAGAGAAGACTTCACCAGAGTGAATACAGAGGGGTCCCCACAAGATGTAAACCATTGGTGAGCCTCAAAAACAGGAAGGCCAGATTAGAGTTTGCCAAACAACATCTAAAAAAACCTTCACAGTTCTGGAACAACATCCTATGGACAGATGAGACCAAGATCAGCTTGTACCAGTGTGATGGGAAGAGAAGAGTATGGAGAAGGAAAGGAAATGCTCATAATCCAAAGCAAACCACCTCATCAGTGAAGCATGGTGGTGGTAGAGTCATGGCATGGACATGTATGGCTGCCAATGGAACTGGTTCTCTTGTATTTATTGATGATGTGACTGCTGACAAAAGCAGCAGGATGAATTCTGAAGTGTTTTGGGCAATTATCTACTCATATTCAGCAAAATGCTTCAGAACTCATTGGACGGTGCTTCACAGTGCAGATGGACAATGACCCAAAGCATACTGCGAAAGCAACCAAAGAGTTTTTTAAGGGAAAGAAGTGCAATGTATACAATGGCCAAGTCAAATCACCTGACCTGAATCAGATTGAGCATGCATTTCACTTGCTGAAGACAAAACTGAAGGGAAAATGCCTCAAGAACAAGCAGGAACTGAAGACAGTTGCAGCAGAGGCCTGGCAGAGCATCACCAGGGAGGAAACCCAGCGTCTGGTGATGTCTATGCCTTCCAGACTTCAGGCTATAATTGACTGCAAAGGACTTGCAACTAATAGGGCGTACACACGGTCGGACTTTGTTCGGACATTCCGACAACAAAATCCTAGGATTTTTTCCGTCGGATGTTGGCTCAAACTTGTTTTGCATACACACGGTCGCACAAAGTTGTCGGAATTTCCGATCGCCAACCATGCGGTCACGTACACCACGTACGACGAGACTAGAAAAGGCCAGTTCAGAACCAAGTGCGGCACCCTTTGGGCTCCTTTTGCTAATCTCGTGTTAGTAAAAGTTTGGTGAGAGACGATTCGCGCTTTTTCAGACTCGTGGCTTTCAGATCGTTTTCTGCCGTTCAGTTTGTGCTTGTGGGTTTGTATCTGCTCTTCAGTACGTGCAGTCAGTTCGCATCGGAGTTTTCTGTGTGATCTTGCCTGCTCGTTGCCGTTTTTCAGGTCGCTCTTCACAGGCCTTGCTGTTCTTCAGTGCGTTCTGTTACTTCGTTCTGAGCAGCCGACCGTTTTCTAGCCATGTTTCGTATGCGTACTCCTCGTAGAGTTCGTGCTGTGCGGGGGCTTGGTGTTGGGGTCCTGACCTTGACACAAGTCCAGTCCATGAACAGGGTGGGGAGGAGTTCATGGACCAAGAATTGGTTGCTTCAGCGTGACCAGTTCTGTCATATGCCTTTGCTCCGTGAGATCCGTGAGAATAATCCTGATGATTTCAGGAACTTTCTCAGGATGACGGACCCCGTATTTCACCGTCTGTTGGCTTCGCTGACCCCCTATATCAGCAGGCAGGATACCTGCATGAGGCAAGCCATCACTGCAGAGCAGAGGTTGGTCGCTACCTTGCGGTATTTGGCCACAGGGAGAAGCCTGCAGGACTTGAAGTTCTTGACAGGCATCTCCCCCCAGGCTCTGGGGATCATTATCCCAGAGACCTGTTCTGCCATCATCCAGGTCCTGCAGAAGGAGTATATGAAGGTAAGATTTTTATCCTTTTATATCCCATTTTAGTGTATTTAATGTTTGCTAATATATTGTATTTCTTTCCTCATTCCCTAATTACCATGATTGTAATATGCTGTGAATGTCCCCTTTGTTCTCATGCATGCTGGATTTTTATGTAATTATTATTTTAGGTCCTTCATACATATTTGCCCTTCAATAACCTCCCCAGCATGGTGTCTCCTGCCCTATATTCACCTCATGTAGTCACTTAATGTATTTTATCAGCTCCATAGTAGTGCTTTACCCCAAACACCCCCTAAAATGTTTGGTAATGTTATTTTTGATTTAAATTCAGGCAGAGTGGCAGAGGCTTTTTTTGTGGTGTCCCCAAATAATTTTTAGTAACCCTCCCTCCCCCAACTGCTAAGTCAGCTGATCCCAATTCTCTATCCTCAATCATCTATCTGCTGACTTTGCTAAACCCATACACACTATGCCCACCTCTTTAGTGCTCAGATTTATGAATGAATTCCCCAAAGCATGTAGTGCAAGGGCCTGCCTGTATACTTTCCAATGGTACTGTTTAAAGTTTTTGTATCCTATTATTATCTTGATAGGTAATAGCAGAATGTCCAAATGTCCTCAAATGTGTACAGTGTGTATTTATATTTTTGTATTATGACACTTCTTACCTGTCCAGTGGGCTGCCAATAGTGTAACTAAGGAGGGGCTGTTCCAAGTAATACCCTGTATTTAGGCATTCATCTCTCAATGAAGTGAAGAGGGTTACCTGTCCAAGAGTTCCCCCCCCTATAATGTTAGAAATGGCCCATGAGAGGGGGGGGGGGATATGATAGGTGTACCTTATACTTTGGCCTTGTTAAATTCCCCTTAATAAATGCTATCTGGAGGTTGCCCCAGAATGTTTGTGTCTAATCTGCTTGCCATGTTTCTGTGAAAAAATAGTAATGTTTATTGTTTTTTCCTCAACAGTTTCCTTCCACGTCACAGGAATGGCAGACTGTGGCCTCCCACTTTGCCCAGCGGTGGGACTTACCTAACTGCGGAGGGGCAATTGATGGGAAACACGTCCACATCGTCCCACCACCCAACTCGGGGTCGTACTATTATAATTACAAGGGGTTTAATAGTATAGTGATGTTGGCGGTGGTGTCGGCTAATTACGACTTCTTGTATGTGGACGTGGGGAAGAATGGCCCGATGTCCGATGGTGGAGTCATCGCCCAGACGGAGTTCTACAGGCGTCTCCAGAATGGCAGCTTGGACTTGCCAGCTCCAGAGGACAATGTGGAAGGTCTCCCATTTGTGTTCGTTGCTGATGAAGCGTTTGCGCTGGGGGACCACCTGATGCGGCCATTCTCGATGAGGACCCTCACCCCGGAACAGAGGGTTTTTAATTACTGGCTGGCCAGAGCCTGAAGAGTGGTGGAGAACACATTTGGAATCCTGGCCAGCCGGTTCCGATTATTTCTGACACCCATCCATATGGCGGAGTATAAACTGAACCATATAATACTTGCGTGCTGTGTTCTCCATAATTTTTTAAGAAAACATTCTGCCAACTATGCTGGCTCAGTTTGGCCTGAGGCCGGAATCCTACATCCAACAACACTGACGGCGCTTGAAAGTGGCCGTCCTGGCTTGCCCTCCCTGAGTGCCTGTGATGTCCGGTTACGATACCTGGAGTTCTTTGCGGGTAGGGGGGCTATCAATATGCCAGACAATATGTGAAGCCTTTTTCAAATAAAAAAAAGAAAATTCTTTGTGGACATTTACTGCTTGTGTTTGTTTTAGCTGACCCTGACAGAAATGTTTTGAGTGCAGAAAATGTCGTGATTGGGTAACCTTATACAAAGCACTGTTGGCTGGTATTTCCTAAATGCAAAAACACATTTCACTACAAGTGCACTTGCAACTGCACTGAACCTGCACTTGTAGTGCAAAGTGGATTTTCCCTTAGGAAATAACCCCCATTTTTGCATAAAACAGCTATTACATCACCCCAAAAGTGTTGTAGTGTTGAGACAATAATCCACACATTCTTGAGTAAGCCACTTTTTTATACCTGCACAATCACATGTGCATTTACCAAAGGTTTTTAAAACAAACCAACATGTTTGTTGTATAACAATTTTTGCAGTAGCATTATCAAAAATCGAAATATCCATTTCAGATAAAAGAGGCCTGTGTAAAACCAACAAGAAAGCCAAAAAACTTGAACTTACAAAGTTCACATTAGGTAAAACCTGAAGGCTATATCAGACATCAGTATTTAGGAACTGGGTTTGATATAGCGTTCAGATGGGGGGAAATCACCCGAGGAAAAGCCAAATTTGGAAGATGCACACCAATTTACGAATGTCAACATGTGCTATCTGCCATCAGGGGGGATCAAGGGACGAGTTTTGGGGGAGCAAGCCCTTCCTCAATGTGACTTTATAATTGAGGAAGGGGTTGCACCCCCAAAACGTGTCCATTGATCTCCCGTGATGGCAGATAGCACATGTTGGCACACTGTGTGCATCCTCCAAATTTGGCTTTTCAAAACATTGCAAAAAAATTTAAAAGATTGGACCACAATCCAAAAAGAGATTTTGTGGGGTTTTAAATTCGCCCCAAAACATCAAATGATGTTATTATTTTTTTTAATAACATCATTGATTTTTGGCTGGATGTTTTGCAGTTCGGCATTACACCCCATGATCTCCCCGATCAGGATCTGGGCACTTTCAGAAGTAAAGCGTTCGGGATCCCTCACATCACGATCACCTAAAAAGAGATAAATAAATAAATAAAAAAAAATTAAAAAAAAAAAAAAAGGAGGACGTGCCTGGATCCGGGCTTTCCTCCTCCTCCTCATTGCTATAAATAGCACACACCTGCTCGAACTCCGCCATCATGCTCTTCACCCACTGCGCCGAACGAAAAGGGGCGGGGAATAGACTAGAAAGAATGTCAGGGGCGGGCGGAGTTACACGCATGCGCAGTGTGTATAAAGCGTAACACGCGTGCGTATTACGTACGATCTGTGAGCGGAGGAAGGAGCATTGGACGCGCTGATCGTAAGAACGAAGGTAAGAGGCAAACTTGTGCCTATACTGCTTCTAGATTAAGGCCTATATTGTAACAAGATTAGGAGAGTTTTGTCTGACATTAGGCTTTGTCTTGTGTTGTGTCTTGCAGTGAACATGGATATGCTACTCAAAGATAATGACTTCATGTCAGTATTCCTAGAGATGCTAAGGGAGCTGCCCTGTCTGTGGGAGATTAAACACCCCCATTTCAAGAACCAAGCAAAGAGGAAGGCAGCACTGGAGCAATTGTGTGAAATTGTGAAGCAGGTGATCCCCACGGCAGACATCACCTTTTTAAAGATATTAATTGGTTGCCTGAGGAGCACATATCTGAGGGAGCGCAAGAAAGTCCTGGATTCACAGAGATCCGGAGCAGCAGATGACATCTATGTCCCCAGGATGTGGTACTATGACAGGCTGCACTTTCTGGCAGGCCAGACTGAACCCAGGCCATCCCTCTCGAGTCTTCCTTCCACGCTTCCTCCCCCCCCGGCTGAGGCTTCTGACGCCCAACCTGGGCCTTCCAGGCGATATGTGGAGGAGCCCAGGTATAGCATTCCTCTAAATATTTCTGCTTGTACAATCAATGATGTTAACTAGATGTTAGTTGGGAGTACTAATTTAAGATTGTGATTGATGATGCAAAAACTAAAACCATGTCCCTTTTTCATACACAGGGAAGTCTCAGCCAGGAGGTGGCCAGGCCGAGCCGGCTGGCTGATCTGCAGGTCCCTCCACCCCCCCGAAAACAGAAAGTGGCAGTAGGAGGAGTGCCCTAGAGGAGGCTGCTATAGGATTCTTTTGGAGGGCTACAGAGGTCCTGGGAGCACCCCACACCATGGAGGAGAACATTGCTGCCTTCATTGCATATAAAATGCAGAGGATGGAGAAGGGCCAACAAGTCATGTGTGAGGCCCTCATATTGGAGGATCTTGAGAAAGGTATGAGGGGCCAAATGACACCTCAGACACACCTTTGTGATGGTCCTCCTCCTCCTCCTGCAGGTCCTCCTCCTCCTCCTTCTCCCTCTCCTCCAGGTCCCCCCAGTCCTCCTCCAGGTCCTCCCAGTCCTCCTCCTCCTCCAGGTCCTACTCCTCCTCCTGCCACATCTCCAACTGCACAGCCACAGCCCGGAAGGAAGCGTGGAAGGAAGACCAGACAGTGATTGCCCTGGGTTCAGTCTGGTCGGCCAAAAAATGCAGCCTCTTGTGGTACCACAGCCTGGGGACATACATGTCATCTGCTGCTATCCGGAGCTCTGCGAATTCTGGACCAGACTGTCCTCCCTTACATATGGACTCCTCAGGCCACCAATTTTGATGTTGAAGAATTGATGTCTGCCGTGGGGGTCCCAGGCTTCGCTAATTTCTCATGTTGATCCAGTGTTGCCTTCCTTTTTGTTTGGTTCTGATCCCTTAATAAAGGATTTTTGTTTTGAATTATACTCTGTGTTTTACTTCAAAAATAACAGTTTTTTTGTGAGGATTCAGGTACATTTCAAATATACAATGTGAAATGAACAAGGGACACCAAACAAACAATCTCCTTGAGATTAAATAATAAAAGATATCAATGGTGTTGGGGTAACTTGACACACAAAACACACAAAAATATTCTGGAGTAAAAATAAAAATAACATTGAACAAAGATCAGCCTTGGAAAAAATCCAAACATTAAAGAAAAAAAAAAGGCTGAAAATCCCAAAAAAAAAAAAAAAAATTATATAAAACTGTCAGATGTGACAACTAATAACAATATATTCAGGGAATCCCACTAAAAAAACACAAATAAAAAACTTTGTGAGAAGTGTGTGTGAATATGAGCAGCAAAACTACTTAATTCTTGTCACATTATAAAGAAGAAGAGAGTGCGCTGTATTAAACCATTTTTAACATTGCAGCATGACGAAAGTGCTGTATCCATTGCGAACGCTAAGTTTACCAGAACGAGCTGTCCCGTCTCGGAATTTCTTCTGAGCATGCGTGGCACTTTGTGCGTCGGAACAGGCCACACACGGTCGGAATTGACGCGATCAGATTTTGTTGTCGGAAAATTTTATCTCCTGCTCTCCAACTTTGTGTGTCGGAAAATCCGATGGAAAATGTCCGATGGAGCCCACACACGGTCGGAATTTCCGACAACACGCTCCGATCGGACATTTTCCATCGGAAAATCCGACCGTGTGTACGGGGCATAAGTATTAAAAAGTGAAAGTTTGATGGATGATTGTTAATCTGTCCCATTACTTTTGGTCCCTTAAAAAGTGGGAGGCACATATATAAACTGTTGTAATTCCTACACCATTCACCTGATTTGGATGTAAATACCCTTAAATTAAAGCTGAAAGTCTGCAGTTAAAGAACATATTGTTGGTTTCATTTCAAATCCATTGTGGTGGTGTATAGAGCCAAAAAGATTAGAATTGTGTTGACGTCCCAATATTTATGGACCTGACTGTATATATCTCTCTATCTCTCTCTCTCTCTCTATCTAATGTGAAATATGTAGAAAGGCCAGTATGGTGGCGTGAATTTATGGGAGGAGACCGGGGGGTATTTAAACAGCCCGCTCACTTGTGGTGTTTGTCGGTTTCCTGTGCGCGATATACGTCACTAGGCCGACTATTCGAATACCAGCGTCCGCAAGTTCTTGTCTCGCAAGTTCCCGCATTCGCTAATTTCTGTGCTCGAGAGTTTCGAAGTCCGTGTTACCGATTCGTATTTTCATACCACGCGTCTGGCTCGGCTGTCGCAGGTAGGGTTCCGACTGACTTTTGTTTTCACGCATTGTTAGATATCATGTCACTGAACCGTGATCTCAAACTTACGAATCACTCGCAAATTTTACAACGTAACCGCAATGCATACCATTCGCACCATCGTTATGTTACCGATTCTCGTTATTTGTAAACCGCCGCGACGTAGACGTCGCTTCATTCAGGCATGTCTAACAAAATTGTTACCATGCGTTAGTAGACAACCGTTGTGATTCGCAATTCGCAATTTCTTATCGACTCATGTCAGTTCGATACTAAGTCATTTCTCATTTCAGAAACCTTTCTAAACATTTCAAACATTTCAAACCATTTCAAATCATTTCATTCATTTCAGCCACGTACCGCACTCCAATTCGAATCCAGTCGCATCTAAAGATGCACCGATTCGCTCCGGTGTGCCCCAGTTGCTTACGGCCTCATTTCAGTTAATGCTCCAGAGTCACATTCATTGTCAGTCGCTCGTTACGACTCACCGTTTTGTACCTCTGTCATGGCCATCATTTCATTGCCACGTATCACGCTCCGATACGAATTCAGTCGCATTAAATGCACCAATTCGTCTCGGCGTGCCCTAGGTATTTGCCACATTTCGGTACATGCTCCAGAGTCCGATTCGTGGTCAGTCGCAATAGCGGCATGATCGATTCGCGCCTCCGTCATGGCAAACAAACCATTACACAATCACTCACCGCGCTCCGGTTCGAATCCAGTCGCATCCACGATGCACCGATTCATTACGGCGTGCCCCAGGGCTCGGCCTCATTTCAGTACATGCTCCAGAGTCCGGATCGTAGTTAGTCGCAGATATCGGGCGACCGATCCGCATCTCTGTCATGGTAATTAATTACCATTCATTTCACTCCCACATATCGCATCACCGTTTCAAAACCAGTCGCATCCGAGATGCACCGATTCGTTACGAAATGCCCCAGTTGTTTTGGCTTTATCCTATACCTGTACCAGAGCTCGGTTCATTGTCAGTCGCAGAGGCGGCACAACCAATTCGAGCCTCGGTCAAGGTAAAACATTTCAGTCATTTTGTTGTTTTATACTGCGCTCCGGTTCGAATCCAGATGCATCTAAAGATGCACCGATTCGTTCTGGTGTGCACCAATGTTTTCTGTTGCCTCATTTCAGTACATGCTTCAGAGCCCAGTTCGTGGTCAGTCGCAGTCGCGGCATGACCGAGCCGGACCTCTGTCATGGCAAGAGATTTCACTCATTTCATGATCAAGGCAAACATTTCAAATCAATTCGTTGTCGCTACACCGCACTTAAGATTCGAACCTTAAAGCATTCCTGAGGTATCGATTCAACCCGTTAGGCCACAACAGTCCTGGCCTCGTTTCATGCCAGGCCCCACAGTTCGACTCGTAGCTTGTCGCAGCATACGAATTCGTGCCACCATCAAGGCATTTTCATTTCACTTTTGGTATTCCATTCCATGCACCTGTTAAAATCACCATACAAGTTACTACTTGAAGTTAGTTAGCAAACCCTTCACGAGTTATCACCTTTCATTTTCCTCCAGGTCAGTCAAAGTTCAGTAGGTCCACCCCGCACCAGGTTGGACGATATCCCCCCAGGTAAAAAAAAAAGGGAGCACACAAGCTGGGTAAGTATGGCTTTAGGGAAACTAAGAAAACTTGAAATTCATGTCACCCCAATAGGTTACAGTCAACCAAAACATGATCTCAAGGACAGGATATCTTATCCAGATCAACCATGTCCCAGGCCGGCAGCGAAGACCTCACGGCCCCTCTGTCACCTTCTCCGGTCTCAGAGTGGCAGCGTGCAGTCCCTCAGGGGGTGGACTATCCCCAAGTTGACGGCAGAGCTGAGACGCAGAGGTGTGCCCTTCTCCGCTATAGCAAGGAAAGGCGAGCTCTTCAAGCTCCTCTTCCCCCCACCAGCTGCAGCAGGACCCAGCACCCCGCAGGCATCTCTCCAGTCGATATCCTCTGCCATCTCACAACTCCACACTATGGTGTCGTCCCTGTCTTCCTCGGTCACGGACGTACAAACCAGGGTGGCACTCCTGGAGGCTCGGCCGGCTACGGCTATTCCCGACCCAACCGCAACCCAAGTTTTGACACCCCTTCCTGCAGGTACCACAGGGTGGAGCCCCATTGTCTACCCCTCCCATTTGGTTCCAACCAGCATCAGGAAGGACATTCTGGATGGCAGGGATGTCAACCTGGCCTCTCTCCTGATTTCTGTCCATGATCTGGCAGAAAATAAGGCCTATACCTGGGGTGACATGTCGGTGGTCCTTAAAGCCAAAGACCCCAGACTGAATCGGAAATTATCTGTCCCAGAATTCACATTTGCCTTTGGCATGCTAAGGGATGTCCTATGTTCAGCCGCTCCCAGCAGAAGGGAAGAGCTGGACTTATACCTCCATACCGTAGTAGACCTGGGCTACAAGTATGGAGGATTTTCTTTTTACGACTACCACCGTTCCTTTTCCGCAAAGGCAGCAGCCAGACTCACAGAGTTTCAAACGACAACAAATTGGAGTCTCATGGACACAGAGCTGTTCTGTCGCCACTTTGCCGGCTTGCGCTCGCACTGTGTGCGATTTGCCAGTCCTCCACTCACACTGCCACCTGGTGCGCCAATGCGATAGTCAGACGTCCCTTTGAATTCCCCTCTACCTCCGGCGCACTTCAGGGCCAGTCGGCCCCTGCACAAACACCTCAGGTGGACAAATTCGGACGCCCAGTCTGAACCGTGGGAGGGGCATGCATCTGCAACAATTACAACTACGGGTCCTGCAACTTCAGTCAGTGCCGCCTGCTCCACATCTGCACCTTATGCCAAAGAGCGCATCCAAGACTTGTGCGAAGTCAAACAACAAAAGCAGGCATGACTAAGCCGAATCAACGTCTTGTGACTAGGACTCTACCTCACCTCACACCCCACCCCCTCCCTGGCCACCTACCTTATCCAGGGATTCACAGTAGGGTTTCACACCGGCCTCATTTCACTGCCCCACACTACCTACGAATGTAGGAATCTTCGTTCAGCGGCCACTGACGAACAGGCCATAGATCAGCTCTGACAGACAGAAGTAGACCGAGAGTTCGTTATAGGCCCCTTTATTCAGCCCCCTTTCAGTACTTGGAGAGTCAGCCCTATTGGGCTTGTCAAGGGCAAGTTCTCAAATAAACTACGTTTGGTATACGACCTGTCTGTGCCTCATTCTTCCCACATTCCCAGTCTCAATTCCCTGATCCCCTCCGAAGAATTCTCCCTTAAAATATTCCTCCGTGGACATGGCAATCCAAGCAATCCTCAAAGCAGGTACAGGTGCCTGGCTCTCCAAAGCCGATATCTCGGATGCCTTCAAGCTCCTGCCTATATCCACCCATCCCTTTGGTGCTGGCATGGCATCAAGTGGAAGGAGGCATACTATTTTGCCACAAAACTGACGTTCGGTTCGAAGAATAGCCCTTGGCTCTTCGACACAGTCGCTCAGTCCCTCAATTGGATACTCTTGCACAAAGCTCAGTGCCAAGAAGTCATCCACTACCTGGACAACTTCTTACTAATAGAACCACCCAGCATGCCCCCAGGAGACCTCGACAAACTCAGAGTCATATTCGGAAATCTCAATGTCCCCATAGCTGAGCATAAAGTCGACGGCCCAGCACACAACATCACCTTTCTCGGGGTCAACTTAGACACCTGCACCATGCAGGCCAGTCTCCCCCTCGACAAACTAAACCGCATTAGGGCGGTCCTTCATAAAATTCACCCACACTAGGGGGAAGTACCAAAAAGCAGTTGCAATCTCTCCTGGGAATGCTTACTTTCGCCATGCGAATCATTCCACAAGGTCGCACCTTCGTGTCACGTCTGCTGAGATATCTGTCACAAACACAAGACCCCGATCAGATCCTAAATCTAGATTCCGCAGCAATAGCGGACCTATCTATGTGGGAGGAATTCCTTTCCGCCTGGAATGGCATATCCCTATTTATACCTATGGTTTCGGCCCTTTCACCCCAGGTGGTGACAGATGCTGCAGCTTCTACAGGCTTCGCTGCAATATTTGGCCACCAATGGTTTTCAGGAGCCTGGCCTCAACAGATGCTGTTGATACCCGGCTTTACCCGAACATCCTCCCTCTTCGAGCTCTATCCCATAGTGGCAGCCGCACAGCTCTGGGGTCATCATTGGACAGGGCAAACCGTGGTCTTCACCACCGACAATCAGGCCACGGCAGACATTATCAACAAAGTCAGGTCCAAGTCCCTATCAGTCATGTCTTTTCTGCGCAGATTGGTACAACTGTCTTTACAACATCAGTTTAACATCCACTGTTCATTTATTCCAGGTAAATACAATCTAGCGGCTGATGCACTGTCACGTTTTAATTACACCTCCTTTTTCGAACAGGTTCCCGGAGCCGATCCAGTATCGGCCCCTATCCCTGTTTGGTAACAGCTGACCCTGGACTAGTTGAACATTTACAAGGAGCAACCCAGCTCATTAACCACTCACTGTCCCATAACACACTCAAAGCCTACCAGACAGCTTGGAAGGCGTTCAATAAATTCCTGGCACCCTGCTGCAAGGGAACAACAGATGTCAAGCAAGTACTGGCCTTCATTTCATATTGCCACACTGAGCTGGCCTTATCTTATAATACCATTCGGCTATACCTAGCCAGCATACAAAATTTCTTTACTCTTCAAGACCCCACGAATTCTTCACTGTTCTCGTCCCACGCTATCCGAGCCATCCTACGTGGCATTCAGAAACACCAACCAGTGATCAGCACCAAACATTTACCCATTACGGGGCCTGTCTTCAGGGATATGTCAACCATTCGGGTACTTTGTCGCATTAGGTGGGCTTAGCACTATATGACCATATAGTGTGACCGTATTTTTTTAATATGTTCAGGTGTTTTTAACTAGCCCTGCAGGAAATGTCATTCTTGTATGTGTGCGCTGTAAAATATTTTGTACTGTTTTGTAGGTTTTATAGCAGCACCATCTTGAATTTAAACGCATTGTATGGTGTGCCCCCCAAATATGTTCTTGTATGTCGACCATCCTGACTACTTCTCCATTTGGTCTTCTCCCCAGTACGGTCCTACAAGCAGCCATATATTTGGCCTACTACGGGTTCTTGCGACCTGGCAAGTTCACATGTAACAACCCCGCAGGCCAAGTACTACGCAGACGGCACTTGATTCGCTACCAAGACCACTTCGTCCTCCACCTCGAGGTTTCTAAAACCCAGCAAGCAGGCTCTGGGGTGGACATTCACCTTTACAAAACCAATAATAGCTGGTGTCCAGTCACCGTACTCAACCATCTTCTGTCACTCCTGCCTTAACAGCCAGACTCCAGTCCTCTTCTACCATTCCCAGTTAAACCCTTAAGTGCCTGTCAGTTTGTGAAACACATAAGGATACTTCTCCGCAACCTTCACCTTAACCCTAGTCAGTACTCCGGACACTCCTTTCCTATCGGAGCAGCCTCAGCAGCATCCCCCCACAGGGTCCCAGACCACGTCATTAAAAGACTAGGCAGGTGGAAGTCAGCCTGCTTCGCCCGGTATATTCCTAATCCTCAAGTGGAGATGGCACAGGCATTTTCAAAACTGGCTCAATGAATAACAGAAAACCAATAAAATATTATACCCCTACCTTTTTGCCCCCTTATTTTGGCATACCGTCCATCAGGCCAAGGCACACTTTCAGGTCCATTTCATATGGTAAGTCCACACTTCCAGGTCTATTTCCGATGGTAAGTCTTATGTTAATTACAAATGTGATCCATGTACATATCGGACATAGGGCTCCAACCATAAGTAGGAAGGCCAGCATGGTGGACTGAATTTATGGGAGGAGCCCGGGGGGTATTTAAGCAGCCCGCTCACCTGTGGTGTTTGTTGGTTTCCTGTGTGCGATACCCACCCTCCCATCCCCATTTTCAGGGAATTTCTCAACTATTCATTTCTCTTCACAGAATAATCATTTCTTAAACTAGGGTATGCCCCCTTATTTTGGCATACCGTCCATCAGGCCAAGGCACACTTTCAGGTCCATTTCATATGGTAAGTCCACACTTCCAGGTCTATTTCCGATGGTAAGTCTTATGTTAATTACAAATGTTATCCATGTCGGACATAGGGCTCCAACCATAAATATATATTACAGTGGAGAGTATATAGTGCAGTCAGTGTAGTATATACTGTATAATACAGTAAAGAATACAGGCCTCTCTTCCTCCAGCACAACTCTTACTGCAGACTATTACTCCTCAGATCCTCCAGCACTCAACTTGCATGAGCTTTCAGGCATAGCTAGCACCGCATGGTTAGGCCTGACACTGGCTCCGCCAGGCCTTAACAATTGCCTTGTGGAGGCAGGGACTGCGGGCCCCTATAGTGTAGCAAAATAGAAAGTCTCTGGTGCTAGCTGTCCTACATGCAAGTACTAAGCTCAGTAAGCCATCTTCAGGCCCTGCCAGCCCTCCAGGCTGCAGCTGCCCTTCTCCACTGCCCATGACATCACAATCCATTCCTCTGGTTCTGCAACCATCCCAGACTGCATCCTCCCAGTCATGCCTCTGAACTGTAATATATATACACACAATACACGGACTGCACTATATCAGTAAAACCTTAGTTTAGTAACTTAGTTTAGGAGCGTTTTGCAAGACAAGCACAATTTTTAAATACATTTTGACTTGATATACAAGTGTTGTCTGGATATGCAAGTAGAAAACAGAAGAGAGGCGCCTCTAAGTGTAGCAATATGATTACATTTAACCACTTGCCGACCGGGCCATAGCCGAAAGACGGCTGCAGCGCAGTCGGCTAGTTCTGGGTGGACGTCCATGGACGTCCTCCCACAATACTGCTCTCGCGCGCCCCCTGGGGCGCGCACCCGAGAACTTCCGTGACCGCCGGATCCAGAGGACCCGGCGCATCACGGATCACGGTAAACGGCCGCTGATCGCGGCCGTTTACCATGTGATCGCTCCATCAAATGACGGAGCGATCACATGTCAACAGACCGGCGTCATCTCATGATCAGGGATCGGATGGCAGCACCGCTGTGGGCTGCATGTGTAGTGCCCACAGCGGTGCTCAGTGACATTTGCAGTCACATCCATCCATCCCTCAATGCTCAGCCAACCCTGCAATACTCTGCATAACACCCTGCAATACTCTGCATAACACCGGGCACTACTCTGCAATATACCCGGGCACTACTCTGCAATATACCCGGGCACTACTCTGCAATATACCCGGGCACTACTCTGCAATATACCCGGGCACTACTCTGCAATATACCCGGGCACTACTCTGCAATAGCCCGCAATACTCCGCAATTTTTAACCAGTTCCCGCCCACAGTCATATGACGTCCTTGACTTTGAGCGGGTATATCTGAATGATGGGTGCAGCTACAGGCATCATTCGGATATCAGCTTTTTCAGCCAGCGATTTCCTACACCATAGGAATGATCATAGCTGCTGTTCCACTGCTTGATCATTCTTACGGGAGGCGAGAGGGGACGCCCCCCCCCTTCCCGCCACCCTCCGGTGCTTCTACCGACTCACCGCTACGATCGAAGCCAAGATCGTTTTTTTTAAATTATTATTTCAGGCTTCCCAGCCTAGAGGTGAGATGTGGGGTCTTATTGACCCCATATCTCACTGTAAAGAGGACCTGTCATGCCATATTCCTATTACAAGGATGTTTACATTCCTTGTAATAGAAATAAAAGTGATCAAAAAATTTTTTTGGGGGAAAAAAGTGTCAAACTAAAATAAATAAAGTAAAATAAACAAAAAAAAAAAAATTTAAAGCGCCCATGTCCGTGT
This sequence comes from Lithobates clamitans, assembly GCA_037952925.1. Taxonomy (NCBI): domain Eukaryota; kingdom Metazoa; phylum Chordata; class Amphibia; order Anura; family Ranidae; genus Lithobates; species Lithobates clamitans. The sequence continues at coordinate 1,543,388 of JBBGZY010000924.1, read as the reverse complement.
GCTCGCATGCAGAAGCGAACACATACGTAAGTCCCGCCCACATATGAAAACAGTGTTCAAACCACACATGTAAGGTATCGCTGCGATCGGTAGAGCGAGAGCAATAATTTTAGCCCTAGACCTCCTCTGTAACTCAAAACATGTAACCAGGAAAAAAATTTAAAGTGTTACCTATGGAGATTTTTAAGTAGCGACGTTTGGCACCATTCCTCGAGAGTGTGCAATTTTGAAGGGTGACATATTGGGTATCTATTTACTCGGCGTAACTTCAGCTTTCACATTATGCAAAAACATTGGGCTAACTTTACGGTTTCTTTCCCCAAAAAAACGCGTTCGAAAAATTGCTGCACAAATACCGTGCGAGATAAAAAGTTGCAACAACCGCCATTGTATTCTCTAGTGTCTTTGCTAAAAAAAATATATATAATGTTTTGGGGTTCTATGTAATTTTCTAGCAAATAAATTATGATTTTTACATGTAGGAGAGAAATGTCAGAATTGGCCTGGGCGCTCCAGAACGCCTGGAGGTGCTCCCCTGCATGTTGGGCCTCTGTATGTGGCCATGCTGTGTAAAAGTCTCACATATGTGGTATCGCCATACTGGGGAGTAATAGCAGAATGTGTTTTGGGGTGTAATTTGTGGTATGCATATGCTGTGTGTGAGAAATAACCTTCTAATATAACAATTTTGTGAAAAAAAAAGAAAAGAAAAAAAAATCTTGATTTTGCAAAGAATTGTGGGAAAAGATGACAATTTCAAAAAAACTCACCATGCATCTTTCTAAATACCTTGGAATGTCTTCTTTCCAAAAAGGGGTCATTTGAGGGGTATTTGTACTTTTCTGGCATGTTAGGGTCTCAAGAAATTAGATAGGCCGTCAGTAATTCAGGTGTGATCAATTTTCAGATATTGGCACCGTAGCTTTTGGACTCTCTAACATTCACAAAGACCAAATAATATACACCAAGTTGTACTTATTTTTACCAAAGATATGTAGCGGTATAAATTTTGGCCAAAATTTACGAAGAAAAATTACTAATTTGCTAAATTTTATAACAGAAACAAAGAAAAATTCATTTTTTTACCAAATTTTCAGTCTTTTTTCTTTTATAGCGCAAAAAATAAAAAACCCAACGGTGATTAAATACCACCAAAAGAAAGCTCTATTTGTGTGAAAAAAAGGATAAAAATTTCATATAGGTAAAGTGTTGTATGACTGAGTAATTGTCATTCAAAGTGTGAGAGCACCGAAAGCTGAAAATTGGTCTGGTTAGGAAGGGGGTTTAAGTGCCCAGTGGTCAAGTGGTTAATGAAGGTACAACATTTAGCAAATAAAAAAGTATCAAAAAGATAGGTGTGGCGCAGTTCAGGTGTTGCAACTCCTATGTGAGTTGGGGATATGTCAGTGCTGCGTTCTATCCACACTATGTGCCCCTGTGTCAGATTCTATTCTAAAGTGTAAAAATAACTCTCATATCAATTAAACACAAAAAAAAAAAAAAATTTAAGAAATCCTCCATACATAAATACAAGTGTGCACAATTTCCAGGTGCAGAGTGGTTTAAGGGTATAATCCAGTGCTGGTATCATACATATTCAAATGTATACCGTGCTCATATGAAATTCATGTGACCAAAAAGGTAAATAAACCGTAATCATATATTGTCCATTTGTAAAATCAAAATGATAAAATATATAAAGTGACAGGTGCTCTTCAAAGCCATGCCTTTGTCATCCCTATAGTGCCTCCTATAGGTATTGCACTCACTGGAACAACTCACCCCTCACAGGGGTAACTCACTTTCACAGTATTTGCCAGTGCAGAAATCTCCCAATCCATGCTTGCGGTATCAGTTTTTCCTTTCTTTCTTAGTTCTTTCTCCGCATCACCCACATATTTAAGGAAGTCTATCAGCTTTGCACATCTAGAGTGACATTTTTGCCCATTCTTCTTTGCAAAATAGCTCTGTCAGATTGGATGGAGAGGGTCTGTGAACAGCAATTTTCAAGTCTTGCCACAGATTCTTAATTGGGTTTAAGTCTAGATTTTGACTGGGCCATTCTAACACATGAATATGCTTTAATCTAAAACTATTCCATTGTAGCTCCGGCTGTATGTTTAGGGTTGTTGTCTTGCTGGAAGGTGAAGTTTTTGCAGACTCTAACAGGTTTTCTTCTAAGATTGCCCTGTATTTGGCTCCATCCATCTTCCCCATCAACTCTGACCAGCTTCCCTGTCACTGCTGAAAAAAAAACATCCCCAAAACATGATGCTGCCACCACCATGTGTCACGGTGGGGATGGTGTGTTCGGAGTGATGTGTAGTGGAAGTTTTCCGTCACACATAGCGTTTTGTTTTTAGGTCAAAAAGTTCCATTTTGATCTCATCTGACCAGAGCACCTTCTTCCACATGTTTGCTGTGCCCCCCATATGGCTTCTCGCAAACTGCAAACAGGACTTCTAATGGCTTTCTTTCCACAATGGCTTTCTTCTTGCCACTCTTTCATAAAGGCCAGATTTGTGGAGTGCACAACTAATAGTTGTCCTGTAGACAGATTCCTGTAGTTGTCCTGCAGACAGATTCTCCCACCTGAGCTGTGAATCTCTGCAGCTCCTCCAGAGTTACCATAGGCCTCTTGGCTGCTTCTCTGATTAATGCTCTCCTTCCCAGTTTTGGTAGGTTTGCAGTGGTGCCATACTCTTTCCATTTTCGGATGATGGATTGAACAGTGCTCCGTGAGATGTTCAAAGCTTGGGATAAGTTTTTTATAACCCAACCCTGCTTTAAACTTCTCCACAACCTTATTCTTGACCTTTCTGGTGTGCTTCTTGATTTTCATGTCGCTGTTTGTTCACTAAGGTTCTCTAACAAACCTGAGGGCTTCACAGAACAACTATATTTATACTGAGATGAAATTACACACAGGTGGACTCTGTTTACTAATTAGGTGACTTCTGAAGGCAATTGTTTCCACTAGATTCTAGTTAGGGGTATAAGAGTAAAAGGGGCTGAATAGAAATGCATGTCACACTTTTCAGATATTTACTTGTAAAACATTTTTAAAACCATTTATCATTTTCTTTCCACTTCACAGTGATGTGCCACTTTGTGTTAGTCTATCACAAAAAATCCCAATGAAATACATTTACATTTTTTGTTATAACATGACAAAATGTGGAAAATCTCAAAGGGTATGAATACTTTTTCAAGGAACTGTATACAGGGACTTCCCTATATACTCTGAACTGCATTATATATACACTATACCAGTGGTTCTCAACCTGGGGGTCGGGACCCCCTCGGGGGTCAAATGATGATTTGCCAGGGGTCACCGAATCCTGGGCTGTTCCTGAAGCCCGCACTGCTCTCCCAGCCTTTTTGCGGCCACCCAGCAGGGCTGTCCCTGGAGCCCGCAGCTGCCCACTCAATCTCTTCGCAGCCACTCATTCAGTTCACGGCATTACAGGGGGCAGAGACTAGAGGTCAGCTGACTGGTGAGGAATGTGAAGTGGGAGGGGCTGGAGGAGACCCTATCTCTTGATTTAGGAATAGGTGTCACTGCTACGAGACACCAAAAAGTCGGAGACACATTGAGTAACAGTACCTGGGATTATAGTTGCCATTAAAAAGGTCCCCACTACAGTTCTCAGATCAGCAGATGACCTTGATCAAGAGCAAAGAAGTTGGCTGATCAGAACTTCCCACCAACAGTGCCACTTATCCCATCCCCCCCCCCACCAAGGAGTAAGAGAAGGAATAAAAATAGAGAATACATGGAAGGGAGAGGAAAAGAGTGGGGGGAACAAATAAAAAGGGAAAGAAAGAATAAAAGAAAGAACAAGAAAAGACGGCTAGAAGGAGGGATGGGGGAAAAAAACAAGAAATTAGGATAGAGAGAGATAAAAGGGAAAGAAAGGAGAACAAAGAGAAAGAGTGGTACATCCTAAAATGTACCATAAGGGGTTTTAATACTGTACGAGTGTTAGGGACTCAGGGAGCGCTAAATATCCATGGGTTAGGGGCGCAAATTATTTGTCTTGCCTTGGGTGCTGACAACCCACGTTATGAAAATTATTTTATGGTTGGGGGTCCTCACAATTTTATCAAGGGGTCACGGCACTAGAGGGATTGAGAACCACTGCACTATACGGACAATACTATATACTCTGAACTGTATTATATATACTACACTATATACTCTGAACTGTAATTATACACACACACATCGTGCCTAATCTCCATCCATTCACTATATATGGCCGCCGTGTAAACAGCAGACTTATATAGTATGGGGCGTGGACTTAGCCCCTGAGCCATGATCGGCCAAAGGCACCCTGCTTTTGGCCAATCATGGCTCTCACAGCACATCGCACTGTGATTGGCCAAAGCATGCAGGTCAGGTGCATGCTTTGGCCAATCAGCAGCCATCAATGCACTGCGATCTCGTAGTGCATTATGGGGTGCTCCGCAGGACTTGAATTTGGCACAAACTCCCCATATGTTCGTTTGTTCTAAGAACAAATCAACATCGGGACCATCCCTAGTTGATACACATCCGTAATGTCCCGTTCTTTTTCTCACTACCACAATCACAAACGATCCCACAGACAATCATTAGCACTAAAACACAAAATAAACAAATTCTAGAGAGGAGGGAAACCTTAGTGTTATTAACCTATCAAATTATGAATTATCTACTGAGGAGATGCAATTATTGGAAAAGGGACTAACTTTTTGCCCAGACTCTGACTTTGATATGTTTGAGATCATTAAGGATCTGCAGTTGTTTGCTCATAAGCTGATCCTGCAGACCCTTTATGTCAAACGCACGCAACCTAGTTCACAAACAACACAGGAGAAGGAAGCCCTAGAAAATTTAATCTCTCTTTTAGAAGAACAAGAGAGACTCGAAACCTGATAGATCAGATTGCTCTTGAGACATTACTAAATCAACAGGACATCTCAAATACAAAGACAAATAGAAAAGAAAACTTTACCCTAAAAAAGAAATCTAACAAGTTCCCTTCCCCAAATCTCAACCCCAGTTTGGGGGCTTTCTTGACTATGACTACATGTGTGATTCGGAGACTCAAACATGCTTTTCTCCAGGACAATTTAACCGACTCTGAAAGACAAACATTAATATCCTTGACTAATCAACATCAGCTCACCATAAAGCCGTCGGATAAAGGAGGGAACATAGTTGTGATGAACAACAATGAGTACAAAACGAAGTGTATGAAAATTCTTTCTAACAAAGAAAGTTATAAACCCATTCCTAGGCCACATTTCGAGAAATCTCGATAAAAAAATTACAGTATATTCCTTGGTGGATTGAATAACATAATAAATAAACAAACATGGGGTTTTATACGTACCAGTCACCCCCAAAGATCTGCAAGGATATGAATAATCCCTTGGCAGACCCATAGTTTCTGGCCGGGGAGGAATAACCGAAAATCTTAGTAGATTCATAGATGAGCAATTGCGACCACTGGTAACCAATAACCTTGAGGGTCTGTTTGTACCATCTGACGCCCTGTTGGTGACGGTGGATGTTGAAGCACTATATAGCTCCATCCCCCACCAGGGAGTAGCAGTAATCAAACACTTCTTGTCTCAGACACATAGGGATGGCAAAAGTTTCAATGAGTTTATCTCATTGGCTGTTGAATTCATACTGACACACAATGGGGGTTATTTACGAAAGGCAAATCCACTTTGCACTGCAAGTGCACTTGGATGTGCAGTCGCTCTAAATCTAAGGGGTAGATCTGAAATGAGTGGAAGCTCTGCTGATTTTAACATCCAATCATGTGCAAGCTAAAATGCTGTTTTTCATCTTCCTTGCATGCCCCTCATGGATCTACAGGGACTTTACTTCCAAGTGCACTTTCAAGTGCACTTGCAGTGCAAAGTGGATTTGCTATTAGTAAATAACCCCCAATGTCTTTTCATTTAACGGTTCCCACTTCCTCCAGGTACAGGGCGTAGTGATGGGGACATGTTGTGCCCCATTCTATGCCAATCTGTACCTGGGGGAGTGGGGAAGATCGTTTTTGGCTAATGAGAATCTCACTGATGACATCTTAACATGGTACAGATTTATCGATGACATTTTCATCATCTGGAGTGGAACTGCTGAGTCTTTGACTAGATGTATCATGGCCATGAATCAAAACAATTTCAATTTGAAATTCACGGTACAATCGGACCCTTGTAGGATTGCATTTTTAGATGTGACTATTTTGAAGGGTATGGACGGCAGACTGACAAGCACACTGTATCGGAAGAAGACAGCGGGGAATACAATCCTGCATGCTGATAGCTCTCACCGCAGACCCCTTATACAATCCATACCCTATAGCAGCACGGTATCTTGGCCTAGGCCAACAAGGCTCAGGCCTAGAGCAGCACCTTATGGGGGGGCAGAAAAAAAGCTGCTCACTCCCCCCAACCAGCATAAAAAAGCCCTTTCTCCCAACTCCCGCACAAAAACATACAGCTCAGCCCATACAAACCGGTGACAGACTGGCAGCAGTTGTCCACTGGTATTCCACTGTAATCTCCCATGGAGCAATTACCTGGGGTTCGGGACAGATGATCACTCCAGGACACAAACAGCTTGTGTCCAAGGACAGTCATCTGTCCCTCACCATAGATAATCACTCCATAAAGTGATTACATGTAAACATTGAGGATGGCTGCAACTGCTGTCAGCCTTTCATTCCTTTAAACAGCCTGAGCATCTTCAACTGTATTCAAGCACCTGAAAATCCAACTGCAGGAATCCACTACAGTTGAGGTGGAGCTCTAAGAGCAAAAGGTGGAGCATCAAAAGGAAGGGTTGTGGTTTAAAGATGACAGGGTGGGCATTAAACGGGAAGGGGTGTGGCCTTGACAGGAAGGGGTGGGTCATATTTAAATTAGGGGGTGCACAAATTTAGTCAGGCTTAGGGCAGCACAAAACCTATATACACCACTGCCCTATAGTCAATACCTGCGCATTCGCAGAAATTGCTCAGATGAACCAACATTTCAGCTTGAAGCAAACAATTTGAAATTACAACTCTTACAGAGAGGTTACTCTACAACATGCCATAAAAAAGCATTCAAAACGTGCACCAAACTAGATAGGATCCCCTTTTTAGGGGAAAGAAGGGAGGTGGAGGCCGACAGGGTACAGGAGAAAATCAAATCAGGATCATTATGAGGTACACGAAATAGCATAATAAGATTAAAAAGATCCTAACCAAATATTAGCATATCTTACAGACTGATCCACTACTGAGCCCTCTTGTATCAGAAACACCTCACATCACATACAGGAGAACGAGGTTGCTCAAAGATCACCTAGTAAACAGTGAATACACGGGAGAATTTAGGAGAGATCCGTGCAAATGGAAGGGAGCGTTCAGATGTGGGGGGTGCAATTATTGCCAGTATATGCACAGAGGCTCCAATATACATTTACCAAATGAACAAAAATATAAACCTTTACACTATGCCAACTGCAGGACAGCTGGAGTGGTATATCTACTCAGATGCCCTTGCGGTTGCTTCTACATAGGAAAGACCATTTTGGAATTCCACAAGAGGGCCTATAGGCATCAGTACCTGCAACCCAGATCTACCCCTGGGGAGACATGTACGGGATGTCCACCAGTGAAGGTTAAACATCAGTAGGGAGACAATACTGTCTGCCATGCTCAAGTATTTATGACCCAGGTGCATTTCATTGTCCTGTAGTGCTTTAAAAACATAAGGTAATCTGTAATATCTATTCCTTGGTGGCAGTCCTGTCTTTTCTATGGGACTTTGCAATCCGGCCAGAATTGTGCCCCCAGATCATGTTAACCTCCCTTTTTTCATTTGTTTATGGTGAATGGTGCAGTATCTTTTACAAACACTAAATGGTGATAGATGTAATGGAGTTTATGATGTGGCCATTTAGCAGCTCTATTCCCCCATAGGATTCGATGGGAGGCGCTTTTCCAATCCAGCTCCTAGTTGTTTAGGCTCCTGTGATTGGTGTCACTGTTTACTGGTTCCTCCTCTCTATTGACATACCATATTAGGCGATGGGAAAGTGCTATATGACTGGAGCACATGGCCATGCCCCACTGGTAGGAGTGGGTGTGCCATGCTCTCCACTACTAGCCAGTCGGTTACCGATGCCTCGCGCATGCACGTTAAGTGAGCGATTGTGGGGCGCGGGCGTTCAGCGCCATTTAAAAGGCTTGTTTTTGCTGCGAAATGTGCAGACTTTGCCAGCATGGATGGCATGCCCCACGGACTGCTTGTATACAGGTATTTTCCATGCCGCTTACCCCTGTAAGGCCAGACACCCCACTCAGGGAGATCTTCTGTGTGTGGTGTATAGATTAGATAGCAGGAGAGATGCCTGTCACACTATGCTATCAGGGCTTCTCTTTTCCGCTTGCAGTCTAAGGAACGGTAGTGACCATTTCAAAGCAGTTTCACCACTGATGCAGGATTCTGACTAGATTCCTTATTCGATTTGTACTGCGAGATCCCCAATTGAAACTTAAAAGGTAACTAGTGGTTGCTCTACTTATGACTAAGATCCTATGCAATGTTCTTTTATCTTCTGGGCATTGGGTTTCTAAGACTGTATATTAGTACTATTGATAGTGACACTCGGTTTGTGACAGGATATGGCATTTCAGTTTTTACCGCCTTCCCTTCTTTTATGTCCCCTTTAGTTTCCGCTCCTAGCTGTATGTCCTTATACTCGAGGGACTAGGGATACAATCCTTTCCTGTGGGCTACAATACTCCAAGTTTGTAGGTTGAAACCGCCCTCGGTCTTTCACATTGGAGTGAGAGGAAAGGCTCTTTACAGGCGCTATGCAGGCGCTATTTTTAGCGTTATAGCACCTGTAAAGCACCTTAGTGTGAAAGCAGCCCAAGTGTATTTTGAGATGCCCCAATATATTTTACTGTATAGAGTATCAACCATGGCCGTGGCCTTTGTAACTGGACTTTCCCTATGTAGTCCCCTCTTGAGACTATTACTTCTTGTACAATGCGGGCTATCGGACTCTAAGTTTCCCCATTCAGTGCTTCCAAGTTGAACAAATGGGATCACTCTGAATAATTCCTCTATTTTACTAAAACGAGTTCTCGGATTATGAATCCTAAAGTCAAAGGCCTGTACCGCCTATCTTCCTTGACTCAATGCAGAACTACCTCTCAGTCTTTGGAAGTTACTGTACGTTGCGGGTCATACTGTGTTCCGTAGCAACACAGCATGCTACTATTCTCTCCTGCTCTTGCTTCTTTACATTGCACTGACCTTTCTTTCTTGATCAAAGTTCTGTGTTCCCCGGTCACAGTAAGTCGATGCTTCGGTCTACTTCATCTGCTTTACTCCTACTTCCTCCACACACACACGGCACATCCCTGCATGGGGATGTCCAGCACGGTCCCTGGCACTACATGCTGTCTTCTCCGTACTCAGGACCTCCACCTTGAACCCCCCCTTCAAGGCTTTCTGACGACTCTCCTCCTTTAGGGCCCCAGGCCCACGGCCACCTGGAACTCCAGGCCCCGAACTCCTCCTCCCCTCCCTCTTAGGCTCGAACTCCCAGGGAAGCATGTGACCCATCTTATATGAGAGACCTCCCTCTGCCTATGCAGATTAATGATAGGTCAGAACTCTCACATGAGCTGCCTGTCACTCAGGCCTCAAACCCAACCTCCCTTCCAGAGAAGAATCCTTCTGCAAGCGGAGGAGGTATCTATGAGCCCAAGCGTAGGTGGCCACACCCCTCCTTTGCTACACTGACACTCCTACTCCCAAATCAAAACAGCCAGGCCTTCCCAAAATCTCAGGCCTGGCAAAAATTTACCTGCATCTGCATTCTGTCACTAAATACTTATTAGTCACCTACCTGCAGGTAGTGACCGCTACACTCACCCCCCACTTAAATCACAACTGTCCCAAGTTGTAGGTTAATAAATTGTGAATATACTTCCTTGTTTAAGGAAAAAAAAGGCATCTCATTTACATATAGTTGAAACGGGGAAAGGAAACAAACTGTAAAAAAATAACATGCATAATCAATCTACAACATAACACCAATCCTGTACAATTACACAACCTAACTGCAGGTCCCTATAGCTAACATTCCATACAAGCAGAACCAGAGCATTGCTCCCAAAAGAGGAATACTCTGCTTACTGCAGGCCTTCATCTGTAAGACAGACAGCCGTCCCATTTTCTGGTTTACCTAAGAGAAGACATAAACAATCTCTAATTTACAAACTAAACATAACACTTTTACCAAACAGAAGGGGGTTATCATCCTCTGTCTGGCAACCGAGCAATCACACAGATTATTTTTTTTTTTTCAATATGTGGCATGTGGTTCCCTGCTAGCACTGTCACCCCCTCAAAAGGAGTCTTAAAGACCTCCTGCAGAGTGCAGCCTAAACAGACACGCCACCATCAAGACACATATCCCCGTAGGCAATAAACTTTCTGTTTGGCTCCTAAACAGGAGTCCTTTTAAAAGTACTTGTGACAAAGGGATTTAGGCAAAGACAGTACAGTGCTTTCATGACGAGCACCCTGTCTTTATCGATAGCCCTCCTGAGCTTCCATTCTCTGCGGATGTAAAGAACCGGACCCAGACCTCACTCTCCGGTGTTCACTTCGGCTTTGGGACATGCAAGTATTCCAAACCAAATCATCCTCCCACTGCTCCCGGGAGTCCTCCATTATCTTCATGATATGGTCCGGAACATATGGGTACTCTAAACCCCACTCCTGCGCAACTCTCTGGGTCCCTGGCCAGGCCACAGGCCTCCCCAGCATTACCTTCAGACTTTCCTTCTGAGAGCTCTGTGATGGACGATTCGGAAGACATCTCCTTCACCTCAGGGGTGGGCGACACGCCACCCTCATCAACCTTCCAGGTCATCTGTGCCTGTGGCACAAAAAGTCCAGTTGTCGGGTGGATGGAGCAATATTGCATCTCTCGCTGTACTGATCCCAGCTGGGTCAGCGGATCTCCACAATAGCCACACCGGGTCCAGGCACAAATTCTGACAGTGGGCCGGTAACATCCTGGGCATAACATGCACAGCCTTTCCACCCCAGCGATCACTCTCGAGGCTAGTCTTCCGGTAAGCTCTAAACGCATGCCGGTGTCCACCAGCACCTGATCCTGCTGTTCAGACGACCACTGCATGGCAGATGCACTCTGAATACCTTCCGCCATCTTCCTTTGCCTCGTGCCTGGGCGTTGCATCCTGAAACTTATTAACTTTCTCCTCCGGGGGGTGACTCCACCCCCCTTCTTGTTGGTTCAGCGTGCGAGGAACTGTAGCTGTACATTTTCAATGTGCTCCCCAGCGACCCCTGGTGGCAGGCACTGATTAATTGCAGCTAACTGGCAGCAGTCACTAACTACACAGGAAAATGCCTCCCTTGTGATGCTCCACTGTAAGAAACCAACTCCCTGCAGTCCCCGTCTGACACCCCCTGTGTCCATGTTTCCAAGGGCAACAGTGACATCCACAATCTCACTCCACTGTGTTAGCAGGATAATTTGCAAACAGTGAGTGGTGTCCACGTTGTGCATATGCCAAACACCTGTAACCTAACAGCACAATGCCGCTGTGGTTGCCACGTATGACAGCACAAAATTACAGTCACTGAATGCTGGATTTGCTACTTTAGTGAGTGTCCAGTGATACAACTGGTTGCAGGATGTGCGCAGGCGGCGCTACTCTAGTCCCCGTCGGCTCTTGTCAACCTTTAACTCTCTGCTTCGTCCCCCACCCCCTCTACCCACTAACTCACTGCCCAAGAGATTGCCAATCACTTCAAAGACAAGATTGATACAATTCTTGAGGACACCTCCACTGTGCGTACATCTTCCCCACCCAACATACCTGGCCTAACGGCGCATTCAACACTCTCCTCTTTTGAATTGGCTACTACTCAAAAGGTTACAAAACTTCTCTCAGATGCCCACCTAACCAATTGTCCCATGGATCCTGTTCCCTCACAACTACTAAAAGGTCACCCTCTTATTCTATCCTATGCTCCCTCGCTCACATCTTCAATCCCTCCCTCTCTAGTGGCACCTTCCCTTCCCCTCTAAAACATGTGCAGATCACTCCCATACTTAAAAAACCCTCACTGGACCCCACCAATCTAAACAACTTAAGACCCATCTCATTGCTCCCATTCACCTCTAAACTTCTAGAATGCTTAGTCTACAACCATCTTAGCTCCTACCTCAGTGAAAATAACCTTCTTGACCCATTACAGTCTGGCTTTCACTCGCAGCACTCCACCGAAACTGCCTTACTAAAACTCACTAACGATTTACTAACTGCTAAAACCAACAGCCAATACTCCATACTCCTACTACTTGACCTCTCTGTGACCTTTGATACTGTTGACCACCCACTCCTTCTCAATAAACTACATTCCCTTGGCCTCCGAGATTCTGCTGTATCCTGGTTCTCTGTCCATCTATCACAGCGCTCCTGCAGTGTCACCTACAACTCTGTCTCCTCCTCTCCATTGCCCTTCCTGTGGGGGTCCCTCAGGCTCTGTTCTTGGACCCCTTCTCTTCTCCATCTACACCCCCTCCCTTTTTTACTTGATAACCGCCCACGGCTTCCAATACCACTTATAGGCCGATGACACCCAAATCTGTCTACTCCTCACCTCACTCCTTCAGTCTCCTCTCGCATTACTAACTTACTAAACTGACATATCAGCATGGATGTCGCACCACTTCCTTAAGCTAAATCTCTCTAAAATTGAGCTATTAATATTCCCCCCTGCACATGCCCCCCTCCATGACTTTTCCATAAAAATCAACAATGCAACCATCAGGCCCTCCCCTCACACAAGGGTACTAGGTGTAATCCTAGACTCTGACTTGTCATTTTCAGCCCCAAGTCCAATCATTGTCAAAAGTTTGTAGAATTCACCTTCGTAACATCTATAAACTTTGCCCCTTTTTAACAAATAAAACCACCAAGCTCCTCATTCACTCTCTTGTTATCTCTCGCCTTGACTATTGCAACTCCCTTCTCATTGGCCTGCCTCTCCATAGGCTATCCCCTCTTCAGTCTGTCATGAATGCTGCTACCTTATCCACCTTACCAACCGCTCAGTGTCTGCCAACCCCCTCTTTCAATCCCTACACTGGCTCCCAATAACCCAACCAAATAAATTCAAAATACCAACCACAACATACAAAGCCATTCACAACTCTGCCCCGAGCTACATCACCAATCTTGTCTCCAAATATCACCCAAATCGTCCCCTCCGCTCTTCTCAAGACCTCCTACTCTCAAGCTCCCTCGTCTCCTCCTCCCATGCTCATCTCCAGGATTTCTCCAGAGCCTCTCCCATCCTCTGGAACTCGCTACCTGCACTGGTCCGGCTATCCCCTACTCTTGCTACCTTCAGGCAATCCCTGAAAACTCATCTCTTCAGGGAAGCCTATCATGTCTCCAACTAATCTCCTACCACTTCCATCAGCTCATTCCCCACAGTTACAACCTTTGATACCACCTGCCCCACCCTATTAGATTGTAAGCTCTTCTGAGCTCTTCTGAGGATTACTCCTCTTGTATTTTATTGTATTGTAACTGTATTGTCTCCTTTTATATTGTAAAGCGCTGCGTAAACTGTTGGCGCTATATAAATCCTGAATAGTAATACTCCTGGGGGTTACCATGGGCAGCGACACTTAGCAACAAGCCCGGTTTGGTCGCCATGGGCATGGCCAGCAGTGAAGGCAAATCTTCAGTGGGACCTCCATGTAGCGCAGTACCCCCGTAAAGGCTGCTGGTTTGAGCCATTTGCCAATCACCTTGCTTCCGATTTCCCATCACCAATGATAAATCACCAGTCAGTAGTTAAATTTTTCTTGCTTTTATTTATGGGATAAACTGTGTTATCAATGAGAAGGATACAAGATAATGAGATGCCCCAATGTATTTCACTGTATAGTGTATCATCCATGGCCTTTGTAACTGGACTTTCCCTATGTAGTCCCCTCTTGAGACTATTACTTCTTGTACAATGCGGGCTATCGGACTCTAATGCCTCGTTTCCACTGAGCGGATCGGTTCGGGTCGGTACAGTTTGAATGGCCTAGAATGGTCCTGTCTATTCTGGTGAGCATTTCCACTGCAAGTGGGACCACAAGGGGCCATACAGGGTTTAGAAAAAAAGCCTCAGCATAGCACAGCAGAGGGTTTTCTGTCAGCCAATCAGTGGAATGTATCGTAGCTCCGCCCTAACCGAACCGTTCCATTTTCTATGGCCCCACAACTGAAGCAGGACCCTGAATGGAATGGTTCGGTTGTATGGGCCGCTTTCATAATGGAAACACCCAAAATAGCGTACCGTACCGAACCGATCCCCTCAGTGGAAACGAGGCATAAGTTTCCCCATTCAGTGCTTCCAAGTTGAACAAAAGGGATCACTCTGAATAATTCCTCTATTTGACTAAAACAAGTTCTCTGATCATGAATCCTAAAGTCAAAGGCCTATACTGCCTATCTTCCTTGACTCAAAGCAGAACTACCTCTCAGTCTTTGGAAGTTACTGTACGTTGTGGGTCATACTGTGTTCCGTAAATAGAGAAAAAGGTTTGGGACTTTAAATGAGGTGTGTTTCCAAAGATTCATACAGTGAGCACGACCTAAGTGTGAATACATTGATCCATATACCAAAGGTAAATGCACATTTCAAAAGGTACTTTATTAAAACCTTGTAGTACAATTGTAACCATGTTGCAAGATATAGAAGGAATCAAATGTTACATTAAGATCATAGCTACAGCAAATTTGCAGCAATATTCTTATTTTTTGAATATTTTGAATACAGTGGTACTTATACATATTTATACATTACTTATAGATGGATGGTTGTCGCTTGCTCCTCATGAGTGATGGTTCACGAAACACGTCGAGCATACTGTGCGACAACTCTATTGATCGACCAATAAATGACCAATCTAATGTACCCATTATTGTTGATTTGATTGCTGTATTTTTATTGCTGCAAATTTGCTGTAGCTATGATCTTAATGTAACATTTGATTCCTTCTATATCTTGCAACATGGCTACAATTGTACTACAAGGTTTTAATAAAGTACTTTTTGAAATGTGCATTTATCTTTGGTATATGGATCAATGTATTCACACTTAGGTCGTGCTCACTGTATGAATCTTTGGAAACACACCTCATTTAAAGTCCCAAACCCTTTTCTCTATTTTTGGCAACGCCACAGGGATGGAGGTGCATATTTACATGCACCTCATTTAAAGTCCCAAACTTTTTTCTTTTTTGTCTAATATTACTCAGGGATGGAAGTGTGCTGCCAAGTTGATTGCAAGTGACCAACCCCTTGATGTCTACACTTCATAGACACTTGGGGAGCTGTTCCCACAAACCATGGGTTCCGCTTTAAAATGCCCATTTCTTGTTACTCTCCATATTCCAATTTACAGTCATCATTTTTGAATCTCACAACCGGCTCCTTGGCGGCCACGGCGTTGCCCATCGGGCTGTCTGCTCCTTGTCCACCTTCGGGAGCTGCGATGCGCCCCGGCTGCTCTCCCCTGTCCCGCCCCTGGGGGCGGGCATTGCCGCGACGCATCGGCGCCACGCCTCCCATGCCGACCGCAGTGTCACTATGTGATGTCTGCGGGTCGTCATGTGGTTTTTCCATCGGCGCTCGCGATTGGGGGGGGTTCGGAACACTTGACCAGATGTCATTGGTCGGGTGATGACGTAATCCCTCATAAGAGTGCGGCGTGATGCTGGGGGCCACACGTGCACGCTCGGGAGGGGGGAGTGATCTGACCCCGTTTGCAGAGGACTGTTGGGTTGAAACTTTGTGTATCCTGCTGGATATTGTTTTCCCATTCTGGACATCACAGGTATCAAGGTAAACGACTCTGGTGAGGGTGGTACTCACCATTTCCCTCTCATCTCACACACCCACACATCCCGGGGGGTTCCCATACGGCTCTTCACACTCACCTCATCACTCATTCCATTCCCTGGTTCAGGTTCACTATATGCCCTGTAACCAGGGTCACTTTCACTTCATTCACACAAGTTTTTCCTTTTCAATTTTTTGATATTTCACTTATTTTAGTTTTTTATTGTTTGTTTTGTTCACCCCTACACCAACGGACACTGCTGCTTTTGCCCCCCACACCAATTCACACACATTGCACATCAACACTTCACTCACACATTGTCCACACATCCCCATATCACCTCTTCATTGGTTGGACACACCATTACCAGTTTACTATTTATTATTTTTTGTATGGGTGTGACCATCCATCATTATAATACATTTAAACTCATGGTTTTGTGATATAAATTATAAACAAAATTTACAACGGATTACTATGCTTCATATCTTGCATAGGTCTAAGACACATATAAAAACAAATAAATATACTTTTGATATACTAGGTTTGAATCCGTTTGGGAATCAATACATCATAAAACATTTTACCTTATAAACATGGTTGTATATAGTATAAACACTAAAATTTACTACATTATACCTACTTACAGAACTTCCCGGATGATCAATGGACCACCGGTGAATTCTTCATGGATACTTTGTTTCCCCTTCTTGGTCCATCACTGCAATCCAGTGTGCAATGTTGTGGCCCCCTCAGCTCCGGTGGTGGACAATTCTTGGATGGCGCCTTTGGTGTCGGCACCTGGCACCCATGGGGGTAGCGGCTTTTGTGAGTAATTCCAACCAAATTTCGACCTTCGCCCTCATTTTGGCTATATTCTTATTTTTTTAATATTTTGAATACAGTGGTACTTATACGTTACTTATAGATGGATGGTTGTCGCTTGCTCCTAATGAGTGATGGTTCATGAAACGCGTCGAGCATACTGTGCGGCAACTCTATTGATCGACCAATAAATGACCAATCTAATGTACCCATTATTGTTGATTTGATTGCTGTATTTTTATTGCTGCAAATTTGCTGTAGCTATGATCTTAATGTAACATTTGATTCCTTCTATATCTTGCAACATGGTTACAATTGTACTACAAGGTTTTAATAAAGTACCTTTTGAAATGTGCATTTACCTTTGGTATATGGATCAATGTATTCACACTTAGGTCGTGTTCACTGTATGAATCTTTGGAAACACACCTCATTTAAAGTCCCAAACCTTTTTCTCTATTTTTGGCAACACCACAGGGATGGAGGTGCATATTTACATGCACCTCATTTAAAGTCCCAAACTTTTTTCTTTTTTGTCTAATACTGTGTTCCGTAGCAACACTGACACTCCTACTCCCAAATCAAAACAACCAGGCCTGCCCGAAACCTCAGGCCTGGCAAAATTTACCTGCATCTGCATTCTGTCACGAAATATTTATTAAGTGACTGCTACATATACAGTATATATATATATATATATATATATATATATATATATATATATATATATATATATATATATATATATATATATATATATATATATATATATACCCTATGTGCTTTCAAATCTGTCTTCTCTATATATAATACACTCTTCAAATTTGCATGGTTTTCCCTTTCATGAACAAGAAAACAATGACGTTATGCTGTTGGGCTGGTATAATAATGCTATGGGGCTGGTATGACATTTTTTCCAGGGCTGGTTTTTATCCCCAGTCCAGCCCTGCATGTCAGTGTATATTTTAGCAATCATCATGTGGTTATTTTTTAGTTTAGTTCTTCTTTTTTGCATTAATAAAACAGTTTTATACATATTTCAGTAGTGTTTTGCCAATTAAAAGTCCCACCTGGGGGTATCCAACCTTTTTCTCACTACCACAATAGGGGAAGCGCAAGGACTCCTGGATTCCCAGATCACTCCTGACTTCTTTAGCTCAGCCAACTGCTCTCTATGATCTTTCAAGTCGCTGAGTGGTATTTGCCTGGCCCTTTCTCAAGACAGTTTGTCTTCCTGCACCGGATCGGATGCTGAGAACTCTTATCACACCCCACGTCAAAGTCATTCTGTGAATATATCTTCTCCTACTTGAGCAGCTGATCTCAGACTCTTCTCTGCCACTCAGGAGGTAACATTTCTGAAGAAGAAAGAAGCTCCTCTTAATTTGCCATCATCTCCCCTCCCAGCCATCTCTGCTGGGGTCACTGGAGTGGCTGCACTCACTTGTCTGATCAGCATGCGAGTTCCTAGGGTTACTGGACCACCCATGACATTTCAAACACTGACTGGCACCTTCCCTCCATTCCGGGACAAGGGTTTAGTGGAGACTACCTCTGAGGCCACCTCCCCCCGGCTTCGCCTGGTCGAGTGTTTGTCTCTAGTACAACAAAGGGACATGGCTGATTCCAAATCAACTTGACAGTGTCCTTTATACAGGCTCGCTCTCCTTGGCTCCCAGTCTCCACAACCTTCCCACTCTTTCAGCTGGGGCATTCTGCTCCTGGACTACCTGTTCAAAGGCTTGACGTAGCTGAGGGTGTATTCTTTTTGGTACCAAATCTTCTTTCCCTACCAATGGGACCAATAGCCTTCTCACCAAGTCAGTGTTGGTCCCTATTAGCATAGAGTTTTGCTCAAACCCGGGGAGCCTAGGGCAGATGACAGCCAATTTGTCAAAATGTTCCCATCTTCCTGGCCCGAACGTGATCTTAATTGTGGTGTATCCATCATAGGGGAGCTTTTCAGCAAAAAGCAAGTCAAGGGAGAAATTCAGCCCCTTCTAAATCACAGACTGATCTGCCCGAACGATTAGTAGGGCTCGCTCCCATTGCGTTCGTACAGATGGAAGGCATCTATACTGATATAACAGTGTCACGTGTGCTCCTGTGTACAGCAGTGCTCTGGTATAGATGCCTTCCACCTGTACAGACACAATGAGAGTGTCAGGGATCTGCTGTGACAAGACGGAGGTGCGTGCGTGAGCACACGGGTACCACTCAGACAGCGGCGTGTGTGCATGATAGCGCACGCCGGACGCGCCTGTGTACACAGGTGCGTGAGAGCATGCGACGGATGCGTGTATGCGCGCATTAGACGCTGTTTGGTGCCAATGGGCCTTTAAAAGGACAGCTGCTGCACAAGTGCAGTGCTGTTTGATCTGCAGCTAGTGACTCTTGTATACCTGAACCTGCCTTCTGATCACCTGTATTGACCCGGCTCTGCTTGACTTACCCGATTACGCTGACCTCAGCTTGCCTTGACCCTGCTACAGTGCCTTGCAAAAGTATTCACCCCCTTGACATTTTTCGTGTTTTGTTGCCTCACAACTTGGAATTAACATGGATTGTTTGAGGATTTGCATCATTTAAATTTACAGAACATGCCCATAACTTTGAAGATATGTGTTTTTTTTGTTTTTTTTTTTATTGTGAAGCAAACAAATAGGACAAAATAACAGAAAATGTCAATGTGCATAACTATTCACCCCCTAAAGCCAATACTTTGTAGAGCCACCTTTTGCGGCTATCACAGCTCCAAGTTGCTTTGGATAAGTCTCTATGAGCTTGCCACATCTTACCAGTGGGATTTTTGCCCATTCCTCCTTGCAAAACTGCTCCAGCTCTTTCAAGTTGGATGGTTTGCACTTGTGAACAGCAATCTTTAAGTCTGACCACAAATTTTCTAGTGGATTGAGGTCTGGGCTTTGACTAGGCCATTCCAACACATTTACATGTTTCACCTTAAACCACTCCAGTGTTGTGCTTTAGCAGTGCATTTGGGGTCATTGACCTGCTAGAAGGTGAACCTTGGTCCTAGCCTCAAATCACACACAGAGTGGTACAGGCAAGAATATCCCTGTATTTAGCACCATCCATCTTTCCCTCAACTCTGACCAGTTTCCCAGTCCCGACTGCTAAAAAACATCCCCACAGCATGATGCTGCCACCACCATGTTTCACTGTGGGGATGGTGTTCTTTGGGTGAATTGATGTGTTGGGTTTGCTTCAGACATAGCATTTTCTTTGATGGCCAAAAAGTTCAATTTTAGTCTCATTAGACCAAACCACCTTCCTCCATACATTTTGGGAGTCTCCCACATGCCTTTTTGCAAACTCAAAATGTGCCATTTTGTGTTTTGCTGAAAGTAATGGCTTTCTTCTGGCCACTCTGCCATAAAGCCCAACTCTATGGAGCGTACGGCTTATTGTCTTCCAATGTACAGATACTCCAGTCTCTGCTGTGGAACTCTGCAGCTACTCCAGGATTAACTTAGGTCTCTGTGCTGCCTTTCTGATTAATGCCCTCCTTGCCTGGTCTGAGTTTTGGTGTACGGCCGTCTCTTGGCAGGTTTTCTGTTGTGCTATGTTCTTTCCATTTGGTTACGATAGATTTGATGGTGCTCCTAGGGATCATCAAAGATTTGGATATTTTTTATAAGCTAACCCTGACTTGTACCTCAACAACATTGTCCCTTACTTGTTTGGAGAATTCCTTGGTGTTCATGGCAGTGTTTGGTTAGGGGTGCCTCTTGCTTAGGTGTTGCAGCCTCTGGGGCCTTTCAAAAATGTGTGTATATGTAATGACAGATCATGTGACACTTAGATTGCACACAGGTGGACATCATTTCACAAATTATGTGACTTCTGAAGGTAATTGGTTGCACCAAAGCTTTTTATGGACTTCATAACAAAGGGGGTGAATACATACGTACATGCCAATTATCATTTTTTTTATTTCTAAAAAATAGTTTTATGTATATATTTTTCTAATTTTACTTCACCAACTTAGATTATTGTGTTCTGATCCATCACATATAATTCAGATTAAAAAAACATTGAACTAAAGGCTGTAATGTAACAAAATAGGTAAAAAGCTAAGGGGGGTGAATACTTTTACAAGGCACTGTATAAGGACTTTTGGGCTCTGCGACACCAGTTCCGCATGGGACTTTCCAATAGTCTCAAGGATGAGCTTGCCAGAGTTGGTATACCAGATACCCTTGAAGCACTGATCACTCTGGCCATCCGGATCGATCGGCGACTCCATGAGCATCGATCAGAACGGTCTTACGAGCAGAGCCATCCAGTAGAATGACCCTAAGAGCTCCAGTTCCTGCCTCCCGTTACTTGTCTCCGACCCGCTCAAATCCCTACCAGCTCAAGGCCAGACACCTCTGAACCCTTGCAGCTAGGATTAATGCAACCTGCCTTGTCTCCTGAAGAGCGAGCACATCGCCGACAGCATAACCTTTGCTTCTACTGTGGCGAGGCCGGTCATTACGTGCACAGCTGCCCTGCCAAGAAGCATAAGTGCCCACCTCCTATACCTGCCTATTTATCTATAGTATCTACTAGGGATGAGCTTCGTGTTCGAGTCGAACCCATGTTCGACTCGAACATCGGCTGTTCGGTCGTTCGCCGAATTGCGAACGATATGGGCCGTTCGCGCCAAATTCGTGTGGCGCGTCACGGCCCATAATTCACTGCGGCATCGCAGTGCATTGCTGGCTGATGATTGGCCAAGCATGCACTATGACCCGCATGCTTGGCCAATCACAGCGCCGTCAGTAGAGAGAGCTGTAATTGGCCAAAGCCAGGGTGGCTTTGGCCAATTATGGCTCAGGGGATTTAGTACACACCCCACACTATATAAGGCCGCCTGCACGGCGGCCCTGTGTAGTGTGTGTTCCGGTGTGCTGAGAGATAGAGAGAGAGAGAGACAGTGTCATTTGATTTGAGTTAGATAGATTAGGCAGAACAGTCAGTCAGTTAGCTGCACTTACAGTGTATTGTGTATATATATGCATCCCAGGTGTTGCATATATATATATATATACACTGTATTCAGTTTAGCTAGATCCGTTCCTGTTATCTTCTATCTAGACTATTTACATTTAGTGCAGTGTGTCCTGCTCACAGTGTTCAGCTAGATCCGTTCCTGCTATTTACATTCAGTGCAGTGCGTCCTGCTCACAGTGTTCAGCTAGATCCGTTCCTGGTATTTACATTTAGTGCAGTGCGTCCTGCTCACAGTGTTCAGCTAGATCCGTTCCTGCTATTTACATTCAGTGCAGTGCGTCCTGCTCACAGTGTTCAGCTAGATCCGTTCCTGGTATTTACATTTAGTGCAGTGCGTCCTGCTCACAGTGTTCAGCTAGATCCGTTCCTGCTATTTACATTCAGTGCAGTGCGTCCTGCTCACAGTGTTCAGCTAGATCCGTTCCTGCTATTTACATTCAGTGCAGTGCGTCCTGCTCACAGTGTTCAGCTAGATCCGTTCCTGCTATTTACATTCAGTGCAGTGCGTCCTGCTCACAGTGTTCAGCTAGATCCGTTCCTGGTATTTACATTTAGTGCAGTGCGTCCTGCTCACAGTGTTCAGCTACATCCGTTCCTGCTATTTACATTCAGTGCAGTGCGTCCTGCTCACAGTGTTCAGCTAGATCCGTTCCTGCTATTTACATTCAGTGCAGTGCGTCCTGCTCACAGTGTTCAGCTAGATCCGTTCCTGGTATTTACATTTAGTGCAGTGCGTCCTGCTCACAGTGTTCAGCTAGATCCGTTCCTGCTATTTACATTCAGTGCAGTGCGTCCTGCTCACAGTGTTCAGCTAGATCCGTTCCTGGTATTTACATTTAGTGCAGTGCGTCCTGCTCACAGTGTTCAGCTAGATCCGTTCCTGCTATTTACATTCAGTGCAGTGCGTCCTGCTCACAGTGTTCAGCTAGATCCGTTCCTGCTATTTACATTCAGTGCAGTGCGTCCTGCTCACAGTGTTCAGCTAGATCCGTTCCTGCTATTTACATTCAGTGCAGTGCGTCCTGCTCACAGTGTTCAGCTAGATCCGTTCCTGGTATTTACATTTAGTGCAGTGCGTCCTGCTCACAGTGTTCAGCTAGATCCGTTCCTGCTATTTACATTCAGTGCAGTGCGTCCTGCTCACAGTGTTCAGCTAGATCCGTTCCTGGTATTTACATTTAGTGCAGTGCGTCCTGCTCACAGTGTTCAGCTACATCCGTTCCTGCTATTTACATTCAATGCAGTGCGTCCTGCTCACAGTGTTCAGCTAGATCCGTTCCTGCTATTTACATTCAGTGCAGTGCGTCCTGCTCACAGTGTTCAGCTAGATCCGTTCCTGCTATTTACATTCAGTGCAGTGCGTCCTGCTCACAGTGTTCAGCTAGATCCGTTCCTGGTATTTACATTTAGTGCAGTGCGTCCTGCTCACAGTGTTCAGCTAGATCCGTTCCTGCTATTTACATTCAGTGCAGTGCGTCCTGCTCACAGTGTTCAGCTAGATCCGTTCCTGCTATATACATTTAGTGCAGTACGTCCTGCTCACAGTGTTCAGCTAGATCCGTTCCTGTTATCTTCCTACTGACAGGCAGGCTTGTCTGGTTACAGTATATAAAGCTACCTGAAGAAAATTACAGGTGTTCTTTTTGATCCTATTAGTACCACGGTCAGGCAGCTAGACTATTTACATTTAGTACAGTGTGTCCTGCTCACAGTGTTCAGCTAGATCCGTTCCTGTTATCTTCCTACTGACAGGCAGGCTTGTCTGGTTACAGTATATAAAGCTACCTTAAGAAAATTACAGGTGTTCTTTTTGATCCTATTAGTACCACGGTCAGGCAGCTAGACTATTTACATTTAGTACAGTGCGTCCTGCTCACAGTGTTCAGCTAGATCCGTTCCTGTTATCTTCCTACTGACAGGCAGGCTTGTCTGGTTACAGTATATAAAGCTACCTTAAGAAAATTACAGGTGTTCTTTTTGATCCTATTAGTACCACGGTCAGGCAGCTAGACTATTTACATTTAGTACAGTGCGTCCTGCTCACAGTGTTCAGCTAGATCCGTTCCTGTTATCTTCCTACTGACAGGCAGGCTTGTCTGGTTACAGTATATAAAGCTACCTGAAGAAAATTACAGGTGTTCTTTTTGATCCTATTAGTACCACGGTCAGGCAGCTAGACTATTTACATTTAGTACAGTGTGTCCTGCTCACAGTGTTCAGCTAGATCCATTCCTGTTATCTTCCTACTGAAAGGCAGGCTTGTCTGGTTACAGTATATAAAGCTACCTTAAGAAAATTACAGGTGTTCTTTTTGATCCTATTAGTACCACGGTCAGGCAGCTAGACTATTTACATTTAGTACAGTGCGTCCTGCTCACAGTGTTCAGCTAGATCCGTTCTTGCTATTTACATTCAGTGCAGTGCGTCCTGCTCACAGTGTTCAGCTAGATCCGTTCCTGGTATTTACATTTAGTGCAGTGCGTCCTGCTCACAGTGTTCAGCTAGATCCGTTCCTGCTATTTACATTCAGTGCAGTGCGTCCTGCTCACAGTGTTCAGCTAGATCCGTTCCTGCTATATACATTTAGTGCAGTACGTCCTGCTCACAGTGTTCAGCTAGATCCGTTCCTGTTATCTTCCTACTGACAGGCAGGCTTGTCTGGTTACAGTATATAAAGCTACCTTAAGAAAATTACAGGTGTTCTTTTTGATCCTATTAGTACCACGGTCAGGCAGCTAGACTATTTACATTTAGTACAGTGCGTCCTGCTCACAGTGTTCAGCTAGATCCGTTCCTGTTATCTTCCTACTGACAGGCAGGCTTGTCTGGTTACAGTATATAAAGCTACCTGAAGAAAATTACAGGTGTTCTATCCCAGCTTAGTGCAGCTACAGGCCATTAGTATGTCTGGAAGGCCAAGAAGGAGAGGCAGACAGTCACAAGCCAATAAGAGAGGGCAAGCAGGCTCTGTGTCTAGTGCTGGTCGTGGAGACGGTGCATCCTCATCAGCACGTGGCCATGGGACACGCTTGGCCTTTTTTTCGGCAGCTGGCCGTGTTGAGCCGCAACATGCGGAAGACTTGGTCGAGTGGATGACCAAGCCGTCCTCATCCTCCTCATCCTCTCTCACCCATGCCCAGGGTGCTTTGTCTGGCAAAGCAGCGGCCTCTTCCCTCAGCTCAATGTCATCAGTGACTCCTTCCCTAGCTCCACCATGTCCTCATGAGGATTCCCTCGAACTGTTTGACCACAGTGTTGGGTACATGCTCCAGGAGGATGCCCAGCGTTTGGAAGGCTCTGATGATGATACTGAGCTCAATGAAGGCAGTAACATGAGCACGGACAGAGGGGGTGCCCAAGAAGGACAGCAATCTGGCAGTCATGCTCCCCCTGCTGCAGCATACTGCCAGGTTTGCTCCAGTGATGAGGAGGGAGGGGATGATGAGGTCACTGACTCAACGTGGGTGCCTGATAGGAGAGAGGAGGAAGAGGAGGAGGAGGAGGAGGTGGCACATCACCAACTAGGCAGGATGCCCTCCAGGGGCCAGCCTAAGGGCAGCAAATTGACTGCATCACACCCCAAAGCTCCACATGTGCAGGGCGCTGCAGTCTCTGCGCGTTATTCAAAAAGTTCTTTGGTGTGGGCCTTTTTTGAGACGAGTGCATCAGATCGCACCGCTGCTATTTGCAACATATGTCTCAAGCGTATCTCGCGTGGCCAAAACATCTCCCGCTTGGGTACCACATGCTTGACCAGACATATGTTGACCTGCCATGCAGTTCGTTGGCAAGCGTATCTAAAAGACCCACACCAAAGAACAAAGACGATCTCTCCTTGCTCCTCATCAGCTGAGATTTCCAACCCCACTAGACCTTCAGTCCTCTCTGAGACCTGCAGTGAGAGGAATGAAGGTGTAGAATTAGGTGTGTCACAGCCAAGTACTTGTGGGCAATCTGCTTTTGGTACACCGACGTCAGATTGTACCAGGCAAATTTCCCTGCCCCAGCTGCTGCACCGCCGAAAGAAGTTTGCTCCCAGCCATCCACATGCCCAGCGGTTGAATGCTAGCTTGGCAAAATTGCTAGCACTTCAACTGCTGCCTTTTCAGTTGGTAGACTCTGCCCCCTTCCGTGAGTTTGTGGAATGTGCGGTTCCTCAGTGGCAGGTACCCAAACGCCACTTTTTCTCACGGAAGGCGATTCCGGCTCTCTACCGGCATGTGGAAGGCAATGTCCATGCCTCGCTGGACAGGGCGGTCAGCGGTAAGGTGCATATTACCGCTGACTCATGGTCCAGCAGGCATGGACAGGGACGTTACTTAAGTTTCACGGCGCATTGGGTGACTCTGCTGGCAGCTGGGAAGGATGCAGGACAAGGTGCAGTAGTGTTGGAGGTTGTTCCGCCACCACGCCTCCAAAATGCTGATTGTGACACACCTCTCTCCTCCACCCCCTCCTCTTCTTCTTCCTCCATGGCCTCTTCCTCGGAACCAGCGGTGCTCCGTAGGCGTTCAAGGGGCTACGCAAGTACGCAGGCCAAAAGATGCCATGCGGTGCTTGAGCTGGTGTGCTTGGGGGACAGGAGCCACACTGGGGCAGAGGTTCTGTCAGCTCTGCAGGGGCAGGTTCAGAGGTGGTTGACGCCACGCCAACTTAAGGCAGGAATGGTGGTTTGCGACAATGGCACCAACCTCCTCTCTGCCCTCCGACAGGGACAACTGACCCATGTGCCCTGTTTGGCTCACGTCCTTAACTTGGTGGTGCAGCGGTTCTTGGGCAGGTACCCGGGCTTACAGGATGTCCTGAGGCAGGCCAGGAAAGTCTCTGTGCATTTCCGCCGGTCATATAATGCCAGTGCTCGGCTGACGGACCTCCAAAAGGAGTTTAACCTGCCCAAGAACCGCCTAATCTGTGACATGCCCACCAGGTGGAACTCGACGTTGGCCATGCTGCAGCGGCTGCACACGCAGCAGAGGGCCATCAATGAGTACCTGTGCGACTATGGCACCAGGACAGGGTCAGGGGACCTTGGTTTTTTTTCCCCACGCCAGTGGGCCATGATCAGGGATGCATGCACTGTCCTGTCACCATTCGAGGAGGCCACGAGGATGGTGAGCACTGACAGTGCATGCATCAGTGACACTGTCCCCCTTGTCCACCTGTTGGAGCACACGCTGCGTGGAATAATGGACAGGGCACTTGAGGCAGAACAGAGGCAGGAAGAGGAGGACTTCCTTAGCTCTCAAGGCCCCCTTTATCCAGACAGTGTTCCTGCGTGCCCGCCGATCACACAGGAAGAGGACGAGGAGGAGGAGGAGGAGGAGGAGGAAGATTGTGTCAGTATGGAGGTGGAGCCTGGCACTCAGCATCAGCAGTCTTTAAGGGATCAGTCCCAAGGAACACATGGACTTGTACGTGGCTGGGAGGAGGTGGCTGCGGACGTTGTTGTCCTTAGTGACCCAGAGGACTCCGGACCGAATGCCTCAGCAAACCTACGCTGCATGGCCTCCCTGATCCTGCAAAGCCTGCGTAAGGATCCTCGTATTCGTGGTATCAAGGAGAAGGACCAATACTGGCTGGCAACCCTCCTTGATCCACGTTACAAGGGTAAGGTTGCGGACCTTATCTTGCCATCGCAGAGGGAGCAGAGGATGAAACATCTTCGGGAGGCCTTGCAGAAAGGTCTGTGCAACGCGTTCCCAGAGACTGGGAGGTTACAAACTCCTGTTTCTGGACAACGTGTTGCTGAGGCTTCGGTCAGTCAAAGAAGGAGCGGTGGAGAAGGTGGCCGTCTGACCGATGCGTTCAGACAATTTTTTGGTCCGCAGCCCCAAGGTATGATCGGTTCCAGCAACCATCGCCAGCGTCTGTTTTACATGGTGCAGGAATACCTAGGGGCAAGATCAGACTTGGACACCTTTCCCACCGAAAATCCTCTGGGTTACTGGGTCTTGAGGATGGATCACTGGCCAGAGCTTGCACAGTATGCAATTGAGCTACTGGCCTGTCCTGCATCCAGCGTTCTTTCGGAACGCACATTCAGTGCTGCTGGAGGCGTGGTAACCGATCACAGGGTGCGTCTGTCCACCGACTCGGTCGATCGGCTGACCTTCATAAAAATGAATCAGTCTTGGATCACCACCAGCTACCAAGCACCTGATGCAGATGTAACCGAATAATTTTTTTTGAAATCTCAGATCCCTTCAAAGACTGCCTATGCTGATGCTGAGTGACTATCCCTGAGTAATTATCCTCTTCCTCCTCAATCATCACGCTGATAGCTTGTAAGAAAATTTTTGGTTCTGGGCGCCACCACCAGTGCCTAAGGCACAATTTTTCAGCCCCTGTTTAACAGGGGCGTGTAATTACAATTTTTGATGTAATACTTTGCAGCAGGGCTCGTTCCTGCATTCCAACTAGAGTGTCTGTGAGGGGTTGCAGTGTTGTGGCACCAGCACCAGTGCCTAAGACCCAATTTTTCAGCCCCTGTCTAACAGGGGCGTGTAATTACAATTTTTGATGCAATACTTTGCAGCAGGGCTCGTTCCTGCGTTCCAACTAGAGTGTCTGTGAGGGGTTGCAGTGTTGTGGCACCAGCACCAGTGCCTAAGGCCTAATTTTTCAGCTCCTGTTCAACAGGGGCATGTAATTACAATTCTTGATCTAATATTTCACAGCAGGGCCCTGTGAGGGCTTACAGTGTTTTGGCCACAGCAACACCTAAGGCCCAAATTTCTGCTGAGTATATAGGGCAGGACCCTACTTTCAAACATCTAACTTACAAACGACTCCTACTTGCAAACGGAAGGAGACAACAGGAAGTGAGATGAAATCTACCCCTAAGGAAGGGAAATTCTCTCCTGTAAGAGTTAATATGGGAAAACAATTTCTCCTTTCCACTGATGCTTTCCAATCCTTGTTCCACAAAAAAACCCAAATTTTCAAAAAACATTTTTCATTGGGACAAAAAAGTGAGGTGAAATCTTCTGAAGAGGAGGAAAGACGCAAAACAAATGTCACAGGGGTGATAACCCTTCCCTATGTTTTCCAAAAAGCTTAGAAAAGATTTTTTGGCTGGAGCTAAACACATTAAAAATGTTCAAAATTACAAACAGATTCTACTTAACAACAAACCTACAGTCCCTGTCTTGTTTGCACCGCCTGAATACTGCTGTTCAGAGTATATAGGGACCTTTCCTTATTTTAATTTGGGTGCGGGGTTCCCCTTAATATCCATACAAGACCCAAAGGGCCTGGTAATGGACTGGGGGGTACCCATGCCGTTTGTCTCACTGATTTTCATCCATATTGCCATGACCCGACATGACATTAAACCCGCAAGCAGTTTTAAATGAGATTTTTTCCTTTAAAAATGACATTTGGTGCAGGGACTGTTCTAAACATGGGAAACACGCGTCACTTTACAGGCATACTATAGACACCCCCCAGGTACGATATTTAAAGGAATATTTCACTTTTTTTTTTTTTACTTTAAGCATCATTAAAATCACTGCTCCCGAAAAAACGGCCGTTTTTAAAAGTTTTTTTTGCATTGATACATGTCCCCTGGGGTAGGACCCGGGTCCCCAAACCCTTTTTAGGACAATACCATGCAAATTAGCCTTTAAAATGAGCACTTTTGATTTCGAACGTTCGAGTCCCATAGACGTCAATGGGGTTCTAACGTTCGTGCGAACTTGCGGTCCGTTCGCGGGTTCTGGTGCGAACCGAACCGGGGGGTGTTCGGCTCATCCCTAGTATCTACCAATGCAACTCATCTTGCCCTCTCTCTCTCCTTCCAGCTTTCAGAAAGGACACTTTCAGTCAACGCCATTGTTGACCCTGGAGCATGTAGCTGTTTTATTGATACAACCTTTGCCATCCAGCAACACATCCCTCTGCAGCAAAAAACACACAGACTTTGTTTATTTGGCAGGAGGCTCTTGCATCAAGTCAGGACAAGTAACCCAGGAGATGCTCCCACTGCCTGTCACTAGGGATGAGCCGAACACCCCCCTTGTTTGGTTTGCACCAGAACATGCGAAAAGGCAAAAAAATTTGTAAATAACTTATATGCAAGTTATTCTCATAAAAAGTGTTTGGGGACCTGGGTTCTACCCCAGGGGACATGGATCAACGCAAAAAAAAGTTTTAAAAACGGACGTTTTTTCGGGAGCATTGATTTTAATAATGCTTAAAGTGAAACAGTAAAAGTGTAATATTCCTTTAAATTTCTTACCTGGGGGGTGTCTATAGTATGCCTGTAAAGGGGCGCATGTTTCCTGTGTTTAGAACAGTCTGACAGCAAAATGACATTTCAAATGAAAAAAAGTCATTTAAAAACTGCTCGCAGCTATTAATGAATTGTCGGTTCAACAATACACATAGAGGTTCATTGATAAAAACGGCATGGGATTTCCCCACAGGGGAAACCTGAACTATTCCATACCAGACCCTTATCCGAGCATGCAACCTGGCAGGCCGCAGGAAAAAAGGGGGGATAAGAGAGCACCCCCCAGGCTACATGCCCTCAACATTGGGAGGATGCTTTGGGGTCCCCCCCAAAGCACCTTGTCCCCATGTTGATAAGGACAAGGGTCTCATCCCCACAACCCTTGCCCGGTGGTTGTGGGGGTCTGCGGCAGGGGGCTTATCGGAATCTGGAAGCCCCCTTTAACAAGGGGACCCCCAGATCCTGGCCCCCCCTCTGTGTGAAATGGTAAGGGGGTTGCAAAAGTACCCCTACCATTTCACAAAAAAAAAAAAAAAAGTGTCAAAAATGTTACAAAAGACAAGAGACGGTTTTTGACAATTCCTTTATTTAAATGCTTCTTCTTTCCATCTTTTTTCTTCGGTTTCTTCCTCATCTTCGGCTCCCACTGTGTGACGCGTCTCGTCTTCTGATGGTTCTTAAATAACGGGTGACCCCGCCCCCTCTGACGTCACGGGGAAAGCCTCAGGGAAGTCCCCGTCATATCCTTGTTCGTCAGAGGGGGCGGGGTCACCGGGTGGCCCCACCCTCCGTTATTTAAGAACTGTCAGAAGACGCAAAGTGTCACATAGCGGGAGCCTCCCATCATGGATGCGGAGCGGAAGAAAAAGAAGAAGAAAAAGAAGAAAGAAGAAATAAAAAAGAAGAAGCAGCGGACGTACTTCCGATACTTGGTAGCGGCCTAATCTGAGGTGACTGGTTCGGATTTGGAAGGCGCCGAATTCGAGTCAGAGGGCGGTCAGATTGTCCAGAGGAGTTGGCGGGATTCCGCTGTCCTGTACGCAACGTTGTTTAGAAGGGTTGACGTCAGAGGAGGCGGTCATGTGATTGACACAGTTCTCCTTGCTGATTGTCCTTATCCACCGGACGGAGCCTTCCTGCCTTTCTCCTCCCAAGCTTGAGGTTGGATTAGGACGCCTCCATGGAACGGATGCCTATTTCAATACAGGCCGTCTTACAGCTTGCCTCTGGTAAGCATGCATCCCTTCTGGTGGTGGATTTTGCACTTGGTGATATCTGATGAACTTCATTGCATTCATTATTGGATACCACCTGTGTTCTTTAGAACTCTTCATTCCTCTTTTGGGATTCAATATATATATATATTTTTTTGTTCACTTTGTTCACTTCATTATATCTGAACTTTCAGGACTATTTTTTCTGATCACTTTTTTGTTATATGTGCGTCCTTCAGGGATTTCTGTCAATGTTTATTGCACATTTTTACTTATGGTTTAGCGCAGTTCATTTTTTCTTGTCCTATTTGTTATTTGTGTATGCCTCACAAATTGGGACTGCAGCTTTGGAATTTTTTGTGTGAAGCGCGGTAATCTATTTTTTCTGAGTTTCTCCCTCGGCTTGCTTTTTGCTGAGATGATCTAACACTGGCTTTAGGGAGTATAGTAGTATTGACTCCCTGTGCCTGTTTACCCAGCTTAGGGGAAGGAACAGCTGCACACCCAGAGGCCCTATTTCGGCACCTCCACTTTCACTTTTAGTTTCTGCCTCCTTTGGAGCCCTTGACTTGGTCAGGGTCCTCAGCTGGCTCCCTCACTGAGACCTCTTGAAGTTTCTGCAATGCCTTCAACACTTCTGCCATAACATCAGGTTCAGCCTTTTTCTGGGGACAATGTACTTTTTTTTAAAACTTTTATTTCTTTATTACGTAAGATTTTTCTTTTGTTTACAAAATACATCAAAATCATCCCCTCGAAAACCTAGCCCCCCCATCCCCCATCTTCCCACCCCCTATACCAATTAATTGACAAGTCATTCGTATCTTGGGGGACTAGGAGGGGATTGGAATTGTGGGGGTAATCCCATCTGTTATTCCGGCTAAATTTAGATTCCTACCCAATCACACTTCCCTCTCATCCCAATCCATTTCTTACACTCATCCAACCTTGTTGCTCTTCTTCTTAGTTTAAATTTCTTTTGAGTCACTTTTCCTCATTTAAATACTTTTCTACTCTTGATTAATATATATTAATATTTCTACTCTTGATTAATTAATATTCCCTCTTGCTTCCCACAAGGGTTTCCACATCCTGTCATATTTCTTTAAATGCCCTTGTTTTATGTATACCGTTTTCTCCTTAACAATTACTGCGTTCATACTATTTACCCATTCTCTACTGGACGGAGGTGAAACTGACTGCCATCTGAAGGCAATCAGTTTCCTTGCTTGGAATAAGCATCCCAGAACCGCCACCTGGGTGCTTCCTGGGTTTCCCACTCCTACTAATCCCAGGAGACAATGCTTCACCTCCAACCCAGTGGAGGTTCCAAACACTCGGTCGATGATTCTTATCACCTCCGTCCAGTAGCGGAGCAACTTCGGGCATTTCCAGAACATGTGAATGATGTCCCCCTCTGTGTCCCCACACCTGCGTTCCGGCCGCCAACCAAACTGATAAAGTTTTCGGGGGGGGGGGGGTATAATAGGTTCTGTATAATAAAAACAGGTGTGACATCCTCTGGGAAGGGGAGAGCGATACCAGCGGAGCAAGTTCAAGAATTCTATTCCATTGTGTTTCGGAAATATTTGCCACATCTTTTTCCCACTTCCTCTTATACTTAGGGGTCTCTATCCCCCCCATTCTCCCCTTGTTTATATGTGGGTATATTTTCGAGATTAAACCTTTCCCTGTTTCTGCGTTGATTATTTTTTGGAGTACTGGAATTGTGCTCCATTCTGAAGTTCTCCCTCTAAACTGTTCCTCCAGTGCGTGCCTGACCTACAAGTACCTATAGAAAGATTTGTTCGACAAAGCGAATTGGTCATCTGGATGATAGATTTTATTCCACATCTCTCCCATTCCCTTACTAACCCCCATCTTCTGTAGTTCTCCCAGTTTACTGTTCTCCCATAGGGGGTATACTCTGTGAGTCCTCTATTTCCCACACTCTCATCATTAAGCTCAATGTGGGAAGTCCCGGTAGGAAGGATCGTGCCTCCAGGGCTTCCATTATTAAATTGTGCGGGGTGTTTAGTAGGAGCATCTTACTTCCTGCCTCTCCCCCTTCTATGTTACACCCCCCCCATATACTGGAGTTGTGACGCAAGAAAATAGCTAAAGGGGTGAGGAAGCGCTACTCATCCTTCCTGTTTTTGTAACTGCAGAGTACTTAATTGTATTCTTGCCGACCCACCCTTCCAAATCAGTTCCCTAAACACAGTGTCTATTCTTTGAAACCACATTTTGTATAACCAAATTGGGGAATTATGTAATATATAAAGAAGTTTTGGCATCCAGATCATTTTAATTAAATTACAACGACCTGCCACAGATATTGGCAGGCATTTCCACACTTCTATCTTCCTCCTAAATTTAGCTAATAAACGGGACCAAATTATCTGCTATGTACTGTTGAGGGTCTCTAGAGACATTTATCCCCAAGTATTTAAATGTATTCACCACTTGGATCTGGGCCACCTTCTCGGGGAGGGGGCCTGCTCAGAGGGTCTACTGGTAGAAGACTAGATTTTTCCCGATTTATTCTGAGTCCGGACATTTGGCCGACTTTGTTGATAATGTCCATAGCTTTCCGAAGGGAATCCTGCGTACCCCCAAGAAATAACAAGAGGTCATCGGCATATAATGTGACTTTTTCTTGCAAGTCTACTAAAACCCCTCACCTGCGCAAAGAACCGAAGAGCAATGGCCAAAGGTTCAATTGCAATGACAAAGAGGAGGGGTGACAAGGCACATCCCCGTCTCGTCCCCCTCCCCAGTCCAAATTTATCAGACTGTTCATTGTTCACCTTTACTCTAGCTTCTGGTGTCCTGTAAAGCATTTTTACTCAGTTAATAAAACCCTATCCAAGTTGGGCTGCCTCCATAACTCTCCAAAGATACTGCCACTCAAGGCTGTCAAAGGCCTTGGCGGCATCCAGGGACAAGATAGCCCTCTCTCCACCCCCATCTGTTGGGACCTGGAGATTCAAGTATACCCGCTTTATATTTGTACTAGTGGTTGTTCCAGGTATAAAACCTGATTGATCGGGGTGGATGAGTCTCAATATAACCCTGTTCAACCTGACCGCCAAGACCTTTGCCAGTATTTTCATGTCAGAGTTCAATAGCTCAAAAGGCCTATAGGAGGCAGGATCAAGTGGGTCTTTCCCCTCTTTATGTATAGTAATGATGGTGGATTCCATCGTTGATGGAGGAAGCGCTCCCTTTGTCACCGACCAGTTCGATACCGTCAGCAGCTCAGGAAGCAATATTTTCCAGTAATGCCGATATATCTCGGCCGGGAGCCCATCTGGACCCGGTGATTTCTGACCCACCATCTAGTTGGCGACTTGTTGTATCTCTTCTAATGTTATAGGCCTGTCCAACTCTATTCTATCTGCCTCATTAAGATAGGGGAGATTCAGATCCCTATTCCATCCTCCGTCTCCTCCTGTCGCGAACTATACAAATTCTCGTAGTATTCGTTAAACTTACCCGCTATCTCTGGGGTATACCAGAACTCCCTTCCATCTCCCATGGTAATCATAGGTACTACAGATGAGGGAGAGTTCACCCTGGCTAGTTGTGCCAGCATAAGTTCCACGCTTTCCCCCTCTCCAAAAGCGGATCGTTTCTGAAAAAGATATTTATTCTCTGTTTTTCTAAGGGTCACTAACCGGTAGTTTTGTTGTTCCTCTATCCAGTTCCTAATGCCGCGTACATACGATCGGAAATTCGGACAGAA
Source organism: Lithobates clamitans (assembly GCA_037952925.1). Taxonomy (NCBI): domain Eukaryota; kingdom Metazoa; phylum Chordata; class Amphibia; order Anura; family Ranidae; genus Lithobates; species Lithobates clamitans. The sequence goes on along the minus strand of JBBGZY010000924.1, from coordinate 1,508,389 downwards.
AAAGACTGACGAGAGCTTTTGGTTGGAAAATGCGACCGTGTGTATGCTCCATCGGACTTTTGCTGGCCGAATTTACGCCAGCAAAAGATTGAGAGCATGTTCTCAATTTTTCAGACGGAAAAAGTTTCGATCGGAAATACCGTTCGTGTGTATGCAATTCCGACGCGCAAAAAAAACATGCATGCTCAGAATCCAGTACGAGACGGAGCCGCTCAGTCTGGTAAAACGACGGTTCGTAATGGAGATGGCACATTCGTTACACTGCAAATTTTTAAATCTTTCAATGCAGCGCATCTCTTCTTCTTTATAATGCTAGAAGAATAAAGTTGTTTTGCTGCTCATATTCCACACAGAGTTCTCACAAACTGATTTCTTGATTATTTCTCGTGATCTCCTGAATAACCTTTTTTGTTTTTCAAGCCATATCTCCCTAATAATGTTTTGAATTAATTTTTATAGTCATATTTGTTTTTTTGGGTTTTTTTTTTAAATTATTTTATAGTGATCTCCATTTTTTTTTTTGTATGTCACGTTTCCACAACACCATTATTATCTTTTATTTGTAAATCTCAAGGTGGTTAGTTGGTGTCCGTTGTTAATTTGACATTGTATTTTTTAAATGTACCTCCCTACTCACAAACAAACTGTCCTTTTTGAAGTAAAACACATAGGCAAGTATTTCTGAAAAAAAATATAAATTTATTCTGGGTCATAAAAAAATAAAAAGGAAGACAACGCTGGAGAAACTGGTGAAATTTGCCAAGCCTTAGCACCCCTTAAATAATTTTACAGTCAAAATTGGTGGCCTGAGGAATCCTTTTAATAGTGATGGTGAACACAATCCGGTCCAGGACTTACAAGTAAGTAGTCTTGTAGTAAGTGGGCTTAGCACCATATAGCAATATGGTGTGACCAAATCCCCATATTTTTTGATAACATTTTTTGAAATTGTCTAGGCGTTTTAAACTAGCCTTGCTGGAGGTAAATGTCTTTTTTGCATGTGTGCGCTATAATATTTTGCTCTGCTGTATGGTCTTATGGCTGCACCAGCTTTAATTCATCTTTTAGGGTGTGCCCCCCAAATATCTTGTTTGTCTAAATGCGTTTGTGAGCCCAAAAAATGCCTCCGTCTCTCTGCATGAATTTAAGGACAACAATAAGGGCGGCACAGTGGTGCAGTGGTTAGCACTCTCGCCTAGCAGTAAAAAAGGGTCGCTGGTTCGAATCCCAACCACGACACTACCTGCCTGGAGTTTGCATGTTCTCCCTGTGCCTGCGTGGGTTTCCTCCGGGTACTCCGGTTTCCTCCCACACTCCAAAGACATGCTGGTAGGTTAATTGGCTTCTGTCCAAAATTGGCCCTAGTATATGAATGGGGACCTTGGATTGAGGGTAGGGATTGATGTAAGTGTGCGATGTTCAGGGTTAGGGACAAGGGTCAGGGTTGTAGACCCACACTCACTCAGGTTGGACTGGATGGACTGGTGTCTTTATTCAACCTTACTAACTATGTAACTATGTAACTATGTAACTATGTAATAACATCTGTACACATTATAGGGGGTGTTTATGGTAAAGCAGTACAATGGAGCTGACAAAATACATTTTTTTAAGTGACTAGGCTAGGTGTGTATGGGCCCAGGATAGCATGCTAGGGAGGTTAGCGAAGGCAAATATGCGTGTAGGCCAAAAAAAGGAGCATTAAAAGATTCAAGCATTCATGAGGACAAAGGGGACATTCACAGCATATTACAATCAGGGTAATTATGGAATCATGAAAGAAACACAAAACATTAGCATACATTAAATACATATAATGTGATGTGAAAGTATAAAACTTACCCTAATATAGTCCTTCTGCAGGACCTGAATGATGGCAGAACAGGTCTCTGGAATTATGATCCCCAGAGCCTGGGGGGAGATGCCTGTAGAGAACTTGAGGTCCTGTAGACTTCTCCCCGTCTCCAAGTACCGCAAGGTGGCGACTAGTCTCTGCTCCGGAGTGATGGCTTGCCTCATGCACGTGTCCTGCCTGCTAATATAAGGGGGTGAGCAAAGCCAGCAAACGGTGAAAAATGGGGTCAGTCATCCGGAGAAAATTCCTGAAATCATTAGGATTATTCTCCTGGACCTCACACAGCAGAGGCATATGAGAGAATTGGTCACGCTGGAGTAACCAATTCTTGGTCCATGAACCCCTCCCCATCCCGTTCATGGACTGTGCTTGGGTCAAAGTAAGAACCCCAACACCAAGCTCCCACACAGCACGAACTCTATGATGAGTATGTAACAGCAACATGGCTTCAAAACGGTCGACTGGTCAGAACAAACTAACAGAATGCACTGAAGAACAGAAAGGCGAGCAAGCTGAAAATCAGAAACGAGCGGACAAGAACGCACTGAAAAACAGATACGAACTGACTACACGCACTGAAAACCAGATACAAACCCACAAGCACAAACTGAAGAGCAGTAACTATCTGAAAAGCACGAGGCTGAAAAGCGTGAATTGTCTCTCATCAAACTTCTACTAACACGAGATTAGCAGAAGGAGCCCAAAGGGTGGTGCACTGGGTATTGAACTCCCTTTTTCTAGTCCCGTCGTACGTGTTGTACGTCACCGCGTTCTTGACGGTCGGAATCTGGTGTGACTGTGTATATGCAAGACAGCTTGAGCGAAATCCCGTCGGAAAAAGCACCAGAGCTTTTTCCGACCAAAATTCTGATCGTGTGTACGTGGCATTAGTCTATCAGGTGTCGGGTTATTAATGTACTGTTCTTCCGCTGTTTCCCTCTCCCCAACTAATCTCTCCCAGTCCTTAGTCTGCTTTTTAATTTCTAAAATTTGTTGGATCATTATGCCTCTTAAAAAGGCCTTAAGGGTATCCCATATTATTCCTTCCGAGGCGCTGCCTCTGTTCAAGTCAAGAAACTCTCCCAGGGGCACCAGAACCTCATTCGGGTCCCCCATCAGTTCAATCCAAAAAGGGCTTATCCTCCACTCTCCAGGATGAATACGCTCACCTAGCTCTAGTGATACAGTGACCGGAGAATGATCCGACAGACCCCTCGGTCTGTAGTTCACATTCTTTATTATAGGCATTATCTCCACATTTCCCAACACTAAATCAATCCTGGAGAGTGTGTCCTAGAGAAAAACGAATACTGTCGGATCTGCGGATTCCGTGTTCTCCAGATGTCCCTCAATCCAGTTTCCTCTAGAAAATCGGGTAGGACGCTATCTATGACACTGCCCGTTTGTGTCCCTGGGGGAAACCTGTCTAATTTCCGATCCGTTACTATATTAAAATCTCCCGTTACTATCACTGGAACTCCCGGTTTATCCAATACAAACTTGGTAAGCTCACAAAGGATCGAGACAATAAAAGGCAATGGGAGGTACACATTTGCCAATACACAAACTCTGCTCTCGATCTTACAGAATAAAAAAATATATCTCCCCCGTTCATCCATCTTGGACTGTATACAAGTAAAAACCACCCCAGATCTAACAAAAATGCTCACCCCCTGGAGTAGGAGGTATGAACTGAGTGGAATTGTGTACAATAATCCCTCCACCTCAGTTGGGGGATGGAGATTTTAGTAAGATGTGTTTCCTGTAAACAGAGGATAGCTGCTTCATATTTCTTTGCTATCAGAACTGCTGCTTTTTTCTCTGGATTTCCCCATTCCCCGGACATTCCATGAACATAAAATTATTTTTTTAATCTGAGTGCACATGGCCATTAAAGTGTAATTTTTAGTGTATCTTGTGACCAGTGCATTTTCTGACTAATATAATTTACCTGTGTCATTTTTGTGACCCCATAGTGCCTCAACTCGTAGCAATAATTACAATCAAACAATATCTTGTGCCAATCATACCGCTCATTCCCTCCCATACCCCCATAAATCCATTTCACTTTGTGCCACACAAACCACTCGCTCCATCCCATACGTCCCATTTACCTGGGCCTATTTTGGGGCTTCCCAGTGTGACCTTTGCATTTGTCTATCATTTTAAGTGTTATTATCAACTTTAATCCTATACTCTTACACTCATACCTCCCTAACCCACCCCCCTCAGAAACTCATACAACCAACATTTAACTAAATAGACCAACATGACAAGAAAAACACAGAAAAACAAAAACACACAAATAGAGAAAACACTATGCCACACCCCTTGACAACAAGGGGTAGTATGCTCGTAGTTCCCTCCCACCTATCTGCCACCTACCCCTTCTCCTCTCTCCCAATTTATTCAAGAGTGTAATAATTTGTGTCTTAAACTAAATCATATGGCTAATAAGAGTCCAAGGTAATTCAGTCAAAATAGTCTACAGTCTCCTATTATAAGTTGCTAGCCAATCCTCCACTTCCTCCGGGGTATCAAAATACACGGTCTCCCCCAAGGCTTTTATACACAGTCTTACCGGATATAACAGGGCATAATTCAGTTTTAACTGTTGCAATTTGCGTTTGACTTCTCCAAACTTAGCCCTTCGTTTTTGTAGAACAGGTGAAAAATCTGGGTTTATGGAAACCCTGTTGCCATTGTAGAGAATATTACCCATTTCCCTGGCTTTAATTTAGTAAGGTCATTTTGTCCTAATAGTAAAACAGTTTTATCAAGAGAGATCTTGGGGGGGGGGGCTCCTGGTTGGGGAGGTCTAGAGGGGACCTTGTGAGCTTTTTCCAGTGCGGATGAGAAGGACTGTTTTCCAAATGAATCATTGAACTATTTTTCCAAAAATATAGTGGGATCTGATCCCTCTATCCCTCCTGCACATCCTGTTCTCCATTTTGTTGATCTTTATCTGATAATTATCCATTTGTTCCCTTATAGTCCTCGTCACCCGTTTAAGGGTATTCAAGTCATCCTCTAGTAGGCTAACCCGCCTTTCAAGGGCAGTAGTCCTTTCATGCACTTTTTGCATATCATGCCTAACAAGGGACAGTTCTTCCCGAATAGTTTGCAACTGGACAGAGATTTCATTTATGGAAGTTTTACATGAGTAGATTGCATGCAATACTTCCCTCAATGATGGTTCTGTTTCCCCCAGAACAAGAGTTTTAGGTGATAATGACTGCTTTTTGACGTCCACCGTCCTCTCCCCCAAAGAGTTTCCTGCGGAGGCGTTTGCTACCTTCGTAGGAGTTGCCAGACCCTGTCCCTGACTCTTCCTTGTGGCAGGGGCAGAGGCCCCAATCTGTGGTTTGGACAACATGCTAGTGTCTTGATTCTTGTTTGTAGGGGAGGACTGGTCAGAGACCTGACCCTGTTCATGCGCAAATTTTCCCAATTTGGCCTCGGCTGCCTGACTCACTTTTGTGGTGCGCTGTGATGGCATAACATGCGATCAGGTAGTTTGATTTCCACTGATATAGAGAGATTTTATATATATATATATATATATATATATATATATATATATATATATATATATATATATATATATATATATATATATATATAATGTATGTATGTTTCAGTCCCCTCTTCCTCACCTCCGCCCCCAGCGCCGACCACCTAAACAGCGTGATCCGCTAATCCAGAAGAAGAAGAAAAAAAAAAAAAAAGGAAGGAGGACAGTCCACACAACTCAGGAGGGTTACTCTTCTCAATCCAGCCTCCAATGCCAACAGCAAAAAGGTGGGAGGAGGGGAAGCAAAGAAAAGTAAGCTATCTCTATACAGTTCCTTCCCAAAGTAAGATTTTTATTAGCTGTGCTGGAGCTAGAGTGGAAATAGGATACGATAAGTCCATCAAATCCAGAGTAATAAAAGGAAGGCAAAATCACATCCAAGATTTACTAGGGTTAGCATGTAACATATGTGTACTGGATTTAGTAATAGGAAGTAGGGCTGAGAGGCTGCCTCAGAAGGTCTCTTAGGCTTAAGCGTTGAGGATAAGGTACGAATAATACAAGCACTGCCAGTGTACAAGGATTTTTACTCTTCACAATCCAACCTCCAGGAGTAAGCTGCCAGAACGGGGAAAAAAAAAAAAAAAAGCGTCCATCCCAGGGAGAAGAAGGAGTACATTTTTTCTTTCACCTTATAGTCCTGATATCAGTATCTCACACTGGTAATGCACTGTTTTCCCTGCTTTCATATAGGCAGATACACTGATAGTTTAATTAAATTGGTTATCTCTCACCCATCCAGTGTTTCTTATTGAAAGGATGTAAGGTCAGCTGTAATCCATTCTTGCTGCTCTTGCCACTCTCACCACTCTGACAGCTAGGTCCTGTGTGTGAAAATTATCCTCCAGCTGCAGGAAAAGGGGGAGTCTCTCATCCCCACCATTATAAGCCTCCGTCCGCCAGATGTGGGGCAAAGCGCCGCCGACCCTGCTCAGTTGGTCTCCACCTTCGGGGGGGGAGGTGACTACAGGGATCTCTCACTCCTCCGATACCGCTACCACCTCCTTAACACACTGGGACTCTGTCCACGGCAGGAGCCTCTCACAGCTCAGCAGTACGCTGTATCATGGTGCGCTGTTTAGACCGGGAACTCTGGTGTCACATGGCCATGATCGGCATCAGCGCACTCCAACCTCCTCACAGCTCAACGCTCAGTTTCCAGCCTCCAGCGCTCAGCGTCTCCCCAATCAGCTGGCAGGATAGTTCACAGGGAGGAGAGAGAGAGGTGTCGTGCTCTCTCACACTCATGTCCGCATCCTCATCCGGTCACGCCCCTGGGGGACAATGTACTTTGAAATGCCTCGGCTCTCCACAACGATAACACTTTCTTGAATCAGGTTTCCCCATCTGTAGGTGCGTCTGGGCTTCCATGGCTCATATCCTGGGTTTAGACAACCTGGGTAAGAAAATCAACCAGGGCTGTTTTTAGTGTTGCCACCTGTATGGGAATGACCCAGACAGTCCGGGTTTTGACAGCTGTGTCCGGGTTTCTCTCCTCCTGAAACCCATACACAGCAGCATAGGCTCCAGTCAGTGTGGAAAGTGGGTGTTCATCATACCTACTGCTCATGTAGCTGACTGCGCTCCATCCTGTGTCCCACCAGCAGCGTGACCCCCTCCTGTCGCTGGATGCTCACTCTCCAACAGCACCTGCCCACCCCCCCCTCCCGACGGCTCCTGTCCTGTGTGGCTTCAGTGGTGAGCATTCCCCTCCCCCATCAGTGTGCCACTGCTGATCGGAAAATGCAGCCTGCCCTGAAAGCATTCTCTCCTGCCAGCAGCACACTTCCCCCCTCCATCCCCTGCTCCAGCAGGGCTTATGATTTTTGGCAGTTTTATTGTCACTGGTGAATGGTGATGGTGGTGAGTCAGAGTCGGTCCCGGTCCGGTCCCCCTCGCTCTCGCTGAATCCTAAATGCTGCAGCTCACTGTGCGCTCTCTTCCCCCAGCACCAAGGCAGCCCCCTCCTCTGTCAGCCCCCCCCTCTCTCTGTCAGCCCCCCCCTTCCTCTCTGTCAGCCCCCCCTCCCTCTCTGTCAGCCCCCCCCTCCCTCTCTGTCAGCCCCCCCCTCCCTCTCTGTCAGCCCCCCCCTCCCTCTCTGTCAGCCCCCCCCTCCCTCTCTGTCAGCTACCCCCCCGCTCCTCTGTCAGCTACCCCCTCCCCTCTGTCAGCTGCCCCCAAACAGCACGCACCTCCCCCCTTCTTCCCCCGCTCCAGCGGGGCCAATGTCCTGCAGCCGGGTCACACTGCACTGTCTGTCTGTGCACTCTCCCTCTCCCACCCAGCCGCCAGCGCCAATGCCACCAGAGACAGTGAATGGAGGGCCACTGGACTGGTATCCTAGAAACCAGGGACGTTTTTGCAGGAGAAAGCAAGGCATTACAGACTCTGCCCCCTAACAGGTTCACACACACATATCTTTGCAGCGGCTCCTGGAAGGTAAGGGTTTTTTTGTCTCGCTGTAATGGAGCTCTCTATTGCGGGGCACAGGCACTTGTCTGATATTTCATCTGTTACTTTCTACTGCTCTCCTGACACCGCCCACTGCCCTACTGACACCGCCCACTGCCCTTAACTGGGCTTGGACAGCTCTTTGGGCCCTTAATTCTTTTCATCCAACAGGGCCTCCTCCTCCCTCACTACTTTCATCAGTTCAGGATAAGTAGTAACAGTCTCAACACAATTGGGTGATTAGGCCTAGCTCCCTGTAGAATTCATTCTAATCTAACCTTGCCAGCTTCACAGGGATCAATCCCCTTTTTCAAAATGATCTCATGAAGAATTTGATCCACTCTGACAACATGGTTGGACAATCTCTCTCCTTTGTGCTGGTGAATGTGTTCAAACTTGTAAATTAGACCGGGAAGTTTCTCCACCCTGCCATAAACAGCGCATAGGGCTTCAATGTAATCTATTGCCACACAGTCTGGCTTCCCCCTTCGTAGGCTACAAATTACAAGTACATCCGCTGCTGGGCTTCTAAGATGTTTGCTTATTCTCTCTCTTCACCACCTCGGGGACGCTCCTCTCTTCTACTACTTGAATAGCCTGATCCATCCACCTTCAAACCCTTCCTCCCCACTACAGGTGGAAATGCGACCCTGAAAAGAACTTGAGCCTCCGATACCCTTGATGGGCTGAGATGACACTGTTCTTCACCAGAGTTTCAGCCAGCTTACTCATGTCAGCATAGAAAGAGGCAGGTGGCTGACCGGTCGTGGCTACTTCAACTTCCCCAGATGCCAGGCTTACTGACCCAACCTGGGAGCGATCCTCATCTGAGATCCTCATCTCCGGCTGATAGGGACGGTATCACATGAGCTTCCAGCCCTTCGGCCAAACTTACAGCATTCTTCTGGAAACAGGTTGGTATGGCCACCCTCCATTCCAACAGAGCACAAGTACAATCTATATCAAACTCAGTTCTCAGATCTATGAGATGGGCTCCTTGCTCGGGCACAGCCTTTCTCACTATCTGCTACACTTTGTTCTCAGTCCAATCAGTCCTGGGAAACTTCACAACCATGCGCAAGTCCAGTCGGCTGCCTTGCCACGCAACTGCTGCAGCTGGGTCAATCTGCTATTCCTCTCTTGGCTCATTACTCTTCTTGCTAGGGCTAACCAACAGGGGTATCACAGATGAGCCCTTAAATGTAGCACTACCCCCGTGAGGGGCGCTTGAAGAGGTTTGACCCCAGTGGTTCCCCTGACTTTGAAAGTCTCCCGACCCCTCTGGCACTCTGGGTTCAGACATTTCTGGTTGTATAGTGCAGAAACCAAACTATAATCCAGTAAGTAATTCTTTACTTAATATTTTGCAATTGGCAAATCAACAAGTTGAAGCATATGAAATTTCTACATGAAATTTCTACAGTTAGCACAAAAAAACAGAATAATCGTGGGCATGAGATATCAAAGATGAAAGAAGAACAGCAACTTGCAACCCAAATAGAGTTTATGACCATAGCTAAGAAAAGGGAATCAGAGTGATCGGCTTGGTGTGAGACTACTTCCTTCTGCCCCCTGGTGCTACAACCCCTAAAAGAACACAACTGTTTAGCGATATTTCACAGATTACATGCAAACTATGATACACTGGTCTCTAAAGAAAGAGTTCCTTGAAGAGATGGGCAATATAGTGTCCAATGTCCTTTAGCTGCGGAAGAAAGCAAGAGGAGTCCTTTTATTTCTGATGTCCTGTGTGTTCAGCTAGCTTAAATAAGGACCCAGTAGAGCTCCTGTATTCTAACACTTAATGTTGTAGCAACAAGTTGCTACACTCTGGGTGCAAATATTATTATTATTATTATACGAGATTTATATAGCGCCAACAGTTTACTCAGCGCTTTACAATGTATAAGGGGGACAACACAATTACAGTACAATACAAAAGGTACAGGAGGGCCCTGCTCGTAGAGCTTACATTCTAAAAGGGAGGGGGTGGTGGTACAAAAGGTAATAGCTGCAAAGAATGATTTGCTGGGGGTGGCTCAGGGACAGTTATGTGGGTGTGGGATAGGCTTCCCTGAATAAATGAGTTTTCAAGGATCTCCTAAAGGTGGACAGGGTAGGGGCTGATCGGACATACTGGGGCAGGGAATTCCAGAGGATGGGAGAGGCTCTGGAGAAGTCCTGAAGGCGAGCATGGGAGGAGGTAACAAGGGAGCTAGAGAGCAGGAGGTCCTGGGAGGAGCGGAGGGGGCGATTTGGGCGATATCTGCAGATGAGGTTGGTGATGTAGATGGGGGCGATGTTGTGAATGGCCTTGTATGTTATGGTTAGCATTTTGAATTTTACACGGTGGGGTAGGGGAAGCCAGTGAAGGGATTGGCAGAGAGGAGCAGCAGTCACGGATCGATTAGTGAGGTGTATTAGTCTAGCAGCAGCATTCATAATAGACTGAAGGGGGGATAGCCTGCTTAAGGGTAGGCCATTAAGGAGAGAGTTGCAATAGTCGAGGCGGGAAATAATCAAAGAGTGAATAAGTTGTTTTGTAGTGTCATTAGTCAGAAAGGGTCGAATTTTGGAGATGTTGCGGAGGTTAAGGCGGCAGGATTTAGCCAGTGATTGGATATGGGGGCTGAAGGAGAGGTCAGAGTCAAGGATTACACCCAGGACTCTGGCATGTGTGGAGGGACCAATGGTTGTGTTGTTGATATTAATGGTGAAGTCACAGGAGGGGGACCGTGAAGGAGGAAATATAACAAGCTCAGTTTTAGAAAGATTAAGTTTGAGGAAGTGGTGTGACATCCATACCGATATGTCATTCAGCAAGTTTGAGATCCGTGAGGAGATAGTGGGGGTGAGTTGGGGAGTGGAAAGATAGATCTGTGTGTCATCGGCATAGAGATGGTATTGGAAGCCATGGGAGGTGATCAACTGCCCGCTCACCAATCCAAATGACACCAGGCTTGCGGGAATGGTGGGAAGGTCCTACAGTAGGCTCCTCTGGATGCTGTGATCAGGAAGAGGGGTGCTTGACCACACATCCTGCACACAGTGATTCTGGCAGATTCGTGTTGCAAATGATAGTGACCTCCTGACTGTCTCTCAGTGGACCAGAACTGCCAATGGCAAATGCGGCTCCACACTGTCACCGGAGGCTCCCCTTGCTGTGTAGGCTGCAGCACCGGCTCATCCTCCTCCAGCGGCCTGGTCACTGCTTCCAGGAGAAGACCAAGGTCCGAAGACAGTGATCCTGTCCCCACATAGGCTTTATATATTACCTCTCCCAGTGTCCTATTCTCCCTCTTTGGACTACATGTCCCAAGATTCTTTGCTCCACTCTCAACTCTTATTCACTCTGCATTCAGGATGTGACAACATAGGGTCCAGGCTAAACACTAGATTGAACAACAAGTGCTGCAGAGTGTCCCCTGATGGCGCAGACAATTTTAGCCAGCTCCTGGCTACATCTACTAAAACCTAAGTGCAAAATCTGGTGTAGCTGCACATGGTAACCAATCAGCTCCTAAATTCAGCTTGTTCAATTAAGCTTTGAGAAAAATAAAAAAAACTGGAAGCAAATTGGTTTTTACGCAGAGTTGCACCAGATTTTGCACTCTTCAAATTTAGTAAATTAACCCCAGTATACCACTTTGCAGGGCCGGCATAAGGCAGCCCAGGCGGCTGCCTGAAGGCACCAGGAGAGGGGGGGGGGCTCTAAAGCCCGGGCTTCTCTTAAGAAATACTTTTGCGGGCGCCACCCCTCCACTCACATGTTTCCCGCGCTCAGCATAGCAGCGCACAGTGACAGGCAGCACAACCCCGGGCACTCTGAACTTCAGAGCTGCCTCCACACACAGTTCCATCTGCTCTCCCTGCCCCTAGACCACCTTCTCTCGCCAGTTGCAGGACAGACAATGACTGTTTGTTTTTCCCACCTCCAGCCCTCACTAGAGACAATTACCTGCTATGGAGCTCCACCTCCAATCCAGCACAGAGACAATCGCCGCTGAACTGGAGGTGATTCAGATGAGAGGGAGCCCGGGAGACCAGGGGGAGGGGCCGAGTGAGTGCTCAGTGAGGGATCTGTGAGCAGAGCAGGGCGGGATGGAGCCCGTTCTGCTGTATGGGTGGTCAGATGTCAGACTTGGCTGTATGTTTACACCCAGCTGTGAGCTGATCCGATCCGCAGAGGAAAACAGATCCCCTTCTATTTGTTTTTAGTAGACCGGATTGGATTGGAGATTACACCCGCTACTCCAAGAAAATAGAAGGTCCAATTGGGTCAGCCTGGAAAAAACAGACAGGCGGATCCAATTGGACTGCTCATGTAAAAGTGTGTGATGTGATAGATATTGAGAATTAATATATGTACATCCAAAAGTTCTAGTGCAATAAATAAATTTAATACAAAAAATCCAATAAAATTGTATCATGATAAACTTGTGCATATCCAATGCAAGCTGTTTGCACCAACTTCAGTGTAACATCACCATGACAAAGCACACACCATCTGCTTAACAATAAATGTGTCCTCTTAAAACTATGAGGTCATGTGTGCTTGTCATCTGCCTTATATTTGCAGCCACTTCACACAAAAAGCAACAATGCAGGTACAGTATGATGGCTTTCTCCCAAAAGTGGCCATTTACCACTCCATCCATTCCAGTAGAAACCACGTATATGCAAAGAATAAAGCACGCTATAGTGCATTACCAGGCAAATTAAATGTCTCCGCCGAAAAGAACGACAGGGACAGCAGACACAACTGGCACAATATCGCCGGCAAGAAAAGGACATGCAGCCTCAAGATGGTGCAGACACGTGTCCGGAGTCGGATCCCCAGGAGACTGGAACGGCCAAGGTATTAGACGCTATAGCAGCTTTGCAAGGCACTCTGACCGCGAAAATAGACGAGGTGAAAACTGATATATCCTTGCTGAGACAAGATCTCTCGAAGGTGAGAGACAGAGCCACAGAGATGGAAAACCGAATTGGTGCCGTGGAAGAAATCCTCCACAGCCTGAGATATGATTCGGAAGAGCTGCAGAGACAGATTCAACAGCTGCACTCCCATCAGGACGAGATGGAAAATCGTCTGCGAAGGTGTAACCTCAGATTTATAGGTATCCCTGAGAAGGAAGAGGGCACTGACCCGGCAACATTTCTGGAAACTCTCCTTATTAAGAACTACGGCAGAGAAGCTTTCTCAGTGATGTTTGCGGTGAAGAGGGCGCACCGCATCCCGGGGAGACCCCCCCCGCCTGGAGCGCCTCCACGTACCTTCATAGCAAAGTTCCTGAATTTTCGTGACCGTGACAAAGTGCTGCGACTTACCAGAGAAAAGGGAAATATACAGCTGGGTAACGGGCAAATAGCGGTGTTTCCAGATTTCTCTAACGAGGTACAGAAGAAGAGAGCTCACTTTCAGGAGGTAAAGCGTCGATTGAGAGCACATCACCTCAAATATGCTACGTTATTCCCCGCCAGGCTGCAGGTGGAGGAGGATGGTCATGCTCACTTTTTTGAGGATCCGACGGCTGCAGCAACATGGCTAGATCAAAGGGGACATCCAGCATAACAGCCCTGTGAACATTCAACCCCAGTGAGTATAATCTATTTTTCACAATGACATATATACACCCAAGTTACTATAGGATGTCAGAGACACAGCTTACCCCACAGAGCCCTGTTTAAATGACAAAATCTATTATCGATCAGAGGATAGAGAGGGGAAGAGGGACAGTATTGTTACATTCCCTGGTACTGTTACCCAGCTGGAGTATGGGCTCTCCTCTTCCCCCACCAATGGATTGTAGACAAAACTACAAGATAAACTTCTTGATCACTAACAGGGGTTATAAACCTTGCTATATGCGCTGTGCTTATGCTACATCCTGACTGAGCTTTACAACAGTCTTAATCTAAGTGATATGGAGTGTTACACACAATTCTATGCAGACTTGGAACTTGAAAGTATCCTGTTACAATCTCAAGCAAGACTCAGGAAGCTCCTACTGAGGGAGTACTGCGATAACTTCGCTCGCCCTTTTCACGTTTTGTTTCACAATTGACAGTGAATTTTTCGCCCCCCAAGAAATGGTTATTCAACATGTCCTGCAATTAGCAATCATACCAAGAATGGTGCCTCCAGCTAGTCAGACAAGCTGGATGTTTATTTACATGTTGAAAGTTGGGGACTACATGCTCACACCAAGTTGGGGAGGTGTGCAGCTGGGAGGGACGGGATGGGTTAACTGTTTGAATAGTTACGGGAAAGACAGCAAAGTGATAGTACATAAATGTATAGATATGCATATCGTAAATGAAGGTGAATGGAATACACTGCACAGAAACAGAATCAGAGTATTGTCGGTAGTTATAACATGGTCTTGTTCTGCTGGTCTGATGGAGGTGAAATGTTTAATGGAAAAAGATGACTAATATTAAATTTCTAACATGGAATGTGAGGGGCCTGAGGGACAAGGTTAAGCGAACTGCCGCCCTAACGTTTCTAAAATTACAGAAAGCTGACTTATAGCTCTGGAGGAGACACATGTAACGGGTCACCTACAGGCGGCTTTAAAAAAAACATGGGTGGGTTGGGTCTATCATAGTACACATACAAATCAGTCCAGGGGAGTATCGCTCATTATAGCCAATAACGTCCCCTTTGAATTAACAGAGTTGGAGTCGGACCAGCAGGGAAGATTTTTGTTTCTCAATGCTCTAATAGGAAGGAATCCGATTCTGGTATTGGCGAGCTATGTCCCCCCCCCATTCACGACAGAGGTGGTCATGAAGGGATTGGCATATTTAGCCAAGAACCCGTCGACCCCGGCTGTCTGGATGGGGGACTTCAACATGACCATGAACCCGACACTTGATAAACCAGTTTAGGTTGGAGCCCCCAGTGGCTCCCTACAACACACCAGACTGAGTCGCTTGTTGACGGAGTTTGCCTTGACGGATGTATGGAGATGGCAGAACCCATCCACAAGAGCATACACAGGCCACTCTGCTAGTCACCATACGATGTCTTGGATAGACTATGTATTGGTAACAAATACCCTGCTCCCTAAAGTTACTGGTTCAGTAATTGCACCCAGAGCCCTATCAGATCACACGCCGTGCTGGATAACAGTTTCCTTGTTAAAGGCAGCTCCCACTCCTATATGGCGACTTAATCCATTTTGGCTCACGGTCTTACCAGGCCTTGAGGCCATTATGAAAGAATTGCAATACATACTGCATAACACGTGTAACGTAGATACACCAGGGATGGAATGGGACGCATTCAAAGCTCAAGCACACAGGGTGTTATCATCCAACATAAATAGATTTAAATTATCATCCAAACTTATCCTACAGATGACGACTGACAAACTTACGGAACTAGAAACTTCATACGCTTCAGACCCCAACCCTGAAAGTCTTCGAAAAGTAAACTTACAAGCCAGGGTGGTGAACCAGCTACACATAGAGAAAGCCAGACAACAAGTATTCTTTTGCAAACAGCGAGTATTTGAGCATGGTGAACAGGCAGGAAAGCTTCTAGCGTATCTAGCACATTTGAATGACAAGCCATCGGTGGTGGTGTCCCTGATTACACCTCAGGGAGACATGGTCACTGATCCCCCACAGGTAGCGGCTAGATTTCAGATATTCTATGGTGAATTATATAAATCACAGAGCACATATTCCCAACAAGAAATACAAAACTTTCTGCGTACAATACAGTTTCCTAAACTCAACTTAGAACAAATTAAGCTGCTTGAAGCCCCTATAACACAAGATAACATCATAAAAGCCATATCCCAGCTGTCTAAATCAAAGGCGCCAGGATTGGATGGCCTGCCCCTAGAATTCTACGCCACCTTCTCGGAGGTACTCATTCCAAAACTTAAGCAGCTTTATCAGAATATCTTTGACAAAGGAATACTCCCCCCCTCTATGCAAGAAGCACAAATAATAGTACTACCCAAGGCAGGGAAAGACCCCCGATATCCAGAGTCGTACCGACCCATATCCCTACTACAAGTGGATATTAAAATACTAGCCCAAGATACTCGCATCGCGCCTTAACAAGGTTATCCTATCGCTAATACACCCTGATCAAACTGGCTTCATGTCAGGGAAAAATACGGCCATGAATATTAGGAGGTTATTCATGAATATTCAAGCTCGGCATGAGAATCACGGTACTAGAGTGGTAGTGGCCTTGGATACAGCCATGGCCTTCGACTTGGTAGAATGGCAGTTTTTATGGGAGTGTTTGAGGGAATTCGGATTCGGACCACATTTTATTAAATGGGTACAGATTCTATACCAAACACTGAAAGCAAGAGTGTTCGTAAATGGGTGGCTATCAGACCAATTCCCCCTTGAGAGAGGTACACGGCAGGGGTTCCCCCTTTCCCCTCTTTTATATGCCTTGGCGGCTGAACCATTGGCAATTGCCATTCGAGCGGATACAGAGATAGTTGGATTACGCGTAGACACTTACACCGAAAAAAATAGGATTATACGCGGACGATACTATTCTATACCTGGCAGACCAAGGTCCATCGCTGCAGGCAGCGTTGAGGATCATAGAACATATGGGAAGCTTCTCAGGGCTGCGCATGAATTGGGATAAATCCCAAATTCTCCCCATAGACCATTTCCCTCCTCCGGCCACTCACCCAGAATTACCTCTAGCCAGAGTAAATATTATTAAATATCTCAGGGTTAGGGTCACGCGGGAGTTGGGGGACTACATTACTAACAATGTGGAGCCACTGTTCCAACTGATAAAAACCAAGACGCAGGCCTGGTCCAGATTACCTCTAGGGGTAACGGGTCGAATAAACATCATCAAAATGATTTTACTTCCTAAAATTTTATATATGGTCTGGCATGCACCTTTACATATTCCCCTCAAGTTCTTTAAAAAGATGGAGGCTATCCTAAACTCATTCGTATGGGGGCACGGAAGGCATAAACTGGCCTGGCACATTCTTAAAAACCCCACTTCCGTGGGGGGGGGGGGGGGTGGCATTGCCTGACGTACAGGAATACTACATAGCTGCTCAATTATCCCACATGTACCATTTCAACAAGAATGAAATGCAGCGATACAAAATGTTAGTATGCGATGACCCAAGAAGTTCATTGACATCCCCGCTGCAAGCTATTTTTAGAGGGGGGTTACCGAGTAAAACACTCCCCCGATATAATGAAGGCATGCTAACACATCATCAGAAAATATGGGGGATAATTCTAAAGAGGCTTAAACTGGGGCATATACACTCCCACACCCCCCTTTGGCCAAATAACTACATGCCAGAACCTAAAAACCTCCCAGATCCGCACATATGGGCCAGGTATGGAATAGTATATCTTCACCAGGTCTTGACTGATACACGGCTGAAGACATTTCAATCCCTCAAAGACGAATACTCGGTACCGCACCATCTGTTATTCAAATACCTGCAGCTTCGCCATGCTCTGCACTCCCAACTCAGGGACATCGATAATGTTATTGCTCACCCCCAGGTCCTAGATACAATTATGGGTCCTGAACCTCAAAAACTGATTTCAAATTTGTACTACACTATCCGACTCCCCAGAATAGCAACAGTAATTCAAAAGGCCAAATCATATTGGGAAAAGGACGTGGGTGATATCAGTGACACAGACTGGGATGAAATACTAGACAATGTTAAAAAGACATCACCCAAACTCTCAGATAGATTGACACAGCTCTATATCATTCACCAAGCATACTTGACACCAAAAGGATAGCTAAATTCCAACCATCACAGAGCTCGACATGCCTCATGTGCACTTATGGGCCGGGCACCTTTTACCACTTGATATGGGAATGCCCATGTATACAAGCATATTGGGAGCAAGTTATTAAATTTTTACACGACAAAATGGGTTCCCCAGTGGCATTGGACCCAAGACTATGTGTGTTGGGGTTATTACCTGATGCAGATATAGATAAGTTCCATGCTACCTTTATATATGAAACTTTATTTACAGCCAGGAAAGTCATAGCTAAAGCCTGGATGCAGACTCTGCCCCCTACAATGTCATCTTGGAAAAGAGATGTAAACAATACACTACCATACAAAAAGTTGATATACACACATAGAGGATGCACACAAAAGTACTTGAAGGTATGGGATAGATGGCTGGAAGACGGAGAGACCTGTACTTAGAGGCTTAACAATATTATACCTAAAACAATATATATGATATGGTGGAGAGAGAGGGGGATGCAAAGGCTGCGAAATAAAGGAAAAATGATTGAGTGCGGTATGGGAATGTGGTGCCATGCTTACCAAAGGTCCTTTTTTAACTGCAAAAATAATAAGAAACGGAATGTAGTATTTTCAATGTGCAAGATGTATTGCTATTTTCCAACCGCTGTACATGTCAAATGCTTGTTATTTACCTGTGAATATAAGTTCAATAAAGTTGGATTTCCCGATTAAAAAAAAAAAAAAAAAAAAGGGGAACGCTGACATAAAGGGGAGCTTTGTCACCATAGCCCCCTTACATCAGAGTTGCCAGTGTTCCCCCCCCCCCCGAATCAGGGTACCCAGAACCCCTTTTAATCAAAGTTCCCCAGGGTTCCTGCAGGGTCTGATGAAAGGGCTCATTCAGACAGGTGCTGAGTCCCATCCTCCCAGCAGAGCTGCTGTCTGAGGTTGGGGTGGTGGAAGGATGGTGGGAGGGGCACCAAAATGCACCTTCGCCTATGTACACAAAAATCCTGGCACGGGCCCTGCCTCTTTGTTAAAGTTAAAGTATAACTAAAGGTAAAACTTTTTTTTTTAGATTTGGATAGAGTAGAGAGGAATTAGAATGCTTGTCAGTTTTTATTGCTGTCCGTGCCCCGTTTAGGAGATACACCCTTTCTATTTGTCCTGTTTACCATGATCAGTGAATGTAAAAGAAAATCCCAAATATTGGGTTGTCCCCAGAAAAGTAATAGCGGGGAAATATTCCAATGGGGACACTAGTTCTGATGACCTCAGGGTCCTCAAGGAAATCCCTTAATTTGCAGGAATTTCCTATTACTTCCTGTTTGGCTATGGGACAAAAAGTGAAGGGATATCTCCACAATCGGACACATATAAAAAAAAAAAAAAAAAATCTGAGAGGGGTTATAACCGTCCCTTGCGTGATTCAAAAAAAAAAAAAAAAAAGTTTTACCTATAGTTCTACTTTAAGGCCAGAAATACAACTTGAGGAAAGATTTTGTCATATTAACCACTTGCCGACCGCCTCACGCCTATATACGTGAGCAGAATGGCACGGGCAGGCAAAATCACATACCTGGTACGTGATTGCCTTCCCCCGGGCGGGGGGTCCGATAGGACCCCCCCCCCCCCCCGGTGCCAGCGGCGGTTGGCATTTGTCTGGCAGCGATCAGAGATGAGGGGGAGGCCATCCGATCGTGGCCCCCCCCTCGCGATTAGGTTCGCCGTCAGCGTTTTATACCGACAGGGACCCCCATATACTACCTAATAAATGTTTTAACTCCTTGATTGCCCCCTAGTTAACCCTTTCACCACTGATCACCATATAACTGTTACGGGTGACGCTGGTTAGTTCGTTTATTTTTTATAGTGTCAGGGCACCCGCCGTTTATTACCGAATAAAGGTTTAGCCCCCTGATCGCCCGGCGGTGATATGCGTCGCCCCGGGCAGCGTCAGATCGCTAACAGTTTTATTGGTAGCGTTTTGGTGAACTGGCAAGCACCAGCCCCAGGCAGCGTCAGGTTAGTGCCAGTAGCGCTAACACCCACGCACGCAGCGTACACCTCCCTTAGTGGTATAGTATCTGATCGGAACAATATCTGATCCAATCAGATCTATACTAGCGTCCCCAGCAGTTTAGCAGTTTAGGGTTCCCAAAAACGCAGTGTTAGTGGGATCAGCCCAGATACCTGCTAGCACCTGCGTTTTGCCTTTCCGCCCGGCCCAGCCCAGCCCACCCAAGTGCAATATCGATCGATCACTGTCACTTACAAAACACTAAACGCATAACTGCAGCGTTCGCAGAGTCAGGCCTGATCCCTGCGATCGCTAACAGTTTTTTTTGTAGCATTTTGGT
Source organism: Lithobates clamitans (assembly GCA_037952925.1). Taxonomy (NCBI): domain Eukaryota; kingdom Metazoa; phylum Chordata; class Amphibia; order Anura; family Ranidae; genus Lithobates; species Lithobates clamitans. Next base: position 1,488,403 of record JBBGZY010000924.1, on the reverse strand, counting down.
GAACTGGCAAGCGCCAGCAGGCTAGTACACCCCGGTCGTAGTCAAACCAGCACTGCAGTAACACTTGGTGACGTGGCGAGTCCCATAAGTGCAGTTCAAGCTGGTGAGGTGGCAAGCACAAGTAGTGTCCCGCTGCCACCAAGAGACAAACACAGGCCCGTCGTGCCCATAATGCCCTTCCTGCTGCATTCGCCAATCCTAATTGGGAACCCACCGCTTCTGCAGCACCCGTACTTCCCCCATTCACATCCCCAACCAAATGCAGTCGGCTGCATGAGAGGCATTTTTATGTCCTCCTGAATACCCCTACCCAACGAACCCCCCCAAAAAAGATGTCGTGTCTGCAGCAAGCGCGGATATCGGCGTGACACCCGCTATTATTGTCCCTCCTGTCCTGACAATCCTGGTCTTTGCATTGGTGAATGTTTTGAACGCTACCATTCACTAGTTGAGTGTTAGCGTAGGGTACAGCATTCCACAGACTAGGCACACTTTCACAGGGTCTCCCAAGATGCCATCGCATTTTGGGAGACCCGAACCTGGAACCGGTTACAGTTATAAATGTTACAGTTACAAAAAAAGTGTAAAAAAAAAAAAAGACACCACAAACAAAAATAAAAAAAAAATAGTTGTCGTTTTATTGTTCTCTCTCTCTCTCTCTCTCTCTCTCTCTCTCTCTATATATTCTCTCTCTATTGTTCTGCTCTTTTTTACTGTATTCTATTCTGCAATGTTTTATTGTTATTATGTTTTATCATGTTTGTTTTTCAGGTATGCAATACTTTACTGTTCGCTGTGCTTTATTGTTAACCATTTTTTTGTCTTCAGGTACGCCATTCACGACTTTGAGTGGTTATACCAGAATGATGCCTGCAGGTTTAGGTATCATCTTGGTATCATTCTTTTCAGCCAGCGGTCGGCTTTCATGTAAAAGCAATCCTAGCGGCTAATTAGCCTCTAGACTGCTTTTGCAAGCAGTGGGAGGGAATGCCCCCCCCCACCGTCTTCCGTGTTTTTCTCTGGCTCTCCTGTCTCAACAGGGAACCTGAGAATGCAGCCAGTGATTCAGCCAGCTGACCATAGAGCTGATCAGAGACCAGAGTGGCTCCAAACATCTCTATGGCCTAAGAAACCGGAAGCTACGAGCATTTTACAACTTAGATTTCGCCGGATGTAAACAGCGCCATTGGGAAATTGGGGAAGCATTTTATCACACCGATCTTGGTGTGGTCAGATGCTTTGAGGGCAGAGGAGAGATCTAGGGTCTAATAGACCCCAATTTTTTCAAAAAAAGAGTACCTGTCACTACCTATTGCTATCATAGGGAATATTTACATTCCCTGAGATAACAATAAAAATGATTTAAAAAAAAAAATGAAAGGAACAGTTTAAAAATAAGATAAAAAAGCAAAAAAGCACCCTGTCCCCCCTGCTCTCGCGCTAAGGCGAACGCAAGCGTCGGTCTGGCATTAAACAGCAATTGCACCATGCATGTGAGGTATCACCGCGAAGGTCAGATCGAGGGCAGTAATTTTAGCAGTAGACTTCCTCTGTAAATCTACAGTGGTAACCTGTAAAGGCTTTTAAATGCTTTTAAAAATGTGTTAATTTTGTTGCCACTGCACGTTTGTGCGCAATTTTAAAGCATGTCATGTTTGGTATCCATGTACTCGGCCTAAGATCATCTTTTTTATTTCATCAAACATTTGGGCAATATAGTGTGTTTTAGTGCATTAAAATTTTTAAAAAAGTGTGTTTTTTCCACAAAAAATGCATTTGAAAAATCGCTGCGCAAATACTGCGTGAAAAAAAAAAAATGAAACGCCCACCCCATTTTAATCTGTAGGGCATTTGCTTTAAAAAAATATATAATGTTTGGGGGTTCAAAGTAATTTTCTTGCAAAAAAAAATAATTTTTTCATGTAATCAAAAAGTGTCAGAAAGGGCTTTGTCTTCAAGTGGTTAGAAGAGTGGGTGATGTGTGACATAAGCTTCTAAATGTTGTGCATAAAATGCCAAGACAGTTCAAAACCCCCCCAAATGACCCCATTTTGGAAAGTAGACACCCCAAGCTATTTGCTGAGAGGCATGTCGAGTCCATGGAATATTTTATATTGTGACACAAGTTGCAGGAAAGAGACTTTTTTTTTTTTTTTTGCACAAAGTTGTCACTAAATGATATATTGCTCAAACATGCCATGGGGATATGTGAAATTACACCCCAAAATAAATTCTGTTGCTTCTCCTGAGTATGGGGATACCACATGTGTGGGACTTTTTAGGAGCCTAGCCGGGCACGGGACCCCGAAAACCAAGCACCGCCTTCAGGCTTTCTAAGGCCGTAAATTTTTGATTTCACTCTTCACTGCCTATCACAGTTTCGGAGGCCATGGAATGCCCAGGTGGCACAAAAGCCCCCCCAAATGACCCCATTTTGGAAAGTAGACACCCCGAGCTATTTGCTGAGAGGTATAGTGAGTATTTTGCAGACCTCACTTTTTGTCACAAAGTTTTGAAAATTGAAAAAAAAATTTTTTTTTTCTGGTCTTTCTTCATTTTCAAAAACAAATGAGAGCTGCAAAATACTCACCATGCCTCTCAGCAAATAGCTTGGGGTGTCTACTTTCCAAAATGGGGTCATTTGGGGGGGGGGTTGTGCCATCTTGGCATTTTATGGCCTTCAAAACTGTGATAGGCAGTGAGGAGTGAAATCAAAAATTTATGCCCTTAGAAATCCTGAAGGCGGTGCTTGGTTTTCGGGGCCCCATACGCAGCTAGGCTCCCAAAAAGTCCCACACATGTGGAATCTCCGTACTCAGGAGAAGCAGCTTAATGTATTTTGGGGTGCAATTCCACATATGCCCATGGCCTGTGTGAGCAATATATCATTTAGTGACAACTTTTTGTAATTTTTTTTTTGTTGTCATTATTCAATCACTTGGGACAAAAAAAAAAAAATATTCAATGGGTTCAACATGCCTCTCAGCAATTTCCTTGGGGTGTCTACTTTCCAAAATAGGGTCATTTGGGGGGGTTTTGTACTGCCCTGCCATTTTAGCACCTCAAGAAATGACATAGGCAGTCATAAACTAAAAGCTGTGTAAATTCCAGAAAATGTACCCTAGTTTGTAGACGCTATAACTTTTGCGCAAAGCTATAAATATACGCTTATTGACATTTTTTTTACCAAAGACATGTGGCCGAATACATTTTGGCCTAAATGTATGACTAAAATTGAGTTTATTGGATTTTTTTTATAACAAACAGTAGAAAATATTTTTTTTCAAAATTTTTAGTCTTTTTCCGTTTATAGCGCAAAAAATAAAAACCGCAGAGATGATCAAATACCATCAAAAGAAAGCTCTATTTGTGGGAAGAAAAGGACGCAAATTTCGTTTGGGTATAGCATTGCATGACCGCGCAATTAGCAGTTAAAGCGACGCAGTGCCGAATTGTAAAAAGTGCTCTGGTCAGGAAGGGGGTAAAACCTTCCGGGGCTGAAGTGGTTAAAAAGTTTTATACTACCCCCCACCCACCAGTGTATACTGCTAAATCATCTGGTCTTTCCTCAATGCACATGGATCTATAGACAAGGTCTACCTTTTAGATTTCTCTTTTCTGTAAATCGTGAAACTATATAAATCAATTTAAATACTGTGACATAAATAAGGTGGGCAGGTGTTCCAACAGTATATCGGAGATTGACAGTTTATGTCGCTATTCCTTTACAAGTATGTTTTATAAGTGTCGTATAATGTATTTGAACTGTAAAAAACACCTAATGATCATTTGGTAGTGTACATTTCTACTGCTTTATTGGTCTCCAGCTATGTTTAATTTATAATATCAAATTTATAATATCAACAAACGTATATGTAGATTTACCTTTTCTCAGACACATGTGACGTGTAGGCCTCCCATTGCACTAAATTGCAAAAAAAAATAATAAATTGACATGTTGTATTTTAAGGCCTGGTTACATATGTCACACCTATGCATTTTTAGTGCATTTTAAGTTTTGCAAAAACACACTGCAGTCCATTTAACATGGTTTCCTGTGGGTCACACACGTTCACATCTGTGCATTTCATGGAAAGAGCCAGGGACTTCGTTCTGGTTTTTGGTTCCATAGACTTCAATGGATCAAAAACGTGTATTGAAAAATGCAAAAAGCACCTGGAATATGCAAACTGCAATCTGTATAGGTGTGAACAAGGCCTTAAAGCACACTGCACAGCAGCACTGAGTTAAGAACAGAACAGACACCTTTACTATGGGGAAGTAGAATACATGCCTTTAATGCATTGCAATGCATGTCTTAAAACGCAATAGTGATAAATAATACATTTAGCATAACGTAATGAAAAAAGCAAAAACATATATGTTTATCAATAGTCTGAACTACTAAAGTTCCGAAGTGCATTGATGCTAAGCTGTGCAATGCACAATCCAAATTTTCTAAATCACATTCCAATAAGAAATATGATGGCTGATTGTAATATATATATATATATATATTACATTTTTTTCATTCATATAATGTATTTACAATATTAGTTCCTTAATAAACCAGTCAGTGGGCATAGGATAGTGCTTGGTAATAAATAATATGATGCACAAGCTTGGACAAATGAAACAAAGAGAAAGTAGCTTAAACATAAAAAAAAAAAGAACAAAGTGTTAACACAAAAATCCCCCAGTGGGAGTTTGTATGCAATGCTTAAAAACCAGAAACGATGAATCTATGAAAGTTTATCCTTGTTACTGTTGGTTCAACAGGGTGTTCCTTGTGCTATTCATCAGCTTTGAAATGTAAATAGTTTCTCATTCTAACAGGTGGAAATAAAGGAGGAGGTGAAAGGAGGAGTAGACATTTTCTGAATGTTTGTTTTAGTCACCATACTGTACACAGGTCAGGTAGTACACTTTAAAAATATCTTCTTCTTAGACTGCTACGTTATAGCTGTGTGTGCTGTAGTTTGACTTATACTTATCTGTTTTTTGCCTAACGCAAAAAGAAAACCCAGGAAGACATGCCATACATCTATCAAGGCTCGAAGCAGAGGGAACCCAGTTTCCCCCACACTGCCCTAACCATCCACTCATCTGGTAAAACATATGAGCAGCTCAAGCAAGAATGTCTTCAGAAAGGAACTTTGTTTGAAGATATTGATTTTCCTGCACATGACAGTTCCCTATTCTACAGTGAAAAACCAAACATCCCATTTGTATGGAAAAGACCTAAGGTAAGGGTTAACATTTAAATACTTATAAAATTCAGCTTGTTTTTTTTACGACAAATTAAAAAGTCTTCCTAACTAGAGTGAATGTCATTGGAATGGAATCTTCCACCTGTTACTTGGATATCTAAAGTGCTCTGGCAGAAGAATGCATGCTTGCCATGGATGGTCAGTACTTAGAGAGTAAGTGAGGCTGGGTTCACACTATTGCGAATTGGATGCAGTATTTCCCTGCATCCAATTCGCATAGCAGGAGATTGTGACTGGCTCTCTATAGAGCCGGTTTACACATCTCCGCAGCGGCTCCAGCGCGAATTGCACAGGAGTCCTGTGCGTCTTTTGGTTCGTTTCAGGCCCGAATTCAGCCCAAAATTTAGGCTGAAATCAGCCCCGAAACGGTGAATAAAGACGTAATGGACTCCTGTTGTGAAGCGCTGCGTTCTCCAGTGTGAACCCAGCCTGATGCTGGCCATACACTATACAGAAAATCGGCCGAACCCATTTTCGAAAAACGAACGTTCGACCGTGACCGCAAACGATCGTGCCATCATATAGTGACCGATAAATTGTTCAGTGGACATGAATAAATAATTTTTTGTTCGTTTTTTTACATATACCTAGTCCAGACAGTTCGGACGGGAAACACATTAACCTTGCAATTTATCGTACGTTCGGCAGAAATTTACCAAACTTCCCGTTCGTTTTTTTACCACAAAAACGTCACAAACGATTATCGATTTGTGCCCATTAACTTGCCGAAAAACGAACGAAGTGTCTATACGAACGATTTTTCGGCCGATTTTTCGTATAGTGTATGGCCAGCATGAGAGTCCATGGCATGTAGGCAGAGGTGGGATTTTCTGCAGGTGATACCAAACTAGTGTGTAAAACAGCAAGCTAACAAGAAACTGCAAATAAAAACTTCAGCAAAACCATTATGTATGAATATATCCATTCGTATCCAACTCTTGGTGATTCTGAGAGCCATGTCTCTGGGCACCATGTCTAATACACTGGAAAGCCTTTTACATAGAATTTTGTTGGCAAATTTTTATATTAGGTAGGTTACCAGGTCTTTTCTCGTACCTCTCTAATTGCTTGGGACCGGCATGCAGAAAGTGATAATGTGCATAACCAATTTAGGCAGCAGCAAATTAACCCACCAGCATGTCTTTGGAATGTAGAAGGAAACTGACACAAACACAGGGAGAACATGCAGATAGTGAATTGGACCAAGGACCCCAGTGCTGCAAATCATATGTGCTAACCACTGAGCCATCCAAAACTACACTTACCATTTAGTGGTGATGAATGTTCCCGGTAATATGTCTGAGGCTCGGTTCACATCTAAGCCGCATGCAACTCACAGCAGTGGTCCGGTGCGTCCCTGTTCTGTGTTTCAGGGATGAATGAGGGCTGCATTTTTGCTTGAATTCAGCCCTAAAATGGAGCCAAAGACGCACAGGACGCACTGCCCCAGGGATATGTGAACCGGCTCCATTGAGAGTCACAATCTCCTGTCATGTGAATTGGATGCAGGGAAACGTGCATCCAATTTGCACTAGTGTGAACCCAGCCTTAAAGTTGAACCAAAGTCTGCAATTTTTACCTCTCCTTCAATGGTCCAAGGTGCTGACATCTACCTGGCTTCTTCGAGGTGCTGGTCTATGGCTGTCTTCATTGGCTGGCGCAGGATGGCATCACTCCTGCAAAGTTAATCATCCCGGAACACAGGATCTGTTCCAAGATGTAAACTGAACTGCATAGGCTTTTTAGGTACCTCTGGAAGCCTGACTGAACACTCTCAGAGATGGCATTATCCTTCTCTGCCTTTTTACTAGGACATTACTAGGACATTGCCAAGACATTCCCAGCTGTTACTGTTCACCCCAGACTATCACAAGATTGAGCTCTCAAATATGGAGCTCAGAGATACTGGGTCAGGTGTGAGGAAGTTTAAATCAGAGAAAGAGCTCCCTCCTGTGACGGTGGAGGTGAACAGTAACAGCTATGAGTGATTTAGCAAAGTCCTAGCAACAAAGCAGAATTGGGGGATGCCATTTTAGGGAGTTTTTCAGTCAGGCTTTGGGAGGTACAGAAATGGCCTACACCTATAGCAAGGGCGTTTTCCAGCTTTGACAAAAGTTGCACAGTTTTTTTTTATCTGCAGACGTGCCTTAGCTGCATAAGCAGTTTTTCTGGAAAAAGGTGAATTATGCCTTTAAAATAGATAATTGGGTAAATGTGCATGTATTCCACAACTATAAAAAATGTGTTTTTTTTTAACATCTTTACGCCAGCGGTACGCATATATGTGGCCTTTCAGTGGGTGGGCCTTAACGCCAAGTGGCCGCATATATGTTTACCAGAATGTAAACAAAGTTGTGCCGAGAGTGTGCACCCTGCGCACTCCCGGCACAGTTACCGGTGGCAAACTGAAAGCTCCTGATCTCTACTTGCGATCGAGAGCTTTCCAATCATGTGACTGCTGTTATAGCCAATCACAGTGGTCACAGGATCAGAAACCCTGCCCAGCCTTCCGGTATCAGAAACCTCTTAAAGAACCAGTAGGCCCCGGCGTTAAGGGGGTTAAACTTGCCTTGACATATACTTTTCATTTATTGTTCTAGAACATGCTCACCTTTGCTGATATACTGTATGCTAGCCCATGCACAGACACATAATTTCACAAAAATAATGCACATTTTCTTGTGCTTTGCTGATCCTAAGCATTGGCCATATGTGAAGAAATTGTTTCAAAAACAACCACTTAAATGATTTCATTGTTGCAAAGTGCAAATCCACTGCAAAGTGCATGACATCAAGCTATGATTACTACCTCTGGGGTAGTGTCAAGCATTGTAACTTTATATCGGTTGTAAGAGACAAGACTTTAAAACTTGTGACTTGTTCTTTATACTGTCCTTAATCTGATGTCAGACCCTGTATATGGTGTCATTGGCACACGATTGTGATCATGTTTATATTATGTGACTGTAATAATGTATGTGACCAGCCCTCATGTATGAAGGTACCATATATACTAAACTACAGTGCGTTTCCTTAAATCAAGTGTTCATTTTGGTGTTGTGTATAGTTATATATCGAGTAGTGCAGATCAAAAGTTTGGCTTGATAGTACGGAAAAGTATTCAGACCCCCTTAAATTTTTCACTCTTTGTTATATTGCAGCCATATACTAAAATCATTTAAGTTCTTTTTTTTTCCTCATTAACCACTTAAGGACCGGACCATTATGCTGCTTAAGGACCAGAGGACTTTTTCCAATTTGGCACTGCGTCACTTTAACTGCCAATTGCGCGGTCATGCAATGCTGTACCCAAACGAAAGTTGCGTCCTTTTCTTCCCACAAATAGAGCTTTCTTTTCATGGTATTTTATCACCTCTGCCGTTTTTATTTTTTGCGCTATAAACGGAAAAAGACCGAAAATTTTGAAAAAAAACGATATTTTCTACTGTTTGTTATAAAAAAAATCAAATAAACTCAATTTTAGTCATACATTTAGGCCAAAATGTATTCGGCCACATGTCTTTGGTAGAAAAAATGTCAATAAGCGTATATTTATTGGTTTGCGCAAAAGTTATAGCGTCTACAAACTAGGGTACATTTTCTGGAATTTACACAGCTTTTAGTTTATGACTGCCTATGTCATTTCTTGAGGTGCTAAAATGGCAGGGCAGTACAAAACCCCCCCAAATGGCCCCATTTTGGAAAGTAGACACCCCAAGGAAATTGCTGAGGCATGGTGAGTATTTTGCAGCTCTCATTTGTTTTTGAAAATGAAGAAAGACAAGAAAAAGCATTTTTTTTCCTTTTTTCAATTTTCAAAACTTTGTGACAAAAAGTGAAGTCTGCAAAATACTCACTATACCTCTCAGCAAATAGCTTGGGGTGTCTACTTTCCAAAATGGGGTCATTTGGGGGGGGGGGGGGGGTTGTGCCACCTGGGCATTCCATGGCCTCCGAAACTGTGATAGGCAGTGAAGAGTGAAATCAAAAATTTACGCCCTTAGAAAGCCTGAAGGCGGTGCTTGGTTTTCGGGGGCCCGTACGCGGCTAGGCTCCCAAAAAGTCTCACACATGTGGTATCCCCGTACTCAGGAGAAGCAACAGAATGTATTTTGGGGTGTAATTTCACATATTCCCATGGCATGTTTGAGCAATATATCATTTAGTGACAACTTTGTGCAAAAAAAATAAAAAATTTGTCTCTTTCCCGTAACTTGTGTCACAATATAAAATATTCCATGGACTCGACATGACTCTCAGCAAATAGCTTGGAGTGTCTACTTTCCAAAATGGGGTCATTTGGGGGGGTTTTGAACTGTCCTGGCATTTTATGCACAACATTTAGAAGCTTATGTCACACATCACCCACTCTTCTAACCACTTGAAGCCTTTAAAAGCCTTTACAGGTTACCACTTTAGATTTACAGAGGAGGTCTACTGCTAAAATTACTGCCCTCGATCTGACACCTCACATGCATGGTGCAATTGCTGTTTACATTTGATGCCAGACCAACGCTTGCGTTCGCCTTTGCGCGAGAGCAGGGGGGGACAGGGGTGCTTTTTTTTTTTTCTTTATCATTTTTTTGCTTTTTTATCTTATTTTTAAACTGTAGACCTGAAGACAAAAAAATGGTTAACAATAAAACACAGTAAACGGTAAAGTATAAAAAATTGCATACCTGAAAAGCAAACGTGATAAAACATAATAACAATAAAACATTGCAGAATAGAATACAGTAAAAAAGAGCAGAACAATAGAGAGAGAATAGGGAGAGAGAGAACAATAAAACGACAACTATTTTTTAAAATTTTATATATATATATATATATATATATATATATATATATATATATATATTTACACTTTTTTTTGTAACTACAGTAGGTGACCGCGATATTGTGTCAATATCGCCGCACTTCTCGGCGAGATTTGACACCTATGAGCCCCGTCGCAGGAGCCAGCGCCGAGATGGCTCACTCATCGGGAAAGGAAAACTTTGTTTTCCTTCCGCGATGAGTGACAGGCAGCGCTGACAGCTGTCTAGTATGAATCCTGGGGCGGGAACACCGCGCCAAATTTTAAATGAAAAAACCGGCGTGGGTTCCCCCCTCGGAGGCATACCAGGCCCTTAGGTCTGGCATGGATTGTAAGGGGAACCCCCTATGCCGAAAAATCGGCGTGGGGGTCCCCCCCAAATCCATACCAGACCCTTATCCGAGCACGCAGCCCGGCAGGCCAGGAAAGGGGGTGGGGACGAGCGAGCGCCCCCCCCTCCTGGACCGTACCAGGCCGCATGCCCTCAACATGGGGGGGTGGGTGCCTTGGGGGAGGGGGCGCCCTGCGGCCCCCCCACCCCAAAGCACCTTGTCCCCATGTTGATGAGGACAAGGGCCTCTTCCCGACAACCCTGGCCGTTGGTTGTCGGGGTCTGCGGGCGGGGGGCTTATCGGAATCCGGGAGCCCCCCTTAATAAGGGGGCCCCCAGATCCCGGCCCCCCACCCTGTGTGAATGAGTTTGGGGTACATGGTACCCCTACCCATTCACCTAGGGAAAAGTGTCAATATAAAAAAAACACACTACACAGGTTTTAAGAGTAATTTATTAGTCAGCTCCGGGGTCTTCTTCCGACTTTGGGGGGTCTCCTTCCGACTTCTCCCGGTGTTCGGCCTCTTCTCCCGGTGTTCGGCCTCTTCTCCCGGGCCCCGCCGCTATCTTCTTCCAGCTCTATTGCCAGCGAGGGGCCCGGTCTGCTGCCGCTGTCTTGTCGCCGCTGTCTCGCCGCCGCTGTCTCGCCGCCGCTGTCTTGTCGCCGCTGTCTCTCCGCTTCTTCTCTTCTTTTCTTCTTCCCCGATGTTGACACGACGCTCTCTCCGGCCGCAGGGCGCCCCCTCCCCCAAGGCACCCACCCCCCCATGTTGAGGGCATGCGGCCTGGTACGGTCCAGGAGGGGGGGGGCGCTCGCTCATCCCCACCCCCTTTCCTGGCCGGCCGGGCCTGCGTGCTCGGAGAAGGGTCTGGTATGGATTTGGGGGGGACCCCCACGCCGATTTTTCGGCATAGGGGGCTCCCCTTACAATCCATGCCAGACCTAAGGGCCTGGTATGCCTCCGAGGGGGGAACCCACGCCGGTTTTTTCATTTAAAATTTGGCGCGGTGTTCCCGCCTCAGGATTCATACTAGACCGCTGTCAGCGCTGCCTGTCACTCATCGTGGAAGGAAAACAAAGTTTTCCTTTCCCGATGAGCGAGCCAGCGCGACATTCACAGTACCCTGTCGCCGAGAACCAGCGCGATGGTATCGCGCTGGAAACACAATCTCGCGGTCAGGTACTGTAACTTTTATAACTGTAACCGGTTCCAGGTTTGGGTCTCTCAAAATGCGATGGCATCTTGGGAGACCCTGTGAAAGTGTGCCTAGTCTGTGCAATGCTGTACCCTACGCTAATACTTAACTAGTGTATGGTAGCGTTCAAAACATTCACCAATGCAAAGACCAGGATTATCAGGACAGGAGGGACAATAATAGAGGGTGTCACGCCTATATCCGCGCTTGCTGCAGACACAATATCTTTTTTGGGGGGTTCGTTGGGTAGGGGTACTCGGGAGGACATAAAGAAAATGCCTCTCATGCAGCCGACTGCATTTGGTTGGAGATGTGAATGGGGGAAGTACGGGCGCTGCAGAAGTGGTGGGTTGCCAATTAGGATTTGGCGAATGCAGCAGGAAGGGCACTATGGGCACGATTGGCCTGTGTTTGTCTTCTTCTTGGTGGCAGAGCGACACTACTTGTGCTTGCCACCTCACCAGCTTGAACTGCACTTATGGGACTCGCCACGTCACCAAGTCTTACTGCAGTGCTGGTTTGACTACGACCGGGGTGTACTAGGCCACTGGTGCTTGCCAGTTCACCAAAACGCTACCAAAAAAACTGTTAGCGATCGCAGGGATCAGGCCTGACTCTGCGAATGCTGCAGTTATGCGTTTAGTGTTTTGTAAGTGACAGTGATCGATCGATACTGCACTTGGGTGGGCTGGGCTGGGCCGGGCAGAGGGGCAAAACGCAGGTGCTAGCAGGTATCTCGGCTGATCCCGCTAACACTGCGTTTTTGGGAACCCTAAACTGCTGGGGACGCTAGTAAAGATCTGATCGGATCAGATATTGATCCATTCAGATACTATACCACTAAGGGAGGTGTACGCTGCGTGTGTGGGTGTTAGCGGTACTGGTGCTAATCTGACGCTGCTTGGGGCTGGTGCTTACCAGTTCACCAAAATGCTACCAAAAAAACTGTTAGCGATCGCAGGGATCAGGCCTGACTCTGCGAACGCTGCAGTTATGCGTTTAGTGTTTTGTAAGTGACAGTGATCGATCGATACTGCACTTGAGTGGGCTTGGCTGGGCTGGGCGGAGGGGGCAAAACGCAGGTGCTAGCAGGTATCTGGGCTGATCCCGCTAACACTGCGTTTTTGGGAACCCTAAACTGCTGGGGACGCTAGTATAGATCTGATCGGATCAGATATTGATGCGTTCAGATACTATACCACTAAAGGAGGCGTATGTTGCGTGCGTGGGTGTTAGCGGTACTGGTGCTAATCTGACGCTGCCTGGGGCGACGCATATCACCGCCGGGCGATCAGGGGGCTAAACCTTTATTCGGTAATAAACGACGGGTGCCCTGACACTATAAAAAATAAACGAACTAACCAGCGTCACCCGTAACAGTTATACGGTGATCAGTGGTGAAAGGGTTAACTAGGGGGCAATCAAGGGGTTAAAACATTTATAAGATAGTATATGGGGGTCCCTGTCACTATAAAACGCTGACGGCGAACCTAAATATTTACCTCCCTAACTAGCGTCACCAGTGACACTAATACAGCGATCAGAAAAATGATCGCTTAGCGACACTGGCGACAGGGGGTGATCAAGGGGTTTAAACTTTATTAGTGGGGGTTAGGGGGGTACCCTAGACCTACAGGGGGCGAATACTAACTGCCCTAACACAGTAACTGTCACAAACTGACACCATGCAGTAATCAGAAAAAAAAAAAATTGCTTGGTGTCAGTGTGACAGGGGGGGGGGGCGAGGGGTGATTAGGGGGTGATCGGGGGGGTTGGGGGGTAAAGGGGGGTGTTATGTGTGCCTGGAATGTTCTACTGTGATGTGTGTGTGTTGTGCACTCACATTACAGTCTCCTCGGCGCCGGAACGGAAACTGCCGAGCCGAGGAGAGATGACATCACATCCTCTGCCTCTGTGTACTACACAGAGGCAGGGGAAGCATCTCATTGGCTGGGAGTGATCGCGAGGGGGGGGCACGATCGGATGGCCTTCCCCTCATCTCTGATCGCTGCCAGACCAAAGGCGACCGCCTCAGGCAATCGGACCCCCCGCCTGCAGGAAGGCAATCACGTACCAGGTACGTGATTTGCCTGCCCGTGCCATTCTGCAGACATATATCTGCGTGAGGCGGTCGTCAAGTGGTTAATGTATACACAGCATCCCATATTGACAGAAAAACACAGAATTGTTGACATTTTTCAGATTTATTAAAAAAGAAAAACTGAAATATCACATGGTCCTAAGTATTCAGACCCTTTGCTCAGTATTTAGTAGAAGCACCCTTTTGATCTAATACAGCCATGAGTCTTTTTGGGAAAGATGCAACAAGTTTTTCACACCTGGATTTGGGGATCCTCTGCCATTCCTCCTTGCAGATTCTCTCCAGTCCTGTCAGGTTGGATATTAAACGTTGGTGGACAGCCATTTTTAGGTCTCTCCAGAGATGCTCAATTGGGTTTAAGTCAGGGCTCTGGCTGGGCCATTCAAGAACAGTCACTGAGTTGTTCTGAAGCCACTCCTTCGTTATTTTAGCTGTGTGCTTAGGGTCATTGTCTTGTTGGAAGGTAAACCTTCGGCCCAGTCTGAGGTCCTGAGCACTCTGGAGAAGGTTTTCGTCTGGATATCACTGTACTTGGCCGCATTCATCTTTCCCTCGATTGCAACCAATCATTCTGTCCCTGCAGCTGAAAAACACCCCACAGCATGATGCTGTCACCACCATGCTTCACTGTTGGGACTGTATTGGACAGGTGATGAACAGTGCCTGGTTTTCTCCACACATACCGCTTACAGTTAAGGCGAAAAAGTTCTATCTTGGTCTCATCAGACCGAAGAATCTTATTTCTCACCATCTTGGAGTCCTTCAGGTGTTTTTTTAGCAAACTCCATGCAGGCTTTCATGTGTCTTGCACTGAGGAGAGGCTTCTGTCGGGCCACTCTGCCACAAAGCCTCGACTGGTGGAGGGCTGCAGTGATGGTTGACTTTCTACAACTTTCTCCAATCTCCCGACTGCATCTCTGGAGCTCAGCTACAGTGATCTTTGGGTTCTTCTTTACCTCGCTCACCAAGGCTCTTATCCCCCAATAGCTCAGTTTGGCCGGACGGCCAGCTCTAGGAAAGGTTCTGGTCATCCCAAACATCTTCCATTTAAGGATTATGGAGGCCACTGTGCTCTTAGGAACCTTAAGTGCAGCAGAATTTTTTTTGTAACCTTGGCCAGATCTGTGCCTAGCCACAAATCTGTCTATGAGCTCTTCAGGCAGTTCCTTTGACCTCATGATTCTCATTTGCTCTGACATGCACTGTGAGCTGTAAGGTCTTATATAGATAGGTGTGTGTCTTTCCTAATCAAGTCCAATCAGTATAATCAAACACAGCTGGACTCAAATGAAGGTGTAGAACCCTCTCAAGGACGATCAGAAGAAATGGACAGCACCTGAGTTAAATATACGAGTGTCACAGCAAAGGGTCTGAATACTTAGGACCATGTGATATTTCAATTTTTCTTTTTTAATAAATCTGCAAAAATGTCAACAATTCTGTGTTTTTCTGTCAATATGGGGTGCTGTGTGTACATTAATGAGGAAAAAAAATGAACTTAAATGATTTTAGCAAATGGCTGCAATATAACAAAGAGTGAAAAATTTAAGGGGGTCTGAATACTTTCCGTCCCCACTGTATATGCTAGAAAGCAAGCTGCTTTTTTTTCTCATGTGTAGGAGATGCAGAAGTTTATCTGATATCTGGATTTGATATCACTCAGCAATGGATAAAGGCATATACATCCATTAAAAAATGACTTGTGCCTAAATATGCCTGTAAACTGTTAATCTGGCACTTCAGTCCATCAGTTGTCGGGTCTAATCGCTGTCAGAATATATACTAAAAGATGGCAGACCATTTTATATCATAATAATACAAATGACATTTTTAGCTAATATCTTAATGGTAAAATTATGTGGCGCTCATCTAGATGTACCATTCACAATGATAAATCAATTACAACGTAACCAGAAAAAAATGAGTGTTGACTTATTTCGCCTTATATCTGTTACCTATGAGTGATACAGCAGCACCCACATAATAGGAGAGGGTAAAGTATAACCAATGTGTCTGTTGTATTCACATAAGCGATATGCTGCAGTGCACACTCCTACCTTCTCCTATGGAGGAGTAAACTCAAACTAATTTAAAATGTTTGAATGCTCGTAATTGGTCTGGATAGACCGTAACTAAAAATCACATGTGTGAGGTATTCCTAAAACTTAATAAATAAAAATTGATCACAAAATAAATAATGGTAGTGAGAAATTGTTGACATAAATAGATAACACTTCATAAATAGATACACTGTGCATAAAAATCCCCACTAATAAGTGATAAGGTGAAAAGCAGAGTGGCAAAGATATGTATATAAAAAATACGTTCCTTAAAAATGAAACAAACTATGATCCAATATCTAGAAATATAAAAATGTGAAAAAAAGGAAAAAACTGTAACAAATCTAGGTGATCAAGTCCAAAGTAAATGATGCTTCATGCAGTGCGACTCTTGATGTCCATATAAAATAGTGGCATGCCAGTAAGGTGACTTTGTGCTGAATTCATTCACTTCACACACTGGTGCGGCACACAAGTGTTTCCCCCAGCCTCTCACCTCAATTGGCGGTCCCCAATGGACAAAATCAAGCCGATGGTAAATGTTTAGATGCAGGATCCAGCAGCTGTTAACCTCCTCCAATAGATATACGTGGATAAGGCTTTTTGTACTGGGCACCACCGCTCACATAGACCCCCAAGAATGACAATAAGAAGGAGATGCTCCCATGGTGAAGTATTTCAATACCAGTTTATATAAAAAATGTAGTAACTTACAGTTCCAGAACGCAAATGACAGCAGAGACAAAGGCTTCCGGGTTCGGCCGTCCCCGGGAAGCGTCGGCACCTGGCTCCTCCTACCCTGACGCGTTGCGTCACAGCACGTGACTTTATCAAAGGGATGAGGAGTCCGGTGCCTGCTAACCTGTTTATATCGGGGCCGCTGTCATGGCAACGAATAAACACTGCTAAACTTCCGATCCTACGTAATGTTTTGAAGCAAGCTTAATAAACACTGCCGGTAATTCATGATGGATAATAAATAATACTTCCTGCACAATCTAACACATATATTATACATCAAAGATGCTAATGTTAAAACCTTAATCTGATATGCATAGAAGTAATTAAATAATTCAAAACCGCTTAAAAAAATGCTGAATATAGATAGTCATTCCCGTATGCCATCTAGTGGTGGCTCCACACATTTCATCTATTGTGTAAGCTCACATATATATCAGAAAGGACACAGGTTACTTCAGGAAGACAAGCTTAATAATTACTACTGGTAATACATGATGGATAAAAATACTTCATACACAATCTATCTACAATCTATCAGATGTAATACTACATCAAAGATACCTAAATAAAAACTTAAATCTAATATGAAACTTTAATGTAATATATATAAAATTAATAAAATGTTAAAATTTGCTAAAAAATATATTGCTACTCGTTCCCTTATGCCATCTAGTGGTGACTCAACACCTTTTATATACTATATTGGTTCACACACATAGCAAGCCGGTATAAGGTGCCAAATAAGGGGAAGAGAGGAGTTGACTCAAGAATGTCTTGCTCAGCAATTATGGATCACAGTGAATGCAATTACTAGTCTGCTGTTAAACACCTTTACAACACACACCAAGTTTACACAAGTAGTATAATCCCTCCAAGCTGACCAAGGGCCATAATAAAAATATTCCTATCCTAATATTATTATCAAACAAGGGAAAGTACAGTTTAGCGCAGTCCCTAACCAGTAATCTCAGAAAAAGGACACAATCTACCAGACAAACCATGTCTGATAAAAAATTAAAATAATGCAGTAAATATTAAAAATATTAAAATTATATATTTTATTGTTTTGGTTATTATTAAGACTGCAGTTAAAAATGAGAAATAAAGCAGTTCAGATCAAAGTCTATGTTGTGTCCAGACGGCGTTAAAGTCCTTAATTAATGGATCCATTTTGACTCAGCCTGGCTGATCTTAATAATTTTGTTATTGCCTCTCCAGTGGGCTTTATATTTCTCAATTCCGCACACTTTGAGTGATGAAGGGTCGCTGTTGTGATACTGTGCATAGTGTTTGGATAGACTATGTTTATCAAAGCTTTTTTTGATGTTACGTACATGCTCTTTTAGTCTTATCCATAGAGCTCTTTTGGTTCTAAGACTAAAAGAGCATGTACCCGGAAGCCTTTGTCTCTGCTGTCATTTGCGTTCTGGAACTGTAAGTTACTACATTTTTTAAATAAACTGGTATTGAAATACTTCACCATGGGAGCATCTCCTTCTTATTGTCATTCTTGGGGGTCTATGTGAGCGGTGGTGCCCAGTACAAAAAGCCTTATCCACGTATATTTATTGGAGGAGGTTAACAGCTGCTGGATCCTGCATCTAAACATTTACCATCGGCTTGATTTTGTCCATTGGGGACCGCCAATTGAGGTGAGAGGCTGGGGGAAACACTTGTGTGCCGCACCAGTGTGTGAAGTGAATGAATTCAGCACAAAGTCACCTTACTGGCATGCCACTATTTTATATGGACATCAAGAGTCGCACTGCATGAAGCATCATTTACTTTGGACTTGATCACCTAGATTTGTCACGGTTTTTTCCTTTTTTTCACATTTTTATATTTCTAGATATTGGATCATAGTTTGTTTCATTTTTAAGGATCGTATTTTTTATATACATATCTTTGCCACTCTGCTTTTCACCTTATCACTTATTAGTGGGGATTTTTATGCACAGTGTATCTATTTATGAAGTGTTATCTATTTATGTCAACAATTTCTCACTACCATTATTTATTTTGTGATCAATTTTTATTTATTAAGTTTTAGGAATACCTCACACATGTGATTTTTAGTTACGGTCTATCCAGACCAATTACGAGCATTCAAACATTTTAAATTAGTTTGAGTTTACTCCTCCAAAGGAGAAGGTAGGAGTGTGCACTGCAGCATATCACTTATGTGAATACAACAGACACATTGGTTATACTTTACCCTCTCCTATTATGTGGGTGCTGCTGTATCACTCATAGGTAACAGATATAAGGCGAAATAAGTCAACACTCATTTTTTTCTGGTTACGTTGTAATTGATTTATCATTGTGAATGGTACATCTAGATGAGCGCCACATATTTTTACCATTAAGACGTTGCACATTAGGGTGGGTGAGGACACCCCTTATGCTGGCTGCTGCTCTAATTTTGTTGTTACCATTATCCATCAAGCTGTGGAATTGTGGTTTTGCGCACTTGTTCTTTGTTATTTTTAGCTAATATAGTACCTTCTTTAAATTTTTTTTTGAAGTAATAGGCAGAGCAGAAGTGGGAAAAGTCACTGGTAATTCAGAATTACAGATTCCTGGTATGTGGGTGGTCAACTAAATCACTTACGGTAACATGTGTATTTCAGGGTTTAAAGCACAATGAGATTATGGGGCGAATGTTCGTTCGTTTTTTTGTTTTTTTTTGCATGCTGGCCTTCATATCGAAAATGAAGAGGTTACTAAAATTACAAAAATTCTTGTACGTGTAGTACACCCCCGTAGGGACTGCTGATGAACTTAGATTCCCCACTCCTGCACAGCCAGGCACACCAAATTTTCTCAAGCACCCAGGGTCAGAGAACAGTCAGTAACTTTGTTGTTTTTTTTTTTATTATTGAGGGTTAATAACTTGGATAGGGATTGGAGGGTATCAGATGCCCACTGGTCTGCAGAAAAACTTCAGGGACATCTTCCTTTATACACATATCTACAGTCTCCTTCACTTTCATCTTGCACACACTTGTTTGCTCCAGCTGAATCACTTGAATGATCTGACAGGCTTTCAGTCAGATTAGCAATAGCCCATTACAGGCAGGAACTCGTAGTCCCTCTTTGTGTAGCACAGTTGCAGTGAAACAACTTGTAATTTCTCCTCTGTGGCCACTGATCCCAGCACCACCTCTTCACACACTGCCAACCCACCTGGTTGCAGCTGCCCCTTTCACTAGCCCTCCAGGGTAACTCTCCACACCAGTCCACCAGACTAACTCTTCACCAGCCCACCTGGCTGACTCTTCACTAGTCGACCAGACTGGCTCTCAGGAGATCTCTAGGGAAAGACTGTAGAATTAAGCACACCTCTGTCTTCACGGGAGACCAGTTACATGTGGCAGTCTCCCTCTTTGTTAGTCCCCACAGTGTTGAGTACTCACTCTGACCTCCCTCTTGCTCCCATGCCTCCAGGAAAGACCCCTCCTGTGTGTTTTAGCAGGATCCTTCCAGCACCTGAGCCCCAGCCTAAGGCAGGACACCCCCCCCCAGACTAGGGGGTACCCCTGAGGGCCACAGACAGCCTCCTCAACACTGTATCTCCATCTTCCACTCGACTGCCCCTGCTGGCATGGCCCATGCCTATTTCTGGGGTGGTCTTAGCCCACTGCCAGCCTACCTCCTGAGGATTGCCTGAGGCTCTATAAATATTCAAGGCAGCTCCTCCTAACCTCCACCCTCTAATTCTAGAAGATTTTCCAACCTTCTAGACCAGGGGGAGGCACCAGATAGCTGCCAGGTGGAGTCACCCAGCCCTGAACCCCAGTAAACCCTGACCCAGATTCCATAGCTCAGGCTTAGCCCTGAGTAGAGATGGGCCAAACACCCCTCGGTTCGGTTTGCGCCAGAACTCTCGAACATCGCAAAAGTTTGGACACGAACGACGAACCCCATTGAAGTGTATGGGATCTGAACAGGAAAAATTAAAAGTCCTCATTTTGAATGATTATATGCAAATTATTGACCATAAAAAAGGCATGGGGGCCCGGGTACTGCCCTGGGGAACATGTACCAATGCAAATAAAAAAAATATAATTTTTAAAAGAGCAGTGATTTTAATGATGCTTCAAGTGAAACAATAAAAATGAAAAAATCCTTTAAATATAGTGCCTGGGGGCCCCCCTTAGTCTGCCTGTAAAGTGGCACATCTGTACCGTTTATAGAACCATCTGCAGCAAACCTGACATTATAAAGAAAAAAAATGACATTTAAATTGATTTTCCCTGCAAGTTTTCTTTATTTAGTAAACAACGGCTTGAGGAGCAAGTCTGTTTGATGAGACCACATTTTAGTGCACTCAAAACAAGATTAGAGATTTTTTGGATAAATTCTGGTGTCTCTTTGGCAGACTTTGGATGGAAAGTTCAAAACAAAGTTTTGCAATACAGTGAGCAAGCCTTGTGTGAAGAAGCCAAAATATAGTACACTAAGGTCAAGATTAACCATTTTTTTTTAGATAAAGTTTGGTGATTTTTTTTCGCAGACTTTGGATAGAAGTAACAGGTGCGGAAAAATTGGGCATTGGGTGTTTGTGGTGCCTTCAACCCGTAACCATCAAAAGGTAGTTTTAATGAAAACAAGAATTGCCCTTGCTGTAAAAAAATATAATTTGACGCCCTGCAAAACTGTTGTAGAAAAATTGGTCTTTGGATGTTGGTGGTGCCTTCACACCGTAACCTTCTAGAGGTAGTTTGATGAAAGCAAGAGTTGGCCTTGCTGTAAAAAAATTAAATTTGATGACCCTGTCACACAGTTGTGCAAAAAATGGTCTTTGGATGTTAATGCCATCACTCCATAGCATCTGAAACCATGAGTATCCCCAGGGGGGTTTAAGTAACTAGCACGCATTCGATCACTGTGCAGATACCTGGTGTCAATATTTCAAGTATTCAATGATTATTTTGACAGTACCACTGAGCGGGTTAACAACTGTTGCCAAGTTTAAAACGAATGGGAATGATTGCCTGGCCAGTGCTAAATCCTTATGATCACGGTTTTCCTGCTGCTTTCAGTTTATAGTGCATGCAAACTTTGAATTGCCACTTGGTTTGCCACATACCACATTTCTGCACAAATTATTTAACTTGCTTGTTGTTCTGGCAACACATGTATGCCATAAGTTCCATGTGACCTCTTTAATGGTGCTTGTGCATGTTCATTAACTGGTAGCAAACCTACTTCTTGATTGATCACTCAGTCTATACACTGAAGAATTCACCTTAGTGATCCATCTCCCTAGCAGTTATCACCATATGATTGTTTGCACTCTGTATATAAGGCAAATAGGGAGCCTGGAGGTCCCCAGTGAGGTACACGGCTAATACTCAGCGTGTGCCCTAGGGGTTTCCAAGAACCCTCTCTGAACCCATAAATCTTCTAAATTGTTACACTGTGTTGGTTTGCTGGCTGACCCACTTTGGTTAAGATGTGTGGATGTATTAGCATGGCTGTGATCCCAGGCATGTGTTTTTAAACCAGACATCGTTGTCTCTTTTTTAGGACCATTTTGCAATGACCTATTGTTTATGCCTTTTCATGTGTTTTTGAATTTATTTGAATAAAGTCTGACTAAGAAGGTAAGGACTTCTTTGGGTTCTCTTTCGCTCTCCCCTTTTTTTCTTAACCTTCTAGAGGAAGTCTTGATGAAAGCAAAAATTGGCCTTGCTGTAAAAAAAATGAATTTGATGCCTCTGTCACACAGTTGTGGAATAATTGGTCCTTGGGTGTTGTTAGTGCCTTCACCCTGTAACCTTCTAGAGGTAGTCTTGATAAAAGCAAGAATTGACCTTGCTTTAAAAAAATTTAATTTGATATACCTGTCAAACAGGTGTGGAAAAATTGGTCCTTTTGTGTTAAATGTGCCCATGAAACCTATACAGTACCAAAAAACTACTTCAAGATAAAATCAACACCCACAAAGCTAGGCAGCCTAGACAGTCTTGCCGAGATTTGCGATCCCAATAACACTTTATTATCGACATCGGTATCAGAGGCTTGAAAGCTGTTGCTAATTCAGGGCTGATTCATTTTTACAGATGTCAGCCAGTCAACGGAGTCAGTGGACTGGTGCAGTCATTTATCTGTCACAAAACCTCTGGTAGCACTGAATGTCCATTCGGAAAGCACGTTGGATGCACGGCAGCCCAGCAGCTCAATTGCATACTGGGCAAGTTCTGGCCAGTGGTCTATTCTCATGACCCAGAAACCCATGGGATCGTCTACTGGAAAGCTCTCAATGTCTGTTTTTGCCCCTAGATAACCTTCCACCATTTGGTACAGACGTTGCCAAGGGATGTTGAAGCTGACAACCATGGGCACCAAGAACTAAAAATGTTTTGAAATGCGTCACTGAGAAGGCGCATGCACTGCGTCGTCCAAGATGGCCGCTTAGACCGGGAGCTTTGCGCTACTCCGACCTAACGCCCACCACAGCTGCAGCCTAAGCCCTCATTCCAGCCCGGCACACATACCAGCCGACCGGGGACACCACCAGCTACCATTAGATGTCGTTAAACCCCACCCAGAGGAATCTCAGTGCCGCACTGAACGATTCCACAGTCGCCAAAATGGCGACCGTCACCTCACGAGGCCTGTCCTGCCTGTCTGACTCCATAGCAGACCAGGATCAAGAAGCTCTTTCGTACTCTCAATTCTCTGATGCCACAGTGAGTACTCTCTCTGGGATCCCCTCACCAGCATCCACCAAATCTCTTTTAAGGAGGACACTAGGAGGGGCAGCTCTCACCCCTCAGCAGGACTTGCTACATAGCCCAGATCCATGGGACACACAGGCCAGGGACTCCTCTCTCTCTCCTACTGATTTCCCCTACATGATGGCCGCATTCTCTCAGATGCTCTCAAAAGGCCTTTCCCAAACAGCAGCACAGATCACTGCCTCCATACACGCCGATATGCAGCAGATTGGTGCCAGAATTGAAGTGATCGAGCAAAAATCTTACCAGGCGATCCTGAGAATTAACCAAAATACTACTAGAATCCAGGATCTCCAGGACCAACTGGAATCTGCCACCTCTAAAATAGATGACCTCGAGAACAGGTCGAGACGGTACAACTTCCGCATCAGGGGACTCCCCAAAACCGTTAAAGACACCCACATGGCAGTCCAGGACTTTATCAAAAGTTTAATCCCCAACATCCCAGCCCATCGTTTGGAGCTTGACAGAGCCCACAGGACACTACAACCCCCTTGCCCTGATGGTCTGCCAAGAGACATCATTGTGAAACCGCATTTCTATGCGGTTAAAGAAGAAGTGATGAAACTTTCCAGGTCGGTGGAGAAGCTGATGATCCAGGGGCACCAGATTCAAATCTTCGCGGATCTATCCCCATACACAGTACAAAAACGAAGGGCCCTGAAACCGCTATTACAAGTCCTGGCGGGCAAAGAGATCACGTATAGATGGGCCTTCCCGCTGCGACTAAACTTCTCCTTTCGCAACAAACCATACAGCTTCTCTTCGTTCCGAGACGGGGAACGACTTCTTCTACACCTTGGATTGATTACTCAGGAAATTCCACAGATTTCTTCTTCTCGAGGAGCATCGTCTGTCAAGAGATCATCACCCACCAGCCCAGTATCTCCAGTATGGCAGAAACAACTTCCCAAACGATCGAAGGAATCCTTTCCCCCATGATCAGGACCGCAGTATGTTCTGACCCTATCTATGGTCTTCCCTTTAGACTGCGTCGGTGACCGGTCTGCTGCCATACTAATGGCAACTTTCTTCACCTGAGTTCTCCCCAGGATTACTTTTAAGATCCTTACGTGTTCAACTTTCCTTGAAAAATTGTTTTTTTTTATCATTTTTTTTTCTTTTTTCTTTTCTCTCAAACTTTTAAAAGATTTTTGAACATTACCACTATGCGATAACATGGCTTAGACTGCAATATTTATCTACCGCCTTAGGTTTGCTAAGAGGCGGCGTTGACCGGAGTGGTCGTAGTGCGCCTTCCTCTGGCTCCGATAGTTGAACTCTAGCTCTTTCACCCATCGGACCCAGACTCTCTCGACCCTCGGGTCGTAGGGCACTTCTTTTAGGTACTGGCCCAGGCAGGGATAGGTCCCTCTCTGGTCCGTGGGGATTGGGGTTACTACTGTATAGTTCTTATGATTTGTTTTTTCACTCCCCTCTCTATCTCTTCATTCTTGCTCCTTTTCACCCCTCTACCTCCTTCCCTCTCCCCCGCCTACCCTCCCTCTTCAGTTACAGGAACTCGCTGGATCTCCCTCTTGCCGTAACACAGATCGAATCCACCATGCTACTGGGGTCGCCTCCTATCTGCCAGGGACAACAACAAAGTCAGGTGAGATTCACACACACATAGTATCACACCCACTGTTTCACCATGACTGACGCCACACTGACGATCGGGACGCTCAAGATATTCTCCCACAACGTACAGGGCCTTAATTCCCCCGTGAAGAGACGCAAAATACTGCAACAGCTTCACACACTGAAGGCTGATGTAGTACTACTCCAGGAGACTCATTTCCCTGCTACCTATCAGCCCAAGTTTCTTCACAAAAACTTGCATTTCCACCTAGCTAATGCTGACAACAAAAGGAGAGGAGTGGCGGTCTGCTTCTCAAACAGAACTCATTTCTCGTACTTGAAAACCATCACAGACCCCGAGGGACGTTACATACTAGTGACAGGAACGATTAATGGTGAGGCTTACACGTTTATCTCATACTATACACCAAACACACATCAAAACCTTTTTTTTGCCACTACTCTAAAGATCCTAAAGCCACATTTCGTTGGCACAGTGATAGTGGGAGGAGACTCCAACACCCCATTTGACTTCTCCTCAGACAAATCTAACCCCCTGCAGCCCAAAACCAAATGGCCCCCTAAACGCAGCCTTCGGGTGGCGCAGATCGTCCAATCTTTTGGCCTGATTGATATCTGGAGGGAAATGAATCCCCAAACTAGAGACTACACGCACTATTCTGTTCCCCACCACACTTTCTCCAGGATAGACCACATATTTGTCCCACCACACGGAATTCGGGGGTAGTAGCCTCCAAAATATATGACACGCCACTATCTGATCACTCGATAATGACACTGACGCTAAAAGGTGGGTCGAGAGTGAAGGGAGCCTTTAAATGGCGCCTCAATGAAACTCTCTTGAGCAATCCAACCCATTGCACAATACTAGAAAAAGCCTTATCCGATTACTTTGGTGAGAACGACACAGAGTCGGTTTTGCCGGGCTGTCTGTGGGCAGCGCACAAGGCGGTGATGAGGGGCCGGCTCTTACAAATCTCCTCTCAACTTAAGAGGGAGAGCAAGGCAGAAGTTTCACGACTCACAGCAGACTTCAGCCTGTTGAGTAAAAGACATAAACAAAATCCCACGCCGGACAGCCTGGCCAAACTTGACTCGGCTCGAGTAAAACTTAATCTCTCTCTCACTACTTCAGCTGAGAAATATTTGAGGTGGTCAGGCGCCCGTTTCTATTACCAAACAGATAAGATAGGCTCCAAATTGGCAAACAAACTAAGCCGAGGGTTCGCACCTCGGTATTTCCCAAAATTCGTACCTCGTCAGGCAATTTAACACAAAATCCAACAAGCATTATGGAATCATTCCATAATTACTACTCACACCTTTATGAGAAATTACCTCACACGCATCACAAGGCCAGAGAGCTGTTCCTCCAAGACATTAACCTGCCTCACCTGCAGCAAACACACCGAGAACTTCTAGACGCACCCTTCTCCTCAGCGGAAATATTAGATGTCATTAAATCCTTGAAATCGAACTCTGCCACGGGTCCGGATGTTTTTTCGGTTTGCTATTATAAGAAGTTCGGCCCGCGATTGGCCCCTTGCCCAGCCCGGTTCTTCAACTCCCTCCGGGATGGAGCCCCTCTCCCAAGTGATTTAAAGTCAGCTTTTATATCGGTTATACCTAAGCAGGATAAAGACCCAAGCGAGGTAGGCAGCTACCGTCCTATCTCGTTAATCAATAACGATCTCAAAATAATGACAAAAATCCTAGCAAACAGGATGTCTAACTTCATAGCAAGTTACATACACAGGGACCAAGTGGGCTTCATCCTGGGGAGACAAGGTCCGGACCAGGTTGGCAGAGCTATTGATTTGATTTCCCTTCTGCAGACCCGGTGGGATGGCAGCCCTGCTCAATAGGGTTTGTTGTTGTCACTGGATCTGCAGAAGGCCTTTGACTCTGTGTCGTGGCCCTACCTTTTTGACATTCTAGAGTGCTGGGTGTTCGGCGACGGTTTTTACAATAATTCACACACTGTACTCATTACCCACAGCTCAGGTGCGATTAATGGGTCACTACTCGGAACCCTTTGATATTCGTAGGGGAACTAGACAGGGCTGCCCTCTTTCGCCCCTTGATTTTCGCTATTGCGATCGAGACATTGGCTATAGCCATAAGATCAAACAAGAACATCAAAGGAATGAATTGCGGACCCGAAATACACAAGTGTGCCCTCTTTGCTGATGACATGTTATTGTTCCTGACAGCCCCTCTTATATCCACACTAAATGTCTTCAGACTTCTCAGGGACTTCGGCGCCGTCTCAGGTCTTCAGGTGAACGTAACTAAATCTGTGGCCCTCAATGTTTCGGTCCAGGCGCCACTAATCGACCAACTCAAACAACACTTTCCCTTCACATGGGCAGGAAACTCAGTCCCCTATCTAGGTATCAAGCTGACTAAAACCATTGGAGATTTATTTGCCGCCAACTACCCCCCCATGTTCCGCTCTCTAGAGCTGGACCTACAGAAATGGTCGAGGGAGGGCCTGTCATGGCTAGGTAGACTCAACGCAGTCAAAATTAATCTCTTCCCCCGTCTTTTATACCTCTTCCGCTCCCTTCCTATTCCAATTAAAAAATCTATCCTGTCCAAATTTCAATCCAGGGTGGTTAGATTTGTCTGGAGAGACCAGGGTCACCGCTTTGCTAAGTATATTCTGTTCAAACTTAAGACTCAAGGTGGCCTAGGTCTACCGAATTTATGGATTTACTATCAGGCAGCACAGCTGGCACAGTTTTCAGACATATATACAAAAAATCGCAGACCTGATTGGATCTCCCTTGAGAGGCAAGTTGTCCCACATTACACACTCGACTTTTTAGCATGGAGACCTTTGAAACATAGATCGGCTATTTTAGCCCCTACCTTATCTCACTCCTTGGCCCTCTGTGATCAATTACATAAAAATGTCAACTTGATATCCCCCCTAAGGCCTCTCACGCACCTGTTTCACAACCCCGAATTCCCCCCTGGGATGAATATATATGCATTTCATTGGTGGCTGAACAAAGGTCTCTTCAGGATAGGCCATTTCTTTACACCTAATGGCCCTATTTCCTTGGGCCATTGCCTGAGTACACTAGAAATTCCAGCCTCAGAAATGTTCAGACTATCGCAAATACGGCACTTCCTACGCTCACTTTGGACTGACAAATTGAACAATCCTAAGGCCACGATGTATGAGCTATGCTGCTCCTCGATAGGCCCTCAAAAAGGCGGGATCTCCATTATTTACGCTTCCCTGGCAGATAGGACAGACGTCCCGGCATACGCTCGATCCTGGGAGTCGGATCTGGACATCCAGTGGGATCCTGCCATGTGGTTCCAAGCCTTCAGCAGATCATTTAAAGGTATCTTAAATATTGCTTTGATAGAGGCTAACAATAAAGTCTTCACTAAATGGTACTATGTCCCAGCCAGGCTTTCCAAGATATTCCCAGATTCCTCCCCTCTATGTTACAGAGGTTGTGGTCATATGGGCACGATGCATCATATCTTGTGGATGTGCCCCCGCATACGGAGCTACTGGAATAAATTTCTTCATCTTCTACGGAGGGTCTCTGGGATAGATGTACCTCAGGACCCCACATACAGCTTGCTAAACCGCACACAACACACCTAAATTCACACAACAACTTAACTTCTTTATGTGTTTGGGAGCCAAAGTCACATTAGCGAAAGCCTGGAAAACCCCCTCAGTGTCCATTTTGGCCACCAAACGGAAAATTTGGTGGATAATGTCACAGGAACAAATAGTGGCGAACCTGCGGGACACGGTCCAGCGCTTTGAAGGGATCTGGGAACCTTGGGCCAAGTATGTCGGAATCCCACTTTACCCGGGCCACCTACTAACGTAGGGGGGAGTTCAGCGAGATTACACTCCTTCTCCACATACCCCACCCCACCTCCCTCCCTCTTTCCTCTTCTTGCTTCCTCCTTCTTACTCCTCTTTTTCTCTTTTTCCCCTCTTCTTTCTCATACTCTCTAACATCAGTTAATGTATTTACAAGGATTAGACCATTCTATAGGCTTTACATAGATTGTCCTCGACTGTTAGTTTGGTTTCCCAACATAGGGGACAGCCAATCACTTTTACTCATCTAACCTAGTCAATGGGATCGTTGGTTCCATCCCGGGGGTTGCGATGCCTGGCAATCTTCCCGGCAGGAGCATCTCCCCAGGGGAACCGATGGGCGATAAGAGGGTACCTCACCCGGGAGGGGTCCTGAATTGTATGTTATGTGATTGTTTCATCTACATTGTAAAAATTCAATA
Source organism: Lithobates clamitans (assembly GCA_037952925.1). Lineage (NCBI taxonomy): Eukaryota > Metazoa > Chordata > Amphibia > Anura > Ranidae > Lithobates > Lithobates clamitans. The sequence continues at coordinate 1,459,255 of JBBGZY010000924.1, read as the reverse complement.
AAAATATTGAACCAGAAATGCGTCACTGAGGTGGCCCCCTTCTCCACCGCTACTCTTTTGACCAACAGAAGCCTTAAAAGGAGCTTTTGCACGAGACTGTAACTTACCAGAGTGTGGAAAGGCATTATATAAACTCTTCTTTAAGGTGTCCTCAAGATTCTTCATCCTCTGCTCCCTCTGTGAGGATGGGATGAGTTCCGAGACTTTCCCCTCGTAAAGGTGGTCAAGGAGGGTTACCAATCAATAATTATCCTTCTCCTTGATGCCACAAATTTTCGGGTCCTTTCGCAGGCTTTGAAGTATAAGGGAGGCCATGAACCGCAAGTTTGTGGAGACATGAGAAGCAGAGTCCTCGGGGTCACTGAGGATTACAGTATCTGCCTCATCCCAGCCACGTACTACTCCCAAGGTTTCTGGGGACTGAAAACGATCTTTTAAGGTTTGACGTACATGTCTTCCTCTGCTTCAACGCCTCCTAAGCTGCCATAATACTCCTCCTCCTCCCTCTCCTCTTGTGTGTTCTGTGATGTTGCAAGAATAGTGTCTGCATAAAGTGGGCCTTGAAAGGAAAGGAAGTCCTCCTCTTTCTCCCGCTGCTCTGCTTCAGGTGCCTTGTCCATAATGCCATGCAGAGTCTGCTCCAGCAGGAACACAAGAGGCAGTGGGTCACTGATGCATGCATTGTCATGGCTCACCATCCTTGTCGCCTCCTCAAATGGTGACAGTACAGTGCATGCATCCTTTATCAGCAGCCATTGGCGTGATGAAAAAAAGCCAAGGTGCCCTGAGCCTGTCCTTGTGCCATACTCACACAGATACTCTTGGCAGCCCTGCAGCAGCATGCTGCAGCATTGCCAAAGTTGAGTTCCACTTGGTGGGCATTTCACAAATCAGGCGATTTACAGGCATATGGAATTCATGCTGAATTTTAGCCAACCGAACACTGGCTGTGTATGACCGCCTGAAATAGCTACAGACTCTTCTTCCCTGCTTTAGAAGATCTTGCAAACAAGGGTACCTGTTTAAAAAACGCTGCACCACCAAATTGAGCACATGTGGCAGGCATCAACTTTCTCTGTCGAAGGGCAGACGGAAGGTTAGTGCAATTATTGCACACCACCATTCCTGGCTCAAGCTTCCATGGCGTGAACCACCTCTGGGCCTGCCCCTACAGAGCTTTAAGAATCTCTGCAATGGTGTGGCTCTCAGTCCCCTAGACAGACCAGCTGAAGCACTGAAAGGCATTTTTTAGCCTGACTCTTGGAATGGCCCCTTGAACGCTTAGGGGTACTGGTGGTTCACAGGACGATCCAGCAGAGGTGGGCATGGAGGAGGAGGAGGGTGTGAAACAGACAGATCTCACATCGTCACCACCAGCTGTATGGAGACGTGGCGGCAAAACAAGCTCCAGCACTGAGCCCTGTCTTGCATCCTTCCTAGTTTCAAATAGAGTTACCCATTGTGCTGTTAACAAAATACACTACATATTGTCAAAAGTATTGGAACACTTGCCTTATACATGCACATGAACTTTATTGGCATTCCAGTCTTAGTCCGCAGGGTTCAATATTGAGTTGGCCCACCCTTTCCAGTTGTAACAGCTTCAACTCTTCTGGGAAGGCTGTCCATAAGGTTTAGGAGTATGTCTATGGGAATGTTTGACCATTCTTCCAGAAGCGCATTTGTGAGGTCAGGCACTGATGTTGGACGAGAAGGCCTGGCTCGCAGTCTCTGCTTTAATTCATCCTAAAGGTGTTTTGTTGTGTTGAGGTCAGGACTTTGTGCAGGCTAGTCAAGTTCCTCCACCCCAAACTCGCTCTTCCATGTTTTTATGGTCCTTGCTTTGTGCACTGGTGTACAGTCATGTTGGAACAGGGAGGGGTTATCCCCAAACTGTTCCCACAAGGTTGGGAGCATGAAATTGTCTAAAATGTCTTTGTATGCTGACCAGTATTGCCAACCCCCCAAAGTGAAATTTACTGACAGGACGCCAAAATTTACAAACAGCATCAATTTTTTATTGGCAAAATCATGAAATTTGCCAACACACATTTTTTTACTGACACTGCAAAAAAGTACCTAAAATTGCAGTTTTCAGTGCTAAACAGTGCAAATATCAATATTTAATCTATACACATGTAGCTAGTGCTATTAGCAATGTGTTTAACCACTTTAGCCCCAGAAAATTTTACCTCCTTCCTGACCAGAACATTTTTTACGATTCGGCACTGCGTTGATTTAGCTGAGAATTGCACGGTCGTGCAAATTTGTACCCAAACGAAATTGATGCCCTTTTTTTCCCACAAATAAAGCTTTCTTTTGGTGGTATTTGATCACTTCTGAGGTTTTTATTTTTTGCGCTATAAACAAAAAAATTTCGTCAATTTTGAAAAAAAGCAATATTTTTTACTTTTTACTATAATAAATATCCCCAAAAAATATATAAAAAAACAAATTTCTTCCACAGTTTAGGCCGATATGTATTCTTCTACATATTTTTGGTAAAAAAAAAAATCGCAATAAGTGTATATTGATTGGTTTGCGAAAAAGTTACAAAATAGGGGATAGATTTATGGCATTTTTATTTTTTTACTAGTAATAGTGGCAATCTGCGATTTTTTTTTTTTTTTTTTTTTTTTTATCGGGACTGCGTCTAAATGTCGGACACTGTTGACACTATTTTGGGACCATTGTCATTTATGCAGCGATCAGAGCTACAAATAGCCACTGATTACTGTATAAATGACACTGGCAGGGAAGGGGTTAAACACTAGGGGGCAATCAAGGGGTTAAGTTAAGTGTCCTAGGGAGGTGTTCAAACTGTAGGGGGGATGGGCTCACTACAACATGACAGAGATCACTGCTCCCAATGACAGGGAGCAGTGGATCTCTGCCGTGTTGCTAGGTAGAACAGGGAAATGCCTTGTTTACATAGGCATCTCCCCGTTCTGCCTCTCCTCACCGCATTTGAGTTTGTGGGACCCGTGGGCACGCTCCCACGGCGCGTCCGATAGGCGACAAATTCAAAGAGACCTACAGGTACGCCCATTTGCCTGCCTGTGCCATTCTGCCGATGTACATAAATAGGCTTTATCAGCACTTCCTCCTTCCCTCTCTGTATGTTCTCCTCAACTTCCGGGTTTTCGACCGTGCTCCCTGCAGCAACGTCACGGCTTCAAAAGAACTACAATTCCCTTGATGCTTAGCGACATCGCGCATGCGCAGTGCCGTCTTTTTGCTGTGTGACGACGAACCTGAGCCACACTTCCACTTCAGCAAAAAAGGGGGCGGAGCAGAGCGGAGTAAAGGTGGGGCGGTGCTGAGATAGCAAGGCACTTGCCAGATGCGCGTCTGTCCCCTCACTATGCGGTGGAAAGGGCGCACAGAATCTCCCCTAAACCTGGACCCCCCGGGAGCCCCCCCCCGCAAACCTTCATTCTACACCTCCTTAACTGCAGGGACAGAGATGAGATTCTCCATGCATTCAGAGGGGTGGGGGACCTGCGCTATCAGAACAACAAGCTAATGATTTTTTCTGATTATTCGGTGGAGACCCAGAAGCTTAGGAAATCATTTGATCATGTCAAGGCAGCTATAAGGCTGCGTAATATCCGCTACAGTGTCCTCTTCCCTGTCCGTTTGAGGGTCCAGGATGGAGAGGCAACCCGCTTTTTCAGTTCTCCCAGGGAGGCCTCTGCTTGGCTAGATTTGCTACCCCGAGACCGATGACCAGTGGAATAATATGCGATTGCCTGTTAACAACCCGGGAAATGCTGTAAGTTTGGACCTAGACTTGTCAATTTTTCTAGCACAGTCCCTTGGAAGATGACATTAAAGCAATGTATGTTATAGTTGCACCGGTTGTGCCAAGTTTGCTTGAACGGGACCAAGTGCACTAGGGTTGAAGACTTGCCTCCCTTATTAGGAACCAAAGAAAGTGCCCCTGGCACGGACAATGCCAGGAGACCCCCTACAGACACTTTTCCCCCTCAGGTTTGCAGGGAACACACTGGACATACCTATACACTGATGGATCTTTATTTCCCTACTGCTGAAACTTTATTTGCTCTCCAACTTTTTCCCCAGACCCTCGGGTACTAGCAGTACATTTCCACATAGTAGCGGATGCCTTGGTAGTTGAAGAGCCCCTCAGTCTTACCCCTGACCCTCCAGATACTGTCCAGAGGCGTGGGGATGGCCACTTGTACAGGACCCCCCTTTGCAGCCGGCGAGCTAATCATGTTTGGGTTGGATACCCGCCTCAGTTTTAGGTGGTTTGGTGGGGAGGGGGTGGGAAATGTTGCCCCAGCGGAGCTGTTATAGGGTTCTTGTTTAATGTCTGTGTATGTGGAACAGCTTTACCAATATTTCTTATTACTGTATTACAACTGTCAGCGCAGAATTTTTGCCTTTACTGTCTACTCCGAGTCCTGTCAGTGGTTTCAAGGTGGCTGCAACCTTCTAATCCTTTTACTGCTAACCAAAAATTTGATTATGCCAACCCTTAACTCTTGTTCCTGGAACACCAGGGGGCTGAACTCCCCAGTCCAGATGTCCCTGGTGTTTCAGTTCATCAAGGCCTACAACCCGCATATTTGTATCTTACAAGAGACCCATTTAATAGGCAGTAGAATTATATCCTTATAAAAGCCATGGATTGGATATCATTACCATTCCACGTATTTTAATTTTGAGAGGGGTGTCAGCATATTAGTGCACAAATCTATCCCCTTCAGATTACTGGACCTAGTGCTGGACTCGGAGGGCAGATACGTGCTCCTTCACGCTCAGGTTTGTTCCATGAAGTGGGTTATAGCGGGCCTATATCTGCCTCCCCCAGCATCTCTGTCTCTTTTGAATCAGCTCACCTCAAAAATCACAGAATTTGCTAATGACAATATTGTTATTTTAGGTGATTTCAACCTAGTCCCGATCCTAATATGGACAGAATGTCCACAAGTGGCAGCTCGCACTCTGGTTTGGTGTAGTGGGCGGAGACGTATGGCCTGACAGATGTGTAGCGATGGAGACACCCTCAAACTCGGGCCTACACCTGTCACTCCCCGTCTCACTGGTCCTTCTCTAGGATAGACTTGCCTAGAACCAAGGATATAAAGATACTCCCCAGGGGTATATCAGACCATGCACCGCTGCTGCTGACCATGGACCTGTCCTCAGGCCCCGGAGGCCACAATGTGGAGGTTCTCCAGGTACTGGGTTCAGATGAGGCAGTGGATGGGCAGTTCGGGGGGTCGCTTTGGGAGTTTTGGGCAACCAATCCAGGGTCGACACCTGCGTTGGTAGTGTGGGATGCCTTCAAAGCCTACACCAGGGGACAGTACCAGACTATTATTGCCAAAGTATGCAGAGTAAGAAGGGCTGAACTGAATAGTGCAGAGAGGGAGGCAGACCTACAGGAAGCAAGATTTGTTAGAACCAAGGACCCCCAGGACTATGTTAAATTACAGTCTCTGACTGGAGAGGTGCTACGAATTCGCACCTCTCTCACTCAGAAATGAATGCTGGCCCAATCCCAATGTATTTTTGAACAGGGAGAAAGGTTGGGGAAACTTCTGGCTTGGCTATCAAGAGAACAGTCAGGGGGGGTAATGTGTATCTTCCATACAGGACAATAATGGAGTGCCTCTCTATACCCCTGACAAGATAAATAGCTGCTTTGTTTCCTTCTATTGTCACCTATACAGTTCTAAAGTGACATACGCCCAAGACGAACTGGCCTCCTATGTAGACCCCATTGACATTCCGGTCCTGACCTCAAAGTATTGTGACGCACTTGATGCACCCATTACAGTAGAGAAAATTTTAAAGGCGCTTAAAACACTCCAATCGGGCAAGACTCCGGACGGTATACCGGTTGAGTTTTACAAGCAGTATGCCGAGGAACTAGTTGTCAGATTATATGCTATGTTACTAGAGGCACAAACGAAAGAGGAACTCCCGAGCTCCCTGAGTGAGGCGGTTGTGGTGGTGATTCCTAAGCCTGGAAAGGATCCCTCTCTATGCTCCTCATACCGCCCTATCTCATTAATAAATGTGGATGCTAAACTGTTGGCCAAAGTTCTGGCCAACAGGCTGAGAACAGTCATACATAGTACAACAGGACCAAACAGGGTTTATGCCCGGGAGAGGCATGGACATTAATATCAGGAGACTTTTTACACATATGGCCAGGGCCAATCCTAAGTTGGCAGGCATGGTGGCCTCGCTCGACGCTGAAAAAGCTTTCGATTCGGTGGAGTGGGGCTACCTTTGAGGGGTCCTTTCCAGGATTGGTTTTAGCTCTAGGTTTATGTCCTGGTTGCGCATGCTGTATGCCATTACAAGGGCCAGAGTCCACATGAATGGCTGCCTCTCAGATAGTTTTCCTCTGGGGCGAGGTACGCACCTGGGATGCCCTCTGTCACCGGGACTGTTCGCGCTGGAGGTGGAACCCTTGGCCATCGCCTTGAGGGTAGAGAGGAAAGTAAAAGGCATAGTAGTGGGCACGGTGAGGAGAAGGTGTTCCTACATGCGGACGACACCCTGCTCTATCTTGCAGACGCCTCCAGTTCATTGGAGAGGGCATTATACCTATTTGAGAGGTTTGGCAGATTCTCGGGAATCTGCATAAACTGGGGCAAGTTGGTCCTATTCCGACTACATCCTTCTGTCCCTAGGTCTGACACAAGTACCCCCCTCAAGTGGGTGGAGGAATTCACCTACTTGGGTATTAAAATAAGCGGCACTACAGATGAATTCATAGAGAAGAATGTACAACCCCTCATGTCCCAACTAACGGCCAAATGTGCAGCTTGGCGTACCCTTCCGCTGACACCGATGGGTAGAGTCAATCTTCTAAAAATGATTTTTCTCCCGAAAATTCTTGTATTTTTTCCGCAATACCCTGTCGCATATACCCAAGGCCTATTTTAGACATCTGGAGGGTACTCTGACCACGTTTATTTGGGCAGGGAGACCACCTAGAATGGCTAAGCGTATACTGTACCTTCCCCAGTCAGGAGGAGGATTAGCTCTGCCTAAGTTCCTCATATACTACTGGGCCGCTGTTCTGGTTACAGTGCGCTGGTGGTTCTCCCAGCCCAAACAGAACCCGGCGGTGAGACTAGAGGTGGCTATTCTGGGGTCATACATGGCATTGAGCAATCTGGCGTTTCAGGGAGTTAAGTTGCCCCACTCCCTAACGGCCCCCATGAAGACAAAGATTAGGGTTTGGCAGGAGGCTAGAGCATTATACCGCAAACCAAACTGCATATCTCCACGCACTCCACTTTGGGGGAATCCCACCGTTCCCCACCTATATGACATCCCGGATTGATCCCAGTGGGCTAGACGTGGGATTACCACTTTAAACCATATTGTGCGGGACAGTACGATTATGCCCTTCTCAGGACTAAAGCGCATATATTCACTGCCCAACACCTTTGAATTTAGGTACTGGCAACTGAGACATGCTATGAGGGCCCAGTTTCCAGAAATGCTGACACTCGAATCTGACTCCATTGAACGCCTGTTGATCTCCAGCGTGATGGGGAAACCCCTCTCCACCCTTTATCTTTACTTGACGGTAGCCCATGACAAAAAACCCAGCCGCTCTCTGGATAAATGGAGGGAGGACATTCCAGCCCTGGGTGGGGATGAATGGGAGGACTGTATATCTACCTTCATCCCTTCTGTGACAGCGGCCAAAGAAAGGTTCATCCAGCTAAAGTCTATTCACAGGGCATACTACACCCCGCATAGAATGGCCAGCATTTACCCGAACCTTGATCCTGGTTGCCCTAGATGCAACACTGAAGTTGGGACATTCTGGCATATGGTTTGGACCTGTTCTAAAATCCAGACCTACTCGGAGAACATAGCTGGGAATTTGAGCGAACTGAGCGGGACACGAGTACCAGCGGAGCCCTTGGTGCTTCTGCTGAGCTACCTGGGGGAGGTTGAAGGGGGCAGATATACCAAACTTTCTAACCTTCTTACTATTTTATGCTAGGAGGGAGACAATGTTACACTGGAAGTCTGCCAATCTCCCCACTTGGGATTTCTGGCAAAAGGCAGTCGATTCAGTATTACCCCTGTATAAACTCACCTATGAGAGTAGGCAATACCTGATTAAATTTGACAAGGTATGGTCAGCATGGGTGGATGCTCATGGGTGAGGGGCTGTGGAGGAATGGGGCCAAGTGATGGATCTCCCCCTCCTCGGGCCGGGAGGATTCCCCCCCGCGTATTCTTCTACCATATATATTAAAGAACATCCCACACAACGCTGACACAAATCTGGTTGTCTCCCCCCCCCCCCCCGCGGGAAAGACTCAGCACCCTCCTAGGACTAAGGGTAAGATATTGAGGGAAACTCAAACTGGGCATATAACCTACATAGGATAAGGTTTTACTGTCTGCACCATGTATTTGTAGGATAATAACTTCCTAATTAGATTACCTATATTACTGCTGTATGGTTGAAAATGCATGAAAATCTGTTGCTGACTATGTTATAATGCTGATTTTGTTAATAAAAACTTTTTGATAAAAAATTTACGGGGGGGGTTCCGTGCCCCCTTACATTATTGTACTCGCTCCCCCCTTACATCAGTGACCCCCCTTAGACTGGTTTTGTGGAGCTGCCACTGACCTCCTCTCAGGTGCACCGTGCAGGGCTCATTCAGATGGCTCCAGCTTGTTGGTTCTGATTTTATCCTATAGTCTCCTCTCCACAGTCCACAAACGTCTAACTCCTCCCATGACCCCCATGCTGGTGGTGCTCCCACTCTTGACTCCTTTCCAGGCTCCCCCTCAGAGACTGCAGACATGATAAAAGACAAAAGATGGTCAGAGATTGTGGACATGATTCAAGAGATTTTTAGAGGCTACGGACATGATACAGGAGGTGGTCAGAGGCTGCTTGACAAAGGAGTGCTGCTATGTTTTCCATCCATAGCGTGAATACTCAAAAACGCGTCGCATTCTTGTGACGTCACGGCCCTGCGTCACGCTCCGCTGTGCTCTCCAGGCCTCGTTCTGGCTCCCCATCCACGGCCGTGACTTTCCTTCCACCGGGACGCCAGACGAGCTACCTTAATACCGCGGCACAGCCCGTGACAGGACCGGCCGTCTCTTTCCCCTATCCCCGGAATTTATACCTGAATAACTACACCAGGGACTTCTCATCTGCCAAGTGTGCCATCCTGATGAGCCTAAGGACTAACCGCTGTGCCTCACCATCTTACACCATCCCCACTGGATCTGATGCCAGCCATCCATGGACTTGCTGAGACCTCTAGTCCTCCTCCACCATTCTCCTTCTGAGACATGCTCATACGCATACACGCAGTCCTTCATGTGTTTTTTAAATAAATGACTTATTGATATATAATCAGATGCTTTTGGTCCTCTCAGTGGCTGCCCTGATCGATTTCTCTACTCATATACATATATATGTATATACATATATATATATATATATATATATATATATATATATATATATATATATACATATACATATATATATTTATGCTCGCCCCTCCCTCCCCTCCCTCCCCCCCGGACTATCCAAGAACACTTTACAAGAGGTACCATTGTATTGCGCCTGTTTTTCTTGTTTTAGAGGCTGTGGACATGGTACAGGAGATGATTAGAGGACGCGAACATGATACAGGAGGTGGTCAAAGGATGCGGACATGGTACAGGAGATGGTCACAGGATGCGGACATGGTACAGGAGATGGTCAGAGGATGCAGATATGATACAGGAGATGGTCAGAGGATGCAGACATGGTACAGGAGATGGTCAGAGGATGCGGACATGGTAAAGGGGGTGGTCAGAGGATGCAGAAATGGTACAGGAGGTGGTCAGAGGCTGCGGACCTGGTACAGGAGGTGGTCAGAGGCTGCGGACATGCTAAAGAAGGTGGTTAGAGGCTGTGGAGATGGTACAGGAGGTGGTCCGAGACTGCAGACATGGTACAGGAGTTGGCCCGAGACTGCGGACATGGTAGAGGAGTTGGCCCGAGACTGCGGACATGGTACAGGAGGTGGTCAGAGACTGTGGTCATGGTACAGGAGGTGGTCAGAGGCTGAAGACATGGTACAGGAGGTGGTCAGAGGCTACGGACATGGTACAGGAGATAGTCAGAGGCTGAAGACATGGTACAGGAGGTGGTCAGAGGATGCGGGCATAGTACAGGTGATGGCCAGAGAATGCGGACATTGCAAAGAAGGTGGTTAGAGGCTGTGGAGATGGAACAGGAGGTGGTCCAAGACTGCGGACATGGTACAGGAGGTGGTCCGAGACTGTGGACATGGTACAGGAGGTGGTCAGAGACTGTGGTCATGGTACAGGAGGTGGTCAGAGGCTGAAGACATGGTACAGGAGGTGGTCAGAGGCTACAGACATGGTACAGGAGATGGTTAGAGGCTTCGGACATGGTACAGGAGGTGGTCAGAGGATGCAGATATGATACAGGAGATGGTCAGAGGATGCAGACATGGTACAGGAGATGGTCAGAGGATGCGGACATGGTAAAGGGGGTGGTCAGAGGATGCAGAAATGGTACAGGAGGTGGTCAGAGGCTGCGGACTTGGTACAGGAGGTGGTCAGAGGCTGCGGACATGCTAAAGAAGGTGGTTAGAGGCTGTGGAGATGGTACAGGAGGTGGTCCGAGACTGCAGACATGGTACAGGAGTTGGCCCGAGACTGCGGACATGGTAGAGGAGTTGGCCCGAGACTGCGGACATGGTACAGGAGGTGGTCAGAGACTGTGGTCATGGTACAGGAGGTGGTCAGAGGCTGAAGACATGGTACAGGAGGTGGTCAGAGGCTACGGACATGGTACAGGAGATGGTCAGAGGCTGAAGACATGGTACAGGAGGTGGTCAGAGAATGCGGGCATAGTACAGGTGATGGCCAGAGAATGCGGACATTGCAAAGAAGGTGGTTAGAGGCTGTGGAGATGGTACAGGAGGTGGTCCAAGACTGCGGACATGGTACAGGAGGTGGTCCGAGACTGCGGACATGGTACAGGAGGTGGTCAGAGACTGTGGTCATGGTACAGGAGGTGGTCAGAGGCTGAAGACATGGTACAGGAGGTGGTCAGAGGCTACAGACATGGTACAGGAGATGGTTAGAGGCTTCGGACATGGTACAGGAGGTGGTCAGAGGATGCGGACATGGTACAGGCGATGGCCAGAGAATGCGGACATGGTACAGGAGATGGCCAGAGGATGTGGACATGGTACAGGAGATGGTCAAAGGTTGCGAACATGGCACAGGAGATGATCAGGGGATGCGGACATGGTACAGGAGATGGTCAGAGGCTGCGGGCATGGTACAGGAGCTGCACAGAGGATGCAGACATGGTACAGTAGATGGTCAAAGGATGCGGACATGGCACAGGAGATGATCAGTGGATGCGGACATGGTACAGGAGATGGTCAGAGGCTGCGGGCATGGTACAGGAGCTGCACAGAGGATGTGGGCATGGTACAGGAGGTAATCGGAGAATGCGGACATGGTACAGGAGATGGTCAGGGGATGCGGACATGGTACAGGAGATGGTCAGGGGATGCGGACATGGTACAAGAGGTGGTCAGAGGATGCGGACATGGTATAGGGAGTGGTAAGAGGATGCAGACATGGTTTAGGAGGTGTTCAGAGGATGTGGACATGGTAAAGGAGGTGGTCAGAGGATGCGGAAATGGTACAGGGTAACGGGAGATAGCAAGAGATTGTGAACATCTATGATTATGTAAACACTACTGCCGTTCTTGTCTGGTAACTGCTGCCTGTGCCTCCTCAGTCCTTACATAGCAGCTAAGCCATGGATAGATGGATGTTGCAGGGGTCCGGTGATGGGAGTCTCCAGCAGCCAAGGATCATGGATGGTGGAGGGGTACAATGCCGTGGTAGTGGATGGTGGGAGTCCCTACAGGCTACTCCAGCCATGGTGCCGGGGTCCAGTCTCATGACTGCTGATGTACTGCCAAGGCTGTGAAGCGCCGAGACCGAGTGCCGTCCATTCAAAAATGGCGCCAGGTGGCGGCATTACATCACTGCGCATGCATGTATGAGCTTTCCTGAGCCCAGCAGGCTTTGGAACAGCACATGTGCTGTTTCACTGGCGGCCTGCAGCCATATTTTTTACCTGACATTTACAGGCAGCCTGAAATGGTTTGAGATTTATGGTTTACCCGTAAATTAATGGGCAGTTGGCAACACTGATGCTGAAGCCTCAAGTGTTCCCTTCACTGGAACTAAGGAGCGAAGCCCAACCCCTGAAAAACAAACCCGCACCATAATCCCCCCTTCGACCAAATGATTTGGACCAGTGCACAATGCAAGGTCCATAAAGACATGGATGAGAGAGTTTGGGGTGGAGGAACTTGACTGGCCTGCACAGAGTCCTGATCTCAACCCGATATAACATCTTTGGCATGAATTAGAGCAGAGACTGCAAGCCAGGACTTCTCGCCCACATCAGTGCCTGACCTCACAAATAGGCTTCTGGAAGAATGGTCAAATATTCCCATAGACACACTCCTAAACATTGTGGACAGCCTTCCCAGAAGAGTTGAAGCTGTTATAGCTGCAAAGGGTGGGCCAACTCAATATTGAACCCTACGGACTAAGACTGGAATGTCATTAAAGTTCATGTGCGTGTAAAGGCAGGCATCCCAATACTTTTGACAATATAGTGTATATTGATCCTGATCAAGCTTGCTGAACCATGAGTCAGCAGTAAGGTGGACCTTGCGGCTGACTTCATTGCCCAGCAATGCCAAAACATTGCCTTCCACGTGATGGTGCAGAGCTGGAATGGCCTTACGTGAAAAGAGATAGCGACTGTGAACCTGCCATGGTGGTAAAGCGCATTCTGCAAAATCACAGAAGGGGGCAGAATCCACCAGATGGAAAGGCAGGAGTTGTAAAGCCAGGAATTTTCACAAGCTGGAATTTAGATGCTGGGCATGTGGGTGGCAGGGAGTGTTTTTTGAGCTGCAGCAGCAGGGGCAGAGACATTTGGCTGCTATACTCTACAGCTGGTGGTGTGCTGCTGGCAGATTTGTTGCAAGGACCTGTGACACCCTTTGCTATACCATCATCCCTTTTAGTGGAGGCTGCTGAGAGGTCATTAGATATAGTGTGGTTACACATGAGAGGTGAGGAGTGAGGAGCAGAAGCATTTGGTCCCTTGTGTGTGGCTTTCAGGTGCTATTGCCATTGGGCTAAGTGGTGGGAGGTTAAATGCCTTGTTAAGCATGTGGTACCAAATGGCTGGCGTTTTTGCCACGCTCTGGGTGCGGCAGAGATTGCAAATTGCAAAAGTGCGATCGGCTGCACATGTGCTAAAAAAGCCCTCACAGCTGAAGTGGGCCAGGAGATAACAGCTCCACAATCAGATGACATAGTGTGGCTGCTCTCTACTCTTCCATGATGGCTGCCTCTGGAGGACATTTTGCCTCCTTGGGGTTGTTTCTTCCCTGCACTTTCCTCCTCTGCTCTATCCGGCACTCAAGTAGACCTAATCATCAGCACCTCCTCCATCCTCATCATCACTGGAGCCAACTTGGCAATACGCTGCGGCTGGGGGAACATGACTGCCAATTTGTTGTTTATCAGTGTTCTCCCCTCTCTGTTGGCTCATGTTAGTCCCTTCCTCTACCTCAGGACCAACATCTGAATCAAGTAATGTTTGTGCATCCTCAAGCAGCAATTGGCTGATGCTGTGTTCAAATAATTCAGCTGACTCCTCCATGAATTATATCAGGGCTAGGGCAGGAGTAGCTGCGGACAAGAAGGCAGAATAAGCCGCTCTGGCAGCTGCAGTGGACTGTGCATTAGTGCCAGCTTGAAGAGTCATAGAGGATGAGGATGGTTTAATAAGTCAGTCCACCACCTCCTCTACATACTGTGGCTGGATAGCACAGGCAACATCAATAAACAGAGACAAAGGTGCCCTGCCTGAGGACTAACCATGTCCACTTTTGCCTGTGGGCACAGACGCTGTTGGCCCCCTAATAGTGGCATTGGATCATCTGCCTCTCCCTGTAGGCCTCCCAGACATGATGGGGGAGTGTATTACCCAAATGTAATAGCAACTGGGAAATGTGTAATTGGATACACTTTATTTACTGTTTGGTGCATTTTAAATTGAGGACTGATGCTGACAGAAATGTAAAAACTTAAAAAAAGGGGGGAACAGCACATTGTGGCTGACAATTTAAAAAAGAAGGGGTGTTTTGCCATGGCTATAGTGACTTTATTGCAATAATATGGAGTTAGATTTTAAGGCCATGTGTTGTTACAAGGTAAGGCTCCTCTCCATTGATTTGTAAATGTACCAGTTGGACTGGTAGAGAGGAAGTATGTAGCAGGAAGTTGGAAGGAGGAGATAAGGTTTTGAAACAAGCATGTGGAGAGACCAAAGAGTTGTATTCTTGAAAGGACGAGGGAACAAGAAATGGCTGCCAGAAGCTGGAGAGCTTTTAAAGCCACTTTGAGTTGGACTGAGCAAGGAACCATGAAGGACATTGCATCTTAAACCCTAACTTGAGCAACTGTTTAATTTACTTAATGCGTACATATTGTACGATACATGCTTATAATTTGCTAGATAGGATAATTGGCTTGTTCATGTTGTTGGCATATTTTGTAAGCTATGTATTGTGTTTGTATTGTGTATTCTACAGTTGTATGTGCAGTTTTCCTGTTTAGTAAAGCATTGATACACTACAGAAGTCTAAGCTTCCCTGGTTTTGCCGCAAGAACCTTTACCAGATAGATGCAAGCAAAACAAGGGGGCAGGTAGGGGACAAAAAACAAAACAAAAAAACACATAGCAACCAAACCAAAAAAAAGCAGTATGCAGCACTGTATACAACAATAAATGTAATGCCCACGTTCATGAAATACCTGTTAGGCCCCTTTCAGACGGGCAGACTCCGTCAGCAGATCTGCCTGCTCAGCGAGAATATGTCCGCTGATCCCTGCTGAGCTGAGTGTTAAACACTACACTAACACACAGGGGCGGACTGACCATTCGGGCCAGTAGAGAACCCCATGATGATGGTGCACACAGACGCAGCGGCTAAGATGCAATCGTGACAGATTCCCCTCCACTGGTCGGTGTAGATCCTGGGGCTCTCCCTAACCTGCACTAACAGCTCGGTGAGTGGGAGAATGGGACGGATCGCCTCTCCTCCTCCCCTCTGACAGCCAGAGGAAAGCATTTCAAGCCCCGGCAATCACAGCCACCTACATCCAGCCACCTGGAACATGAGCAGTTGCGGAGATTGTAGCGGAGCTCAGGGGAAGAGCATACTTACCAACTGTCACAAATTTCCCGGGACATTCCCGGGATTTAGACCCTTTTCCCGGATTTAGCTATTCCCGGGAAATGTCCCAGGAAATTCTTATTTTACCGATTTTTTTTTTTTACGACACCGCTAGAGGTCCGTGGCCGACTGAGACAATGTCTCCAGCAGCCGCCATTTTACCGAAGACCAAAACAAACTTTTACTGTTTAGTAATGGCCGGGTGGCTGGCAATAGAATTTGACCTGTGGCACCGCTCACCTTCCGCCCCGCTGCCGTCTGTCTGTGACCTGATGTGGGAAGGGGCGGGGGTGGGCGGCGCCACAGCTCAAATTCTATTGGCAGCCACCCGGCTATTTTGCCCCATTCTGTTTAGTAATGGCGGCGGAGAGAGTCTCTACTGCTGGCAATGCCTGATGTAAGGAAGGACTCCGCTGGCAATGTCTGATGCAAGGAGGGGCTCCGCTGGTATAGCTGATGTAAGGGGGGACTCTGCTGGCAATGCCTGATGTAAGGGGGGACTCCGCTGGCAATGCCTGATGTAAGGGAGGACTCCACTGGCAATGCCTGATGTAAGGGGGGACTCCGCTGGCAATGTCTGATGTAAGGGGGACTCAGCTGGCAATGTCTGATGTAAGGGGGGGCTCCGCTGGCAATGCCTGATGTAAGGGGGGACTCTGCGGCAATGTCTGATGTAAGGGGGGACTCCGCTGGCAATGTCTGATGTAAGGGGGGACTCCGCTGGCAATGTCTGATGTAAGGGAGGACTCCGCTGGCAATGCCTGATGTAAGGGGGGACTCCGCTGGCAATGTCTGACGTAAGGGGGGACTCCGCAGGGAATATCTGACGTAAGGGGGGACTCCGCTGGCATTGTCTGATGTAAGGGAGGACTCCGCTGGCAATGTCTGATGTAAGGGGGGACTCCGCTGGCAATTCCTGATGTAAGGGGGGACTCCGCTGGCAATGCCTGATGTAAGGGGGGACTCCGCTGGCAATGCCTGATGTAAGGGGGGACTCCGCTGGCAATGTCTGATGTAAGGGGGGACTCCGCTGGCAATGCCTGATGTAAGGGGGGACTCCGCTTGCAATGCCTGATGTAAGGGGGGACTCCGCTTGCAATGCCTGATGTAAGGGGGGACTCCGCTTGCAATGCCTGATGTAAGGGGGGACTCCGCTGGCAATGTCTGATGTAAGGGAGGACTCTCTTGGGAATGTCTGATGTAAGGGGGGACTCCGCTGGCAATGTCTGATGTAAAGGGGGACTCTGCTGGCAATGCCTGATGTAAGGGAGGACTCTGCTGGCAATGCCTGATGTAAGGGAGGACTCTGCTGGCAATGCCTTATGTAAGGGAGGACTCCACTGGCAATGCCTGATGTAAGGGAGGAGTCAGCTGGAAATGCCTGATGTAAGGGGGGACTCTGCTGGGGGCACCTGATGACATCTGGTGGCAGGCAACATGGCAGGTGACAAGCTCAGAGCTTCCACTGATTCTGCATTATGGTGAGTTAAATAATTTCATTCTATATTACAATGTAATAATAGAAATAATGCACTTCAATCATCCTGACACCATAACAACCTTGGTACCGGGATGATTGAAGCGCCAACACCAGGTGTTTGGAGTATCTTTATCTGCTGATTGTTAAACTTTCTGGAATACACATATTTCTACTGTTGTGTAGGATCTGGGCCTGCTGTCCCTCCATCCCTCTTTCTTTCTCTCTTCTCTCTTTTTCTTTCTCTCTTTCTTTTTCTTTCTCGCTTTCTTTTTCTTTCTCTCCCTCTTTCTTTCTTTCTCCCTCCATCCCTCATTCATCTCATACCACACCCCATTCCAAGCCACGCCCATTTGAGACACGCCCACTATTCTGCTCAAACCACACCCATTTTTCGCTGCGGCGCGCAGCATTTTTCTGTTACGGTATGCCCTGCCTACAAAAGAATACCACGCCCCCTAATTATAGCAAGGCTCCGCCTACATGCAAAAAAGTGTCCCAAATTTTTTTTTTGCAATGTTGGTAACTATGGAAGAGGAAGGGGGGAGGAGCTGGCTGGCACACACTTCTTACACAGTGATGTTCTCCCTCCTGATGCAGGACTTACAGGTGAGGCTCTGTAGACAGACCAAGATCAGTGCTTGGCTTGGGGGCAGTAGGTGAGAGGCATCAAGCTATACAAACAGAGCAATTGTAGTGCTGGAAGAAGAGGTGAATGGGGCGGTAGGTAGGTCAGTGAGGATGACAGCATGGCTCCCCCTAGCTGTGGAGCCAGCAGTACTGGGTGTTAGGAGTGCTGTCCTACATCACTTTGTCTCAGCCAGGTGGTAATATTATACAACACACTGATAGTTGATAGAGACCCCCCCTCCCCGCTCCTCATAATCTCCCTACCATGCTGTAATACCTAGTGCCACCTGGCCCAGATCTCTTCTTGTCCCCACCCTGGGCCAAGCCTTTCCTCTCCGCTTGAGCTCCGCTACGATTGGTGGAACTGCTCATATCCCAGGTGGCGGGAGGTAGGTGGCTGTGATAGCTGGGGCTCAGTGTTGCTTTCCTCTGGCTGTCAGCATAGAGGAGGAGAGCCGATCTGTCCCATCCTCCCACTCACTGAGCTGTCAGTGCAGGTTAGGGAGAGCCCCAAGATCTACATCAACTGGGGGAGGAGGGGGATCTATTACTACCAAACCTCAGCCACCATGCGCGCCATGATTTTCTATCATGGGGCTCCCAACTGGTCCTATCCCTGGTTGACACCCACACCACAGCCCATTCCCTGTACAGAGCAGGGTGGGTTTAGTGTGCTGCCCTCAATTGACTCCAGAAAAAAAAAAATTACAGCGAGTATTTGATACCATTTTCCATGTTCCTGGCACGAACATGGTAACACACATGTGATAGACCCAGGGACGGACTGACCATTCAGGCACTTAGATACTGCCTGAGGGCCTGGTGTCAGTAGGAGACCCCATGGTATGACATGCACAGACTCAGCTGCTGAGGCGTGGAGGAGCTCCAAATGAAATGTGGGTGAGATGCTGATCCGCTTGCTAGGTGTGTGCTCAGAGGAAGAGGTGGGGAAGATAGAGAGTGGAGCCAGTGTGCTGGGGTGGAAAATTTGAAAATCAAACTGGGGCTGTGAAACAGGAGTGCTGGAGGTATCCAGCTGCTGATAATTGGTTGGTTTGAAGCCACGGGAGGCTGTTAGTCTGGGGAGCTGTTGAGCCATTGAGCTGCTGGAGCCATTGAAAGCCAAGCTATCGAGCTGTTGAGCTGGGAAGCCGAGCCTCTGAACCGCTGAGCCGCCACACGGGGTGAGGAGACAGTGGGGGGGGTGTGTGATATGTTGAGGAGATAATGAGGGATGGGGTGAGGAGATAATGGAGGATGAGAAAATGGGGAGAGGAGATAATGGGGGGACACTGGGGACAGCTATCTCCTATATATTTCTGCATTGTGAGTATATTTTCAGCTGTGTGAAGTTGGCACCCCATATTTGTAAAACCTGAATAAAAATATACCATTCGTTTGTACTGCGTTTGTGCTAATTCGTGCCGCAAAAATGAGCGCTTGTGCCGGTTCAGTTTCTGAGATATTAAACATTCAGTTTAATGCAAGCCCCGCCCACTTTGCACCCCATGTCCCTGAATTTTAAAAACAAACGTGCCATTCGTTTGTGCCGCGTTTGTGCTGGTTTGTGCCGCAAAAATAAACGTTTGTGCCGCTTTGGTTGCGGAGATATTGTGCGTTATAGTTGCTGCAACCCCGTCCACTTTGCACCCCATGTTCCTGAATTTTAAAAACAAATGCGCCATTCATTTGTGCTGCGTTTTTGCTGGTTTGTGCCGCAAAAATAAACATTTGTGCCGCTTTGGTTGCGGAGATATAGTGCGTTATAGTTGCTGCCACCCCGCCCACATTGCACCCCATGTTCCTGAATTTTAAAAACAAATGCGCCATTCGTTTGTGCCGCGTTTGTGCTGGTTTGTGCCGCAAAAATAAACGTTTGTGCCGCTTTGGTTGCGGAGATATTGTGCGTTATAGTTGCTGCAACCCCGTCCACTTTGCACCCCATGTTCCTGAATTTTAAAAACAAATGCGCCATTCATTTGTGCTGCGTTTTTGCTGGTTTGTGCCGCAAAAATAAACATTTGTGCCGCTTTGGTTGCGGAGATATAGTGCGTTATAGTTGCTGCCACCCCGCCCACATTGCACCCCATGTTCCTGAATTTTAAAAACAAATGCGCCATTTGTTTGTGCCGGGTTTGTGCTGGTTTGTGCCGCAAAAATAAACATTTGTGCCGCTTTGGTTGCGGAGATATTGTGCGTTATAGTTGCTGCAACCCCGCCCACTTTGCACCCCATGTTCCTGAATTTTAAAAACAAACGCGCCATTCGTTTGTGCTGGTTTGTGCCGCAAAACTAAACATTTGTGCCACTTTGGTTGCAGAGATATTGTGCGTTATAGTTGCTGCAACCCCGCCCACATTGCAGCCCATGTTCCTGAATTTTAACAACAAACATACCATTCGTTTGTGCCGCATTTGTGCTGGTTTGTGCCGCAAAAATAAATGTTTGTGCCACTTTGGTTGCAGAGATATTGTGCGTTATAGTTGCTTCAACCCCGCCCACATTGCACCCCATGTTCCTGAATTTTAAAAACAAACGCGCCATTCGTTTGTGCCGGGTTTGTGCTGGTTTGTGCCGCAAAAATAAACGTTTGTGCCACTTTGGTTGCGGAGATGTTATGCGTTATAGTTGCTGCAACCCCACCCACTTTGCACCCCATGTTCCTGAATTTTAAAAACAAACCCGCCATTTGTGCCGGGTTTGTGCTGGTTTGTATCGCAAAAATAAATGTTTGTGCCGCTTTGGTTGCGGAGATATTATGCGTTATATTTGCTGCAACCCCGCCCACTTTGCACCCCATGTTCCTGAATTTTAAAAACAAACGCGCCATTCATTTGTGCCGCGTTTGTGCTGGTTTGTGCCGCAAAAATAAACGTTTGTGCCACTTTGGTTGCGGAGATATTATGCGTTATAGTTGCTGCTACCCCGCCCACTTTGCACCCCATGTTCCTGAATTTTA
The DNA here is from genome assembly GCA_037952925.1 of Lithobates clamitans. NCBI lineage: Eukaryota > Metazoa > Chordata > Amphibia > Anura > Ranidae > Lithobates > Lithobates clamitans. Next base: position 1,438,836 of record JBBGZY010000924.1, on the reverse strand, counting down.
AAAACAAATCATTCGTTTGTGCCGCATTTGTGCCGCTTTGGTTTCGGAGATATTGAGTGGTATATGTTGTCAAACCACATTGACTTTGCACCTCGTTATTAAGTCTTACAAACAACTAGATTTATTTGTTAGCAGTTTGTGCAGATTTGGTGGATATTGTACATGATGTTTTACTTCACATGCGTAGTTTTGCCACCCCCACAGGGATCCCCCCCTTTTCGATTCTCTAGTGCTGACTGGAAGAACAGACGGGGAGGGGGCAGGCACAGCTGGCTCTGGCTCTAGTGAATTTTTTTTTTTAACCGCTTGCTGCCCGCCGGCTGTCATATGACGGCCAGGCTGCGCGGCTCTCGTTCTGGGAGGGCGTCATATGACGCTCTCGCCTTCCCGGCCCACCAGGCTCGCCTTCCTGGCCCACCAGGGGGCGCGTGTGCGCCGCCGACGGCAATCGTGCGCAGCCGTTGTGTCACTGGGGACCCGATACGTGTGCCCGGCGGCCGCGATGTTTGCCGGGCACCCGCGATTGCCCTATAACACAGGAGGACAGTGGATCTGTGTGTGTAAACACACAGATCCACGTCCTGTCAGAGGAGAGATGATTGATGGTGTGTTCCCAGTACAGAGGAACACCGATCGGTCTTCTCCCCTTGTGAATCCCCTCCCCCTACAGTTAGAATCACTTCCTAGGAACATAATTAACTTCTCGATCTCCCCCTAGTGTTAACCCCTTCCCTACCAGTAACATTTATACAGCAATCAGTGCAATTTTATAGTACGGATCGCTGTATAAATGTGAATGGTCCCAAAAATGTGTCAAAATTGTCCGATCTGCCCACCGCAATATTGCAGATCGCCGCCATTACTAGTAAAAAAATAAAAAATAATAATAAAAATGCCATAAATCCTTCCCCTATTTTGTAGACGCTATAACTTTTGCGCAAACCAATCAATATACGCTTATTGTGATTTTCTTTTTAACAAAAATGTGGAAGAATACATATTGCCCTAAACTTTGGAAAAATTTTGTTTTTTAAAAAAAAATGGATATTTATTATAGCAAAAAGTAAAAAATAAGTTTTTTTTTTCAAAATTGTCGCTATTTTTGTTTTTATAGCGCAAAAAATAAAAACCGCAGGGGTGATCAAATACCACCAAAAGAAAGCTCTATTTGTGGGGGGAAAAATGATAACAATTTCATTTGGGTACAGTGTTGCATTACCGTGCATTTGTCATTCAAAATGTGACAGCGCTGAAAGCTTGAAAAATGGCCTGGGCAGGAAGGGGGTGAAAGTATTGAGGTGGTTAAATGAGGATTTTTCAAAAACCTGTGTTGTGTTGTTTTTTTTTTTTTTCCAATAAAGGACTTTTTATATGGTGTTGTGTGTTTGACGGGCTGGAGCATGTTCGTTCGCCCCAGCTACATGCGGTCGTTCCTTTGGTTGCCTTCGACTGCTGTAGGTGCTTTTTGGCATAGTGCGTACAGCAACCATTCAGGGTTTAACCAGGCTCAGCGAGCCGAAAGCTCATTATGTAATACTCACCTGGGATCAAAGCCCCCGCTGTGGTGCCAGTACACAGCAACGGCCGGCGACATGTCCTGGAGTTACTTACGGGTATCGTGGCTCTGGCGCTGTGATTGACCGGAGCCGCGATGACGTCATTCCCGCGTGCGGGAGCTGCCAGTCATGACCTCCTTTTGAAACGGCATGCGCACGTCTCTTTTGTAATAATTGTAATAATTCTTTTCTCTTGAAACTTGGCTTACCACACTCACAAGCAAGCACTTATAACTTGCAACATAAAGCATGCTCAGGCCCGGTTCACACGGGGGCGACTTGTCAGGCGACCTAGCCGCCTGACAAGTCGCCTCCCGTTCTGTACAATGGAACCGTTCTAATCGGAGCGACGCAAGTCGCTCCGACTTAGAAGAAAGTTTCCTGTACTACTTTGGGGGCGACTTGCATAGACTTCTATACAGAAGTCGTCTGGCAAGTCGCCCCGGCAGTCGTGTGCAGGTCGCCTCAGTGAGGCGACCTGCAAGTCGTGCCGCGTCTAGTGTGAACCGGCACTAATAGAGGCTCAGATGTGGCAAGTGCATTAAAATCTACAATGTTGTGGTCTGTCACAGACATGTTTAGAAATAAAACAATTTAAATATCAAATTTTATACGTCCTACCATAGGAATAATACTGAATTTCAAATTAAGTCAATGTAGTGTAAACTGTGCAATATTTTATGAAAAGCCACTTATATTTATTTATTGTAGACCCTGTTTAAGGCCTCATTCACACAGGCAAAACATTTTGTGCTAATTTGTGTAGTGTTAATTTCTGTGTGCATCTGTATGCTGCACGTGCAAATACATGGCTCCATGCACACAGCTGCATATAGGACTGTGTTTTTGCATTGCTAACAAATGTGCACAGAAAAAACAACAAGGGTACATCTGGGTCTGCAAATCATGCACGTTTTCCATATGTACGCATGTGTATTTGCTTAAACACACATATGCATTTAAAGTTTGCTATACATTCTGGGCCTGCATAGTGCTAGAATGATTATCCCCTTAGCGCTGACCGTACGCACATACGACTTTAGGGGGTTATACCGGGATGATGCCTGCAGCTACATGTATCGCCCCAGTACCATTTTTAAAGCAGGCGGTTGGCTCTTCGGGGATAGCAATCCATGCGGCTAAAAGCCGCTCGGCTGTTATCAGGAGAACCGGGAGGAGACTACCCCCCTCCCGCCGCCTTTCGCCGCTCTTCCCAGGTTTCCCATCCCACCGGGAGACCCGAGCCCGAGCCGGCTAGAGTGAGACTGGAAGGAAGCCATAAACGGCTTCATACTAGTCTCCTATGTGTAAACAACATCACTTCCGGTTTACTCGGCTGCCAATGGCGCCGTTTAAAAAAAAATAACAATATTCAGAATCGCCGCTTTTGACGATCTGAATACTTTGAAGTGCAAAGGAGAGATTTGGGGTCTTTTAGACCTCCGATCCCTCCATAAAGAGTACCTGTCACCACCTATTACTATCGTAAGGGATGTTTAGAATCCTTGTGAGTGACGATCTAAAAAAAAGAAATAAGAAAAAACATTTTTTTTTTTTTAAAGCGCCCACCCGTCCCTGCGAGCTCACGCAACAAAAACACACACACGTCAGTCGCTCCCGCATATGTGAATGGTGTTCAAATCACACATGTGAGGTATTGCCGCAGTCGTCAGAGTGAGAGCAATAATTGTAGCAAAAGACCTCCTCTGTAACTCTAACCTGGTAACCGTTATTTATTTTTAAAGTGCCGCCTATGGAGATTTTTAGGTACCATAGTTTGTTGTCATTCCACTAGTTTGCGCAATTTTAAAGTGTGACATGTTAGGTATCTATTTACTCGGCGTAACATCATCTTTCACATTATTTAAAAAAATGAGCTAACTTTACTGATTAGTTTTTTTTTAATTCATGAAAGTGTATTTTTTCCTAAAACAAATGCGTTTGAAAGACCACTGCGAAAATACAGTGTGACATAAAATATTGCAACGATCGCCATTTTATTCTCTAGATTCTCTGATAAAAAAATATATATAAAATGTTTGGGGGTTCTACGTAATTTTCTAGCAAACAATACGGATTTTAACTTGTAAGAAACAAATGTCAGAAATAGGCTTAGGCATGAAACGGATTATGTACGAACTGACAGTAAGTGCATATACACATTTGCAGTACAAAGATGCATATTTTGTGCACCTTTGTAAACTCGTATTTTGCAAATTCTGCTCATGCGTTGTGTGTTGAATTTAGGCCTCATGCTGTTGGTGCATTGAAAATAAAAAAAATAGTCACACAGTCACTTCAGAACATTGGTGTGCAAAGGCAGAAATTTTTACTGCCATGTGTGACACATTCTGAAAAGATTCCGCCCCCGAGCACTGGAGATCACCATTATTTTCTAAACACATTTTGCTGGGTACATACCTAGCATAAAAGGTGTTTAATGTACCCTAATGCCCTTGATTACCCTGTGTGTAGACAGGAAAGGTTTAAAGCATTTCTGCATGTTACTACAATGATTTTACATTCTGGCTAACCCTGAACACAGGATGTTTACAGTACATGGGGACATCAGTTATTGCAAAAAAATAGTTTGTATACACACAGCAAACACACAATCATCTATTCCAAATGTAATATTTTCATTGCAATTGCATACATTGAATAATTAATAATAATAATAAGTAAAATTAAAGATGTTAAAAATGAATTTACCCTTGATTCCCTGAGCTAGAAGCGAAACCATCAAGCAAAAAGTTGTTTGAGCTCCAATGCTGCCTTTTTCAGGGTACAATATGAAGTGCAGTGGGAGGAGCTTTACATTAAGGAAACCCAAGCTGAGTTTAGGTTCTGTATGTAAGCTTTAATAACAAGGTGTAAAGTCAATGTAGTTTGACAACACATAACGCACAATATCTCCGCAACCAAAGCGGCACAAACATTTATTTTTGTAGCACAAACCAGCACAAACCCGGCACAAACGAATGGCGCGTTTGTTTTTAAAATTCAGGAACATGGGGTGCAAAGTGGATGGGGTTGCAGGAAACTATAACGCACAATATCTCCGCAACCAAAGCGGCACAAACGTTTATTTTTGCAGGACAAACCAGCACAAACGCGGCACAAACGAATGACGCGTTTGTTTTTGAAATTGAGGGACATGGGGTGCAAAGTGGGCGGGGTTGCAGCAACTATAACGCACAATATCTCCGCAACCAAAGCGGCACAAGCGTTTATTTTTGCGGCACAAACCAGCACAAACGCAGCACAAATGAATGGCGCGTTTGTTTTTAAAATTCAGGAACATGGGGTGCAAAGTGGGCGGGGTTGCAGCAACTATAACGCACAATATCTCCGCAATCAAAGCGGTACAAACTTTATTTTTGCGGCACAAACCAGCACAAACCCGGCACAAACAAATGGTGCGTTTGTTTTTAAAATTCAGGAACATGGGGTGCAATGTGGGCGGGGTTGCAGCAAATATAATGCACTATATCTCCGCAACCAAAGCGGCACAAACGTTTATTTTTGCGGCACAAACCAGCACAAACGCAGCACAAATGAAGGGCGCATTTGTTTTTAAAATTCAGGAACATGGGGTGCAAAGTGGGCGGGGTTGCAGCAACTATAACGCACAATATCTCCGCAACTAAAGCGGCACAAACGTTTATTTTTGCGGCACAAACCAGCACAAACGCGGCACAAATGAATGGCGCGTTTGTTTTTAAAATTCAGGAACATGGGGTGCAAAGTGGGCGGGGTTGCAGCAACTATAACGCACAATATCTCCGCAACCAAAGCGGCACAAATGTTTATTTTTGCGGCACAAACCAGCACAAACGTGGCACAAATGAATGGCGCGTTTGTTTTTAAAATTCAGGAACATGGGGTGCAAAGTGGGCGGGGTTGCAGCAACTATAATGCACAATATCTCCGCAAAGAATAAAAACCACAATAATTCTGCGCTCCCACACAGAAGGAGGAGGACACAGCAGCTAACACAACCAGCAAGTGTAAATGTAATCAAAAATAACAAAACAAGTGTAGCGCTAAAGAAGGTCCCAACAATACAGTCTATGGCCTGGCAATTCAATGATCATAAATTGGCAAAGACCATCATTTTAAATAAAAAAGTCCTCTGGAGTAAATCCACATATGAGGAATGATCATCCGTCACACACGGTCCATACACCACCCGATAGAAGTGAAGAGGCTTACCAGAATTGGTGGACCCAACAAGGCATACGCCAGGTGGAGTCAATCAAGCTTAGGTGATGCTGGGTTGAAGTGGGCCCGGACGGGCAGAGTTGGTGGAGTGGCTACCACATAGCTGTGTTCTTCCAGTCAGGTCGGATCAGAAGATGTGAAATCCAGCGCCCATGGAACGTATCTCTCGGATCCTCGTGTGAACCAGCAATATCTCACATTCACCTCCAGTGTTCTCCCTGTGCATAGTACTAACAGAAGCTGCTCATGCTGGAAAGGGTCCACCTGGCGTATGCCTTGTTGGGTCCACCAATTCTGGTAAGCCTCTTCACTTCTATCGGGTGGTGTATGGACCGTGTGTGACGGATGATCATTCCTCATATGTGGATTTACTCCAGAGGACTTTTTTATTTAAAATGATGGTCTTTGCCAATTTATGATCATTGAATTGCCAGGCCATAGACTGTATTGTTGGGACCTTCTTTAGCGCTACACTTGTTTTGTTATTTTTGATTACAATATCTCCGCAACCAAGGCGGCACAAATGTTTATTTTTGCGGCACAAACCCGGCACAAACAAATGGCGCGTTTGTTTTTAAAATTCAGGAACATGGGGTGCAATGTGGGCGGGGTTGCAGCAACTTTAACGCACTATATCTCCGCAACCAAAGCGGTACAAACGTTTATTTTTGCGGCACAGACCAGCACAAACGCAGCACAAATGAATGGTGCATTTGTTTTTAAAATTCGGGAACATGGGGTGCAAAGTGGCCGGGGTTGCAGCAACTATAAAGCACAATATCTCCACAACCAAAGCGGCACAAATGTTTATTTTTGCGGCACAAACCAGCACAAACGTGGCACAAATGAATGGCGCGTTTGTTTTTAAAATTCAGGAACATGGGATGCAATGTGGGCGGGGTTGCAGAAACTATAACGCACTATATCTCCGCAACCAAAGCGGCACAAACGTTTATTTTTGCGGCACAAACCAGCACAAACGCAGCACAAATGAATGGCGCGTTTGTTTTTAAAATTCAGGAACATGGGGTGCAAAATGGGTGGGGTTACAGCAACTATAACGCACAATATCTCCACAACCAAAGCAAGACAAACGTTTATTTTTGCGGCACAAACCAGCACAAACGCGGCACAAACGAATGGCACATTTGTTTTTAAAATTCAGGGACATGGGGTGCAAAGTGGGCGGGGCTTGCATTAAATTGAATGTTTAATATCTCAGAAACCGAACCGGCACAAACGCTCATTTTTGCAGCACAAATCAGCACAAACGCGGCACAAACGAATGGTATATTTTTATTCAGGTTTTACAAACATGGGGTGCCAACTTCACACAGCTTATATTTTCCATACATTCAGTAAACTGTGTACTAGGTGAGAATTGTGTTGTTATTTTTCTGGTAAAGTTTCTCTCACATGGGGCTCTCAGTGGATTTTTTCTCCTGCGTTGTGTGGAATAAATATTGTAGAGAACTCATACAGATAAATGAGTGAATAGAACTCTCTTTGTGTCCTGTGATCCACATCTGTGTTTACTGTCCTTCATTTCATTAACCGCTTGCCGACCACCTCACTTACAAGTACAGTGGCAAAGTGGTCTCTCTGCTCTGGATCACGTATCTGGTCCCACCAGATCCATACCAATTCTTTCAAAAGGCTTTCACGTATCTGATACCTGATCCAGCACCTTCACATAGGGGATGCGCACACACCCGCCTGCCGCCCCAGCTGTGCTATGATTAGTTACAGCACAAGCCAATCAGCGGGTGTTGGCCAATGTTTGGTCGCTAGCACCCGCTGTTCTGCTCCTTGATTCAGGGAAGAGAGCTTTGTGTTATAAACACAGAGCTCCGAACACTGACAAGCAATCTTGCTGTTTTTTGATTCCCTGCAAAACAGGAGAAAAAACAGCAAGATCGCTTAATAAAAGAACCACATAATACACACATTATACATAGATAGACACACATTTAACCCCTTGATCGGCCCTAAATGTTAACCCCTTCCCAGCCAGTGACATTGTATAGTATTAGCACTGATCAATCTATTAGTGTCACTTATCAGTGGCAGTTAGTCAGTTAGTGTACCCTCCAGCCAGCGTCAGTTAGTGTCAGATTTTCCACCGCACTATCACAGTTGCACTATAAGTCTCTGATCACTGTCGTTACTAGTATATAAAAAAAAAATCCAGTATCTATACCAGATGCTATAACTTTCACGTAAACCAATTAATATACACGTATTGGAATTTTTATTTTACCAAAGACATGTAGCAAAATACATTATGGCCTAAATTCATGAAGAAATGTTATATTTTATTTTTTTTTATTGGATATGTTTTATAGCAGAAAATAAAAAAACATTTTTTTTTCTAAATTTTCCGTCTTTTTTTAGTTTATATCACAAAAAATAAAAAATACAGTGGTGATCAAATACCACCAAAAGAAAGCTATATTTGTTTGAAAAAGAAATGACGTGCATTTTCATTTGGGTACAGTGTACAATGGGTACAGTGTTAAAGTAGTGCAGTGTTCAGGTCATGAAGGGGGTTAATGTAATTTGGCTTATTATTTTGCTATTGTTTCGGAAATTTAAATATAGTTTGTCAAATTGAAAAGACTTACTGTAGATGTTTTTTTGTGCTCTTTTAAAATCTGCAATTCGATTTTCCCTAAATATTTATTTTTGTTCCTAATTTGCTCTAAATTCTGTTCAGATACTTAAAACTGCATCCTGTGGATCACTCTGGATTTTTTTTCTTTTTGGTACATTTTGGAAAAGTACTATAGTTGCAATTTCTGTAATGCAATTTTTTTTTTCTTTATTTTCTTAACTTTTTTTTTCTTAAACATTTATTTTGAACATAGTGTAGAGAAATTCTGTGATGAATGCATGTAATGTGGACAATGCAATATGTAGGTGGAGCTTTGTGTGGGTGTGGCTTGAGTATAGGTGGGGACACAGGGGGCCCATGATCTCCTATTGTCCGGGGGCCCCATGAGTTGTCAGTCCACCAATGCTAACATACTACACTGACACACTATTCTCACACACTATACTAACAATAAACAAACACTGCACTCACGAGTCACAATAAGTGAACAGTGAACACACTAACTGCTAGTAGCAAACCACTCCAACCCACTACAAGAGATGGCTAGGGGAAGTATGTTTTTATAGTGTGGGGTGGGACCAGGGCTTTTTTTCAGCGGGAACGTGGGGGAACGCAGTTCTGGCACCTCCAGCACTGACTGTATATAATGGTAAGGTACTGGGGTGTGCTACAGGGTCTATTGATGCTGGCTGCTGAGGGATCTATTCTAACTGGAAGGGATCTATTTTTGCAGGGGGGTCTATTCTTACTAGTGGGGGACCTATTGTTGCTGGGGGGTGGGTCTTATATCGCTGAGCGGTCGGTTATGGCTGGGAGAGAGATCTACTGTTGAGGGAGAGGACTATTGTTGCTGGCTTCTGGAGAGTCTATTGATGCTGGCTGTGAAGAGCTCTGTTGTTGCTGCTGGGGGATTTTGTTTCGGGTGGCCCATTGTTAATGTTGGGATCTCCCCCTCCCTAAAGAGCCTACACTGGCTAACCGTGAAGAAACGGATCACATTCAAGACCCTCTGCCTCACCCACAAATGCGTACAAGGAAACGCCCCACCATATCTCCGTGAGAAAATAAAACACTACACACCGAATCGCAGTCTTCGATCAGCTAACCAAAACCTCCTTACCATTCCCAAATACCGCTACAAAGCAAAGGGAGAACGAAGATTCGCAGTCCAAGGACCTCGACTATGGAACGCTCTTCCTACCAACATCTGCATGGAAGAAAACCACCAGGCCTTCAGAAAAAAACTAAAGACCTTCCTTTTCTGAGAAGCTGCCATCAGAGAATGCATCCAGCGCCTTGAGGCGATTCAGTTCGCATTTGCAGCGCTTTATAAATCATTCATTCATTCATTCATCTATTGTTGCTAGAGGGGGCTTTATTGTTACTGGCTACAGGGGATCTATTTTACTGCTTTTCTTGTTAATAACAAATTCCATACAAATTACTTATCACCACATAATGATACTTGGTTCTATATTCTCTAAAAGGGCAGTAATGGGAGGTAGGTAGAGGGTGCTTGGAGGTGGGTAGGGGTGGAGAAAAGGGGTGACTCAGAAAGGGGGAGTTCCTGCACCTATTCTCTGAGAAAAATAGCCCTGGGTGGGACTATGAGTACTGAGCCATGTTTGAAGAAAGTAATCATCACTTTGTCCAATCAGGGCTCTGACAGTGCTAATTAGCGAAGCCTTGCAACTGACCAGCAGCCAGGTGCAAGGCTTCATCCAATTAGGGCCCTAGTATGCACTGTGAAGCAAGCAGTACATTGTGGGGTGCTCTGCAGGCGAACATCTCGTCGAGCTACCCGCAAATTCGGATGTTCGTCGAACGGGTGAACAGGCTAAGTTCTGTCTGAACTTATGCTCGACTTGAACTGTTCGCCCATCTCTAGCCCATAGCTAAATTATAAGTTTCTGCTCTCACTTCTAGCACACACTAGAGGGTGCTACATAAGACAGAATAAAAATTCTGAAGTTATTATATTTGTATTGTATTTTCAGGCGAAAACTGTACTAATTAAACGAAAATCGCATAATCTGGTATCGTACGAGAATTTTTTTTGTGTTTGTCCCTTAGGATAATTTCAGATGAACTGTCGCGATTGACTCTCGAAAGCTATGTACTAATGATCTGATTATCGTACGATCACGTTGAAAGTTGTATTTTTCGTACGACTTTTTAATAGTCTATACAGGCCATAATATTAGAATGTATACAGTATATTTTATACATCTCTGCAAATGGATGCAATTTCCTTGCTCCATATGTTTTTTCTACTTAAAATGCTGCAAACTGTTGATATGCCAAAAATTCTGTGTGTTTCCATTAGAGCTGACAGCACCATGTCTTTACTGCACTGAAACCCCTACCAAAATTGCCAGCCCAGAACTACAGAACTTCACATATTCCCCACCTCCCTTTTCTGTTGCAAGATTTTTACAAGCCTAAATAAAAGCTGAAAACAAAATATAGACCAATAGAAAAAATACCTTAGCTTTCCTGCTTCCTGATGTCATCGGGCTCGTAGAGGCACACTGATGTCACTAGTGCTTTCAGGAGCTGGGGGTAAGATATAAATTTAAAAAAAAAAATGATTGTATTGCTTTTTCTTTAAGCATTTTTTTAAGTGTTTTTTTTTAATTAATTGTAGGCGTGGCTAGATAACCCAACCTTGTACTTTCATGCAGAGTACACTCTAAAACAAGGACAGGAAGAAGGGTTTGAAGCTGTTATTTCTGTAGTTCTTTCTATTTTAGGCCCCTTTCACATGGATGGACTGATCAGAACGGCCTGTCAATTTTTAGGCGGACCCGATCAGACCAACCATTACCCTCTATGGAGCAGCGGATGTCAATGGACATGTGTTCGTTAACACTGGCCGACATCCGATCTAAACCTATCTTCTAAAAAATTGACAAATGGGAGATCTGTTCTCCATTCAATCTGGCAGATCAGATGACAGTCAAATGTAAAACAGACAGGTGGTCCATTTCCATTCGACTGCTCATAGAGAAAAGCGGGCTGTGTACATGTCTGCTCTGCATAAATGAAGCACACACGGACCTGTTATTTGCCTGCCCAGTGGGGATCAGCAGGCAGATTCTCGCTGAGCAGGTGGATCCGCTGGCAGAGTCTGCCCGTCTGAAAGGGGCCTAACAGGTATTTCAAAAAGTTGTTACGATATGTATATTCATTCAGTCAGACTCCCCTATCCATACAAACAAGGTAGATGGAGGAATTCCTTCTGCTGGGACATTATTCTGACATAGGCACATGCTGTTGTCAGAATACACTACTGACCAAGGAACATTTTCCATCAGGTCTTTCTTTTTTTTTTAAATCAAAACTTTATTTGTTGATGTAGCAAATAATTATACAGACGTATATCAAATATTGACAAGACCAAAAGAACAATTACCATCTGTCTGAGATACATTATACAGAACTTCAAGTATGAACATGTAGGTTACAATTCACCTAGGCATAATGCCGCGTACACACGGTCGGACTTTCCGGCATACTTGGTCCGGCGGACCAGAGTCTGCCGGACAATCCGCTCGTGTGTGGGCGCCTGCGGACTTTTCCGGCGGACTTCTTCCCAAAAGCCCGCCGGACCTAGATTTGAAACAAGTTTTAAATCTTTCCATCGGACTCAGTTTCGGGCGGAAGGTCCGCTCGTGTGTGTGCTGGTCCGACGGAAAGCCCGCTCGTGTGTATGCTGGTCCGACGGACCAGATACGACACGAGAGCAGGGTATTGCATCTCGCGCTCGCTGCACTAGGAAAAACAAATTTTCCTATTGCGGCGAGCGCGGGGCATACCAGGCTCTTAGGTCTGGTATGGATTATAAAGGGAACCTCCTACGCCGAAAAAACGGCGTGGGGTCCCCCCTAAAATCCATACCAGACCCCGATCCGAGCACGCAGCCTGGCCAGGCAGGAAAGGGGGTGGGGACGAGCGAGCGCCCCCCCCCCTCCTGAGCCGTACCAGGCTGCATGCCCTCAACATGGGGGGTGGGTGCTTTGGGGGAGGGGGGCGCCCTGCGGGGCCCCCCCACCCCAAAGCACCTTGTCCCCATGTTGATGAGGACAAGGGCCTCTTCCCGACAACCCTGGCCGTTGGTTGTCGGGGTCTGCGGGCGGGGGGCTTATCGGAATCTGGGAGCCCCCTTTAATAAGGGGGCCCCCAGATCCCGGCCCCCCACCCTATGTGAATGAGTATGGGGTACATGGTACCCCTACCCATTCACCTAGGGAAAAAGTGTAAGTAATAAAACACACTACACAGGTTTTTAAAATATTTTATTAAACAGCTCCGGGGGGGGGTCTTCCTGCGGCTTCAGGGGTCCCTCCACTTCATCTTCTCCCGGCATCCGGTTGGTTCTTCTCCGCTCTCTTCTCCCGGTGTTCCAGTTCTTCGGCCGGCTCCTCTGCTGTCTTCAGGTAGCTCTCTTGCCAGCAGAGGTCTGGGCTTCTGGGCTTCTCTTCTCTTCTCTTCTCTTCTCTTCTCTTCTCTTCTCTTCTCTTCTCCAGATGTTGACACGACGCTCTCTCCGGCTGGACTGCTCTCCGAGGGCTGCGTTGTGACTTATATAGGCGGAGACCCCGCCCCCTTTTGATGTCACAGTCCCTGGGCATGCTGGGACTGTGACGTTTTAGGGGGCGTGGTCACTGGGTGATGTTCACCACGCCCCCTAAAACGTCACAGTCCCAGCATGCCCAGGGACTGTGACATCAAAAGGGGGCGGGGTCTCCGCCTATATAAGTCACAACGCAGCCCTCGAAGAGCAGTCCAGCCGGAGAGAGCGTTGTGTCAACATCTGGAGAAGAGAAGAGAAGAAGCCCAGAAGCCCGGACCCCTGCTGGCAAGAGAGCTACCTGAAGACAGCAGAGGAGCCGGCCGAAGAACTGGAACACCGGGAGAAGAGAGCGGAGAAGAACCAACCGGATGCCGGGAGAAGATGAAGCGGAGGGACCCCCGAAGCCGCAGGAAGACCCCCCCCGGAGCTGTTTAATAAAATATTTTAAAAACCTGTGTAGTGTGTTTTTATTACTTACACTTTTTCCCCAGGTGAATGGGTAGGGGTACCATGTACCCCATACTCATTCACATAGGGTGGGGGGCCGGGATCTGGGGGCCCCCTTATTAAAGGGGGCTCCCAGATTCCGATAAGCCCCCCGCCCACAGACCCCGACAACCAACGGCCAGGGTTGTCGGGAAGAGGCCCTTGTCCTCATCAACATGGGGACAAGGTGCTTTGGGGTGGGGGGTCCCCGCAGGGCGCCCCCCTCCCCCAAAGCACCCACCCCACATGTTGAGGGCATGGGGCCTGGTACGGCTCAGGAGGGGGGGGGGCGCTCGCTCGTCCCCACCCCCTTTCCTGACCGGCCAGGCTGCGTGCTCGGATCGGGGTCTGGTATGGATTTTAGGGGGGACCCCACGCCGTTTTTTCCCTTTATAATCCATACCAGACCTAAAGGCCTGGTATGCCCCGCGACGGGACTCGCAAGGTGTCAATCTCACCGATAAAAGCGGCAAGATTGACATCTTTTTCTAGTCCAGTCGCACCTGAGTCACGTTCAAAATGAACGGACTTGTCCGTGTGTGGGCAAGTCCGTTCATTCTGAAAGTCCGGCGAAAGTCCGTCGGAAAGACGGGCGGACTTAGCCCGCCGGAAAGTCCGTGCGTGTGTGGGCAAGTCCGTCCATTTTAAAGTCCGGCGCACCTGGCGGACAAAGTCCGTCGGAAAGTGTGCCGGACCAAGTAGGATAGAAAGTCCGACCGTGTGTACGCGGCATAACTGTTAGATTGAACTTTTAGTACTTGGTTAGACAAACTTTGAATCATTATAAAACACTTTTCTTTCTTTTTGCTATCCAATTTAGATAGACCAAGTATCTAACATAACAGAACTAAAACAGTTAGCGGTTTTCTCTTCCCTTCTCTTTCCGCCCTACCTCTCCATTTACTCACATTATTTTAGAACCGTAATAACCTATCCATTACCAGCTGCGGGGGGCAAGGTTGGGACCATCTAGCCATGGCTGCCAGATAACCTCAAATTTTGACGCGGCATTCATATGGCGATAAGCCAGTTGTTCCCTAATAAGGAGTGAGTTTACATACGTTATCCATTGTTTCCCTGTAGGTACAGTAGGTGCCATCCAGTGTCTAACTATAAGCTTTCTTGCTAGGTACAGCAGCTTAGTAATCATAATATACTTTCCTTTCTGGTACATTTCCTCGTCAATAGCTCCTAGTAGGCACACTAGGGGGGTGGATGGTACCGGTACCTGGGATAGACAAGAGATACTCTGTATGATCTCCGCCCAAAATCTGTTGAGTTTTGGACATCTCCATAGCATGTGAATGAAATCACCTTGTTGTGTTTTGGACACAGGAGGGAGTCCCTCAGGCCCCATGCATGCAGCTTCTCAGGCATTCAATAGGTTCTGTGCAGGATAAATAGCTGCAACAACCTATGGGAGGCCAAGATGGAGACCATAGGGACTGATTCCAATGCCATATTCCACTGGTCGCCAGCAATCTCTCCAATATCATTCATCCATTTAGTTCTACATTTCAGAGCTTGTCTGCCCCTGTGCCTGTAGAACGTGCTGGAGTTGGAGATATTGATAGAACATCTAGTGGGTAGAGTAAATTCTGCACAGAGTTGCGCAAAAGATTTCAATACAGTCCCTGTACAGTATATATCTGTGGGAAGAACCATATCCCCTTGCATCTCCATAGGGCGAATCCCTCCAGTTTATTGAGTTCTGGGTATCTCGGATTATTCCACAGAGGGGTGAATCCTAAGGGGCCCCTGATCTCCAAGGCCTCTCGAGCTGCCCTCCACACTTTTCTAAGGAGGTCCGCTGTTGGGGAAGCAGGGGGCAAACTGGGTAGATCCATATCCAAATGAGAGCCGGCATTCAACTCTGGGTTTGATTGAGTTATTAACCGCACAATGGGATCATTCAAGGTTTTCGCTCTTTTCCATTTCCAGATGAGGTCTCTCATCTGGGTATTCACCCTTTTGAACCATTTATTAGAGATCCGCATAGGGGAATTCTGAGAGGCATACAAAAGTTGTGGGGCCCAGATCATTTTTATTAGGTTCACTCTCCCTACCACCAATAGGAGGAGTTTGCACAAGGTAAGGCATTTTTCCCTATTTATCTAATAAGGTACCCAAATTTAATTTTAGGTAGCTAGAGGTGTCCGGAGTCACCACCGCTCCCAGATACCTAAAGGAATTGGCGATAGCAATTTGTCCAGCTTCCGGGAGCAGGGAATTCGTCAGGGGATCAAGGGGCATAAGGATGGATTTTGACCAGTTTATTGAGAAGCCCGAAAAATTACTAAACTTGGTTATAAGTGCCATCAGTGTTTGTAAAGAGTTTGTCATGTCTCCTAAGTATATCAGGGCATCATCTGCATAAAGAGAAATCTTTTCCTCCGAGAGGCCTCTGTGAAATCCCACAATCTCAGGTGTGGTACGGATTAGTGTGGCTAGTGGTTCCACCGCGAGGGCAAACAGGGGCGACAACGGGCACCCCTGGCGAGTGCCCCTATGCAGTAATAATGGCAGGGAGAGGGTATTATTAATGCGGAGTCTGGCCCTGGGAGCCGTGTAGAGGACTTTCACCCAGTTAATAAACTGGTCACCCAGACCAAAATGAGCTAGGATCTCCCAGAGGTAAGGCCACTCCACACTATCAAACGCCTTAGCGGCATCTAAGGAGAGTATGCTCCCCCCCCCGGATTATCCACTGGTGTTTGTAAATTTAGGAATATGCGTGTAATATTGTTGGCCGTGGATCTGGTGGGTATAAACCCGGATTGATCTCTATGCACTAGTCACCCGATTACTTTGGATAGTCTATTCGCCAATACTCGGCCCAGGTGTTTGACATCTAAGTTCAGGAGGGACATGGGGCAGTATGAATCCGGGAGGAGCTTGTCCTTCCCCGGCTTATGTATCATCACTATGATGGCTTCCTGCATGCTATCCGGTAGACATCCCCTCTCCGCGGCCTCAGAAAAGGCCTGTAAAAGTGGCGGAAGAAGGATATCATCATACCGCGAGTAAACCTATGCAGGGAGACCATATGAACTCGGGGATTTATGTTTCTTAGCTCCCTCCAAGGCCTCTGTCAGGTCCCCTGTCAGCCTCCAAAACTTGAGGAAAAGTACAGTCCTTTAAGAATGACTCCAGCTCCGAGGGACTAGAGGTAGTCTTAGAGGAATAGAGATCTGTGTAGAATTGGTGAAAGACTCTCAGTATATCGGAATTGTGATTATGAATTTCCCCTGTCCCTGATCTAATGGCCAGAATGGAGGCTGTATACCTCTGTTCCCTGGCCACCAATGCAAGGGGGTGACCCGTGTTCTCATCCTCCTCATAATACTCACTCCTGTTGTAGGAAGATTCTCCTCTTCTCAGCCGCAGAAAGTACTATGGAATTATACAGGGATTGAGCCTCGGTCCATGCCTCTCTAGTTGCTTGGGTAGGGTCGGTGACCATAGCTTGCTCTCTAGCTTGCAATTCATCCCATATTCTGGCTTCCCACTCTCCTGACCTCCTCTTAACACCCGTTATCTCTCAAATGAGACATCCCCTCAGGAATCCCTTGAGAGAATCCCACACAACAACAGCCCTTACAGAGCCCCTGTTGAAGCAGATAAACTCCCCCAAGGCACTGGGAATCCCATTTGGAGACGGCAACAGCGTCAACCAGAAGGGGTTAATCCTCCAGAGGGGCCTAGTTTCCTGGGCCTTGACATCTATCTTTACCCAAGAGGGAGAGTGGTCAGAGAGCAGACGGGGCTCATATGCTTTGCATAGTACCCTCTGCATAAGGAGCACATTTCCTAGACCCAGGTCTATGCGTGAAAGGCCCCCATGTTAGGCTGAGTAACATGAGTAACATTTGGCCATAGGATGTCTCTCCCGCCATACGTCCCTCAGGCCCAAATCAGATGATAATAAAGAGGCGAATATGGTTTTGCCAGTAGCATGATTTAATAATCTACGAGTTAGGGATAGTCTGTCTAAGTGTGGGTCAATGACATTATTGAAGTCCCCCAGGGCCATTGGGTTATAGGGCCATAAACTGGGCCAGTTTTTGAGAGGGTCTGAGGAGAAAGGGACATACATTGCAGTGACAATACATAGAAATTTGTTAAGCTTGCAAAGTAAAAACACAAATCTGCCTTCTCCATCAATTCTCTGCTGCAAACACTCAAAGGAGACCCTCCCAGAGATCAGTATACTAACACCTCTCAAATATGAGGAGTGTACAGAATGAAATTGCAAGGGATATTTGCATGACTGCAGCAGATGAACCGAGTCAGGTCGCAAATGTGTCTCCTGGAGGCAGATCAAGTGGGGTTGCAGCCTGGAAAAATACTTGAAAATTGCACTCCTCTTGGTTTTGTCCCCCATTCCCCTTATATTCCATGAGAGGAGCATTATCCCCTAACACCACTATTTGCCATAATCAGGTATACTGGATGTGGAGCAAGGGCCTGGGGGCCCATCTGTTATACAAGGTATCATTACCATGACAATTGAGATAAACAGTAATAGCATCTGTAAGTACTATAGATCCCAACATACCCATCCCATCACAGACTCAAATCTTAGCTCTATACGCCATCTTGTGGAGGTTATGGGTAGCAGCAACAGCATAGATTCACATAAATGTCCCCCCTGTAGGGAGGAAAGAGTTATGGGCAGAGAAGAAAAAAGAAAACTTGCATATTTAAAGTTAGCAAAGTGTCTAGCCACCTGGGCCACACAGAACCAAAGTAAACCCCAACAGTAAGGGGGGTACAATCCTCGCAGGACCATTTGCAGGAGGCTCCTGTGTAGCCCTGGGGGCATCAAGTCTCTTCAAATGTTACAACTGTAAGAGAAACATCAGGGCCTTACTGGCACCAGGGCAAAAATGTGTAGAGGTAACATGCAAAGGGGAAAACAAAGTAGGGAAAAACCATCCCCGCCGTGGTATTAAATAGCAACAAGGCACCAATGATTCAAAGATTAGCAGAGGTATCTGAATATTCTGCCTATGGAGGACACTGTGCTAGAGCCCACTCCTCTCTATCTAGCCAGTGCATAGCTGCAGAAGGGTTTTCAAAGAAGTGGGAGGTACCATTGCCAATCACTTTCAGCTTTGCAGGATACAATATGAAATATTGAACATTAAGGGCCCACACCTGTTTCTTGATATCAATGAATTTGGATCTCTGTCGCTGCACCTCTGCTGAGAAATCCAGAAATAATGACACCTTGGTGTTGTCCACCTTTAGGATTCCAGCCGTCCTAGCCTTATTCAGGATGGCTTAACGTTCCTTGTAGTTCAGGAGGCGAAATAGGAAGGGACGCGGTGGGGCCCCCTGTTGTGGTGGTCGTGAGGGGACACGGTGGGTCCTTTCCACTGCAAACATGGGAGAAAATACATCATTGCCAAAGGTGTCTGTTAGTCAGGTCTCAATGAAGGCCACCATAATCTTGCCTTCTGCTCTTTCAGGAATGCCCACCGCCCGCATATTATTTCTGCGTAGGCGGTTCTCCATGTACTCCAAACGTGCCGCGTTAGCGGAGGCCACAGAATTTACATGTCTGACATCTCTCTGAAGGGGTTGCCATTCATCTTCTAGGGTGCTCAATGGACCTTCTAGGAGAGATCTGTGCGCTCCCGCAGTTTCTGCATGTCATTCCTTATGAGAGAGATCTCCACTTTCATGCCCTTCACCTCCCCTGTCAGCAGGGCTGGACTGGGATAAAAATTTGGCCCTGGACTTCATCCAGACCGGCCCACTTTATTTGTGCAAACAAGCACAAAAACAGTATATAAACTATACGCAATTGTGCAAAAAAACATAAGTAGCATAACATAAGGAGTCCTCACTAACCTCTTTTACTATTTCACTTATTCTCCTCTGTATTTTTCTCATCTTTCTCACAACACTGTGTGAAGTTGAGGGCGAACCAAGAAAGCCATTACTTTGACAGGCTGTCACTGAAACCAGCCCACTGAGCCATCGGCCCACCGGGAAACTCCCTGTAGTCCCGATGGCCAGTACAGGCCTGCCTTTCAGTACTGCAATAGATGAGCTGCATGATGTAACTGCAGTGAGGATATCCCTCAGTGTGGGTTCAGGATCAATGCTGTTTTGCTGTGATATGGCCGCCATATTGGTATCATGAGGCAAGATACTCACAGTTGTGGAGGCTGAAGTGTCTGCCAGTAGTGGAGAAATCCCATCCAGGGATCCCCTGTCTTCCTCCATAAGCACCTCGTCCGGATCAGGCATCAGGGGTGGTGGAGGTTCTTTTTGGGCCAGATTCCTGCTGAAGAGGTGCTGAGCTGCCTCTTTTGCTGTGTGGGGCGGCAGGCCGCCATCATGGCCGGGGGTGTCCGGAGACACTCGTGGAGCCGGTCCACGTCTGGACATCGCGAGGCCGAAAATGTCCCCAGCCAGGGATAGCAGGGGAGTAGCGGCAGTCAATGCCCTTTGTCCCGGGTCTTGGCGAGGCAGAATGGCGGTGCTATCAGGATGATGGTGTCGGATTCTTGGCTAGTTGCTGCACGTCCTACTCCATGCCGTGCATGGCCACGCCCCCACCATGTCTTTTTGACAGAAGTTGATCAAGCAATTGACTTCTGTTGAGTTGGGATGGCCACACATTGATCGAAATTCGTCCAGTCCCTGCTGAACCAGACAGATTTTGATCAGTGCATGGCCAGCTTTCGTTCACAGTAATTGCCAGTGCAAGCTACTGTATATGTTAACCATCAAAAGCAAACACTGTGCTGCACCCAGCATTTTTAATATCTTACATAAGCTTTTTTATTTTCAACTTTTTGGTCTATTAAATTGCGGACGTTTTGTTATGTCTGTTAGATACACTATATTACCAAAAGTATTGTGACACCTGCCTTTACAAACACATGAACTTAAATGGCATCCCAGTCTTAGTCGTAGGGTTCCATATTGAGTTGGCCCATCTTTTGCAGCTATACCAGCTTCAAATTTTCTGGGAAGGTTATCCACAAGGTTTAGAAGTAAAGGGCAAAGGGAGGGGGATTATTAGGTGCCAGCAATAACTCAGTACAATGAATATATAGAAAGAACAAATTTTATTACAAAAAGTAAAAACATTAGTACATTATATTGAACCACATATACAAGGGAGCAATTTACAATATTCTGTTGACCAAAAGGAATGATGGTAGTGTAACAGGTAAGTGTAACAGCAGGTTAATTCTTCCCTACTTGTTTCGCCAAGGCATTGGCTTCATCAGGGGTATAAAATATAACAGAAAAACAGTTGTGGCTCCTGGCAGCCGAAGGCAAGGTCAATGCAGTCCAGTGTAAGAGGGCAATAACCCCACACTGCCCAGTAATTGGCTGCAGAGGGCAGGAAGGAAGTCTCATAAAAGTAAAAACATGAAGATTATTTTATATAAAGGGGCACTGGTTTAGACCAGAAATATATGGTCAGACCATCTAGGACAAGTACGCTGATTAGATGACAGAAGATTAACCTGGAATAAGTTGGTACAGTCCAGGGCTTCATTCAGCTCTAAACAGAAGGTAAGTACCAACCAAAAATGTCCAGGCAATCAGCGTGCATAGACCTTTCAGTGAACGATTCAACGTGACAGCGCCCCAGTAAGTCAGTAACCTGTCACGTCGGATCGTTCACCGAAAAGTCTATGCACGCTGATTGCCTGGACTTTTTCTCACATATGGCTCGTCTTCCAACTTCGTATTTGGTTGGTACTTACCTTCTGTTTAGAGCTGAATGAAGCCCTGTACTGTACCAACTTATTCCAGGTTAAACTTCTGTCATCTAATCGGCATACTTGTCCTAGATGGTCTGACCATATATTTCTGGTCTTAACTAGCGCCCCTTTATAATAATAAAAAAAATAATAATCTTCATGTTTTTGCTTTTATGAGGCTTCCTTCTAGCCCTCTGCAGCCAATTACTGGGCAGGGTGGGGCTATTGTCCTCTTACACTGGACCGCATTGACCTTGCCCCGTTGGGCTGCCAGGAGCCACAGCTGTTTTTCTGTTATATTCTATTACCATGATGAAGCCAATACCTTGGCGAAACTAGTAGGGAAGAATTGACCTGCTGTTACACTTTACCATCATTCCTTTTGGTCAACAGAACATTGTAAATTGCTCCCTTGTATATGTGGTTCAATATAATGTACTAATGTTTTTACTTTTTGTAATAAAATTTGTTCTTTCTATATATTCATTGTACTGAGTTGTTGCTGGCACCGTAATAATCCCCCTCCCTTTGCCCTTTACTATACTCAATTTTTGGGATGAGGTGCCTTATCTACTAGGACATACTAGCCACTAGCCTCCTTTTCTTCCAAGGTTTAGAAGTGTGTCTATGGGAATGTTTGAACATTCTTCCAGAAGTGCATTTGTGAGGTCAGGCACTGATGTTGGATGAGAAGGCCTGGCTTGCAGTCTCCGCTCTAATTCATCCCAAAGGTGTTGCATCGGATGGAGTTCAGGACTCTGTGCAGGCCAGTAAAGTTCTTCCACCCCAAACTCGCTCATCCATGTTTTTTTAGACCTTGCTTTCTGCACTGGTTCAAATAATTTGGTGTAGGGGGGATTAGGGTGTGAGGTTGTCTTTCAGGGTTTGGGCTTGACCCCTTAGTTCCAGTGAAGGAAACTCTTAAGGCGTTAGCATACAAAGACATTTTGGACAATTTCATGCTCCCCACTTTGTGGGAACAGTTTGGGGATGGCCCTTTGTTGTTCCAACATGACTGTGCACCAGTGAACAAACAAGTTTTTAGTGAGTTTGGGGTGGAGGAACTTGACTGGCCTGCACAGAGTCTTGACCTCAACCTGATAGAACACCTTTGGGATGAATTAGAGTGAAGACTGCTAGCCAGTGCCTTCTCGTCCACATGAGTGCCTGACCTCACACATGCGTTTCTGGAAGAATGGTCAAACATTCCCATAGACACACTCCTAAACCCTGTGGACAGCCTTCCCAGAAGAGTTGAAGCTGTTATGGCTGCAAAGGGTGGGCAACTCAATATTGAACCCTATGGACTAAGACTGGCATGCCATTAAACTTCATGTGCGTGTAAAGGCAGGCATCCCAATACTTTTGGTAACATAGTGTAAGTGCAAAAATACCTATTGACTGTGTCCGATATTCTGATCTGTTCTATTCTGACACTTCCTGTGTTATCTAAAGTGTCTCGTTAGCCCTCAGTTCTTATTTGCATTACACAATATTTACTCTCTATTAGGGATGAGCTTCGTGTTCGAGTCCAACCCATGTTCGACTCGAACATCGGCTGTTCGGTCGTTTGCCGAATTGCGAACGATATGGGCCGTTCGCGCCAAATTCGTGTGGCGCGTCACGGCCCATAATTCACTGCGGCATCGCAGTGCATTGCTGGCTGATGATTGGCCAAGCATGCACTATGACCCGCATGCTTGGCCAATCACAGTGCCGCCTGAACAGAGAGCCGTAATTGGCCAAAGCCAAGGAGGCTTTGGCCAATTATGGCTCAGGGGATTTAGTACACGCCCCACACTATATAAGGCCGCCAGCACGGCGGCCCTGTGTAGTGTGTGTTCCGGCGTTCATTGAGAGAGAGAGAGAGAGACAGACAGTGACATTTGATTTGAGTTAGATAGATTAGGCAGAACAGTCAGTGTATTGTGTATATATATGCATCCCAGGTGTTGCATATATATATACACTGTATTCAGTTTAGCTAGATCTGTTATTGTTATCTTCCTACTGACAGGCAGGCTTGTCTTGTTACAGTATTTACAGCTACCTGAAGAAAATTACTGGTATTCTTTTGATCCTATTAGTACCACAGTCAGGCAGCTAGACTATTTACAGTTAGTGCAGTGCGTCCTGCTCACAGTGTTCAGCTAAAACTACAAGTTAGTGGGGTGCGTCTTGCTCACAGTGTTCAGCTAAAGCTACAAGTTAGTGGGGTGCGTCCTGCTCACAGTGTTCAGCTAAACCTACAAGTTAGTGTGGTGCGTCCTGCTCACAGTGTTCAGCTAAACCTACAAGTTAGTGGGGTGCGTCCTGCTCACAGTGTTCAGCTAAACCTACAAGTTTAGTGCAGTGCGTCCTGCTCACAGTGTTCAGCTAGATCCGTTCCTGTTATCTTCTTACTGACAGGCAGGCTTGTCTTGTTATAGTATATACAGCTACCTGAAGAAAATTACTGGTGTTCTTTTGATCCTATTAGTACCACAGTCAGGCAGCTAGACTATTTACAGTTAGTGCAGTGCATCCTGCTCACAGTGTTCAGCTAAACCTACAAGTTAGTGGGGTGCGTCCACCTCACAGTGTTCAGCTAAAGCTACCTGTAGAAGGTTGGTGGTGTTCTCATACTACAGGCAGGCAGTTGATTTTGCTAGCTGCAGTATCAGTACATATATATATATATATATATATATATATATATATATATATATATATATATCCCAGCTTAGTTCAGCTACAGGCCATTAGTATGTCTGGAAGGCCAAGAAGGAGAGGCAGACAGTCACAAGCCAATAAGAGAGGGCAAGCAGGCTCTGTGTCTAGTGTTGGTCGTGGAGACGGTGCATCCTCATCAGCACGTGGCCGTGGGACACGCTTGGCCTTTTTTTCGGCAGCTGGCCGTGTTGAGCCTCAACATGCGGAAGACTTGGTCGAGTGGATGACCAAGCCGTCCTCATCCTCCTCATCCTCTCTCACCCATGCCCAGGGTACTTTTGTCTGGCAAAGCAGCGGCCTCTTCCCTCGGCTCAATGTCATCAGTGACTCCTTCCCTAGCCCCACCATGTCCTCCTGAGGAGTCCCTCAAACTGTTTGACCACAGTGTTGGGTACATGCTCCAGGAGGATGCCCAGCGTTTGGAAGGCTCTGATGATGATACTGAGCTCGATGAAGGCAGTAACATGAGCACGGACAGAGGGGGTGCCCAAGAAGGACAGCAATCTGGCAGTCATGCTCCCCCTGCTGCAGCATACTGCCAGGTTTGCTCCAGTGATGAGGAGGGAGGGGATGATGAGGTCACTGACTCAACGTGGGTGCCTGATAGGAGAGAGGAGGAGGAGGAGGCGGCACATCACCAACGAGGCAGGATGCCCTCCAGGGGCCAGCCTAAGGGCAGCACATTGACTGCATCACACCCCAAAGCTCCACATGTGCAGGGCGCTGCAGTCTCTGCACGTTATTCAAAAAGTTCTTTGGTGTGGGCCTTTTTTGAGATGAGTGCATCAGATCGCACCGCTGCTATTTGCAACATATGTCTCAAGCGTATCTCGCGTGGCCAAAACATCTCCCGCTTGGGTACCACATGCTTGACCAGACATATGTTGACCTGCCATGCAGTTCATTGGCAAGCTTATCTAAAAGACCCACACCAAAGAACAAAGAGGACCTCTCCTTGCTCCTCATCAGCTGAGATTTCCAACCCCACTATACCTTCAGTCCTCTCTGAGACCTGCACTGAGAGGAATGAAGGTGTAGAATTAGGTGTGTCACAGCCAAGTACTTGTGGGCAATCTGCTTTTGGTACACCGACGTCAGATTGTACCAGGCAAATTTCCCTGCCCCAGCTGCTGCACCGCCGAAAGAAGCTTGCTCCCAGCCATCCACATGCCCAGCGGTTGAATGCTAGCTTGGCAAAATTGCTAGCACTTCAACTGCTGCCTTTTCAGTTGGTAGACTCTGCCCCCTTCCGTGAGTTTGTGGAATGTGCGGTTCCTCAGTGGCAGGTACCAAAAACGCCACTTTTTCTCACGGAAGGTGATTCCGGCTCTCTACCGGCATCTGGAAGGCAATGTCCATGCCTCGCTGGACTGGGCAGTCAGCGGTAAGGTGCATATTACCGCTGACTAATGGTCCAGCAGGCATGGACAGGGACGTTACCTAAGTTTCACGGCGCATTGGGTGACTCTGCTGGCAGCTGGGAAGGATGCAGGACAAGGTGCAGTAGTGTTGGAGGTTGTTCCGCCACCACGCCTCCAAAATGCTAATGATTGTGACACACCTCTCTCCTTCTCCCCCTCCTCTTCTTCTTCCTCCATGGCCTCTTCCTGTGCTTTGTCCTCAGAACCAGCAGTGCTCCGTAGCCGTTCAAGGGACTACGCAAGTACGCAGGCCAAAAGATGCCATGCGGTGCTTGAGCTAGTGTGCTTGGGGGACAGGAGCCACACTGGGGCAGAGGTTCTGTCAGCTCTGCAGGGGCAGGTTCAGAGGTGGTTGACGCCACGCCAACTTAAGGCAGGAATGGTGGTTTGCGACAATGGCACCAACCTCCTCTCTGCCCTCCGACAGGGACAAATGACCCATGTGCCCTGTTTGGCTCACGTCCTTAACTTGGTGGTGCAGCGGTTCTTGGGCAAGTACCTGGGCTTACAGGATGTCCTGAGGCAGGCCAGGAAAGTCTGTGTGCATTTTCGCCGGTCATATAATGCCAGTGCTCGGCTGACGGACCTCCAAAAGGAGTTTAACCTGCCCAAGAACCGCCTAATCTGTGACATGCCCACCAGGTGGAACTCAACGTTGGCCATGCTGCAGCGGCTGCACACGCAGCAGAGGGCCATCAATGAGTACCTGTGCGACTATGGCACCAGTACAGGGTCAGGGGAGCTTGTTTTTTTTTCCCCACGCCAGTGGGCCATGATCAGGGATGCATGCACTGTCCTGTAACCATTTGAGGAGGCCATTAAGGATGGTGAGCAGTGACAGTGCATGCATCAGTGACACTGTCCCCCTTGTCCACCTGTTGGAGCACACGCTGCGTGGAATAATGGACAGGGCACTTGAGGCAGAACAGAGGCAGGAAGAGGAGGACTTCCTTAGCTCTCAAGGCCCCCTTTATCCAGACAGTGTTCCTGCGTGCCCGCCGATCACACAGGAAGAGGACGAGGAGGAGGAGGAGGAAGATTGTGTCAGTATAGAGGTGGAGCCTGGCACTCAGCATCAGCAGCAGTCTTTAAGGCATCAGTCCCAAGAAACACATGGACTTGTACGTGGCTGGGAGGAGGTGGCTGCGGACCATGTTGTCCTTAGTGACCCAGAGGACTCCGGATCGAATGCCTCAGCAAACCTACGCTGCATGGCCTCCCTGATCCTGCAAAGCCTGCGTAAGGATGCTCGTATTCGTGGTATCAAGGAGAAGGACCAATACTGGCTGGCAACCCTCCTTGATCCACGTTACAAGGGTTAGGTTGAAGACCTTATCTTGCCATCGCAGAGGGAGCAAAGGATGAAACATCTTCGGGAGGCCTTGCAGAAAGGTCTGTGCAACGCGTTCCCAGAGACTGGGAGGTTACAAACTCCTGTTTCTGGACAACGTGTTGCTGAGGCTTCGGTCAGTCAAAGAAGGAGCGGTGGAGAAGGTGGCCGTCTGACCGATGCGTTCAGACAATTTTTTGGTCCGCAGCCCCAAGGTATGATCGGTTCCAGCAACCATCGCCAGCATCTGTTTTACATGGTGCAGGAATACCTAGGAGCAAGATCAGACTTGGACACCTTTCCCACCGAAAATCCTCTGGGTTACTGGGTCTTGAGGATTGATCACTGGCCAGAGCTTGCACAGTATGCAATTGAGCTACTGGCCTGTCCTGCATCCAGCGTTCTTTTGGAACGCACATTCAGTGCTGCTGGAGGCGTGGTAACCGATCACAGGGTGCGTCTGTCCACCGACTTGGTCAATTGACTGACCTTCATAAAAATGAATCAGTCTTGGATCACCACCAGCTACCAAGCACCTGATGCTGATGTAACCGAATAATTTTTTTTGAAATCTCAGATCCCTTCAAAGATTGCCTATGCTGATGCTGAGTGACTATCCCTGAGTAATTATCCTCTTCCTCCTCAATCATCACGCTGATAGCTTGTAAGAACATTTTTGGTTCTGGGCGCCACCACCAGTGCCTAAGGAACAATTTTTCAGTCCCTGTTTAACAGGGGCGAGTAATTACAATTTTTGATGCAATACTTTGCAGCAGGGCTCGTTCCTGCGTTCCAACTAGAGTGTCTGTGAGGGGTTGCAGTGTTGTGGCAACAGCACCAGTGCCTAAGGCCCAATTTTTCTGCCCCTGTTCAACAGAGGCATGTAATTACAATTCTTGATCTAATATTTCACAGCAGGGCCCATTTCTGCACCCACCAAGAGCGAGTGAGGACTTACAGTGTTGTGGCACCAGCACCACTGCCACCACCACCAAAGGCCCAGTTTTTCTGCCCCTGTAGAACAGGGGCATGTAATTACAATTCTTGATCTAATATTTCACAGCAGGGCCCTGTGTGGGCTTACGTTGTTGTGGCCACAACAACACCTAAGGCCCAAACTTCTGCTGAGTATATAGGGCAGGCCCCTACTTTCAAACATCTAACTTACAAACGACTCCTACTTGCAAACGGAAGGAGACAACAGGAAGTGAGATGAAATCGACCCCTAGGAAGGGAAATTCTCTCCTGTAAGAGTTAATATGGGAAAAACATTTCTCCTTTCCACTGATGCTTTCCAATCCTTGTTCCACAAAAAAACCCAAATTCTCAAAAAACATTTGTCATTGAGACAAAAAGTGAGGTGAAATCTTCTAAAGAGGAGGAAAGACAGCAAAACAAATGTCACAGGGGTGATAACCCTTCCCTACGTTTTCCAAAAAGCTTAAAAAAGATTTTTTGGCTGGAGCTAAACACGTTAAAAATGTACTCGTTCAAAATGACAAACAGATTCTACTTAACAACAAACCTACAGTCCCTGTCTTGTTTGCACCGCCTGTATACTGCTGTTCAGAGTATATAGGGCCTGGTGGCCCCACACCTTTCCTTATTTTAATTTGGGTGCGGGGTTCCCCTTAATATCCATACAAGACCCAAAGGGCCTGGTAAGGGACTGGGGGGTACCCATGCCGTTTGTCTCACTGATTTTCATCCATATTGCCAGGACCCGACATTACATTAAACCCGCAAGCAGTTTTAAATGAGATTTTTTCCTTTAAAAATGACATTTGGTGCAGGGACTGTTCTAAACACGGGAAACATGCGCCACTTTACAGGCATACTATAGACACCCCCCAGGTACGATATTTAAAGGAATATTTCACTTTTTTTTTTTTTTACTTTAAGCATCATTAAAATCACTGCTCCCGAAAAAACGTCCGTTTTTAAAAGTTTTTTTTGCATTGATACATGTCCCCTGAGGTAGGACCCGGGTCCCCAAACCCTTTTTAGGACAATACCATGCAAATTAGCCTTTAAAATGAGCACTTTTGATTTCGAACGTTCGAGTCCCATAGACGTCAATGGGGTTCTAACGTTCGTGCGAACTTTCGGTCCGTTCGCAGGTTCTGGTGCGAACCGAACCGGGGGGTGTTCGGCTCATCCCTACTCTCTATGTTGTGGAGATGAGGAGAGTGGGAGGATTTCAGTAGTTTAACAAAAGACAGCTAGTCAATTCTGGCACAATTTCTTTCTATTTCAGTCTAGAAAAAGGCTTGTGTTCTCTGTCCACAACAAGACATTAGGAGCTAAATGCATTTCTGGCACATCAACAGGTATTTTTCTATACAGTACTTGCACGGTCTTTAACCACTTCAATACAGGGCACTTATATACCTTCCTGCCCAGACCAATTTTCAGCTGTCAGTGCTGTCGCAGTTTGAATGACAATTGCGCGGTCATACAACACTGTACCCAAACTAATTTTTTATCATTTTGTTCCCACAAATAGAGCTTTCTTTTGGTGGTATTTGATCACCTCTGCGGTTTTTATTTTTTGCTAAACAAATAAACAAATGCCGAAAAGACGGCACCGATGAGGTGGCACTGATATGCGGCACTGATGGGTGGCACTGATATGCAGCACTGATGGGCATTGATAGGCGGCACTGATGGGCACTCATGGGTGGCACTGGGTGGCACTGGTGGGCACTGATAGGCGACACTGATGGGCACTGAAAGGCTGCAAAGATGGGTTCTTATGGGTGGCACTGATAGGCGGCACTGATGGGCACTGATAGGCGGCACTGCTGGGCACTGATAGGCGGCACTGCTGGGCACTGCTGGCACTGATACGTGGCACTGATGGGCACTGATACGCGGCACTGTGGGCATCCCTGGTGGCACTGGCAGTGGTAGGCATTGTGAGTGGGCACTGATTGTCTGTTACATTGTCATGATGTGCTGCGTGTCGAACCGCTCCAGCTGATGGTAAAGTCAGATTCATTTCTCATATCTCGCTTAGACGCTGTATAACATCTGCTGTGCCACTTTAATTTCTGGTTACTTTTGAATAGACTTTGGTTATATGGTGAAATTGAAGCTGCAAATGTCATAAACTAGTTTTACGGAAGCAATAAGGATCTACTTCACCACACCTGCACTTTATATTATCTATAAGATTGCCATAAACTGTAACTAGACCATCCGTGATCGAGATTGTTCATTAACACTATCCACACCAGTCCTGTTTATTGACAAATCCTTCTAATCACCTGATGTGTATATCAACAATTCAAACAGATCTCATGAGCAATCAAGATCTTTCAGTGTATGTGTATGTGAGAATGAGAGTTGCATGAGCTCTAATTAGAAAATGGTGGCCACCTATACCTTCTCTAGACACTAGGTCTTTTTAATGTGCATTGGGAAATAGGGTTGTTAAAGTGACATTTATATATTTATGTGTAGTAATTTCTATATTTTTTTGGATAGTTGTTAATAAAGATTTATATCTTTATCACCGATTTGTCCTCATGGAAGAGTGTCTTTGTGGTTTCCACGAATTGTTTTATATGATTACATATAACTCAGAGGACAACTAAGTCCTGGGATCTCTGACTTTTATTTATATTTCGAGATACCGAACTTTGACGGTGTGACTGTTTTTAAAAAAAATCCCCATTAAAGGTTCAGGCCAAGGTACGGCCATTATATTTCCTAGAGGGATTACAGGCACTGGTATTTAGGAGTAGTTGAGATTTCCTTATGGCTTTTTGCCTTTTCTTTTTTTGCTTTGAGTGGGCACTGATTGGCAGCTGCCTGGGCATTGATTGGCAGCTACCTGGGCACAGATTAGTATTTCCCTGGGGTCTAGGGGGCATACCTGGTGGTCCAGTGTGGATGGCCATCCTGGTGGTCCTGGGCGGCTTTCCTGGTGGTCCTGGGTGGGATCCGAGGGGGGCTGTGCTGATAAAAAATCAGCAGAGACCCTCCCTGTCAGGAGAGCAGCCGATGGGCTCTCCTCTACTCGCGCCTGTCAGACGCGAGTGAGGAAAAGCTGATCACCGGCTCTTCTAATTTACATCGCGATCAGCTATGATTGGACACGGCTGATCATGTGGTAAAGAGTCTCTGTCAGAGACTCTTTACCTAGATTGGAGTTGCGGTGTGTCAGACTGACACACCGCAACAACAATCGCCGCAATGCGCGCCCCCGGGGGCGCACAGCGGCTTAATATCCTGAGGACGTCATATGACGCCCAGTCAGGATATTGAAACCACTTTGCAGCCATCAATTTGCTATATGGCGGGCGGCAAGTGGTCAAAGTGGATGTAATTTGATATCATACTGTAGAGTATAAGATTTCCTATCATTTGAGCCCAGTCTTGCCACACAGAGTTAATCCATCTCTGAGCAATCCTCTTTTATTGTTCAGTGAGATAAATCTTGATTAACTGAGAAAAACTTTGTCAAATACTCCCCCTTGCTGTGAGTGACAGGTGATTTACATATCTCGTGCACCAGTCTAAGACACATGCATTATTTTTTAATTCCCTCCCACTCCTTTCTTCAGCAGCTCTGCAAGGATTGGCTGTTCCACACCTCAGCATGATTTGGCATGCTGAAGTCATGTGGTTACTTTCCTGTCTTTTCACTGGATGTTAGAGATCATAGCAGAAGTTCAGTGTTAGAAATACACAGGAGAGAGAGGCGCATGCGCGGAGGCTCTGAGATTGGCAGTGTAGGACCGGAGCTCCGCACAGAGCCGGCACAGAAATAAAAGGCAGGTAACGGCTTTCAGGAGTTCCTAAAAATAACGGGAACAGATTGAAGAGACCCCAGGGCACCTTTCTATATTGATAAGATAAGAAGAAAAGGCCCTGCATCTTATCTTATAGTCCTTTGAAAAGCCAGTCATTTTCCACAAATGGCGGGAGTACCTCAGATAACAGTTCAGTCAGGAGCTGAGGTATCCACAGCAGGCAGGCAAATTGTTAACCCTGCGACTCTC
Source organism: Lithobates clamitans (assembly GCA_037952925.1). Lineage (NCBI taxonomy): Eukaryota > Metazoa > Chordata > Amphibia > Anura > Ranidae > Lithobates > Lithobates clamitans. Next base: position 1,407,172 of record JBBGZY010000924.1, on the reverse strand, counting down.
TCATATGTTCCACAATTATCAGGATTAGTTCCTTCTCTTAACATGTCATCTCCTGAAACTGCAGTAACTTTGATAGAACGTTCTGTGGGATTTATGGAAATGCACTCGCTGGATGCTAACTCTATTTACCCTGACTCTATAACTGTACAAACAGTGCAGACTCCTGAGGTAACTTTTAATGTGACTGAATTATTTGCTAGAATCTCTGAATTGCTAGACAAAGGACTTCCCCAAAACGCTGACAGAATTACAGGGGAAATAAGGGCAGATTTCCAGTCCCTGGGAAAAAGAATTTAACATATAGAACACAAGCTAGATGTCACTATCTCCAAGACAACGCAGAATACTGACCATTTGCAGTTTATGCAAGAACAGCTTGACACTGCTCAGACTCGTATCGATGACCTTGAGAACCGATCGAGGAGGGATAATTTTCGGATCAGAGGACTACAGAATCAATTTCTGATGTACAAACGGCAGTTCAAGATATTATCAAATCCTTGATCCCTTCAGTTCCAGCTCATAAATTAGAACTGGATAGGGCACACAGGTCCCTTGGCCCTCTGAGGAAGGATGGATCCCCAAGAGACATTGTAGTAAAACCACATTATTATTCTATCAAAGAAGAAGTGATGAAGAGATTTCGTCAACAGAAACAGATTCAGTATCAAGGGTCAGACATCCAAATATTTGCCGATATTTCCCCCTACACCATACAAAAGAGACGATCATTGAAACCCCTCTTGGCAGCACTCACCAAGAAAGACATAAAATATTGTTGGGCCTTTCCGTTTGCCCTGAAATTTACTTACAAAGGCAAACAACATGCATTTCATAGCTTTCCAGAGGGTGAACGTCTGCTGTTGGACTTGAAGCTCATTACACTTGAATCTGACATGGAAACAGCACCCACACAACAGGGTTCAGCTAAACGTCAATCCCCTACAAGCCCACCTCCTTCACGTTGGAATAAAGCTAAATACAGGAAGGTCAAGGATAACCTCCCACCCTGATGAGGAGTCTCATAACTCTTCTGTGTGAAAATTTCTAATTTCTTTTTTTTTCTTTTCTTGCCATGTTCCTCAGTCGAAAGAAAAAAAAAAAGGAGACTTTTTTTTTTGTTTGTTCATAAATATCGAACCTAGACTGACTTGGTTCTTGCTAAAAAAGACTATTACAAGAATATAGTTCAGTGGTTTTTGCATAGTTTATCTGCGTCAAAGACTTTACCACTTACACTGAAATCTAGTCAATTTGTTTTTTTTTACCTTCTCAATTTTTCCCCTAGCTAGATAGTTTGGATTGCTATCTCAAAAGGGGGTTCCTGTTAGCGGGTCCTGTACTTTGAATATTTTATAATTTTTTCATATGCTGTCACTGGCCGGTGCTGATGCATTGTGCCTGCGCCTACTACTCAAACCAGTTATTTGCTGCTTTGTATGGTAGGTTTCTAGCACTTTTTATGGGCTGTTCAAATATTTTTGTTCTGAATGCGGGGGGAAGTCTTATTCCTCCCCACATTCCGTGCCTGGTTATGGCCTTTCGGTGCTTTATATATCCATGATGTTTCTTTATGCCTATTCTTTTTTTTTTTTTTCTTTTCTTCTAACCTCTTTTTTCTTCTAGCCTGTCTACCGATGGGATTTTCTTATAAGGTGTATTTAGAAGTGTTAATCCCAATAATAGTAAGCAATTTTTTCTTCTCTGCTTTTCCTACCACATGGAATGGGGTAGATGACTGTGGATTTGTCAGCGTTATTTTCTTTTTGATCCATGGCTGGTAGTAATGCTACTTCTTCCCCCCTACGTATTATCCCCCATAATACTCAGGGGTTGAATTCGCCAGTCAAGAGACCAAAGGCCTTTCAGGTCTACCGTGCTCATCACATTGATGTAGTTCTCCTACAGGAGACTCATTTTCCACTGCGGTACACCCCCTCATTTTTACATGCACACATCCCTGTATTTTATTTGGCTAATGCTGAAAACAAAACAAAGGGAGTAGCGATTATATTTTCTAAACAATGTAAATTTAATTTTAAAATGGAACACAAGGACCCGGAAGGAAGGTTTTTATTGGTTAAAGGTTTGATTGATGATAAGTTATATACTTTAATTTCTTACTATGCTCCTAATAAAGGACAAACACAGTTCTTCAGACAATTTTTTAAGACCCTTGGCCCACTTATGGAAGGTGTAATAATTATGGGAGGTGATTCTAATACAGCTTTTGATACTGGTCTGGATAAATCTAATCCACTTAAAGCACAATCAGTTAGACCCAGCAGAGCTAGTTTACAAATAGCGCAAATGATTTTTCAATCAGGTTTAACTGACATTTGGAGGGAACTAAATCCAAACATTTGAGATTTTACTCACTACTCAAATCCACACCAGTCTTATTCGCGTATAGACCACATCCTTGTCTCTATACATCATATTCCTTTGGCCATTACATCCTCTATCTTAGACGTAGCTTGGTCAGACCATTCCATGGTTCTATTAACAGTAAGAAGAGATAATTATGGACAACAAGGTTCTCATTGGACTCTTAATCAATCTATGTTGCAGGACTCCATTATAGTGTCTGAAATACAGGAGGCTCTGCAGGAATACTTTTGCTTTAATGATGTGGGTGATATTTCTGCAGAAACTCTATGGGCGGCTCACAAGGTGACCATTAGAGGTAAACTAATACAAATTTCAGCGAGACGAAGAAGAGAGAGAATGTCAGAAATAGAGAGATTGGAGAGCGATTTTATTAATTTAAATAAACATAATAAAAGAGATCCCTCCAATGTTCCTATTTCCAAGCTAGACCCGGCTCGGACGGCCCTAAATTTGTCTCTCACAACAAAGGAGGATAAATCTATCAGATGGTCTGGGGCCAAGTTTTACCAGACCAAAGACAAAATAGGAACCATGCTAGCACATAAATTGTCTCCTAGGCTTCGTTCACACGCTCTTCCTAAGATTAAACAGGCGGATGGTGCCTTTACCCTAAATTCACAGCGCATAATGAAGGGATTCCAGGACCTTTATGCTGAGTTATATAAGGCAGAGATAAATTTTAACCCCACTAAAATAGACGAGTTCCTAGACAACTTACATCTTCCAACACTAACAACTACTCATAAAGCAGAAATGGATGCTCCCATATCCATTGAGGAGGTGTCAGAAGTTATAAAAGCCTTAAAGGGTGCTACAGCGCCAGGGCCTGATGGCTTCTCTACCCCTTATTATAAAACTTTTTCTGATCTTCTAACCCCCTACCTCACTAGATTCTTCAACTCCATGACTAAGGGCACTGGGATAGGTAATCAACTCAATATGGCATATATTTCTGTAATCTCAAAACCAGATAAAGACACCAGCCAAATAGAGAATTATAGACCTATCTCTCTAATTAATAATAAACTTAAAATATTGACCAAAATATTAGCTAACCAATTGGCTTCATTTATAGGACTATATATTGATAAAGATCAGGTGGGGTTCATCCCTGGTAGACAGGGTCCTGATCAAGTGCGAAGGATGGTTGATCTTATATCAATAATGCAATCAGAATGGGAGGGAGGTCAAAAACAAGAAGGAATGCTACTATCGCTGGACCTCCAGAAGGCATTCGATTCAGTTTCATGGTCATATCTTTTTGCAGTCCTTAGAAGATGGGGATTTGGACCAAATATTTTAGGAATCTTGGAAGCCTTATATTCAACACCAGTAGCCAGAGTCAGACATCAGGGAATTTTCTCTGACCCAATTAGGATTGGCAGTGCCCCCTCTCACCCCTGATATTTGCTATAATGATTGAAACCTTGGCAATAGCCATTCGTATTAATCCAAATATCAGGGGGATTCAGTGTGGCCAAAACAATTATAAATGCGCCTTGTTCGCTGATGATTTTCTGCTATTTTTATCCTCCCCAATTTCCTCTTTACACGAGATATGTTCATTGCTCAATGAATTTGTGTCAATTTCAGGACTAAGAGTGAATATGTGTAAATCTCAGGCTCTCAATGTATCCCTCCCAAGCTCTATAGTCTCCCAATTACAGGAAACATTTGAATTTAGCTGGAGTAATTCATCAATTAAATATTTGTGTATTAATATAACTCCCAAGATTGAGAATCTGTATCAAGCAAATTACCCCCCAATGTATCGAAAACTTGAGGCTGATCTCAAGACTTGGGAGTCACACAATATTGCCTGGATTGGTAGAATTAATTCGGTCAAGATGACCTTATTGCCTAGACTTTTGTATTTGTTTCGATCCCTTCCTATCCCAATTAGAAGGGACCATCTAAAAACATTTCAAGGTAAACTTAATAATTTTTTTTGGAACAAGAAAGGTTCACGTCTATCAAACCGTAACTTATTTAATCTCCCTAAGCAAGGTGAATTGGGTTTTCCAAACCTCCTATGGTACTATCAAGCAGCCCGATTAGCACAATTGTCCATTATATACCTTAAAACTGAGTGACCAGATTGGATATTAATAGAAAGCCAAGGAGTTCCTGCATTCTCCATGGAATATTTACTATGGTGTCCTCCCAGGAACAGGCCTCCAATACTGTCACCAACCCTTTCACAATCACTTACTTTGTGGGATTCCCTTAGGAAGCTTCCTTCCCTGGTTTCGGAAATACAACCATTAGCTCATCTGTTCCAAAATCCTCTATTCCAACATGGCATGGATGTTGAGGCCTTCAAGTGGTGGAGGGACAAGGGGGTGTACCGCATTGGTCAATTTTTTTCTTGCACAGGCCCACTACCCCTTAAACATTTTATAGATGAACTAGATCTTCCCTCTACAGAAAAGTCTAGATTTTACCAGATCTCAAGCTTTGTTCACTCTTTATGGAAAACTAAACCTAATCCTCCAAGATTTACGGCATATGAAGGTTGGTGTGCACAAGCCACGAAGCGGAAGGGAGGGATTTCTGTGATCTATGCTTCACTTGCTTTTAATTCCGTAAAATTACCATACATGTTGGCCTGGGAGAAAGACCTTCAGACTGAATGGGATCTGGAAGACTGGTATGAGAACTATTCTCATTCGATCAAAGGTTTATATAATACTTCACTCATCTAAGCTAATGTTAAAATATTCACAAGTTGGTACTTGATTCCCACAAGATTGGCAGCAATGTTCCCTTCCACTTCATCCTTATGCTTTAGAGGCTGTCAGGGAATAGGTTCTATGATTCACATATGGTGAATCATAGAATCCGAGGATTTTGGAATAGGGTCTTCCACATCATACGAAAGGTTACAGGTTGTGCTATCTCTCAAACACCAGCGATTGCCTTGCTGAATGGATTCTTGCCGCATGTCTCTAAAATCACCTGTAAATTGATTCTGTTTATATTGACAGGAGCCAAATTGACTATTGCCAAAGCATGGAAGAAGTCTTCGGTATCTCTATTGTCCATGAAAAGGAAGATTTCATGGATAATGGAACAAGAAAAAATGGTTAGTTCCTTATTGGACAAGACCACACAATTTGAAGCCAGTTGGGAACCCTGGGCTCGATTTATGGGAATTTCTCTGATACCGGACATAGGTAGCAACACCAATCGCTGATTTTTGAGTTTCACATCGGACAGACAGGCATTCTATACTCTTTTTCTGTACTATTACTTTATCTTCTTTCTTCTCCCCTAGTCTTTTTCCTTTAAATATCTTCTTTTTATGTTTTAGGAACAGTATAATTTTTCCTTAAAGTTACATAGAAATTCTCAGGTTTATATACTAATTTTTCCTTGTCAAAAGACGTTTATTGAGTATACAATAATATAAAGATACATGAAGTAAGTTTACAAGGATCTATAAAGTAAGCTCATTGTTTTTACAGTAGGGTTTGTATAGGTAAGTATCATGAAATTTCAAATATTAAGCATTGGGTTCACGTAAACCTAAAATAAAGATATATATCCTTTCATTAGTTTCTTTTGTAGGTATTTAAATGATTTATACCTACTATACATATTATTTACAGGTAGAATGTGTATAGGTCAAATAATTTCTGATAATGAGCTTTAATCGTAAGGTGGAGAAAAGGAAAGAGAAAGAAGAAAAACGGTAGAAAGACAGAGATATGGTCAACAAGGTTGTTCCGCTCATCAGCTTATTATTCTTTTTAGTTCTCTCTGAAGCCTTAGAATGGGTGTCTCTATAAGTCATTTAATCTGCTACCATGGCAAAAGGACAGAGTCATTGAAATTTGACAGGAACTGTTGTTTTATCCAAGGATGCCAAAGTTTTTCAAACTTTGGAATTTGATTTTGATCAATAGCTACCATCTTAGCATGGGACATTGTATTATTCATTCTGTGAATTGTTTCTGCTAGTACCAATGTAGGAGATTTCCATGCCTTGGCCACTGTTTGTTTTGCAGCCGTTATTAGTTGGATCAAAAGTTTGAATTGAGAGAATGTTAACCATTCCGGTTTTAGATTAAGTAAAGTTATACATGGATCTGGTTGTATTATTCTTTTAAATATTTTAGATGCAATCACGAAGACTTCCTTCCAGAAGGTTTGGATTATTGGGCACGTCCACCATATGTGTAAATGTGTGCCTATGTCTGGGCATCCTGGAAAACAAAGAGCTGAGGTATTAGGTGAATATTTAGCCACTCTGGCGGGTACAAGGTACCAGCGAGTTAGGACTTTATAATTTGTCTCCAGTGCTAAGATGTTGGGTGAAGATGACTTTGATGTGAGCCATATGTTAGACCAGTCCGTGTCTTCTAAAGTTCTTCCCAGGTCCTCCTCCCATCTCTGAACGTAAGAAGGTTTATTATGATTTACGACTCCATATAATTGATTATAAAGTGATGAAATTGTTCCTTTAGCGAATGGATCTTTTGCACAGATTGATTCAAAAATGGATAATTGGGATAATGGTGTATCCACATTTAGGAATGGTGTATAGAAATTTTTGATTTGGAGATATCGAAATATCTCAGAGTTTGGTAGATCACATTTTTCTCTAAGCGATGGGAATGAAAGGAATGATTTAGATGCTATGAAGTCATTTAGTGTCTGAATGCCTGATGTTGTCCAAGCTTTAAAGGAATTTGGGTAGATCCATGCCGGATAAAAGGCCGGATTTCTGATAAAAGAAAGGAGAGGATTGTGTGGAGATTGTAACTGATATTTGGTTT